>OY986041.1:123121463-124321463 GCA_963920215.1 Nineta flava
CGATTTTCGGGTGGCTGTGAACACAACCTTTTTTGAGGGCTGGATCCGCCCCTGAGACGTTTGACTAAAATTATAAATCCTTTTGTAAATGATTTGCAACGTTTATAATAAAAATAAAAATGAATAAATCTATCTATATTGTATATTTTTTTGCTCGTATAGGTTAGTTAGTTATAGGTATTATATTTATATCCACCATGACAATCATAAGATATGAAAAGTGTAATCAGTCACGGTACACTGGCAATACCAATTGTTGTAACGACCTTGAAGTGATTGTATGTTGTATGTTGTTGTGTACAACATACAACATACAACAGTAACACCAACAATTATATTATTCAACAAAAATAACTAACTTGATGATGGTAAATAAATACCTATTTATTAATATTATTGCTGCTGCTGCATCAATTACAAATAAAAAATGGTGTTGATGGTTGTTTATTACGACATTTATTATTTTTAAACTATAGATACTTTATGAAAATGTACACGAGCGCAGTTACTGTTTTCATGAGATGGTTTTACAGTTTTTAGCGAATTTCCGCCAAAGGAAATGCAGCTATTGTTTTTGCACCAATGTTGGAATTTCGTAAAAATGTCTTCCAATGTCCATCGATCCTACCTATTAGATGTTAAAAGTCACTATCGCTAAAATTTAAATATATTTGTATATATATATATATATATATATATATATATATGTGTGTGTATATATATATATGTATATATATATATATGTATATATATATATATATATATATATATATATATATATATATATATATACATGTACTTTTATGTATCTTTGGACTCTCTAGCGGTCAGTTTTATTCCGATTGGAATTAAATTTGGTATTTGAGGCGATTTTGGTATTCTAAAGGTCAAATTCGTTAATGGGTAAAATCGGACAAGAGGAAAGGGGGGTTTAGAGGGAGGGGGAAACACAAAATCTCCCCTAATATTTGAAAAATCGAAAAATTTATCAGGAGTTAAGTTGTAAGTAATAAGTTTTACTGTAAATTTGTTTCTTATCATTTTTCTGTTACACTAATATTTACAGAAATATAATTAAAGATTGAAAGTTAAAATTCTAAATATCTCTGTACACATTAGAGTTTGGAAAAAATGATACGGTAATGAATTATAGCAAACTTAGAAATCAAATTTTTGCCCCTATTCCTAGAACATTTGTTTATATTTTATAAATACGTATTTCGACTACAAAGTACTCATCATCAGTATGAATTAGCTAATCTCTGGGATATGGAGTCAAAGATATGTTACTCGTTGCTAATTTGGTGCGTGTTTCACAATAATATTAAAAAAATTTTTGTCATTTATATGATCTGAATGAGGTAATCCTGTAGATACTATCAACAACTTTTGTTCGAAACATGTTTTCGAAAATCGAATGCAAAAGTCAAGAAGAGAATAGTCGATTTGTTCTCATTCGATTTTCAATCAAAACTTGTTAATATCTACAGAGTTTATGTCCCTGTTTTAAAAGACATAAAATTGAATAATAGAAAATGTAGTCCAATTTTGTCAAAGGTAAGAATGAGGTCCATATTTTAATAAAGAAGATGTTTGTTTATGGCGTTTATGCAATCGTAAACATCAATTCGATACGATACACGAGTGAATACCTACCTAAAATATATTATTTTATGACATAGATTCGTTGGACCACTCTGACATGAGAAAGCATTTATTGACCTATATTTTTATAGACGTCCTGTGGAGACGTTGTCAAATATGACGACAGGTAAGCAATCTCTCATGTCAACACACTCCAAATAGACACACACACACACACAAACACACGTAGTCATACAGAACGAAATCTATTGTCCAAACAGACAAAAAAAAAAGTTATTTATGATGAAAAGAAAGCTATATTCGTTAAATAAGAAAAAAGATGGTAGCTGATTTGTTTATTTTAGTTTTTTTTTTAATTGTAGTTAAAAATTTAAATTGAAACTAGTAATAAAAAAAAAACTTTCTAGTAGCTTGGATAATTGATATTTAAATCCTTTATTAGTGCCATCATGTATGACCATAAGTCTAGAAATTAGTTATCCAATATGGAAAGTTCTATGGAATTTTTTGTATGTCTTTTTAAACAGCGAGTATCGGAATAACTATTTCTAAATAATTTCAGAAGTGATACATTTAAAAAAAAAAAATAACTTATGGTCCGGGAGCTGGTACTTTGTAAGTAGCTTCGTTTTGACAAGACGCCCAACTTTTTTTATTATAAAATTTTCGAAAACGGTATCGAAATTTTCTGGAAGTCGTTGAACATTGAGGTTGGGAGACTCGGAATCAAAATTTCTTCCAGACATTTCCAGGTTTTCGACGTCGCTCTGGAAAACTTTGTTTTGTGTATGATAAAATTGGTTATGATATCTTTTTAAGAGAATTTTCGGAGAAAATGTAGCTGTTGGTTACTATTTTAGTCTGATTGGAAAAAAATTTGGTATGTAACGAGAATTCAGTATTTGAAAGACCAAGTTCGAGAATGGGCAAAATCGGACAAGTGAAAAGGCATGTTTAGAGGGGGAATATAAAATCTTTATTTCTCTCTTAATTTTAGTCAAATGACTTACTTTACAAATTAAAATAAATTAAATTAAAAAAATTAAATTAATAAAAACAAATTTAAAAAAAATACAAATAAATTATTTTAAAAAAAATTCTCCCTCCAGCCGGATTTGAACCAGCGACCTATATATATCTATATCTATTGAATATATTTTATTCTTCCGACTTGACAAATATCAATATTTAAGACTAAGAATTTTAACGTAATGCTAGTTAGCCTTTAGCCTTCCTCATAAATATGGCTATCTTACGCAAAAATAATTTTTCAAATCGGACTAGCAGTTCCTGAGATTAGCGCGTTCAATCAAACAAACAAACTCTTCAGCTTTATTATATTAGTATAGACTATAGATAAACAAAAAAACAGTTGAAATTGAACAACAGATGAAGTGATGAAATCATTCATATTATTATTTTCATTTTATTAACACAATGGTTGTCAAAATTTATTTTATATGTACGAACGAACAATATTTGTTATTTCATAATTTGTTAACTTTTTTTTTGTCAATTTCCCAAAAAAAATATGACAACAGAAGAGTGAGTGGATGATATGTGTGTATACAAGTGTATCCTGTTACTTTATTTGTTCCTTCTTTTTGTTATATAATAATATAACAAAAAAACACAAATGTATTTGTTGAATAATATTTTGAATAATGGTAAACAAAAAAATGTATGTAATAATACAGACAGGCATATAGCTGGGCACATTAAACATAAACATAATAATTGTAAGGTCCAGTTTAACGAGACTTTCTTTTTTTTTGTACATAAAGTATTAGTTAATTTTAAATTAATCGTCAAATTGTAAAACACTCTAGTCCATAGTACAGCACGGTATTTTTTTAAATGAACAGGTAAAATTTTTGTCAGTAGCTTCCTTTCGACGAGACGCCCAACTTTTCTCTCGCGAAAATTCTCGATGATAGTGACTTACGAAGCGCGTAAGAGGAATAGCTTGTTTGTTTGACGATAGTAAATATTTTAGCAGTAACAGTTAACTTGTTAGTTAAATTGAGAGATAATGTAAAAAAGACTTCAAAAAAACTTGTGTTTTACAAATTGGATGGTGTGACAGGCAGGTCACCCACCCCCAACATGTTCAAATAACGGGGTATACATAGTTATTACTTGGCGCTACTTAAATAACCGTTACTTGGCGCGATTGAGTGTATTCACGATAAAAACAATATTAGTAATCATTTATCAACTAAAGGTTGAAGAAATGAGACCTACAATATGTATAAACGCTGTTTGTCATTGAAATAAGAAAACATTTTTCTAATTTATAAATGCAAATTTTACATTGACATGTTCAGGGCATAGGACTGGGAAATTGAACCACTGAATTTGTAGGACAATGTGGCCACCACATTATACATACCATTATGAATTAACAGCATAAAAATCAGCTTGTTACTAATAACTATGTATACCCCACTATTTGAACATGTTGGGGGTGGAGGACCGGCCTGTCACACCATCCATTTTGTAGGACACAAGTTTTTTTGAAGTCTTTATTACATTATCTCTCAATTTAACTAACAAATTAATTGTTACTGATAAAATTTTTGGTATCCACAAACAAACAAGTTAGTCTCTTACGCGCATCGTTAGTCACTATCATCGAGAATTTTCCGAAGAGAAAAGGTGGGTGTCTAGTCGAAAGGAAGCTACTGACAAAAATTTAGCATTTTACTAACCATTGAAAAAACCGTACTGTACTGTGGACTAGAGTGTTTACAAATAAAATGCATAGTTCTATAAATAATAAATTAAAAAAATATTTGAAATTTTCATATTTTTTGAAGTTATGTACTTCTGTAGGTAACTGTATAACACTCGACTGATGTAGCACTCGCTTGATCGAAGTAACACTGTTTTCTATCTTGCTCTATTGCATAGTGATTTGGAGTCATTCAGTAAAAAATGTGTGCCATACAGTATATAGACAAAATTTATGTATCAAAACAGACTGAAGTCTGTCTGCCACATAAGCAGTGTGACTTTACTCTACAGTGGACAATAACTCTGATTCAAATGTCAATAATGGATTTAATTCTGTAGTCCTTCAAACTCTAATTTAAACGGAATAAGTGACGCTGGTTCGATTCTATCATGATAAAATTTAGAATCATCGGTTTTTGATACAGGATATAATTTTTCTATTTGAATTTTTTCACTACTATGCCATTTTATTGAACTTTTGTGTAAAATTTTATTTTAATAAATTATTTCAAAAGAAGTATAACTTCTTACGTGCGTACATAAGTATACGCACTATTATAGTTGCGGAACAGAGTTCCTTCACCAGATAAATTGGAAGATTGTTGGGCAGCAGTTTACTATAATTTATGAAAAATTGATGCCTGAAATTTAACTTAATTTTTAGCTTGAGATCTTAATGTTGTTTCGAAATATTTTTAACTGGAATAAAGCTGGTGCAAGTATGAACTGTCATTATGTAGTCATGAAAATCGTATAATAAACACAACTCTGGCTTAATTCTTATTAAGGATGTTCCAGCATACTACCACTTTTCGACAGATTTTGCTCATTTTTTTTCACAGGCTAAAAATAAAGTTTTCTAATAAATCCCGAAGTTCCAGAATTTTTGACCGTGATTTTAGAACGCGAGATACTTAATATCAAATTTATCATTCTTTCTCACTCTCTCTCAATAGAAGCATGCGAAACTTCATGCCCGCCCAAATATTATCTGTTGTATTAGAAAAAATACTCGACAGAATTAAAAAAAAAACTAGGAGAGTAAAGCTAAACATTTATTATATAAATTTTTTTTAAAAATCGTGTGTTACCGTTTTGTTTTCGAAATATATAAATATAAAATTATTAGTTGTCTTCAAACCAACATTATTTTGTAGATGTTACCAGTGTATTTGTCACACTCTATGTGCTATAATAAAATCAAACCGGTTTGTTGTCGTGATTGCATAACACAGTGCTGGAACGTCCTTAGACAAACATACAGTCTACAAAAAGCAGACAATAACTGTCAACATACAATACTCAAAAGGACACTAAAATAAATGTTAAGTCAAAAGCGTGTGTCATTGTTCATTGCATTAAAAAACCATAATTTTTACTTTTAATTTATGAAAAGAAATAAACAAATAAATAAAGTACCTCTGTCTATCTATATATGGCACCTTTTATACGAATATTAATAAAATATATAATATATATTTTTGTTAGTAGGTAAATTTCGCACTTTTTCAAGACATAAAATACTATAGACTAAAACCTGGCTACATAAAAGTGAACTAATATTAAATAGTCGTGATTTTTTCTCATAAGTTTCCAATGATATCGTCAAAGCAAGAGCCGCATTTTACAGAAGTATCATTGGAGGCAGAAATTGTGGGTGGGGGTTCAATCGTGTATAATTTTACACACACAAAAAGACGATCGAATATAGTTCTGAAAATTGGTGTAGTAATACATTTTGAAAATAGAAATTGAAAGAAAATATTTCCAGAAGTGTAGGTTGAGGCCCCACCACTCCCAGATAACTTGAAAAAAAATAACGCAAAGTCAGGATGTTTTTCAAGCATTTCTGTAATTTTATCTTTTAGTAAATAGTGCACATATTGTGTCACATCCATTTATGTGGCGTGACCTCCGTAAACATTTCAATAAAATCCCATTATATATCTGCACGATATCTCAAAAACGGTTAATGATTTTTAAAAAATAACCGAAACATAAATTATAGAGAATTTTATTCTCTACAAGTTTCATAATAACTTTAAACATGATTTGACGCATAGTAAACGAGATATTTGACAAAAATACAAGGTGGCAAAGTGAAAATTCGATAAAAGCACGTCGAAATCTATAAAAATAACAATTTTCAAAACTCCTGAAAAACTTTATAAGTAACACTCTTTTTGAGCACCGAATGATTGTACTATCATTAACAATGCGAAATTTACTTTTCCCCATATATATATATATATATATATATATATATATATATATATATATATATATATATATATATATATATATATATATATATATATATATATATATATATATTTATATTATTAACTTATACAAAATATTTTGACATACTATTGTTTACAAGACAATACTACCAATTGTTATATTGTACATAATTTAGAAAACATTATCAAAACATACTGCATACCGAGGGTATACTAAAGTCTGTTAAACTAACTTCAGTACCTACAGGTAATTGTTATAAACATAAAGCACAAACACATCAAACACAATGTATAATTGTATATATATATATATTTTATTTTAATTTTAATATTCTACCATGTATTATTATACAACAAAAGGCTGTTGAAAAATGCGTACACCTACCTGTGTATGTATTCGTGGACTCAATTTAGGTCTTTAGGGTACTATACATATATAGAATACATTGGATAAGGACGGACACACGCATAATATGGTGATTTATGAGTTTACTACCGGTTTAGAAGTCAGTGAGTGCAGTGCAACAACAAAACAATACACACCTGCTGTAAATAATGTTTTTTTGGATACACGCGTACGTCATGCTTTAATTAGCTTTGTTCAAAATTAAAATGTTGATATTTTAAGAAGAAAAAAAAAGTGTGTTTGTTGCCTCAGGGTTGTTGTAACGACACAGTAATAAATGTTTGTATTCAGAAAACGTCCCAAATTTACAAAAGGATGAACTAAAAAAAAGGCAAGTAAAAGTAACAACTAACTGGGTTAATTGCTGAGTTAAGTACTAAGAGTAATTGAGTTAAGTATCCGGTATATACTGAATTTATAAAAATAAGTATTTAAATGTTTGTTCGATCGCTTACGGTTTCACGCGTTGGGTAAAGGGTGGTTAATTGACTAAACTGTCGGCGTATGGACAAGAACGAAATAACTGGCTATGCTTGGGAAGCTTTTCTACAGTTTTCTTCACGAACTCCAGATGAATATCGGCATAGTTCCTATCATAGCCGGCTGCAGTCGCATATCCTACCAATTCCTAGTCTATACACAAAAATTCCTTCCACTCCACTCACATCCTCATATTCTTAGCCATCACAATGGACCTTATGGTCGAAGTGTAGTCCGTCCTGGGCAGCCTCTACAATCTATCTATCTAAAGTCTTGCGATTTACTTTTTGAGAACAACATTGTTACTCTTATAAAATCTACGAATCTGTATTTAGCTTACTTCTAAAATGCAAATCTACGAAATTCTGACCACATTAGTATAATACCAATGAGCTGATTCTTGATGGATTGCAAATATATACCAGGCAATATAAATTTGGTGGTGGTGTAGAGAAATATAAGAAATTAGAGTAGTCATTAAAAAGGTAAAAATATTTAATTTTCAAAAATAACCAATTTTCAACAGATTATTCCAAACGCTTCTATTAAAAATTATTAGAGCATGGCTAGTAACAAAATACTACAAAATTATGGCAGAATGTTTTTTTAAAGGAATTCGTAAGGACTAAGGTTTTAACGTTTTAAAATCTAAAAAATCTTGGATTTATTTGTAGTGGACTCGTTACTAAATCTCGATACACTTTCATATTTAGATACCTTTGCGGAATCACTACATTTGCCCTTTGTTATTTAGGTAACTACATGTTGTTACCTTAGAAACTATCAACAAACTGTATTTGACATTATTTCTTAAGAAAAATGAAGTTTGGTTTGAATTTCAAAATTGTGTCTATTTTATTACCTTTATAAAAATAGATTTCAGATATTGGAATCATCATTCCCATCAACTTTAACCTAACATACTTCATATATATTTATTTGTGTATAGTTAAGCGTCAACAATACAATGTTTGTCAAATTCCATTTAGGTTACGTAAGACAAATCGTAGAAGACGAGTGTATACTTTATAGACCAATGTTATTGAATTTTAATTAAATACTGATATGAAAAATTAACTCGTCAACCAGGAATCGAACCTCGGGCCTCTGAATATCTAGTCCAGCGTGCTTACCGCTATATCAAAGACGACTCTGACGTAAGAGCCAAACTTTTCATATCTTATTTCATATTCTTATTTTTATTTTGACAGTCGAAATTATTATTCATATATATTACGTGATTATCCTTATTATCCACGAAGATGTTTTTAATCGAAGAGATTGTTTCGTTTCTATGAATGCATATTTTCATACGATTTTCTTGTTTATGTAAAACCTGATATTTATTACATAATATGTAGAAGCTATAGACTATAAAACGGGGGATATACATCAAATAAATTTCGAATTACTCAAGCAAGAAACAATTATTCGAATATCTAGCCCATTAAATTGAGATTTGCTCTATATAAAACAAGATTGAACTTGCACAAAAAACCATACCGTATACATTATAGTAGTAAAACAAAATTTTTTTGATTACACTAAAAAGGTGTCTCAATTCTTCATTAAAAGTTGTAAAACATATTTTAAGAAATATTTTTTTGTTTGAAGAATTATTATGTTATTATTTTAGTCGCAATACCTGTCCTTGACACACTTTGTACCTTAACTAAATGGTTATATAGATAGAGATAGACAATATATTTACTTTCTTATATATAATATCGTTATATCTCTTATTAATAATAATCACAAAATATAATTTGAAAAAAAAATGTGTATAAGTAAAAATAAATACATATATATTGAACAAAGATACCAAATATCACTTATAACTATTATGAATAATGGTATTGGTATCCTTGTCTAACTTATAGTGTATTTTATATGTAGTTTCTATTTAGATGATTGAGTCAGTGGCGCGGAAAGTGAGAGCGATGGTGCAAGGTCTTTGTTTATCGTTTATAGTTATACCATGATTCCCCCTCTTTTTTTTCGTAACTGAGCAGTATTTTTTAAGTACTTTTATGTTTCCTATCGTAGTAATTCTTAGATTTACTATAATTGAAGCTTTTAGAATAACTGTAGGCTTTTCAAACATGCTAAATTTCCGGCAGTCGATGATCATGTATTTGAAGAGAGTGGTCATCAAGTAAGTATATCATGGTTTGTTATAATAAAATCTTCCACCTCGAAAGTAAATGCGATACGAATCATTTAAACAGAAAGGAAATTCTTGGACATTAAGTTTTCAATCTGAATACAAATAGTCTACAAGAAAAGGATCTTAATAGACATTTTAGATAATACAAGATCATCAGTAGACAGACATCTCTTTAAGTATGTTTAATCAATAAACAAATGGAAGAATTTTGTTATTGGGTCATAGAATGTACAATCAATGATCAAAAGTTGTGTAGAAAATATAGGCAAACATATTCATCAAAAAATATGGTGAATGCTGATTGACTGTCATTTGAAATTTATGGTGAATATACTTACCGACATTTTCCAAAATACTTTTGATCAGTGATTAAACATTCACTGCTATTCTTGTCAGCAGAAAAAGAAAAATATCTCGCAAAACATTTCGTCGAGAGATTCGATAAAATGTTGTTCAGGTAGAGATGTTTAACAATAAATAAGGGTGAATTATCTCTACTAATCACTGATCAATCACTTTCTTATCTATCGGTATCAATGACCTTGTTTATTTCTAACGAGAGGATAGAAAATAGATAGTCAGCCAGCTTGAGGGTTTTCTGCAAGAAGCACCAAAGAGCAATTCGAGAGATTCGATAAAATGTTGTTCAGATAACAATCAATAAGGGTGAATTAACTCTACTAAATCACTTATCAATCACTTTCTTATCTATCGGTATCAATGATCTTGTTTATTTCGAACGAGGGGATACAATCAGCCAGCTTGAGGGTTCTCTGCAAGAAGCACCAAACATAAACCTCAACTTGGGGAAATATGCCAAGGTCTTCCAAGCAGAAGTCTGCGCCATACTGGCATGCGTCCGTGAAAACCTACGTAGAGGCTAAATAAACCAGAACGTATGTATTCTGTCGGACAGTCAAGCTGCTTTAAAAGCCTTGTCTGGAAGTGAGGTCACCTCAAGGATAGTCAAGGATTGACTGGAGGAACTTCTGAAACTGGCAAAACGGAACAACGTTAAATTGATCTGGGTGCCGGGTCACAGTGGTTTCGAAGGAAACGAAAAAGCGGTCCCCTTAGCAAAGAAGGGAGTCGGAATGCCCTTCATAGGCCCAGAGTCTATTTTAGGAATTCCAAGGACTGCATGTAAACAGGTGATCAACGAGTAGTCAAATGCTAAACACCTAGATCACTGGGAAAAAGTACCGCGGCAAGAGCTCGGGAAGGTACTGCTTCAGAGTACAACAAAGAGGTTATCTCTCGATGCATTGAGGGTGAACAGGACGCAGCTGCGGAGGGTTACCGGGTTCATTACCGGGAATTATCCCATGCGGAAGCATATGCTCACAATGGGACTCCATAACTTTGACTGCCAGCCACATAATCTTTGACTGCAAGCCTCTGGGTTACAGCAGATACAGGATATTCGGTGCATCCCACCCCGAATATATGAACCTTCGGGGGGATATGATAAGCAAGCTCCAGGCTATTGCCAACATATGGGAGAAGCGAGTCTTGTCAGACTGAGGTAGAAGGGGGAGCACAATGGACCATATGGTCGAAGTGCAATAGTTTTACCCCGATATTAATCAATCAATCAAAACATATGCCCAGCTCTAATTCACAAATCACATCCAGATATTTGAAACACTCAGTACACCTGTAGCATAGCAGTATAGAGAAATATATATTCATTATTTAATTCTAGTGTGTAGCAAAGATATTTTGTTTGTTGTTTGATGGGCCCCCCAATATAAAAAAAATATATACATTTTGTTTCTGTTTTATTGTAGAGAAGAATATTTCTTTGAAATATAATGAAACAAAGCAATTATTTTTATAAATATTGTATTTTCTACTAAAAAAAAACAAGAATAACATTCTTACTTTGACTGGTGGTGTTTATCCGTACAAAACATTTTTATTAGAAAAATATACAAATTGAATGTTTATTTTTTAAATAAAAATATTTTGTTTTATACAAAAATTTAAAAAAAAAAACGAAACCATATATATAGGTACTTTCTAGTATATTTGATTCTATGAATGAGAAAAAATATCAAAGGGTACTGTTTTTTCAATAAAAAATTGTTTATTGAATATATTTACCGATAAATTTTTGTTCGATGGTCAAAAGGAATCGAAATTCGCACATAATAATAAAAAAAATACAGACGAATTGAGAACTATCCTCCTTTTTGAAGTCGGGTTAAAAAAGGAAGTTATATTATAAGAATATTTCGAAACCTATATGAGTACAGTTGCGATATATCGTAAACCGTTCACCAAATCGTCAAATGAATATGATTTAAATAACAAGAAATCGAAAAGATGACGAAAAAATTTTAGTTCTCGATATGAATGAAAATTAGTTTATTAGGAAAATTGCACTCAGAAAACACAAAAATTCAGTTGGTTTAACGATATGATGGATACTTTTCGAGATATCTACTCCCTAATACGATTTTGCGCCTCTTTTTACTCGATATCTCATCAACCATGCATCAAATCGTCAAATGAATATGATTTTCAAGTTTTTTGGGTCAAAATTACCCTATACAGTAAATTTTATCCAAATCAGACACAAAAAAATTATTTCAAATTTACACAATTTTTTTTAAGGGGTCCCCTTACAAGAAATCGAAAAAATCACGAAAAAATTTTAGTTCTCGATATGAATGTAAATTAGATTATTAGGTAAATTGCACTCAGAAAACACAAAAATTCAGTTGGATTAACGATGTGATGGATAGTTTTCGAGATATCCACTCCCTAATACGATTTTGCGCGTTTTTTCACTCGATATCTCATAAACTATGCATCAAATCGTCAAATGAATATGATTTTCAAGTTTTCTGGGTCAAGAATACCCCATACAGTAAATTTTATCCAAATCAGGCACAAAAAAATTATTTCGAATTTACACAATTTTTTTAAGGGGTACCCCTACAAGAAATCGAAAAAATCACGAAAAAATTTTA
Source organism: Nineta flava (assembly GCA_963920215.1). Classification (NCBI taxonomy): domain Eukaryota; kingdom Metazoa; phylum Arthropoda; class Insecta; order Neuroptera; family Chrysopidae; genus Nineta; species Nineta flava. The sequence goes on from OY986041.1 coordinate 123,134,079, forward strand.
GTTCTCGATATGAATGTAAATTAGTTTATTAGGTAATTTGCACTCAGAAAACACAAAAATTGAGTTGGTTTTTGATATATCCACTCCCTTATTCGATTAACGCGTCTTTTAATCCCAATCCAACCGATATCGCGAAATCTAGTTAACTGTTCACCAAATCGTCAAATGGATAGGATTTTCAAGTTTTTTGGGTCAAATTTTTGCGATTTAATGCATTTTTTCTAAGGATACTAATTTTATGCATAGGCACTTGCCTAGTTTCGGAATGAAGCATACATTCCCTAAATTATTAACAAGTTATACTCTTTCCAAAACACATAAGAAATATCTAACGAAGTCATTATTTTTAATTGGAAAGACCTGAATATTTTAATTCAAATTCTAACATTACAATCAAGTCCTTTACAAATTGTCATATAAAAATGATTCTTGATCACGGTATTATCCTATTAATAATATAAGGCATTAATAGCTGTGTAAAACACTATTATGCAAATTTTCTTTTAAGGATGTACGAGCACTGATGTACAGTCCATTTATAAAAATCTTTAAAATCTTATATTAAAAAAACTCCACAATAACGTTTATTATTATTTTATGTCCTAAGTTAAAATTAAAATTTAATTTAGGCCCGTCATAGCGGACCTAACAAAAAAGATATTTAAGAAAAAAACCTGAGATTTTGAGTAATTAAACTTCCGCCGACAGAAATAGAATTTACCCGAAATCTCAGTTGTTTTCTTAAATATCTTTTTTTTAGGCACGTCATACCGGAATTTTATAGATTATAGATCAACCTCTTTCTTAATATTTCTATTTTCTATTGCGTAGGTTTTTTTGTATTCGTTTTATTTTATTCCAAGTGAAAATTTCAAAATATGTCAAAATATGTGTAAAAATATGGGTTTCTCCATAAGAGCAATGCAATAAAACTCGAACTTTAACATTAAATAATTAATTCAAGACCCCCAATTCAACTACATGTAAACAAAAAATCAAGCCTTAATCTTCTTGAAGCTTCAGTGCTCGTACATCCTTAAAAAATGGATAAATTATTATCATTGTAATAATTAAATATTAATATTATTATAGTTCAACTTCATAATTTTCCAACAAAAATGTTTTTTATTGCCAATAAATAGTTAATAAATATACAAACTAAATAGAATTTTATTATAAAAACATTTGTTATTTTTCTCATGATCTGTTTCTACTGGAAAATTTAAATGTCCGTTATGTAGTAAAAATAATTTTATTCATATTAAAATAGTTTTAATTAAATTGTATATTTTCTTAACGTAACCTCACGTGTATGATCCTGATTTACATAAGTTTTATTACACTGTAAAAAATAAAATAGTGGACTCAACAACCCAACTAGATAACTACACGCACATGTCATGATGATGAGGAAATCAGAATTCACATGCTATGTGAATGCGCGTAAGTCTTTCTCGCAAAAGACACTATTATTGCGAAGGACAGACCTGCGGCCAGAAGAAATCAAGGTATATCTCTCAAAAGAAACTATTATTTGCGAAGGACAGACCTCCAGCCAGATGAAATCAAGGGATATCCTAACGTTTATCAAGACCATTGGATTCTTGGAGCACCTTTGAAGGAAAGGACAATAGATCAAATTAGTCGCGGTAAAAAAGCTTTTATAAGACTTGCCCCTAATTCGAATCTAATCCAATCTACACGTTATGAAATAAAAAGAATTCTTAAACTAACTAAACTAGACAGTTAGCTATGGTCTTACTGTAAGTATATATAGTGAGTGTATATGGGAACATCATGTAAAAGTTAATACAGAAACTGAACTCTGTAGACAGAGAGAGATAGTATTGAGAGAAGTGTGACTAATTCAAGTCACAACTCAAAATGGTGATTTGGTCGTAATTCGGTACTAACGATGCCAAACTACATTACATAAAAAGATAATTAATACATCAAATGAGAGGTGCAACTTTTATAAGAAACATTTTGTCATGCACTTGTTGGAATATACCTAGATATCCTGGTATATTCTACTTAAAACCTAGAATTAAATAGAAGACAATTTGTGAACTTCAAACTAATGTTTATTTTTGCCTCAATATTTAGTAATTAATGTACAAGTTTATTGATGGTTATGACATGTAACCTAGGGATATATGTATTTCACTAAAAAGTGCAAAATTTGGTACAAGTACACTACAAACTCAATAATTTTGGCTTAAACACGGACATATTAAATTTTTGTAATGAAAATTAGTGAAATAATTTTTAAGGCCTCAACGCACAATTCTAATTACAAAAAGTCAGTTCTTAAATTCAGTCCGAAAGGAACAGTAATGCGGTTTGAGTAGTATTGTTCGAATATATTATTAGTATTGTTCGAATTAGTACGAATATAACTAAGTTATAAATAAAAACATTGTTGAAAAAAATTAAATATTTTGTTTTTTTTTTGTTTCGAGTATCGAGATCCGTAGTAGATTCGACAGCGCTCCTTATTGAAAGTTAAAAAGAGAGCCAAGATACCGCGACAAAATATTATTTTATTCTTCGAAACTAAACCATTAAATCGACCATTTTAAAAAACATGTATCTAATTAACAAAAGAATTCCCTTAATTTTTTAACTGAAATGTTTCATTAACATTTATTAATTAATAATAATAATATTCTATGAAATATTTTTATTTATAAGGTAGAAGAAAGAAAACAAAATTAAAATACTTATTTTTGGTTAATAATAAGTATATATGCAACAAACCAGATTTCTCTGAGTATATATATATTTATTAAAGTATGTACGAGTACATAGAATTACATTTCTCATCAATTTCTAGGAAACGTATATAAACATCTAACAACATCAAAATAACGTCATTAAGTTTCAATTTAAACATTGTTTCGTTTTGGTAGTGGTTTCTTTTCTAAATTAAATTTTTTTTAACCGGCCAAGAGCGAGTTGCACTCGCACAATAAGGGTTCCGTACCAATATCACATTGACCACACTCACTTTTGTTTCAGCAGCTGTTGCACTGTCGAAGAAAGTTGCATTTTACCGCGGTAATCTATGTAGTCTTCATATCTACTAACCCTAAAAATCTATATTTAAGCTAGGAAACCATGGGGGGGGCGGTCATTTCTAGTAAATTTTTAGTTACATCATTAAAGTTAAACACTGCAACATATACTGCAACAAAAACGCAGGAAAATACTGTTTTGGAATGCATTTAAGAGGCTGTCTCTCGATGATATAATTGATCTTTATTGATTTGATTTAGGAAATATTATGATTTTAATATGTAAATTACCATGGTTGTTAACATTCAAAGCAACCGTGATAATAGAGGGAAGTTATAATTGTTATGCAACAGATAAAAATGATGAACAAAATTATAATAATAATTTAATGAAGAAGCGATACCGCTACACATTCAACCTAAACACTTTGGAGGGTTACCGAATTCATCACCGGACATTATCACCTATGAAATCATCAGGACATAATAGGACAATAGATCCATTATGTGCAAACTGTGCGGAGAGGAGTATTCTCTCCGTTATAGCAGATACAAGATATTCTGTGAATTTCACCCCGACTATATGCATCTAATAAGCAAGTTCCTGGTCATTGCCACGATATGGGAGAAGCGTATCCAGTCAGACGAAAGTAGAAGGAGGAGCACAATGAACCATGAGGTCGAAGTGTAAAACTCTTTATACCTCAAGATATATCTATCTATCTACACTACATCATTAAAACTATAAAGTATCCTTACCATAAAGTAGAGTCCGTATGAGCAAAGATCATTAAAATTGGATTTAAAAAATGACTTCACTCCATCAAAAATCATATTTTTGAACTGGTTTCAGAATCGCAGTATAGTTAATAATTGAAGCCATATGATGAGCTAAACATGATATATATCAACAAGTTTTGTATTTAGTAAATTTTGTGCTGTTAATCTTATGAACACGAAGCGTACACGTTATATGATCCATGCAGTAGTGTAGTGTGTAAGAGTGAGAATACATCTCTAAACTACAAAAATAAATCTAAACTTCTATTCTTTACTATTTTCTGATTGGTAGACCGGATATGCCACAACTTTTATAAATCATTGACGCGCAACATTTTTGTATGCTAGATAGATAAATAAAAAAAACTATATTATAAATGGCTGATGTCATACACCTGCTACTGATTTTTTACCTATAATAAACTAATCACCCATAACAACCTTCTTGTTGGCGACTCGAACTATTTATTATATAGTGCTATTTTTTTTAACCCGACTTCAAAAAAGGAGGATGGTTCTCAATTCGTCTGTATTTTTTTTTTTTTTTTTAATGTGTGTCCCCTCAGAACTCCGTCATTTATGAACCGATTTTGAATTTTTTTTTTGTTTTAAAGGGTTTGGTTTCCCATTGGTCCCATTGTCACCAAATCGCATTCTGATTAAAGGATCTCCGGGAAATCGAGAAAAATCCTCATTTTATATGTGATAACCGATTTCTGCGAAATTTTTTTTTTTTTGAAAAGGTATACTCATTCATAATGGGAAAATAAGAAAATTTTTTTAAAAACCGACTTCAAAAAAAATTTTTCCAAAAAAAAAACCGACCCCAAAAAAAAAAAAATTTTACATAAAAAAACCGAATTCCTTGTAAAAAAAACTGAAAATCTGTTATAAAAAAATGCACTAAAAATTATTAAAAAAAAAAAAACTGATAAAAAAAAAGTGTTATTTTTGGAGGCGGTGTCCAAAAGTTATGTGAATTTCTCTATGCTGACACCGCCTCCAAAAATAACAATATTTGTACATATATATTTTAAATTTTTTGCTTTGGTGGACTAAAATTGGCACAAGAATATGCAATTATTTTTTTACTTTTTAGTGCATCTTTTGTTATAGAATATTTGATTTTAGAAGTCGGGTTTCCATTTTGTCAAAATAGGTTTTATTATAGTATCTAACTATTATATATTAAGATAGTATGTCCGTAAATCCACTTTTCTGCAGAATGTAATAAAATTTTGAGTAGATGTTAAGAATAACCGTACCCTTGAGAATTGCTAAATATGAATTTTTTTGTCCATCTAATCAAAGAGATATTCACTATCAAAGTTCGAACTTTTAGCATGGGTTAGATAGATAGAGATAGATTGTAGAGGCTGCCCTGGACGAGCTACACTTCGACCATAAGGTCCATTGTGATGCCTAAGGATGTGAGGATGTGAGTGAAGTGGAAGGAATTTTTGTGTATAGACTAGGAATAGGGAATATGCATAAACATTTTTTTTCACTTGAATTGAAGCATTTTTACTTGACAAATATCAAGGTAAAATTACTTTTTAAATAACTTTAAAAATAAGCGAGATATGAATTATTGAAATTCCCGATTAGACAAAGAGGGTGACAGCCCTCTTGATATGTTATGTGACGTCATATTACACTTTCACCATTTAAAATACACGTAAAACTCCGTTTTTAGTATTTTTGTAAGAAAGAGACAGATAATAATCTTTAAAAGCTTATAGCTTCCTTGATATTTGTCGGATTTTAATTTCGTTTTTAAATATTATTACAGTATTAACAATATTTTCATATTCTGAAAATAAATTTTCATGCATATTCCCTATTGGTAGGATATGCGGCTGCAGCCGACTCTGATAGGAAATATTTTCACTTGTTTAATTAAATATTGATTTGAAAAAATTAACTCATCCACCAACAAATACTCATTCATCATTATCATCTGTGGTGTAATGGTAGCACCCTGAACTAGAAATCTCGAGGTGCTTCTGGTTCTATACCTGATGCATGAGTTAATTTTTTCATATTTAATAATCTCAACTTTCTTTAATTTACAATAAAGTGTCTCTTGATTACATATCCCATTCAATTAAATAAAATTGATCAAAAGATATTTTTCAAAGCTGTCATGTCAACACCGATCGATCTATCGTTGCTATTAAGTAAGATACCTACTCACACATGCCGGTAAATCATCACATCTCTTACCTATTTGATAAAAAAGTAATAATAATTATAGTATGAAATAATAATATCAATAAAAGATATTAACATAATTATTCAATTAATTTGATATCAATAAATCAATAACAACATAAATTAATTACATGTAATATTTAATATACAGCAAGCAACTGTATAAATAATAAATAAATGTGTACTACAATAATTAATAAATAGTTAACAAACAAAAAAAAAAGCATTACTACATTTGAAATGATTATGAAATAAATGATATCAACATTTCACATAATAATATTCATACATTACATGCTATAGTTTTACTATAAATTATATATTCTGTTATTGTTGTTTAGATTTTTGCTGTTCGCCCTGAAAGTTACTTCCTTCTAAAAAATCGAATCATTCTATTTTTACAAATAATATTTAAGTAATTAGGAATCCGTATAGTATATACAATAGTTAAGTATTTTTGGCGGGCGATCTTTGCGCCGTCTCGTGTTTTTTATTTTAAGTTATGGTTCTGTCTCAAAACTCAACATACGGATATACATGAAAATAGTCAATGTAAATAAATAATAAGTAATTTTAACTATAAAGAAATAATTACATACCATGCCAGTGAAAAAATTGATAAGCAGCTTCCATGCAATTAGATATTTTTAGAAAAAAAAGTAGGTACTACTTTTCAAGTTACTAATGTCTATGAAGAGATTGATGTCAATGATTCTCGGCAAATTGTTGGTACAGTATACACACTACTAGCGTATACACACTTCTAAAATCATAATGTTACAATTAATTTGAAATGTTCACATAAAAGTGTTGTTATAATTAATAACATTGTTAATTACAACGAATTACAACAATAACTTTGTGATAAATGTTTTTGTGGCAAAGGTGTTTCTCTTAATACTGTACCAAAAATTCGGCGAGAATCATTGAGATCAATCTCTTCATGGCATTAAAAACATGAAAACTAGTACATAATTTTGTACCTTTAGAAATTTTTTTTTCTAAAAATATCTAATTATTCCTCGTGGAAGCTGCTCATCAATTTTATCACTGGCATTGTATGTAATTATTTCTTTATAGTTAAAATTAAAGTTGACTTTTTACTGGTTTCGACAGAACCATAACTTAAAATCAAAAACACAAGATGGCGCAGTACTTTACTAGCGTATATGGCTGTCTGTAACTAGTATTTTCATCGATTGAGGCTTTTTAAATAATAATTCCGAAATATGTTACTCGTAATTTGGTGCGTGTCTCACCGATATAGTTTACCATATATTTATCTGTAAGCTTTAACAAATTTTCCCGAAAAGTTTTTTACAATAACTTTTGGAGGCATTAATACATTATCCCACTTTTTTTAAAACGTAACTGAACCTTTAAAATACTCATACATGATCACGTATAATCGATTTTAGATATATGTATCCAGTTTTCATTTAAAATTTCTCAATTACAGACTTGTTACACTGACTGTTGTTCATTTAAATAAATTAAATTTAATACAAATATTATTGTACAGTATTATATTATTTTTTTTATGCAATCTACAAATAATGTTGTCATCACAATATATATAAAAAAAATATATAATAATTGACTTAATAATTTATTATATTTAATAATAATTAATTAATTTATTATTATTAGAAGTATGTGGTAGTTGACGATTGTAATAGTCGAAGAGTAGCAGTCGTATTTCAGGAAGATTCAGAAACTGATAGATTGACATGGAAGTTTAAAGATGCCAAATTACCACTTCATGCAAGGCAAATGAACAGATGAACAGATTTAACAAATTTAACAGATTTTTTAACAGTCTAAGGGGACGGTTATTCTCAACATCTGCTCAAAATTTTATTACATTCTGCAGAAAAGTGGGTTTACGGACTACTTCCTTAAATAATAAATAGTTTTAAAATATTATATAACTGTTAGGTTATCAGTATAAAATAATATCAAAAATTTTTAAGCTCTCACTTGTGACATGATCCATTGTGATAGGTATACGAGTATGTTGAAATCAAACCAAATAATTTATGTATGATCTTATTGTTAAGTAAAAATGGCGTTTAAAATAATGGGGTTTTTTCTCCGTTTCTGAGACACCACGATCTATAACAGAGGCTACCCACATCATAATTTTTTAAACTGTACATTTTTTTATGATGTGAGTGGTGGACAAGGAATTCATATGCAGATCAGGAAGTGGTAGTTTGTGCGGCTGCAGCCGACTTTGATAGGAGATATGCCGATATTCATCTGGAGTTCGTGAAGGAAACTGCAGAAAACCTTCTCAAGCATAGCCGGTTACTACGTTCTTGTCCATACGCCGACAGTTTAGTCAATTAACCGCCCATTAATTTTTTTTAATTGACAAACTGCCGATGTTGGGATTCGAACTCAAAGCCTCCCAGTTCCAAGTAAAGCGCCTTAACAAGCGTGGCTACATGGCCGGTTTCTTGTTGTTAAGTATAAATGAGTGTTATTGTACTCAGAGTTAATACTGAACTCTGTAGACAGATATAGCATAGAGAAGAGTAACTAATTCAAGTCGCAACCCACAAGGTGATAGGACATGATACAAATCTGACTGAAATATCGTTAATCTGCCGGCTATAATAACTCTTGAACTATATGCGGTGATTGACGAGTATAAATAATATGATGGATAATAAGAAATAATATTATATGAAATGAAATGTGACATTTTTCCGTAAAATTTTCAAACAATGAAAAATATTATCACGTACACAATGTATGCATTTTTCATTTGTATATTTCATCAATTCACACACATATGATTTTATTCGTTTTTTTTCCCTTTTGTCTTGAAACTATACACATAAATTTTATGGCTACTTATGATTTATCTTTATGTTAATTTTTCACTATTCGAAACTATTTGATATGTCTGAGTAAAACTCATTTCAACGACCTAACTGTTTTTTTTTTTAAATTTACATTTAAATTCTAATCTTGAAGTATTTAAGCTTTAATAGATCCTAAAATAGTGACACAATCAAAATTTATTTTGGATGAAAAAGGCCAATTAGTATTCACCGTCGACCGACAATTCTATATATGAGATCCATCGAGATTTTCCGTGGTATACTGAAATATATGTCAATGAAACTATCGTCCACTTTGAGTAAATTGAGCCTAAAAAATGTGAAAATCGTGTAAACATAAAATCATATATCTCGAAAACTATCACTCAAATCGTCAAAACAACTTGATTTTTGTATTTTTTGAGGTCAATTTACCCAATTTAATTTATTTTCAATCAAATCGAAGACAACAATTTTTTAATTATATTACAAATTTTTCTAATGATACAAAAAATCGAATCATATTTTTTATTCCCGATTTGGATGAAACTTACTAAGTAAGATAAAACGAACCTAAAAAACACCCAATACCCAGATCAATTTCCATTACGGTTACGAAGACATAATAATGAAAGAACAAGCGTATACTAAATATCAATATGAAAAAATTCTTTGTAAAATTACTAGGATTGTTAAACCGGTTCTACACGATACTACGAACACGTTCCAACGTTGGACGCTTGATGGTTCACCACATGGATACTACACAAGGATACCGAACTCCATGTAAACAAATAATTGACAAAAGCAGATGTCAGTAGTGTCGTTTCTATGCCGGAAGCAGTGGTGAGAGTATAAGGCACGAGTTTTAATTGAAAAACATCACGTATTTATAGTATTATAAAAATTATTTGCAGCCAAAGTATTTTTTCAATAAAATACTTTTTTTAATAAATGATAAGTAATTTCAATTTTTCAATAAGGAATTAGTTGAAACAAATTGCATACTTCAAAATAATTACTACGCAATAAAACTGGTTACTTGCCTACTTCACTCCTATTTATTAAACTTTATTCACTTCGGTACGGATTGTAGTACGGATGAACAACTGGCGACGCTAGTGGCATAAAAAGTAAACTATTACTATTTCGTTGCTATATTTTGTCAATTCTCCCGTTTGAGTTCGGTATCCTTGTGTAGTATCCATGGTTCACCGCATCGTGTGGCCGTGGTTCAAACCTACGAGCGTCGAAGTCGATATTCTTGAACCGAGTCCAAGATATGCCTCCAACGTTTGAAAAAAATTGTTCATTGGTTCAACTGAACGGCTACACGAGTCTTTTATATGAAGTCTGCGACTTGGGTAGGGAGGGGGATTATTGTATCACTATTTATCCGTTGCAGGACAATACATCAGCACCAGCAATAGCAACATCGTTATCATCCTTGTCCATTGCTGAAACTGGACAAACCTTTGTACCAAACTGTTTTCATATGATTTAGATCAAACATTCGATTCATCGTGTAGAACGTTCGGTTCAACGTTGCAGCGAGGATTCATAGCATCGTGTAGAATCAGCTTCAGAGTAATAGGTGAGTTTATTAGGGTACTATGATTTGTCAATCATGAGTATTCCCGGGAGTACTGAACTTCAACTGTTTCACATAGATAGCGTTGTGAAGCAACTGTAGCACCAGATAGATAATCAATTTATCTCACCAAATGATCGCGTTGTGAAGAAATCTAGCAAAAGACATGTTTAAAACATTATTTATAAAAAAAAAAAACATATCATTACAAAACTCTAAAACAAGATCATTACAAAATTCAATAATTACCACACACAACAACCAACACCAACGCTCACAATAGTTTCAATTCACAAACAGCAAAAATAGTATTACGAGAGCCATCTAGAGTTTAAATAAAAAAACGTATCAATCATAGATGTGTGTTGTGAATGCAGCAGCAAAGTGAATTAGTGTGTTCACTATCAAAAAAAAAAAATACTTTCAATTTCGCGACCAAACAAATATGGCTCTCTGCTGTTATGGTTGTGTATGTGTGTTTGGGGTGTAAGAAAATTACAAACCAACGCAGCAGTTTAGTACACATGACCACAAAAGTAGTGTAATTCTTTTCTTAAAAATTTTATAATTGATTTGTGCCATAGTCATTCGGTTTTCGCAAAAATGCTTCGGATAAATATTGTTAGTATATTTTATAATGTACAACTTTTATTCGAAACATTTTCCCGAAAATTGAATGATTTAAGTACAAATCAGTTATAAAATTTTTGAAAAATGAACACGACTTTTGTGAGAACACAGACGAGGCTGTTCTGTGTGTAAACTGCTGTTAAATATCTCTCTCTACTGGATTCGCACCGCGCCGCGCGCTGCTGCTCCGATGTTGTGGCTATGCTGCTGATGACGCAACACGTTTTCAACTGAACAACCAATGTATGTAGTTATACATGTACATGACATTACAATTATTATAATAATACTTAAACATATTTATAATGACGCAATTTAACTTTGTAGCTAAATAAAGTATAAAAAAAACATTAATTATTACTATTTTATTATTATTATACGGAGAGATGGAAGTCCCGTTGAGGAATCAACGGTATCCTTTTTTTCCCCAACTATAGAGGGTTATGTCAGTGTATGTATACACAGAGTGTTCTGAAATTCAATCAAGAATATACTACGGTGTATAGCTGTAAAAAATAAACAAAAAAGTTTAATAAAGTTTTTCGATTTGACGCTTTTTAAAATATCAATTAAATTAAATACAATCAATTAAACATTAATAAATTCAACCAATCACGCAGAGTGCATAGTGTAAGAAGGCGTGGCCTCAGCAGTAGAGCATGTCGCTTTACCTTTTAAAGGCTCACCAGACGGTAAGAGGCCCCGTCTCCTTACACTATGCGCTCTGTGATTGGTTGAATTTATCAATATTTAATTGATTGTATTTAATTAATATCTTAAAAAATAAGCGTCTAATCGAACAACTTTATTATACTTTTTTGTTTATTTTTTGCAGCTCTACACCGTGGTATAGTTTTCTTGAATGAATTTTAAGACAACCTGTATATGTTTGGATACCTGTTAGCATCTGTTCCCGTGTAGCTCCAAAGCTCCACCAGGCGACGTTCTCAGCAGTTGGTGATGTCTAGGCGGTCTTTGCAAAGAATTTTACATACGTTACACCTTTACCAAATTCAATTAGTTCACGAGTTAAAACCAAATGATGCACAAATACGCATTCATTAAATAAATCATAACGTCGCTTATGCGACACCCTATATAAACTTTAAATCTCCTCGAGTCCTCCTATTTAAAATTCATCATATAATTTTTGAATATCGAACATTCAAGATAATTATACGTGTAGATGATACCAGAGAAATTTTTATATACTGCAATAGTATAAACAAAACTTTATTAATTCATTTAAAAGAATGATTATAATTTTATTAAATAATTATATTTATTTTTATGGTCGCATGAATATCTGATTTTAATTCTTGTATTTTTTTTTTTTTTAAGTAAATAAAATTTATGGAAAACTATGGTACACTTGTGTTTGTTTACACAACAATAGATTTAGATAAATAAAAAAGATTGGGCTCGTGTATCTATTAGCATAGAACAACCACCTTGAAAAATAATCTACAAAATTTTTATTTACTGAAATTTTTATTAAATTTCAGAACGTTTTCACTCATACCGGCAAAAATGAAATCGGTGCCGCCCAAAATATATTTTCCCAACACTCTGTAGTTAATGTCGGTGATAGCCTTTCCACAAACATGGGGTTTATTTTCGACGTAGCAGGTCTGTTTGTATTAACAAGTCGTACTTTCTCTCCATTTGCTTTTCGTATTTAATGTAAATCCCCCCCCCTGTATTGAGTTTTTGCTCAAGACTCTCTGCCTAGAAACTATTGCCCTCCCAATATCTGAAGTAATCGGGAGGTAGATTACTTCAGACATGTATCAAATTAGAAAGTTGGAATTTGAGTATATTAAATTTTGCTGCTCATTTTGGATTTAATATTAATACTTTGCAGTGGTACGGATTGAACAGAGTAAATTACTTGTCAATGGATGTTAGCTACATAGAAACGCAGACAATTTGGAAATGCAGGACATCGAAATAGTGTTAAACAGTTCCCAGATTATTCCCTGACTACGGGGAAAATTATGACAAAGAACATATTTACTTTTAAAAATAGTCTTATTTTAAAGAAAACATATGCCTTAAGCAAAATCGTATAAATAGTAGTCTCATATCTCGAAAACTCGCGTCTAATCATCCAGCCAATTGGGTACCTTTTTCGAATTTTTCTAAAGACTTGCCCAAGAAATTCCCAGAAAATTAAAATATAATTCAATAAATAAGGAAAATAGGATTCAATAAACACGAAAACTCTGCAAATAGTGTTGATTGGTTTAGGAGATATTTATTTCGTATAGACATCAATAATAATTAATGATTAAGAGGAAACGAAAGACCTAATAAATTCAATAAGCCCCTAGCATTTCCAAATGTTCAAGGGTATTATAGTACTGCTATCATATTATTCTTACAATAATGTGGTAAATAGAGAATCTATTTACTCCATATATTTTATAGGGAAAACCAATCAGTGAATTGAAATCAATCAATTAAAATATATCCTCTAGACTGATTAGAAACACATTGAAATGCCGAACAGCATATGCTTTATTTGAAAATGCAGAATATGTTAATTAGAAAATTTAAAATACAAAATAGAATTTTTTTATAATAATATATATAGTAAAGAAAATTAAAACACAAGAACGTTGTACGTAAATTGAAATACGAATAAAAATAAATAAAAAAGTAATAAAATAAACATAGCCTTTAATTTATAATATAATACAGAATTAATATGTATATATATATATATATATATATTATATACAGGGTGCTAAAATTTTAATCCGGAAAATTGAATACACAATAGATATTCTAAAAATAAGAAGAAAAGTTCATATGAACTTGGATATTTTCAAGCTTCGTTTTCGAGATAAAAGTTAGTAAAAACGTTATTAAAAAATAACATTTAAAAAAAAATATCTTAAAAACTACTTGGCTGATTTCGATTGCTCTTGGCACGTTGCATTGGAGCATCCTAACTAGATAATTTTTAGAAAAATTTGAGTACGCCACTGTTTTTGTCTATGTTTTATATTGTTTTTAGATTGAGTAATTAAAAATACAATTTTTCTCTCTCATGCATTTTCTGCCATACTTTTTTATATCTTATATACTTTTCAAGAAAAATAAATAAAATTTAATTTAATCTAGGGAAATATTATATTTTATTCTCAAAAAGTAAGCAAAATAGACAAAAAAATGCAAGAGAGTAAAAAAACTGTGTTATTAATTACTTAATCTAAAGATAATATGCCTGATTAAATTATATGGAATAATTAAATTAAATCTCATTACATCAATTTAAGTCCCTTACTTATTACTACAAACGTGCCAAATGTAATCGAAATCATCCAATTAGTTTTTGAGACATTTGAAAACAAAAATTTTTTAAATTAATTTTATTTTCCGAAAACAAAGGTTGAAAACATCCAAATTCATATGAAATATCCTTTTTATTTTTGAGAAATTTATCCCCTTTTCAATTTTCCAAATTATAATCGAGCACTCTGTATATATACATATATATATATACATATATATATATATATATATATATATATATATATATATATATATATATATATATATATAATTAAATAAGAAAGAAGTAAGTTTGTTTGACCTAATTACAACAATCTATTTATAAACTTCATAAATAAATTTTCAATATGGAAATTGTTTAAAATTCAAATCGACTGCTGCTTGTTGTAAAACTGAACATGATGTGTCTGTTCTTTATAATAATAGTAAATACATTCTTCTATAGTAAATACATAGAGTTTGTTGAGTGAGTGATATTACAAGTAATAAAATCGACATAAATCCTATTCTACACTATTCTATTCTACCGTTATCCAATCTTCTGACCTGACTAACATCAGACCGACTGGTGGTTAAAACACACATAATATTGCTTGAGAATACAAGGAATGATGATCAAGATATCGCCAGTAAGTAGTCTAACTATATTGCCAACGTAATTATAAAAATATCAATTATGACACCCCATCGGTGGATAAACCAATTCAAGTGGCGAGCGGTCCAAGGCGTTATGTCTAGGTGCAGTATGCCTACTTGGAAACTGGGAGGTTATGTGTTCGAATCCCGACATCGGTAGTTAGTCCATTATTAAGAAAAAAAAAAGGGGGCGCAACCGCATATCCTACCAATTCCTAGTCTATACACAAAAATTCCTTCCACTCCACTAACATCCTTAGGCATCACAATGGACCTTATGATCGAAGTGTAGCCCGTCCAGGACAGCCTTTACAATCTATCTATCTATCGGTGGATAAAATACACATAATATTGGATGAGAATATACACAAGGATTGATCAAGATGACCTACTATTATTGTGGCAAACCTGAAACTTAAAAGTCGAAGTTCTCAATATCGGGGATAAGAAGCAGTAAAATGACGCATAATATAGGAGATTTCTGATACGATATTTACAGCTCCGTTTCGCTATTATCTATGCTCCTTACACTTGTGCTTGTCTTGCACAATTTGTGTCGGCAAAATTTATAGTTCGTCAAACCCTTGGTTTGATCTAAGTCTCATCTAACCCATGGTTTCCTAAGGCCAATTTTGTCAAAGATGTACCGAACAAACAAATCTCCAATGGTTTGCTGCTTTCTTCCCAGACAGATATATGTGTTTTCCAGATAATAATTGCCTTAATCATTCTTAAAGATCTACTCCTTCTAAGGGAATACTCCAATTTTACACAAAAATATAACAAAGACATACTATACTAAATAAAGGAGTCAATAGGGTGTATTCTCAAATTGAATATTTAATTCTCCACCTCAGTTCGATCTACGGCATACTACGGCAACTCATATAAGCAAATCAATCTGTAAGGCAAAAGGCAATTATACAGTTTGTTTCCTTAATTCTCGAATTTGTAGAAATTCGAGGATTTTCATTTCATCCAGCATACTGTAATGCAAAAAACAAATATATAGTTTGTTTCCTTAATCCCCGAATTAGAAGGAATTAGAGTATTTCTATTTCATCCAGCATAACTACTTCTAACTTCTAACAACAGAAATTCTTTTCCATTCTAATCAGAACACGACCTGACTCATTTGTCAAGAAAATTTGCCTACCCTGCAATAACACTATTTTCCATTATGTGGAAGTAGTAATTTATCGCGACGTACTTCTGACAAGTCAGTCAATCTCTACAATCCAAAGAATAAATGTTCTCTATATTCGTAAACATTAGGAGACATCGGTAAGAAATATTGGAAGGGTACAATCAATTACCGCTTCAGAAAACTTTGAACACATCAGGACGTATAAAAAAGCTTATGACAAAACAACTCTGTTTTTGCCGCAATATAAGATCTTTTACTTTACACGCCCAACGAAAAAATAATATCGATACTGATCCTCAAATAGAAAAACAAATTCAGCAGAAATTTTTAAGAACGTAAAGTTAGAACGTAGAATAGAAATGAAAAATAAATAAATAAACAACTAAAAAGAACTTTTTTTTTAGATTAAAATGGATGAAAACAAATGGCGTACAATATATTGTTATTTTCAGTAGTGTAGAACTGTAGAGTTGTCAGTAGTGGAATTATATGGCGACCATGACAGTATTATTCATCGATATTTGTTGTTATGTCACGTGACTAGACTTACTAACGAACATACTGAACAACAACAACAGCATAACTATTTTAATATAATATCTATGTGTATGTTTGTATGTATGTATGTATGTGTTTCTATATGTATACAACACAACTAGATAACTACTAAGCAATTCTAGCTGGGACTCTGTTATCTAGGTCTAGTGCACTAGGTATCTAGGTCAGAATAGTAGTCATCGTCGAGTAGTAGTAGTAGTAATTGCAGCCAGTACCTACCCTATCATAACGAAGCTGTTTTTTATTTTATTTTGCTTCTATGCATTTTATATGTTAAATAGATAACATTGTACAAACTTGTGCACGGCATTGCCGATGTGATACAGAATTCTACAACCCATTACATCATTGAACACAAATTGTAGTTGCAACCATATTACACAGATTTGAGTTTGGCAAATACCTTACTCTTCTCGTTATATGTTCTCTTTCGAGTTTTTCCACTCATTTTAACATGACATGTAGATTTAGTCGTCAGGTATAAAAATATGTACCCTACTAAACTCAATTTTGAGGCAAAAAATATTCTTTATTAGTTTTGAGCACTTCTAGGATAGTATCAACGCTATTTATAGGAAGATCTGCCATCTCTTTGATTAGGAGTTCCTTTATCGATAGCGATAAAGGCGACATTTTTTAGAGATCAAACACTGTATTATTTAGGGAATTATAATCGATTAACACAAATAGCGGGCAAGAGCTGGCCATAGGAGCAACAACACTTCTTGTAGGACCAGAGCTTTCTGCTGAAAAGATTCACTCTATACGAGGATAGGGGAAGGTTGAAACGATCGTAAACAACCAGCTAGAGAAAAAAGAGATAACCTCTGAAAAATGAGTGTAATTTAATATCAACACCCTATATAAATGCGCTTTATAGGAAGGCGGGCCATCTTTTTTCCAAGAAGATCATTTCTATCCCATAAACTACGAAGGCGATAAAAGAGAAATTATCTCAACCCCAAACAATACATTTCTGGTGAGCAAGTATCATCTTTAGCGCTAGAGACGTCTAAAATCATTACTGTCATAATGAGAAAAGGGGAAGGTTGAAACAATCGTAAACAACAAGCTTGAGAAAAAAGAAATTACGTATTACAAGTGTTTCCCACCTAATATTTCTCCATTAAAAGGGAAATTACCTCTGGAAAATGGGTTTAATTACTACGAAATTCTACGAAATACTACGAAATTCCAAAACTTAATGCAGAAATGATGGAATAAGCAAAATAGATACTATTCTTCACTCTAAAAGAGAAATGAAACAGGATGATGTTGCTAGCATAAGGTACTAGCCTTTCAATCTCTTTTTAAGTGCGATATCAAATTTTCCACTAACAATATTAACAGTTTCGATAGTAGAAATTAGGTCAATCAAAACAAACCCGCATCATCTCGTTAATTATATTCGAAATTTTTCAAGATTAACATTAAAACAAAAGTAAAAATTTAACATTATAAAAAAAAAAGTGAAGGTTAACAAACACAGTAAATAATTCTTAGAAAGGGAAAATGCATAAAAAATCAAAAGTAATTTCACTAAAAAAAATCTGCACACAAGATGAACAAGAACACCATATATACCTACAATATGGTTGTGTGTCTGTCTGGTTGGTGGAGAGGCATACCACCAGCCAAGCCAGCAGCGAGCAACAACAGACAGGTGTGTTCTCCACACTCAGTGTTCGTAAACACAAAATCCAGGTCTAGTGCATTGTGTTAGTATGTCATGACCTGGTTTTTTTTTTAACAAACACAAGGGAGAAAAAATATATTCGCATCGTGTTAAATAACAAATATTACATCGACAAACGTAACTCGTTCGTTCATTTGTAACTGAGAGATGGTCGTTCGTTTTGGTCGATCGATGATGTAATACCGTTCTAAAATATTTGATAATGTTCTACGTTGATTAATATTGGTAACATAAAAATATATTATACCCTGTGTATATGTTATACTTGGATCGATAATTTCCAATCACATATCTTGTATCCTATAAGACCTAGGACGAAAACTTTCACGTGCACGAGATTGCATAAAAGCATTTTTAAAGGACGTATCTCGGCAACCATCCGTAAAATGGTCAAATCAACATAATTGTGTTTTTTTTTTGGAACCAATAACCGTTATAAACTAATTTCCATTCAAATCGATAATTAAAATTTGTTTTGCAGAAAATCGAAAAATAATTTTTGTTCCCGGTTTGGATAAAACTCACTATATTAAGTAAATTGGACCCCGAGCAGTTTCAGAGATATCTTCTGAAATCACATGAAGGCATATCTGGATAATTTTTCGTTTAAAACGGTAAAACGGTCTGCCTATTTATAGTGAATGATACATCATTATCATTGTTAGCACGACAGCTCTCTATAGACCTTGACCTTCTTAAGAAGTTTTTCCCAAAATTACAATCCTCCCTCCAGACCTTTATTCCATGACAGTCTTCTTATCTAATTATTGACCTAACTCTAGGTCTTTTACAGAATAGGGTTTCATAGTGAATGATCCATCATTATCATTGTTAGCACGACATCTCTCTGTAAACCTTATCCTTCTTAAAAAGTTTTTCCCAAACTTACCATTCTCCCTCCAGACCTTTATTCCATGACAGTCTTCCTATCTAATTTTTGACCTGTCTCTAGGTCTTTTACAGAATAGAGTACCTACCCATCTAATTATGTTCAAATTTTACTATGATTTACCATCATTGCATAACATAAATTCCTGCACATATTTAAAATGTACAACTTTTATTTGACAAACATTTTCTTATTCTAATTTCAACAACAACAAATTGATTAGAAATAATCAATAACAATCATCAAAGATTAAACCCTCAACTTGTTTATGGATTCGAGAAGATGACGGCCATGACAACATGATGATGCCAGATTAGCGCGTGCGTATGATGATAATAAATAAAATACAATTTAAAAAAAAAAAAATGTTTTTTACATACATGAAAATAAAACAACACACATATAAATATATTTATTTGCATGTGATTACTTCAAGGTTCCATTTAATTGTGCATTTAGGTCTAGAGCATTAGGTTTTTAGGTCAGAGGATTTATTAAAAAAAATTTTATTTGTATCTTTTTATAGACTTGTTGTGTGTTATTAATTATGACAAGACGTTTGTTAATTTTTATGTGTGTTTCTTTTTTCTTTTTCTTTTTTTGAGTAGATCAAGGTAATTATATGTATTTTAATTATGAATAAATATTATTTTATTTGAATTGTATGTAACAAAAATATGTTTGGTTAAGGTACCGTAGCATGTGGCAAAAACATCTTTAGAATGCATACCATACCAGTCCAATTGGCCGAGCGGTCTAAGGTGTTATGTCTGCGCAGTATGCCTACTTGGAAACTAGGGGGTTATGGGTTCGAATCGCGACATCGGCAGTTTGTCAATTATTAAGAAAAAAAAAGTTCTTTCATTATTTCTGCTCGATGGTACCATAGGCCACAAAAGTAGCGAGCATTCGTCAAAATTTTTTAGTTGTACCTTTTTAATTCGGTTTTCAAAAAAATTATTCAAATAAAAGTTGTATTTTTATAGCAAAAAACTATCATTAAAAACGTTTTTTTTTTTGGAAAATCGAATGGTTAAAAAAAGGACGACTCTATTGCTGGCAATAGTACTATTATATGATTTTATTGTCATCAATATTGTAAAATTTAAAAACGAATGAAAATCGACTTCCTAGATTTGTTTACAAACTTAGTTACATACACACAAGGCATCTTAATAAATTAGACAACAGAAGCTACGAGGATATATGAATATTGATATATTGAATCCTATGTGCTGTCGGATATATGCAGACATTATAAAATCTATTTAAATGAACTAATGACATCATAATGGACTTTCTACAGAAAAAATTAGCAAATTTTGACCATTTATGGAATTTCTCAATTATATGCACTAAATGGTACCAAAAACATGTATGACCCAAAATTTTTATCAAAATGTTAACACAAAAAAATCGCAAAACTTTAAAAATAAATAAATTTTATTAAATTCAAGTTACCGAATTAATTGGAATCGGACCGGGATAAATCATGGAAAAAGCTCATTTCTTAAAAAAACAGAATCAAAATTTGTGTATACTGATAAAAAATGAAAAATTTAAAGAAAAATTTGAGCAGATTACTACATTATTCACCATCAACATCTGAATTCGGCATTTCATCGTGTCGAACAGCCTCTTATAATTCCTGTTTATAACAAACAAAAAGGGTATAAAAATGTTAATTATTTTGAAGTTTCCAATTTTGTATAGATTCAAATTACTTAAAAACAAAATTAACTCTTATTCTTTGAAATATAATTAACTTTTTTTTTTTAAATTTCACAAATGAAAGAAAAAGGCCCATCTATTTTAACAACATACTCTGTTGTAGAAGAAGATAAAGAAGAATCAAGTCATTAGCTACAATGATTACTATTATTCTAGTACGGGGGATAAGTGACAAATTCAAATGGATCTTTGCATTCTATGTTCAAGCAATAAAAATTGGATAAATATTCACTAAACCGTACTTTTTTTAAATCGGATGTGTTACCAAACATGTGGGGCAGGGGGATTAACTAATTTAGCTAATATTAGGGGTGATATTTCCATATAAAATGTAAAGATCTATTTAAAATTTGCCACTGATCCTCCGTACTTTTCCTTGTAATTTCACAATCAAAATACATCAATGACCTCGTCTATATCATCCTTTTCCAAGACTGATTACCAAATACTTCCTTTTAACTAAAATTAGATAAGATATTACACATAAAATGCAAAGATATATTTAAATTTGTCACTTAGCCTCCGTACTATTCCTTATTATTTCACAACAAGTGTTTTTCCAAATCTGATAACAAAATTTTTCCATTTCACTAATATTAGGAAAGATATTCTACATAAAAGGCAAAGATCTATTTAAATTTGTCACTTATCCTCCGTACTATATTCTTGTAGTTTCACAATCAAGGAAAACACATCAATGCCTTCGTCTATTACTCTTTTCCAAATCTGATAACCAAATTTTTCAATTTAACTAATATTAGGAGAGATATTGTACACTATGGTGACGAAAGTTGATGTCATTTTATTAAATTTTAGTTAATTTGTGCTTTATTCATCGAAAAAAAATTTCGACTAAAGATTGTTACTTTATTTCTAATGAAATCAAAACAGAATCTATAAGGCACAATTCAATTATAAAAATATGACATCAACTTTTGTGGTCCATAGCACATAAAATGCAAAGATTCACTTAAATTTGTCACTTATTCTCTGTACTATTTGCTTATTATTTCACAATCAAGCTAAACACATCAATTACCTCATCTATCACTTTTTTCTAAAGCTATTAATAAAATTTTTCCACTGAACGAATATTAGGAGAAAAATATTCCACTCCATCAAATGCAAATATCTACATAAATTCAGTCACTTAGCCTCTGTACTATTCCCTGTTATTTCACAATCAAACCAAACACATCATTAGTTAGTTAGCTGAGCTGTGTGGAAAAATATTATCTGTTTTTTTTTTTTTTTTGGTTTAGCTTTGTTAAATTCTTGCATTTCGTGTGGCAAAATTATCATTTATTTTATTTATAATGATCGTTGTGTTTTTGTTGTTAAAAATATTATTGAAAAATTTAAAAGAAACAATAATTTATTTAGATTTATTTATTATTTTCAATGCAATTATGTGTGTTTGTTTGTTTTTTTTCTGTATGCGTTCAAAATTTTGTATTATTTCCTGTTGATGCGAAAAATGATTTAATTAAAAGATTATAGGGGTAATAAAATATCGTCAAATGTGACATGCATTTGAGAATAGTACCTGGAGATTTTCAAAGACTTTCATCACATATTATGTGACTACAAATCGTAAGCTCAGAAATCATGTAATTAACTGTCGATACAGGATGGATTGCCAAAATTGGAAGTTTGTTAAATTGAACTCTAAAATTTCAAATTCGCCCCAATACCTAGATCAGTTTTTGAATTATAAATACATATTTTGACTACAAAGTAGTCATCATCAGTATAAATTAGCTAGTCGTAATTCACTCTTTGACAATTAGAAATAGATTGAAAATCGAAATCAGTACAGAAAATTAAAAATAAATAAAAAATTTAACAAAATCAATTAAAATAAAATAAATTTTATTGAAATTACTCTTGTTAAAATTACTTTCATTCAATTTACTCTTTTAATTTTAAGTAAAAAAATTATTTTAATTTTTATTATAATTTTCAGTAAAAAAAATCTGTTTTCCATAAGACGCTGTGTTAAAAGCTTGATTTTTAATCAATAATTTTTTTTCGAAAAACCAATGAATAAAGCACAAATTAACTAAAATTTAATAAAATGACATTAATAAGACTCTTTGAAATTATCGTCAACAGATTTTAAATTTTTGTGGAATGATAACTACATAATTGAGATAATGAATTTACTAAAAGAAAATTTTTTATCTATTATCAAGTCTCATGCATAAACGTCCTTAACGCAATTGAATAATTAAATAAAACCTATTTTGACAAAATGGAAACCCGACTTCAAAAATCAAATATTCTATAGCAAAAAATGCACTAAAAAGTAAAAAAATAATTGCATGTTCTTGTGCCAATTTTAGTTCACCTAAAATTGCATGTTATCATTTTGTGGAATGATAACTACATAATTGAGATAATGAATTTACTAAAAGAAAATTTTTTATCTATTATCAAGTCTCATGCATAAACGTCCTTAACGCAATTGAATAATTAAATAAAACCTATTTTGACAAAATGGAAACCCGACTTCAAAAATCAAATATTCTATAACAAAAAATGCACTAAAAAGTAAAAAAATAATTGCACGTTCTTGTGCCAATTTTAGTTCACCTAAGCAAAAATTTTTAAATATATATGTACAATTATTGTTATTTTTGGAGGCGGTGTCAGCATAGAGAAATTCACATAAATTTTGGACACCGAATGCGATTTGGTACCAATGGGAAACCAAACCCTTTAAAACAAAAAAAAATCAAAATCGGTTCATAAATGACGGAGTTCTGAGGTGACACACATTAAAAAAAAAAAAAATACAGACGAATTGAGAACCATCCTCCTTTTTGAAGTCGGGTTAATAAAACAGCTAACAGAGGGTAGAAAAAAGTATTTTATTTAAAAAAAATTAAATGTGATTGTTGGTGAGAGAGACGTAGTGCGCATCTGTTGTTCTTATCACACACAACAAAACAACAAAGATGTGACCTACTTTTTTTCTCAAAATGATCACGACCTAAAAATATTTCTGCAATTACTAATTGATATTATTTATTTATTGATTTAAAAAAAAATATTATTATTCTTTAGTTTAAATGCTAAAAATAATTTTATACAAATTCATTTTAATCGTTACAAACTTCTTTTTATAGACTTTCTTATGTCTAATTAATTTAATTATATTTATTGAACTTTTTTTATTCTTTTCAAAGCCGTTCAGTGCATTTATTGCATTTAAATTGATGAAATGATTGTGAATTAAATAAATATTATGACATATTAGTAGGCGTTCATTCTAGGTGTAAATAATTTTCAACATAGTTTAGCCCTATGTTGGTTGAGTACACAGTAGATGACCTTGTAATGTACTCGATTCTAATACCCGTATTCATAGTTCTCTCCTTATTTCAAGGAAGAAGGACGCCTTGATGAAGGCTTCCTTGAATCTCAGAGGCGTCCTCGTTTCATAGTCACAACTTGGCTCTCCCTTCCAGAAGGAAGCCGTATTTAGGGATATGTGATTGCTTATGGTGGTAAAACTGCTGATCGAAGCGCCACTCGGCTATATTTAAAACTAACTCAAACCGCTTGTCGGCTGATGAGAGTGTATAACCTCAAAGTTCAAACATATTAAATAGAGTTACGACGGTTACGACGAGTGCATTTATAGATGAAGTGAAAAATGTGTCCCGAAAACCAAGTAGATAAAGCACAAAACCAATTATAAAATTTTGAAAAGATAGCGATACTTTTTCAATCGATTGTATCAATCAACTAGTAACGTGACCGCACGGTCAAATGCGCTCTGCTTAGATTCGGAATGTTCCGGCCGCGAGCTATGCTTCTAGTAGTTTTCTTGGAGTCCTAGTCGTAAGGAAAATTTACCTAGGGTCTTCTCTCATTATTATTTCGCTATTTCTTATAGTTTTCTCTAAGTAAGTCGAACAAATACACCCACTCACCCAACCCATCCTTAACTTTTTTGGTTTGCAGACGCCATATAAAATCTAACACCTCATACGTTAAAATTCATCAAGCCGTGTAGACTGCAGAGCGTATCAAAGAAGTAGACATACATACATAGACTCGGAAACGTTATTCTCCTTCTGTATTTTGTCTGTAAATGAACTTTGCCTTTCAAATACCAAAAATTTATTAGATATCAAATTTCAATCGGACTAAAAGTGTTTTCTAAAGTACATGCTGTGTATCAAATTTTTTTCAGTTATATAGGGAATGATAAATACCATGTAATTAACGTGTCCGAATCAGTTTTGTAAATAACATGCTTGTGTGCTAATATTGTACAACATCTTTTTTATAATGCCTTTTCCTTAAAAAGCAAAATCGCTAAGAAGAGTGATTAACGTATCCAAATCAATAGGGAATATGCATGAAAAATTTTTTTCACAATTATTTTCAGAATATGAAAATACTGTTAATACTGTAATAATATTTAAAAACGAAATTAAAATCCGACAAATATCAAGGAAGCTATAAGCTTTTAAAGATTATTATCTGTCTCTTTCTTGCAAAAATACTAAAAACTACTACTATTTTAAATGGTGAAAGTATAATATGACGTCACATAACATATCAGAGGGCTATCACTTTCTTTGTCTAATCGGGAATTTCAATCATTCATATCTCGCTTATTTTTAAAGTTATTTAAAAAGTAATTTTACCTTGATATTTGTCAAGTAAACATGCTTCAATTCAAGTGAAAAAAAATTTTCATGCATATTCCCTATTGTCTAAGTAACATGCTCGTATGCTAATATTGTACATCATCTTTTTTACAACCCCTTTCCCTAAAAAAGCAAATTCAAAGAGTAATTAAACAAACGCTCTGATTATATACAGACAAATATAAATAATATTTATCTGTATAATTTGTATTATAACCATTATTATGTTGGTAAATTAAATTATTACTAATTGTGCTACTTTTTTTCGATTTCATTTGGAGAATGCTGTTTTATTGTTCCGCTCTTTATTATATTACATATACATACATACAACTAACTATATACATTGCAAATAATATTGTATATACATTTATACTCTCGATTTTTAAATTTGTCGTGCGGCGACATACGAAAGTGAAATTTTTATTTTTATTAATGAATTATAAATATTTAAATCAAATTGCCACAACAACTTCACGTCATTATTTTATAGCACAATAACGAACGATATGGTGATGTATGGATGGCTAAAATCAAAAGTGAAATTTTTTTTTTCTACAATAATATACAAACCAACATATAATGTTGTGTGTTGTTTTTTTTCTTCTGTATTTATTTAAATAATTAATCATTATTAGTGTGTTTGTTTTTGTCGATTATTATTATATTTTGTGGGAGTTTATATTTTCATGTTTAAGTAGAAATTAGGATATCCATATTAGTAGTTTTTTTTTGTTTGAAAATTACATAATATTAAAAAATATATATGTATTTAGGTGCGATTTCTTTGAATCTCTTTGGAAATTGGAAACTGGTCAGTTAACAATATGTATGCATCATGTGTCATTAGGATAGATAGATTGTAAAGGCTGCCCTGGACGGGCTGCACCGGCCATAAGGTCCATTGTGATGCCTCAGGATGTGAGGATATAAGTGGAGTGGAAGGAATTTTTGTGCATAGACTAGGAATTGGTAGGATATGCGGCACAGCCGACTATGATAGGAACTATGCCGATATTCATCTGGAGTTTGTGAAGGAAACTGCAGAAAACCTTCTCAAGCATAAACGGTTACTTCGTTCTTTTCCATACGCCATCAGTTTAGTCAGTTAACCGCCCTTTTTTTTTCTTAATAATTGGCAAACTGCCGATGTCGGGATTCGAACCCATAACCTCCCAGTTTCCAAGTAAGCATACTGCGCAGACATGCCACTTGCCGAGCGGTCGAAGAAATTCCTTCTATCAGTGTAGTAATTAATATTATTGCAAATACGAAATCCTAGAAATTAACTGCTATCTATGTGATTTGTCGTTACAATTGCAAAATCTTTGGCAAACAAAAAAAATATGCTAATAAACCAAAGTTACAAAGAATGTAACAAAAAAAAAAACAACAACAACAATATATAGATTATTTATCCACAAAACTGGATATTAAAATCAGATATAACAGCCGATATACCTGTGTAGTATTATTTGCAAAAAAAAGAAAAATTTGTTATAATACAGGATAATAAATTTTGCAATAGCTAGCAGTTTTCAACTGTTGCTGCTTATGTCAAAGATGAAATAATATACGATTACGAATTCAACAACAACAACAAAAATACATACAGCTTGTATTTTAAAATACACCCAATCTGCAAACAATGTATAGTGTATCGATCGCTGTCTATATGCAGTGTACTATGATATGGTTTACTTTGTTACATATACATGTGGACACACTGACGATCATCATTACAACACGATGAACGATATAAATGATTGTAGTTAGGATAACTATACCGTGTGTGTTGGAAAGCTTTTCCAATAGAGAATCAATGTTAAATATTATTTATTAGTGGCTGGCCGTGTGGATACTGTATGAAGTCAGTCAGTACACATGTTATGAGAGTCATCTCATACATACAAACATCTGGATAGTCAATAGGTATTCTGTATGGCGTATGCGTATGGTTGTTTGTTTGTCATTTAAGAGTGGGAATTTTGTGATGCACATACTAAAGTTAAGAATTTAATGAACATATTTAATTCACTCTTATTAAATGTGTACTGACTGACTTTATACAGTAACCACACGGACAGTCAGTAATAAATAATATTTAACATTGATTCTCTATTGGAAAAGCTTTCCAAAACACACGGTGTATAGTTTTCATACTATATTTATATGTCATACAACCCGCCCTGCTCGCAAGGGGGACCCCCGAGGCGGCCTTCGGGCTTGGGCTTTGCCGTTTTTCCGGAGGGTTGCAATGAAAAACTTGAAGTTTTCCGACTTTTCCCAAAGGTTCTAAGCAATTTCGCGTCGCGATGCAAAAAATCGCATCTTTTTAGAATATCTATAAGTGTCTTAGAATTTGTATACATGAGTGAGTGAGTGTGTCCGTCAGCTTCACTTAGGTATGTAGATACTGATTTTAATGCAGTTTCAGTTCCAGGACTGTGTTATATAATCAGGACAAAAAACCGGTTTGCTTTTAATATAGAACAAATACATATACACACATACACAACACATATTCACTATTCACTATTCGTATATACAAATTATTGTAATTTTGAAATAAAAAATAATTTTAAACTTTTATATTTCGAAAACAAAACGGTTTTTAAAATTTTAAAATTAATTTAATAAATATTTATCTTTACTATCCTTTTTTTTTAAATTCTGTCGAGTATTTTTTTTAATACAACAGATAATAATTGGGTGGGCATGAAAACATGCTTCTAATGAGAGAGGGTGAGAGAGAATGATTACTTTGTTATTAATTATCTCGCGTTCTAAACGGTCAAAAATTCTGAACCTTCGGGATTTATTAGAAAACGTTATTTTTAGCCTGTGAAAAAAATAAGCAAAATCTGTCGAAAAGTGGTTTAATGTTGGAACATCCATAAGAATAACAAAGACACCATAACATAGTACACTGCATATAAACAGCGTTAGATACACTATACATTGTTTGCAGATTGGGTGTATTTTAAAATACAATCAGTATATTTATTTAGGCCCTTTATTATCAAACACAACACACACACAGTGCGGTGGGAATAATGATCACGATATTAGATTTACAGAAACAGGTTCGACTGGTTGGTACGTTGTTCGTTCGTTCGCGTTGTCGCTAAACAAATGAATATGCCGCTGCGTTTCGATTTCGCTTACAGAATGAATGTTTTTTTTTTTTTAAATAAATTTTTATATATAATAAAAATTGACTACCGGTTTTAGATTACAATCTGTGTTATGTGTGTGTTTTTTTAAACGATTATTGTTCTCGTAAATTTTTTTCCTGGTTCATTTTTTGGTTGCTACAACAAAATAAAATCAATTGATTTGCATAAAGGTGGTGTAGAGAAAGATATGATAATTTTTTTTTTTTTTTGCTAACATTTGCAATTCCTAGGAAATACATTCTAACGGTTTAAATAGTTTTAGAACGTTGAAATAACAAGAATTTTGTAAGAATCTATTTTTAAGTCAAGGGGGGGCAGGATAATAATACTGTAGCTCCCTTATCTGTCATCCATATTTGTAAACAATATGTACTAACAACTTTTATCCGAGACATTTTCCCAAAATCCAAATAAATAAAGAACACATCGATAAAATTTTGAAAAAACGAACGCTACTTTTGTAACCCTTTTTTTAGTACTATGGGCCACTAAAAAACCGCTCATTTGACAATATTTTTAAGTTGATTTGTAACCTTTTCATTCGGTTTTTGGAAAAATGTTTCAAATCAAAGTTGTTAGTACATTTATAATAAACAACTTATATCCGAAGCATTTTTTCGAAAACCGAATAAAAAAAGGCATGAAATTTTGAAAAATGAGCACTAGTTTTATGGCCTTGTGTACAATGGAGTGATTATATTGTTCGTTTTCGATAGTTTGGACTCAAATATTTTTTTTATTCCCTTCCCCTCAGAACCCAAAACCTCTTTTACTTAAAATACGAAGCCTCTATAACTTAAACGAATAATTTGGGTATTGGACTTCTGTAGTCAATAAAAAAGCATGGATGTCTTTGAACTGACATGGATGAACTTTTTTGAAAATGGCTTATAAAAACAGAAAAACAAATGATTTCTGCAAAAACTTCAATAACTAAAATAATGAACCAGCAAAACCCCGTCTAACTCAAATCCTTAGTAAGTTAAAAACTCGATAATTCTAATTATTTAACAATTCCCCTGGTCTTTAAGTTATCGACGTTCTACTGTATAACTAACCGTATAACGAAATCTTAGCTCCGTCCCTGGTTTCAACTGGACATAAAACAAATAGAAATCTGCAAAGTTATCGCCCAGGAAAACTTTGCCCTTACTTCAACCTACCAAACGTTAGATTAAATGAGATATCTCTAAGACAATATCCATGAGTTTAAAATTAAAAATAAATAAAATATATAAAATAATTATATGAATCCTACTTTTGAATATTATATTCGCGGTATTTGACGCGAGAGTCTAAACTAAATAAAATTTGTGGATTTCTCGATAAAAGCGAGCATAAGTATTATGCTGAACATACAAAACGAGGCAAAGGACATTCTGATCTAGCGGCAATTAACCCTAATATATTATATATTATTCAGACTTATAGACCACAAAATGTCCTCCGAATCCCAAATTTTCTATGGCACCAACATTATTTTATAGCTTCGACTAGTTATTTGACTACAAATTGTTTCAAGTTGTTTAACTTTGATTGATATTTGATTGTAAACGAACTTGATGAATTATTTTAAACAATAAAATTATTCGCTTTTATAACCATTGACTAAGCGGTTTAATACGTAACATTTTTGTGGGTCTTAATACAAATACGTTGCACGCATACTTAACATTTTTTTTAAATAAATATTTGAGTTAGTTAATACAACATTTTGGCAAATTCATGTGTGTGAAGTTTCTAAAATAAATAATTAATATTATTTGATTGTGCAAAAAAAATTTGTATTTACATACATACATACACATATTGTATTGTGAAATTGACCAAAAATAGCATAGAATTGTGTAATCGGATTCTCGTGCATCATTCATACTTCAAATACTTGTTTTTCATTGTTATTCAAATCATTCAAAAAAAACTGAATAAAATTTATGAATAAAATAAAAAATGATTTTTGAAGTTACCGCCTTTTATTCTAATGTTTACACAGTTTAAAGTTCATGAATGTAGTTAAATGACTTTCATTTTAAATAGCTGAATAATCTATCTATTATGGAAAAAAATGATATCATAGATTGGTTATTTATGAAATATTCGTTCACAAATTTAGATAGTTGTTTTTTAATCGAAAAGCTATTACGTCTAAAACCTAAAATATTTCCTTGAAAATCTATCAAAACACTTATTTCTTACTTTTGCTGACAAAAAAAAAAAGGGGGGGGGGTAATAAAATAAATCTTACGTAAGGTAAAAAAAAATTATAAAACACAATAAAAATATTTTTAAAACAATATTTATAATCTAAATTAATAATACTATTTTTATTATGGTATACCGAATTTCTTTTCATATTTCTTACTAAAATCAGAATCAATGTGTTTTCCGAGTATTGACTTTACTCTAAAATACTAAGTATAGAGTTTTTTTGAATTAAGATGTTCAATTCGGGGAATTACCGGCGTACTAGGATGGCTTGAAACCAAAAAATATAACGTTCATTGTTCGCTGTTATGACATTGTCTATCGACTGTTTTATTTTTACGGATACGGAGCCCGTGGACAATAAATGATTCTTATTTTACTAATTTTATTAAAACACTAATAAACATTATATTATCGAATGATAATTAGTGAGAACTTATATTATCGAATGATAATTAGTGAGAACTCAAGGCTTTGAAATAAATTAAATACGTATTTTGACTACAATGTAGTCATCATCAGTATAAATTAGCTAGTCACCAAATTAGCGACGAGTAGCATATCCTGAGACAATGTAAGAGTAATTTTAATAAGAGTAAAGTTAACAGGAATAAATGTGAATGAAGAAAATTTTAACAAGAGTAATTTCAATATAATTTAAAATTTATTATATTTTAAATCTAGTATATTTTAATTTAGTTAATTTTCTACTTATTTTTATTTTATCTATTTCTACTTGTCAAAGAGTAAATTACGACTAGCTAATTTATACTGATGATGACTACATTGAAGTCGAAATACGTATTTATAATACAAAAAACAACTAATAATAATACTTAAAACACTAATACTTTAATTTTAAAAATAATTGAGCCTTTTCAATTTTAACTTTAATATTTCATAAAAGTTTTGGCAAAATTCTTACGTCTTATCATTTGGGGGAAGAGGGAGTTAGCAATTTTCTTATTTTTGCTTATACAGGGGGGAGAGGGTCTAAAATCATAGAAAATTTGATTACGTAATACTTGAATTAAGTATATTATGAATGTACTATATCCAGCACATAAACGTCCTTAAATCCCCGAATGACAAAGTATTTAACCTAATAAAATAAGATACCTGCATTAAAATTTAAATATTATAAACAATTTTTATCAGAACCAAAATAAAAGATAATAATTATGTCAATAATTAAAATATATTAATCTAAATGGAAAAAAAAATTAATTTGAAAGTAAAAATCAATTATGATATAATCCATTTTAATATTGAAAAAAGATATTATTACATCAAAAAATATTTAAAAAAACCATAACATTGTAATTGAAATAGCGATGAAAACATCATTTCAAAAAGAGAGATAGAACATATAGTATGTACTATGTATGTATGTATATACGATTATAAAATTTTTAGTATGACCCAATAACCTACTTACCCACTGACAATGGCACACTTAACATATACTGTTCCTTATTCTATACATGCATGCATGTATATGTTGTACTCTTTTGTATATGATTATATTATTAAGTATGGTTAGTTAGTTAGTATGTTCAATGTCTGCCACTTTTATGTAACACAAGGTTGAGAAGTTTCAGTTATTAATACTTAATTTATTATTATTATTGTGAGTACTCGCATTTTCTGCGAGATAACAACAACACCCATACAACTTACACATATTTACATTTAATCAAATGTTTTGTCTGACACATTATTGAATCACGTTCGACAAATATTAATTTACTGTATAATTATGGGAAAAAACATTAATGATTCGTGCATACAATCTCATACGCGTTTCTCAGTAAAAACATAAAGACACCACTCCTCCCTCCTATAAGAAAAAAATACTTTTGAGATAGTTCACTAGTTACGGTCAAAACAAAAAAAAGTATGATTAATTTACTTATTACGACTATGCCAATTGAACATATCTAATATAACATATATAGTGTTTTAACATTTATGATACAAGTTACTATATGTTGTACTATGCAAGCATTGTTTTGACAATGATTATACAATATTTTTGGGGGTCGGTCACAGTTGCAAATTATTACCATTAAAGTATCAATAGATTTATTAAAATCCGAAAAATATGTTTTTTTTTAAAATTAGTTTGTTAAGTTCAACTTTTGAAGATATTTGTATTTCAAGAAATATTTGTAAAGAAATGTATTTTGTAATGTATATTCTCGTTCAATAAAATATTAATGAAATATTAATTTTCTTACATTTCATAAAACTCCTCACTTTTGTAACTGTCTGTATATTATTTATTTATAAACAAAGATAAGTAGTATATTTTTTAAATGTGAAAAAAGAAATGGAAGTTTTATATTTTTTATTTATGTAAACAAGTCAGTGATAAAGTATAAGAATATGTAATGTAAATACATGTTCAGTGTTATATCTCCCTTTTACGTATAAAAATAAAATAAAATGTTGTATCTGTCAAAAACATTTACTACAAGAATAATCAAAATTCTGCGCGACTGATTCGGTTCAATTTTATGAACGGGAGTGTACTTTGTATATTTTTTTAACAAATGCAAAACATTTAGATTGATCAGGTACTACTCCTGGCCCCAAACGTAGCGTTCTTTTTCGAAATTTTATAATTAATTTCTGTCTTATTCATTCCGTTTTCGATTAAAATGTTTCGGATAAAAGTTGTTCATTAGAAGTATACTAACATCTTTTATTCGAAATATTTTCCCTCAAACCGAAAAAAAAGATACAAATCTCTACTATTATAAAATTGTAAATGTCTCTTTATTTGTTTGTATGTTCGAGCATCTCGCAAAAACTACTTGACCGGTAATCTTGCTATGAATGATATAATTCGCTGAAGTAGAAATAAGTGGAAGTGTCGAAAAAAATTGAAGTAGTGGAAGCGGTGGGAAATTAAAGTGAGGGTATTAGTCTTAAAATGGCGGAAGTCGGGGATATAACAAAAAACCGCGAGCGCAGCCAAAGGTATAAGCTAATCACTTAAAAAATTTTGAAAAAAGAACGCTAATTGTCCGGTCGATTATAGCCGGCCGTTAATTGTAGTAATACCTGAATTTAAAATATACCAAAGAAAATCTGCAATGCTATAATAAAACATATGCCAAGAAAATCCACATACATGAAGTTGCACTTAGTAATTATTCCACTAGATAAATTTATAGATTAAAATATAAATCATAGATTATAAATACTATTTAATCAACATTTTAAAAATAATCTCAATGTTATCAAAACAAATAATTCTAATTAAAACAAATAGTAGTAATATGTAATATCATTGAACTAATAAAAAATCAAAATTAATGTTCTCATAAATCTATTGTTATGAATCATATTTTTGATGCCAACTAATTCATACTTTTGATAACCAACCATACATTTTTGTTTAAAATGTCCAAAAAAATATGCAAATTATTTATATACTTTTTATTTGTATTTCATTTTTTTATTATTTGTAGATAGATAGATAGCTTGTAGCAGCTGCCCTAAACGAGCTAAACTTCGACCATAATTACAGGAACAGAATTTTATTATTTCTATTTTGCAGTATTGTTTCTACCTGTCCCTAAAATCTGCCACTCTACCTGTTGGTAAATTCGGCACTGATTTTGGAAGTAATGTATTTTGTCAAGTTATGTGCAAAATAATATTAATTAATTAATAATTAATATTATTTAATTTTAAAAATATTCACTAACAGTAAAAAAAATCAGTTGGTTTGTAATCATTTTTTATGACCTCGTCATTTGGACATGGTGGGACTGGAGGACGCTTCGGTCAAACCATCCATTTTTAGGACAAACCATTTTTCGAGATTTTTATCAAATTGTCTCAAGATTCTACTAAAGAACTAACCGTTATAAATAAAATTTGGACAATCACCCAGTCGATACGTTATACGCACTTTATTAAAGTTGGGCGTCTCGTCAAAACGAAACTATTCACGAAGATTCAGCCTGTTAGTATTCATTAATGAAAAGAGACGCTGTACTGTAGACTGTAAGGATACATGCAGGTAATATGTATCAATATGATTTTCTGACAAAAATATTTACACAAAATATTTCAAATAAAAGTTTTTTTTCAGATACATCTAATTAATTTAATATTTGTGCAAAATATTCTTTTTTTTTAATGGCTACCACAATTATTTGGTACCGTCACTTTGCTCAAGGATAAAAAATCTATGTAAACTATCAAAAATCATGTGCGAATGGCAGGTTTACATGGCAGACAAACATGGCATCACGACATATATAAAACAACAAGCTAAGAGAAGCTATTAATTAACTAATTTACATATGATTTGTAAAATATGCATTACAATATTTACTTTTTTTTTATAATGTATTTATAATGCTAATTTTATTAGTAGTGTGTGTGTATTTGCAGATATTATGTGGTCAGGGCTATTTGGACATATTTGTCAAATGTGGGTCAATTTACAACCAACTTATAAAGCATACATACTACTAATATATAGTATATCACCACATATATACAAACATACAGGACTGGATATTCATAATTATTATAGAATAATAATATGTTATGAGATAGTAATTAGGAGATTTACATTTGGAGATACGTTTTGTTTAATTTTGGATGCTTTGGAACCAATAGTTTTAATTCGTACGTGAGTATGTAGGCATATACAGATCATTAATTAATTAATTTTATCTAAGAATTATTAACATTGACAAATATTTGTAATAGGAAAGTAAAGTAGGCGGAAGAAGTGGTTATATAACAAATGGTTACTCAGGCAACTATATATTTTTGTTTCTTACACTGATTTTTGCTTTTATATAACCCGTCTATACGTTCTCAATCCCCCCCCCCCCGCCCCCCAATTATACTGTCACTTATTTTTTCTTTTATTATAAATTATCTTATAAGGAGACTTAGTATTCATCATATTCAAGAAATACAACAATTGACCTATCTGGAGTCTCCCCCAAAATTTTAAGGCAATCGAGTCATTCAGACCCTTATTAGATTTTGTCGAATAAGACGGCCTTGCAGATCTCTTTCTGATTAAAATTGATTGAGACGTCTTTCTGATTAAAAGTGATTTCAGAGTTGTCAAGAAAATCGCGATTGACGTGAAACTACAAATTTTTCAATAAAATGTAATAAACAATTCATTCCAACAACTTCAGTTAATTGAAAACTACTTAACAGTAAAAAAAAAACTTCTTTGGAACTTTATTAAAGAACGACGAATATGATAGGCGATGGGTGGCTTGTTTTTGATACTTATTTCATTCTCAATCGATGTCCAATAATATTAAGTTTGATTATACTCAATAAAAATAACTTTAAGAAATCTTATGAGGATGGCTAAAGAAAAAAGAAACTTTTACAAAAAGTAATATAAAATAAAAATGAAACCAATTGCTTCCTTCTTGATGTCTGTGAGTGAAAATATATAGATCCATTTATCCCATTGGGATTATACACACACAAAAAGTAATTTTGTATGAAGGAAATATCGTTTTGTTATTTTCCAAACAAAAGTATAATAATAAAATATTGTGATATAAAACACACAAGGATGCTGTAAATATCAATTGTTTTTATCTGTAAAATGAGAAACACGAACTAAATCTAAGGCTTTGTTCACACTACAACGTTAATTGTAATTAAATTTCTAATTTTGCCCCAATTCCTAGAACAATTATTTGTATTTTATAAATACGTATTTCGACTACAAAGTAGTCATCATCAGTATGAATTAGCTAATCGTAACTATCTCTGGGAGTCAGAGATATGTTGCTCGTTGCTAATTTGGTGCGTGTCTCACAATATTATTAAAAAAGTTTTGTCTTTTATATGTTCTGACTGTGGTAGTACCTGAAGAATTATTTGAGTTGACTGACCAATTAAGGGTTTAAGTGCGTGAAGAGCCCAACCCATTTATTGGCGATAACCTTTTCTTACCATGCTGTGTTGTTTTTGTCAATAAGGTGAGGGTGTTGATCAAAGCTAACCTTGATATATTCAGATATTAAATTTTCGAAAATGGTTTAATTTTATTCAATCAGAATTTGGAATTGGGCCATTGTCTAAATTCATTATCTGTTTTCTTAATTTGTGTATGTAGATACTTTCGTATGCATCTAATTCTGTGGGGTTTTGTACCGATTTTAGTAGTTTTAAAATAGATTTGTCAATTTTGTGGTTATTCTCAATAACGTGCACAGCTATACACGATTTTTCGGTTCTCCCAAATTTCACATGAGCCAGATGTTCTTTGATTCGAGTTCCGATTTGGCGACGACTTTGACCAACATAAATTTTCGAACAGTTTTGACAAACATATATGCCCGATTGTTTTTCACTGATAATTTTATCCTTATGGTTGCCCAGTAACTGTTTAACTTTATTTTAACTAACAAGCGCTGTTTTTTCAAAAAAACCTAGAGTTCTCTTTGATTATTTTAATAATCTTTATATTAACCAATTGTCTCTAGACATTTGCATATATAGTAAATCCTTTAGAATAGACACGTGAGCAAACAGTCTTTCGACAGGAAATGATATTTTGAAATTATCTGATTATTCCCTAACCATGGGAAAAATTTTACCTGACCATTTTTGAGGAATGGTTTTAGATAAAAATAAGTAATAATTATTATGAAGAAAAGAGTAATCCAATTCAACTATCCAGAACTCTTTGAGGCTAAAAAGTCATATTCAAGTGGTTTTAGCAGCAACGAGCATTGTCTTCCTTCTTTATCAGTATACACAAGCTTTTTTTAAAGATTTGATATTTTTCTATGATTTATCTAATTATCCAAATATTTGACTATCGAATCAGTTCTGATCCAAATTAATCTAGATAATTAGAATTCTACGGAATTGTCAAAAACATAGAATCGTAATTGGACATTTATTGGAAAATTTGACATTTTGGTGAATGGATCAACAAGATTTCGTATGAAATCGTGATAAATAATTTATAAAGGGAGCAAAACCAACTTAATTATTTTTGTATACCAATTGTTAGTCATTGTGTTGATATATAAAGCACAGGAAACTTTGCCTAATGTGTACACAGCCTTATAATATTATTATTACTTCTGTACAAAAATGTTTCGTCTGTAGAACAATATCGAAATAATCTTAAATTACAATTTATATTCATATGGTAAAAAATATTACTCTTATATTTGTTTTAAAATAGGGTAATATTTATTTTATTCAAAGGCAATATAAGAATATTTAAAAAGACTATTCTACAGGGTGTAACAGAAAATTAATTGTATCCAAATTAATAGCTTATAGAAATAACTTGATACCTAATGTTCTTAATTTGAATTTTGATCCACTGTTTTTTATCAAATAAATTCCTTGGCAGCAGAATTTTTCTAATATAAATAATGGCATAAAATATATTTTAGCTCGCGATTCGTTTACAAACGCTAATCAAAAGTTTCATGTAATCAAATTGGCATTAATTTTTGAAAATTTGAGAAACTTACGAAAAAGTATCTTTAGAGAAAATTTTGATACTAGATACGCAAGGATCGTAAATAGATACGAGTATAATGAATAAGGTATATGCTGTAGTTAGAAATACACCCGATTATTGGATATATCTTGGACCACAGTCTATCTACGGACCTTGGATTTGTCCAGTGGTATTGGCGTTGGGTGATACGTTATTAATTTTCATAAATTATAAACTTTGTAAGTCCAATAAAAGTTAAGCCAAAGTCCAAGCCAATTTAGTATTTTTAATAAAGATATTTGAGAATATTCCAATTTAACGGAGTAAACCTTCATTCTCCTTCCTTTTTTCTTAACAGGTATTTAACTCTCCAAAAGAGTCACCAGCAAATTGCTATAAATATCGAATTTATTTAATAATACAACGTTTAGAAGTTTCAGGAAAATAGATAACAATCAATTGAAACTTTTGTACCTTTTAATTAAATCAATAAAATTAATTAAATGTATAATAACTTTTCTCTATAAGATATAATTGCAATAGAATATCACGGTACGTTAGGTAGTATCACATTCCTCTGCAATATACAGAGCAATTACAAAATTACGACACCTCAACGGTTAAAATTGTTAAAATTTGTTCAATTAAATTTTAGTATTTCGGATGTTATGTTAAGTCTAAAATTGAACCCGAATTTTCGTTTAGGTCATGTAGGTTAGATCAGGCTACAGTGACCGTTCGAGTGGGACACACTTAAGGCTCTAAGGCCCTTTGTGATGTCTGGAAAAAGGAACCTTCCCACACGGAGTTAAATAGAAATAGATTGTACAGGCTGCCCTGGAGGGGCTACACTTCGACAATAAGGTCCATTGTATAAGGTCCAAGTGATGCCTAAGGATGTGAGGATGTGAGTGGGGTGGAAGGAATT
The DNA here is from genome assembly GCA_963920215.1 of Nineta flava. Taxonomy (NCBI): domain Eukaryota; kingdom Metazoa; phylum Arthropoda; class Insecta; order Neuroptera; family Chrysopidae; genus Nineta; species Nineta flava. Next base: position 123,173,555 of record OY986041.1, read on the forward strand.
TTTATGTATAGACTAAGAATTGGTAGGATATGCGGCTGCAGCCGACTATGATAGGAACTATGCCGATATTCATCTGAAGTTCGTGAAGGAAACTGCAAAAAACCTTCTCAAGCATAACCTTACTTCGTTCTTGTCCATACGCTAGTTTAGTCAGTTAGACAGTTTAGTCGATTAACCGTCCCTTTGTTTTTCTTAATAATTGAAAAACTACCGATGTCGGGATTCGAACTCTTATCCTCCCAATTTCCAAATAGGCATACTGCGCAGACATAACGCCTTAGACCGCTCGGCCATTTGGACTGGTACCCACACGGAGTTTCCACTCCTTGAAATATTTGGAGCGGAACATCATGAAAGATTTTGAGATCGTCAAAGAATGACTGGCCCAAGTGTGACAGTCTTCTCATAGCAAGAACTGGACATCGACAGAGAAGTTGGGTAATTCTTTCCTCCTCTTCCTGATTGTGACAGCTCCTGCAACGGTCGTGGTAAACTGGTGGTGAACTTGGAAAAAGAATGCCATTTTTGGATTCAATAGTAAAGTGCTTACAACTTTTTGGTAACGTAATGAGTACACAAATTTCAGACCCTCGCAAAACAGTTTATAGTACTTATGAGCAGAAACACAAAACTGTCTCCTGGATAACAACATTGGAATTACCATCCCCTGGACTATTTTATACTTGGCGTAAATTTGTATGTGTTGAAGGGAATTAGTGACAAAACTTTAATCTTCCACTCGAGTCTATTATTCATAATTTTCAAAACATTTAATACTCGAAGTCAAGAGAAAATTATACACCCTAACCAAATAAGTAAATTCCTGGTTTAAAGTGATTGTTCAAATTTTAAGTTATCCAAGAAGAATAAGCTTCATCTCAGAAATTGAGAACCGCATAAAATCCTACAGGATTAAATGGTATATATAGGAAGATAATTTCATCAAACAGTGTATATCCATAATAACCTCCACACATTTTATGTGGTAAAGAGATGACACACGAAATAAGGCTAGCAGGTAATGTGATGATGTTACAACATTCCCCACTTCTAGAAGGTAACTCCTGTCAGGGATAAAAGTTAAACGATTGTCCTATAATATATTCTTGTTATGTATCGGAAATACACATACTATACTAACCAACGTCTCTGATGGGAGTGTATTTACACACTATAGCCTATAGACCGGTAGCTCACACGTGTATTGTGTATACTATTGGATGTTTCGCGAAGTATACGCGTATATTTGAAGAAAATAGCTTTTTTATGGTCAGGATGGAGTGCGATTACTCAGAAACTCTGTACTAACGACACATTATCATTAATATTGAGGTACAAATAATAAAATTTCCAGCCGTCCGGTGCATTTTTTAAACATGTTGAAAAACATGTTTTGATAAATTTCATTTTCAAAACACTCATGGCACAACCAAATGCTACACTTCGAATTAAGGTCAAAGTGGCAATCGTGCCTTATAATATACACAGCCCTTTGTGTAACTGACTGACTAACTGACTCACTCACATAGACCAATTCTAACCCACTTCTAGACATGCTAGAAGGGTGCGGTGTTTTTTTTTTGCAATCGAAATAACTTCAAACTTACCCACCCCGAAAATGGGTAAAAAAACATGAAATTACCCTTTTACTTCTATTCATGGTAGAAGAGTACGGATTCTTGCATTATGTGAAGGACGCGGAGCCAAGGGCAAAGGCCGCTCCGGGAGAGGGGTGGAGCTCTCTTGCGTACACAGCGAGCTGATCTTATTTAACTACATGTATTTTGTGAATCCCCCTGCCCTACCATGTAACACTATGTAAACATTTAGTACACTCTCCCCCCAACCTACTCATATGTTAAGTAGCTGTTTTAGACATATTTAATAATCAATCACATTTCGTCAGGCTTTGAACTACCACTTAACCATGATAGCATATCTCTCCCAAAAATGTTATGTAGTTTATGGATAGACTCATAAACATATACTTCACGGAAAATCCATTAGTATACACAAAATCTGAACGGAATTTTTGACATAATAGCTGCCGACCTACTATGGTATATGTGATGTTCTGTTCATATTACTATTAACTAGGTTAGTAGGTTAACATTTCCACCCTTTTTAGTCGGATTTACGTCAATGGTGGTGTTCTACTATTCACTGGTACATTATATATATATTTAACACCCTGCTCTTCCTTTTGTTTTCTTGGCTGGTCTGTTTCTACCTCAATGTTACATTTATACAGGCTTCTTTCTCATTCTCTATACATACACATGAAAGTTATGTAATACGTCAGAAAACTTCCATTGTTTCTAGATGGAAAATAAATTATACCTTAAGGTAATTTCCATATATGGGAAAAAACAACCATTTTAAAAAGTAGACCACTGTTTTTTTTTTTGTTTTCTGTTAATAAAATAAAAATATGTCATTTTTTTTTAGATAAAACGTTGTTATCCTCTCTCGTCTCGGAAATAGTACGTCGAAAAAAATTCCAGCGGCATTATAATTCCTGTGGGATGAAAAGTCATCCGTTTGTGGGAATTTCAGGGAATGAGCAAGTTTTTTAAGATTGCATTCAGTTTTCCAAAAAAATTTGTCGTACAAAATTTGTAGTATTGTGAAGTGTACACAAAATACTATAAAATTTCAAATTCGCCACTTTACCTAGATCAGTTTTTTGTATTATAAATACGTATTTCGACTGCAATGTAGTCATCATCAGTATAAATTAGATAGTCGTAATTTACTCTTTGACAATTAGAAATGGATAGAAAGTCGAGATCAATAGACAAAAATAAAAATCAATAGACAAAAACCTGTTCACTGCGCAAGGCATATTTATTCAACAATTAGGTGCGATCTTGGAATAGCATCTAAGGTCGGGCGAATATATATAAGCAGCGTAAAACGAATAAAGATTGTGAAATGGCCACCAAATTACCTGAGACCATATATAAGAGTAATTTTAATAAGAGTAAAGTTAACAGTTAGGAATAAATGTGAAGAAAAAAATTTTAACAAGAGTAATTTCAACATAATTTAAAATTTATTATATTTTAAATCTAGTATATTTTAATTGAGTTAATTTTCTATTCATTTTTATTTTTGTCTATTGATCTCGACTTTCCCATCTTTCTCGATTATCCATTTCTAATTGTCAAAGAGTAAATTACGACTAGCTAATTTATACTGATGATGACTACATTGTAGTCGAAATACGTATTTATAATACAAACTGATCTAGGTAAAGGGGCGAGTTTGAAATTTTATTTCAAAAACCTACAGTTCTCACTAATTATCATTCGATAATATAATGTTTACAAAATTCTATGTTAGCAGTTCAAAGTAATAGTAGTGTCTATGATATGAAACAATCCACATATCAAGTTAATCATCCGTGGTGTAATGTTTAACGTAGCTGGCGCGATATCAAGAGGTCTAGGAATTGAAATTGCAATGATGCATTATTATAGAAATATATAAAGTTATAAATTTTCCATAGAGCCCATTTGGGTATATTTTACCTAGATTATATCTCAGCAACCTTGACATAAAAAAAACATTATGGTTTTACTAGTAAAATAGATAAGAAGATAGAGGGAGCTAAATTTGTAAGTTAGAAATGGATACTCAATGTCGGAAACAAACGAAACCGACAATTAATAGGGCAAGCCTAGTCAAAGGGCTGACAAACGTCTTTATACGTCGACTAACTACGTCGGCTCTCCACTAATCTGCTCCGTCAAGAATGTGTTTCGGAAAAGTTTTGCTAATATCTTCAGACTTAAAAAGTTTATCTCGCTTACCAGCCAAGTAGCCGCACTTGTAAAGGCATTGTGTGTAGTTGAAATTGGAAGGTTATGAGTTCGAATCCCGACATAGGCAGTTTGTTAATTATTAAAAAAAATGGGGCGGTTAATTGACTAAACTGTCGGCGTATGGACAAGAACGAAGTAACCGGCTATGTTTATGAAGATTTTCTGCAATTTCTATCACGAACTCCAGATCAGTATCGGCATACTTCCTATCAAATTCGGCTGCAGCCGCATATCCCACCAATTCCTAGAATACACACAAAATTCCTTGTCCCCTATTCACATCCTCACATTCTTAGGCTTCACAATGGACCTTATGGCCGAAGTGTGTCCCGTCCAGCACAGCCTCTACAATCTATCTATCTTATCCCGCTTTCTTCCTTGTCAAAAACACATCTAGAAACGACCGTGCTTTATGGCAAGCCCAATCAAAATTATCAAATGTTTTTTGCAATCTTCAGTACGCTCTTTTCCAAAACCTCAAGACACACCTCAATATCAATATGAAATAAAACATTTTTTGTACATTTATATATGGAAGTCATAAGACATAATTTACAAGCTTTTCATATATATATATATATAAAATGAGGATAAGAAAACCGTTTTAGTTGGAACGAAACGACACAACACGATATGAATAAAAATTTAATGTTTGAAATGGAAGACAGAATACAGAAAAATTGTTGATATATTTACTAAAAACCGACGTGGCTTAAATATTTATCATAATAAATACGGTATTTAGGAGACGGGAAAATTGTCTTTTCATTGCATATACACACACACATACATACATACACACCCATATACACACACAATGTTACGAGAGTTATATAATAATATATTTTTAAGTAATTTATGTTCATCATCATTTTGAGAAAAGAAATCAGAAAATCTTTCAAGAATATATACCCTTGTATATACTTGTGATTATCAATACAACCACTACAGAATAATAAAATTTGTATCTAGATTGTTCATCCAACAACTATCCTACTTCCATTATTCGATAATCTTTGCCACAAATGATCTCAAATATTTGAGAATTCTTATGGATTCGGTTTTTTGGCAAATATTTCGAATAAAAGTTGTTAGTAATAATAATAATAATTAGAAATAGGGGTACCGCAAGTGGGTCCCTAGCACCTAGACCAAGAGTCCTCTGTGTCCTTCTTGAGAACAACCTGTCACCCGAAGGCGAGAAGTCTCCAGGTAAAAGGCACCATTCTAAGCAGATGAAGCAAAAGGATTCTGTCGAGACCGGTTGCCACACAGATGGTCACAACTTCTCCGTCGGGATTTCTCCCAAGATTGATGGGTCAAAGGTCTCGCGGATCCAAACATTCTATATCTGACACCCTGCAGGTTTCTGCAGGTGCATATAACATGTGTGGAGGTCTTATCGTCCTCCGTACAGGCCCTACAAGTGGGATCATCAGAGATCCCCAAGTTATGTAGGTGGTAGTTCAATCGACAGTGTCCTGTCAAAAGCCCCACCACCCTTCTCAACTGCATTCTATTGAGCAATCGAGCACAGTCGAATGGCCTAGCTGTGTTAATGCAGAACTTGTCCCGTCACATGCCCTGCGCAAAGTCCCAGTAATCGAGATCAGCTAGTTTCAGCCACGCCTTGATTCGTTAAATTACGGAGCATCTTGCTATAGGAATGATAGGCTCAGGTGAAAGGAGCGTTTGAGATGATCCCTCTCGTGCCAACAAGACCGCTACTTCGTTTCCTTTAACGCCAGAGTGATCCGGCACCCAGATCAGTCTGGCTATGTTGTTCAGTGCCAGGCGGTTCAACTCCTCGAAGTATTCATAGACTATCCTCGATTGGAATCATGACGCCTCAAGGTCCAGAAGACAGTTGTTAGTACATTTATAATAAACAAATTTTCCGAAGCTTTTTATCGAAAACTGAATGAATAAGGAACAAATCAATTAGAAAATTGGAAAAAGGAAAGTTAATTTTGTGGCATGTATACAAAATTTCCAATTTGTACAGCGGTAAAGCTGCACAAATAAAAAATAAATTTTCAAGATTGATTGATATTTGGTATAAATAAAAACATTTATATTATTATTATTATTATGAATTACAACAACGTTTTTTTTTTCATACATATTCAAGGTTTTATGTGTAATTTCATGTATAGATGATAATAAATTAATAACTCGTGGTGTACATTTGTCTCTTGATTGTAAATAAATATACATACACACACTTCCAAACAAAACAAAAAAAAAATTTAAATAGTGGTTTAATCGCTGGAAATGAAAATAGGGGCGCTTCTTATCACATCATTATTTACAAATATGCAACTACTAATTATTATTATTGTTATTATTATATTATTAAATGCACATCATATTGATTTGTTTGTTAAATAAATAAAAAATATGTATTATGGCAGCAACTATTAAAAATAACATATACACGTAATTAATTATTGCACTTCGTTTGTTATTAATCTTTTAATTGCATTATTAATAATACGGGGAACCAATTTTTACTGCAGAATTTTATTATTATTATGATAACTCTTATTCGAAGCATTTTCCAAAAAACCGAATGTGTAAAGTGCAAATATTCAATTATAAAATTTTTAAAAACTCACGACTTTTTGTGCCCCATAGTATACTCCCGTTCAATAAAATTGAACAGATCTAAACCAAATCCGTCTCTCAAAATTTTGATTATTCTTGTAGTAAATGTTGTTTACTATACTACCATTTCTTTTTTCACACATAAAATATATACGACTTATCTTTGTTTACAAATGAATAATTATACAGAGAGTTACAAAAGTGAGGAGTTTTATGAAATGTAAGAAAATTAACATTTCAGATCTGATTAATTTTATTGAACCGGAGTGTACGTAAGCGACATTGTAAATATGTTCCTCTGATATATTTATCTGACCGGTTGCAAGATACTCTGATCCCCTGTTTATCAAGGCATTAGAAAAATGATCAACAGGGAGCTCTTATGCATTTTACTTTAATTAGTAAGAGAAGCAATCGGTACTCTTCTTCAACATGTATAAGAAAAACATTTACATGTCGTTCACTACGATCAAAATTTCTTGTTTTGTTTCTCAAAATCTGATTCTTCCAATATGATAACGGGGACGCTATGAAGTCCGTTTTCTCAAAGCACCGGAAGGAAGATCTCACATTATTGATTAATTGATTTATAACGGGGTAAAAACTTTTGCACTTCGATCTTATGGCCCATAAGATCTCACATACTCTTTTACGTTAATTGGTAAGATCAGAAATTGGTTCTTTTTACAAGCTCTATTATAAGCTTTTTATAAGCTGTATGTATGTTCGGATCAAATCTTGCAAGCTGAATTAGAACCACTTCCTCTTATCCTACGGAGTTGAATTTATTATACATGTTGGTTCAGTTTCGATGACAATGCATTTTTATGGTAAGCATGACAAGATTCGACAAAGGTAGAGGGGGGGGGGTTAGAGGGAGGGGGAAACACAAAATTTGATATATCTCTTTTAATATTGAAAAAATCGAAAAACACCTAAGAACTAAAGTTGTAGAAAATTAGTTTTATTATAAAAAGCTTGTTTAAAAAAATGTTTTTGAACGCCATTTTTTTCAACACCAAGCCACCTTAATCTTAAAACCTCGTACATAAATCTCTCGTTTACGTGTAAAGATTTATTAATTACCTCGAATTTATATTTGATATCAAGATTTCATTTTGATGACAGTTATGATTACCTTGATATTTTTATACGATACATAATCATTACACCAATAAATATGTTCATCAAGAATACCGTTTCTTCATGGATATATGATTAGCCTATCCAAAAACATATTCAACACCAGCCAGCATTATTTATACGCAATACGCATACAACTCATGACAAATAAAATATAAAATTCATTGATTACATCATAACCGTTCTCTGTTTAAGGTAGGTAGATATTGATTTCATATATAAATAAATCGATAATAATAAAAGGCGGTATATCTTTTTGTAAATAGTATGTTTATTTTGTATATGTATCGCAGGCGGATTGTCGAATCCGCTATTTTACAAAACCGCTGAACTTTAACACGTTGAACGACGTTTAGCTGTTTTATACAATTACTGTTTTGGTTTCATCAATGCAGCGGGTCAACGATTAGACGTTATGTAAAACATCGTGAATTGAAACGTCAAATTGTAGATTTTAGTTTATATTATTATTATTACTATTCATACTACTATTTATATTACCTAGCAGTCTATATTGTTTAAGTCTTAAATTCATAGCTTAGAGTTATTGTAAACAGGCTAATGGAATTACCATTACTAAAGGTCCTTTTTCCTAACAAGTTCTATATATTTTAGATATAGTGTCAAAAATTCTTGAAATTAAATAAGGTAACTATTACAACCGAGTACTACAATCTTTCACTTCATCGGTCCTACCCCGAGTTGGTCGGGTTTGCGTGTTTTTGGGCCCCGCACTAAAAGGCGTTCTATATATTTCCCTATATCAAAACGCTATTTGTGACTACGGATAAGCTATTCTGCATTACGTTCTGAAACGTGGGTAGCAATTTTGTAAAACGTGTCGCAATGACAATCCAGCTGAACGTCGTTCCGTTGTTGTACATAACGGAGTTGTTATGTAAAACAACTAGCAATTTTATAAAACCGCGGATTCGACAATCCATCTCCAACATATGAATAATATTCTTTGTAATATGTAAATAAATATTAAAATATATTTGAGTAGCCTCATTTGAATAAGATTTGGTCAATATAAATTGTAACTTGCTTGCTTAAAAATTGCATTTGATTATACAGAAAAAGAGATTTTATAATTATTATAATATAACGTTTATATTAAAAATAAAAAGAATATTATATATTCGTCTATATAGGATGACTAGCTGAAAAAGCTGTCGTTGTTGTTCGGCCTTCAAAAATTTCTTATAGAGAGTGCATAAGAAATGTATGTCAAATAATTTTTTTTTTTTTTAAATTATGGTATTTCAAAAGTGTCATGAACTGATTGTTTTATGAGTGTTAATCTTTGGTAGAGTCTAATTAGCATTTTACAGGCAGGTTGCTTGGACCTCCTGTAAAATGCTAATTGGAATCGCCAGGACGTCAAGATGAATCGATTAAAAAAATTTCGGTTCCAAGCAACCAGCCTGAAACCCTCTTTTTGAAGCTAATTTGACTCTACCATTTCTGTTTTTTGCAAGAACAGCTTCAGTGTTTTACATGAATGCATCTTAAAGACGGGACTAAAGCCGTTTCTCATAAGTTGAATCGCCTACTCACTTTATTAATGACTTACACTTTATTAAACACCTTATAAAACATATATTATTATATAAATTTATATGATTATTATTTTATACCCACAAAGTGATGTAAATCAGAGCATATTATATATATATATATGATAGACCTTGTACTCAATCCCTAGTTATCAACGAGTACACTGTAATTGGATATACAATATTTTATTATTAAAACCAAATGAGAACTATCAATATACACACTTATGTATGTATGTACACTATATAGTATATACTATATTATATACTATATAGTACCTACCTATAGTATACACACAATAATATATACTTTTTTTGTATACATACGATAAAGATAACATCATATATAGTTATTTCTATTTAACATATTGTATAGTTAGTTAATTTTACCTGTGTGTGTAAATTTTATATTTAAATACATCTAATGAAATAAATCAATTAAAAAAAAAAAGTTATAATCAACCAAATGAAATATTTAATTTGATTTTTTTCGTTGTTTTAATTACAGATTTATTTATTGAAAAGTGTTTAATTCTGTTTCAATTTATTTCAATTTATATATTTGGAGTAAATTTGTTGGCTAATTTGTTTTAAATCGAGAACAAAATTTAAATGGTTCATAATGGTGATTACTATTTTAGAGCTATTTATATATTGATTGCCTCATGTTCAGTAGTTGTAGGAAGCGTTCTGAATAAATAGGGGTAAAGTCTGCCTATTATCTTCTGCCTATCACAATCCCCCCCCCCCCGCCACCTATAAAGAAGCTTAACAAAATAATTATTACTATTGAAAGTTTAAAATTTACAAATGAATGTATTTAAAATAAGCCCCAAAAATGTTGAGTTTATTTATGTCAAGTCGCATATCATGGTGGCGTATTTTGGTTGCATATTTAGCTATTTATTATTTCCTCTCCAGTTAGCCTCATAAATGTTAATTAAAGGGGCTAAAAGTAAGTTTTAGATATGCAATTAATGTTCATATTATGTTTCTGAGTAGGAGCTACGTAAACTAAGCTAATTTTCTTAGAAGGGAGTTTAATACACATGAAAGTTACAAAAAAAAAATGATCAGGTGATAAATTGAGGTAAAATTATTTCCCTACAACTTTACTCATACAAAATTATTCCATTTTACTTTTATTAACTTATTAGAAATATTCCAAAATTTGCGTTTTCCACTCTCTCTAAACCACCTTTCCCCTTGGTCAATTCTTCACACTAACGAGACGGGAAAACCGCTAGAGGAGATGGATGGGCATTAGAAGAAATCTTTACCAAATCGTTTCATCGGTACAACTTCACTAGCTACATTTTCAGGAATTCAAGAACTCAGGAACTAGGAAGGTATGTGGTTTAATTTGAAAACGTAACTTCTATATCAAATCAAATCAATGTTATGAAAATTGAAATTAAAAAATTAGACTATGAACGATGGACATTCAAATGGAACTAATTTTCGTAATTTTTACCCAGCATCAGATTAGATTAGATTCAAAATAGGAGCAAGTCTCATAAAGAGCTTTTGTATCGCGATCAATTTGGACCCGCGATCAATTTGACACAACATAGAGAAACATGCCGTTGTTTAAACTAGTATCCAACTAACGATTTTCGAGATACTAGTCTCACACAGTTTCAATACCGACAAGAATTAATGGAAGTCCTATTATTTACGTTACGTGATGTGCATGTCAAATTTTGATAATTTATAAAAAAATTGTATAACGTTTTTTCACAAATGGGTTATTGATTGTGGTTTTAGGTATTTGTAGGATAATTAGCGTTTGTAGTTGACATTAACAGTTCTTGAATACCGTCCTAAATAAAAAGTTACTTTACCACAACGAACATTAAATACGAGACTGAAATATACCCACATATAGAAGTTATATAAAATTTTCATTGAAATTGACTCCAAAATACCTAAATAATCGATCAATAATTAATTTGTAAACAAACGTTTAAATATGATTAGGAAACACAAATGTACAATTTTTTTTCCATTAACCACAACAAAAATGTGATGGTTAAAATGGCAGGAAATAATATATTTAATAATTAAATTTACTTTACAGAATATAACAAAAATTGTCTGTGAAAAACAGGTTTATTAATAGTTAGTTTTAGACATGTCGTTCATATTAAACAACCAACCAACTAACAAGAGACATGAGACACATATCATAAATACGATGGTATTTCTAAATATAAATAATCATAATTATGTATCTCTTTTAAAATGTCATAAATTCTATGTATTTTAAATATATTTTATACATCGTGTTTCATGAAAAATTGTTAACAATACTATCTAAGCCAGAGGTGGGCGCAGACAGCTCGTCTGAGCCTTACGGGCTCTCCATAAGCTGGGTGAGAGTAAGTAAAGAAGGTATGTTTTGAAGCAAGACGGAACGATGTTTCAATACAGGTTGTCCTACCGATTATTGTCCAATAATTATATAGTATAGTCTATAGTATAGTCAATATTTTATTTTTTTTGAAAAACAAATTATGCGAAAAATAATTTCCACTACTACAAATAGTACTTTTCACTTTTTCAATTCAAAGTAGACTAACTCGAAGAACTAAAATTCCCACTTTATGTAAAATTTAACTTAATTCATTAAATTCCCATGACACTATACTGAGCATACTCCATACGAAGAAAAAATAATTAAATCAGGTAAATAATTCTTTATTAGTTCTCGGATATGAATAGTAAAATATTTAGACAAATTATTTGGAATTTCCAAAACTAAAATTCTATTTAAATTATCCTTTGCAAAAATTCCCTCTTTTATTACAATGGTCCAGCGGTAAACTTAAAGGTTCAAAAGATTTATATATATTTTTTATATATTTTTATTTTATTCATACACAAATATGATATATACTAAAAAGGTATATTTTATGACTCAAATTACCAGCCCAAAATTCCAGAGTATGTATTGAATGATTATATGTATTATTTACTTTGTATAATATTGACCATAAAAAAGATTTGGTATTATTATATTTTTTTCAGAAAATTTTATAATTAAAAAAAGAAAATATTAATAATTGGTAGGTTACCCTGTATTAACTCTATCTCTCTTCCCTACCTCTCACTCAGAGCTTGGCGGAGTCAACTCTTGCCCACCTCTGATCTAAGCCCGTTTTTACACATGTAACTTCAGATGTAAGAATTTATCCGAATGATTTGGTGACCAAGCGCAGTAGTATTTTTTTATGCATGTAAAGTAAATTTTTAAGTTTAATTGTAAGATAATCAAGTGAAGAACAAGTATTTTTTTATGCATTTAAAGTAAATTTTTAAGTTTAAGGTTGTTGTGAAACTGGTGAGGGAAAGTAGGGGAGGTAAGTTTGTCCTATACTAAATGCATTGAAATCTCATCCATTGCCAACTCTAAATAATTAAAAAATTTACAATCAAATAATTTAATTTTTGTAAAAAACATATTATATTTCTAAAAAAAAACATATAGTTTAAAACTTAAATCCTAAATTTCATTTTTTCGAAGAGTTTGAATAATTAAAAATATGTTTTTATGTATTTCAAAAAAGTTGCATGGTAATAAAACTAGATAAAACTAAATAAAACTAGATAAAAATAAATATAACTAAAAATAAAAATAAAACTAGATAAAAATAAATATCACTAAAAATGAAACTAGATTTAGAACATTTTTCGATCTACAAATTTAATTATCTCAGAAACAAAAAACAAGATTAATTTGAAATTTTGTCCAGGTATTTATAAGATTTTGATAAATATGATAGTTTTTCATAACACTGGCATATCTGGTTGTCGAGATATAGAGTTTTGTATTCATGTTTTGCATTCAAATTTTGACAGGATATTCTTTATTATTGAAATAATAAGCTGTAAAATTTTGAAGATCCTGTCATTAAATTGAATTTTTTCCCAACAACCTTAATTGTAAGATAATCAAGTGAAAAACGAGGAAAAATTTTCGTCCTACAAATTCAATGGAATGGACTCCGAGTCTCCCATCCTCAATGGCTTCAAAAATGTTCAATTCAATGTTCAATGGCTTCCAGAAAATTTCGACACTGTTTTCCAAAATTTTTCAAAAAAGTTGGGCTTCTTGTCAAAACGAAGTTATTTACAAAGTACCAGCTTGATGCTCATTCTCCTGAAAAAACCCTTTGGTATTCCAGACCATATTACTGTTTAAATAGAATTTTTTCAAGAACACAAGTTTCAAGATAAATCAGACGATTTTTCATAGAACACTCCCGTATAAATTACACATTCATGCATATATTTTTCTCAAGTGCATAACAACATTACACATTTTCAATTCCTGACACCGGAACTTGGCAATGTACGCCCAAAACGCAATATATACAAACAACAATATATACCTGTCTCTGTTTAGTGTTTTGCTAGTGAATTCATAACAGAGAAAATTAGCAGACAAATAAAAAATAAACGCATTTTATTAGTTTAGCAAAATATTTGCTATTTATAATTCTTATAAATGTTCAACAAATAAATTTTCAGAGCCAACAAATACATTTAAATCACATTTTCAAAAAATGCGTTGTTTTAATATTTTGAAGACTTTTTTTTTTAGCAACAAAATTGTCAAATTTGCGTGTCGAAAAACAAGCCCCTCAATCAAATAAGTATTCAATCTACGAATGAAGACAATAAGTTGACTAAATTTTTGGACAAACCTTTGTTTTGACATTCTAAATATCTCGGAAACTATCCGTCAAATCGTCAAAAGCAACTAGATTTTTATGTTTTTTGGATCTAATTTACCCTGTAAACTACTTTCCATTCAAATCGAAAACAAAATTTGTTGGATTTTTATAAAGAGACCTTAAAAAAATTGCATAAAATCGAAAAAAAAAATTGTATTCCCGATTTGAATAAAATTCACTTTATAATGTTAATAGGACGCAAAAAACTCGAAAATCGTGCTACTTTGACGATTTGGTGAACAGTTTACGAAATACCGTCTGAAGTAGTATAAAAGCGGGTATTGAATTGTATAAAGAGGGTATTATCTCGGGACCGGTCCGTCAAATCGTCAAGCCAACTGGATTTTTGTAATTTTTAAATTGCAATTACCCTATAAATTAATTTTTATTCAAATCGATGACCAAATATTTTTTGTGAAATTTTTGATTTTTTCTAAGGGTACTATTTTTTTTTTTTCGATTTGAATGATATTCACTATATAATGTTAATTGGACCCACAAAAACACGAAAATCGTACTAATTTGACGATTTGGTGAACAGTTTACGAAATACTGTCTGAAGGAATATTAAAGGGGGCACACAATTTTGTATAAAGAGCGTGTTATCTCGGGAGCTAATCTCCAAACCAACTGGATTTTTGTAATTTTTAGATCCCAGTTACCCTATAAATAAATTTTCATTCAATTCGATGGCAAAAATTTATTGTGAATTTTTCGATTTTTTCTTAGGGGTGTACCTTAAAAAAATCGCATGAAATGGAAAAAAAATTTGTGTTTCCTATTCAAATAAGTTCACTAAATAATATTAATTGGACCCTAAAAATACGAAAATCGTGCTAGTTTAACAATTGGATGTACGGTTTACGAGATGATATCATCTAAAATCGTATAAAAGGAAAGAGATGGAAATGAAGAAAAAGAGATGAAGAGGTAATCAAGATATAAATATTAATATCAATTGAAAAACATTATGATTTTAAGATTGCAAGGTTTTCCAGTCCTTCACCACCCTGAAATTAGATATTTTTCGTCGGCCAAAGAACAGAAAATGTTCTAGGAAATTAGTAATTAAAAGATTAGCAATCAAACCATATTAATTAAAATTCGTTAAAAAGTTCGTTAGATGTTTATAAAACTCCAATTTTTGCAATTCATCCAAAAACTATGCGTTAAAACTATTAAGACCAATAAATGCGAAAAAAGCAAATAGTCCATGCAAAGAACAAAAAAATGCAATTCAAATATTTATTAACAAAAAATAAAAATAAACATTAAAAAAATTTACTTCTTAGCAGCAGACATCAAAAACGACAAAATCAGCAACATTTTTTTTATAGTTCAATTACTTAGAACAGAATTGATTACAGTAAAACCTTTGCAATCACAAATAGAATAAATATTTTGAACCCTATAAATATATAACAAAGTACAATGTAAACATTTTTATTAATTAAAGAAGTTTTACTGCATATTTAATTTGTTTTGTTTATATAAATTCACGTGATTGAAAATTTTGTCGTCTCGTTCTGAAATACGGAAGAGAAATATATAGTATTTACTTTTGAACAAAAAATAATAATTACTGCTGTGTTAATAAAAATATAAACCGTAAACAATAATTAAAATAAATAATTTATTAATGTTTTTGATACGTTGTACAGGGTTATTGTTATTAAATCAATAAGTGGACAAAATTTATTTACTAAACTCAAGCTTCAGAGTTCAGCCACAATAACAAATACATGTATGCCTTGAACATGTGAACAAATTTCAAAACAGACCGGCTTCGTTCTATCGTTTTCGGTTTTTATTCATATTATTTTGTTATAAATATGAATATAACGATTGGAAACAATAAAATAATAACAAGAATAAATATAACAATAAAAACTAAAAATAAATATTTAAAAAAATCAAATCGAAATGATGGATCACAAAAATGATAGCAGTAAACACCAATCCGCATAAGAATGAACTGTGACTTGTATTAATTCAGATTTCAAGGTCCAAGTTACCAAAATAACCAATTAAAGTGCACCATGTGCTATGATCACGCGATTTCGTTTGTTGATATGGCTGGACTATGTATCTTGAGTATACCAATCCACGTTGAAACACCAAAGACAAAAATTATAGCTTTATGACTAAATACCCTACATTTATTGAGGGTACTACTACTACACATACTATTTATTTTACTTCTACACATGTGTCGATATACATAAATATGACTATTTTATACACCAAGAATACAATCGATAAGTAATTACAGATGCCTGGGCTTATAAATCTTACAGCTTCCTAAATCTTACAGCTTTTAAGAATACTTTACCCGGAGATTACCCGGAATTTCGATTCCGATCCTGTTAATATTTTGAGGCTCTTGATCTATCTTCTCAAAATTAAATAGTCGATTTATATCGAATCCATTTGGTTTTCGAAAAAATGGTTAGAACAAAAGTTTTTAATATTTTCATGACGAACAACTTTTATACGAAACTTTTTTTTATAAAACTAAATGGGTTAGGCACAAATTGTCTGCGAAAATTTAAAAAAAGTACGTCACTATTATTAGTCTAATACTATGTTGTAGAGTCGCAGATATTGAGTCGAATGACCCTTGGACTTTTTCTTAAATAAACTGGTACTTTCAATAAAAGTGAATCACCCAGTAATATCTTCCATTATAAATGAATAATATCATCGGTTGTAAGCAAGTAGGAAAAACGCTTGCGAGGACACTTCCTATATACCGGAAGTTATTAATATCATACACATGCTTCTAAAAATAAAATGTATTTATTGTAATTTCATTGTAATAACAAGTGAACAAAATATTTACGTAGTGAAAAATAAATATAAAAAAAATTATTATTTTCATGAAAATTACTTCCTCTTCCACAACTACGTTTTATTTTTAATCAAACGTATCATTTTCCAAGAACCTGAATATATTTTCATACGTTATTAAACGTAAAATTATTCGTTTATAGTCCAGAGACTAAGTGATACTTTGGATACTGTGATATTGGTCTGATATTGGTCAGTGATATTGGTCTCCAACATCCCATAAGGGGATATGGAACTCTCTATATATAATCTAAACTCTCTATATAAAACCATGGGGGCATAGCAAACAATTTGACTATAAATACTAGGGTTTAAGAAAAAAGTCAGATTCCCAATAAAATAAAATTTTGTATGAATGCGTGTTACAAGTCTCAGATTGACAATGTTATTTTCTAGCATTTAGTACATTTTTAGTACATTTAAGTACATTTCTAGATTGTTCTATCAACTAAAAAAATGGCGTCCTTTTTTAAAATTTTTACATTTGATTTGTGTCGAATCCTGTTTTTTTTTTGTTTTCGGAAAAATGTTTTTAATAAAAGTTTTTCGTCATAAAGATTCTTGTTCTAATCATTTTTTTCGAAAACCAAATTAGTTCGATATAAATCTGTTATAAATTTTTTTTTTAAACTATTAAACATTATTATTTTTCTAACGTTTAATTTAGAATATTTGGACTTTAGTCTCTAAAACATATTCAGATTAATGAGAACTAATACTCTGTATGACATTTGCTAAACTTCCTGTGCGTAATTGTCCCTAATCCCCTTAAACGAGTGCATATAAGGATACACTACATACAATTGATCATCAATTTTAATGAAACATAAAAAATAGGTTAACAAGTAATAACACACAAAAAAAAGTAGATTAATAATTATTTATTTATTTGATTACAGGACCTTGTAATATAATTTACATATAACATAATAGTGATTGACTAGGACTAGTTTACTAAACAAAACTATCTATTCATACGCACTTTACGATTATGAAATTGTGTGAATCACAGAGTCCCATTAATAACTACTATTTACCTCCATGTACAGATTTACAATAACGTAGAATAATCTAGAGCACGGTAGTACGACAGGTCGTGTTTCAGGGGCAAATGTGACAAATTTTAAACGGATCTTTCCATTTTTTATTTCAGCGATGAAAGTTTATATATATATATATATATATATATATATATATATATATATATAGTAAAAATAATTGATTATTGTTCCCGATCCTTAATTTAATTTTAAAAAATCCTTAATTTAAACCTTTTTTTTATTTTTTTAGTCCTTAATTTCATTAAAATATTTATTTAATTTATTGTTTTATTGACATTTCTCAATTGATAATTGACATCTCCTGATGAGGGCTAAAATTATTAGCTGAAACGTTGTGAATTAATTTACTAATAAAATAATGTCAAATTAAGGATTGGGGTGGCTTAATCAATTATTATTACACAAAATTACCCATCTCGCGATTATTACTTTATATATATATATATATATATATATATATATATATATATATATATATATATATATATATATATATACATTTATTAAACCTTACTCCCTAATTTACGATGTATTGCTAAAGTGAGTTACGTCATGAGATCCGTTTAGGAGGTCGCAGCAATTGGGGTAAAATTGTTTTTTCCAAATATCTCAATATCTGGAAATATCTCAATAATACAGACTGTAATCTTCAAAACTGGGTAAATATGAGAATATGACGGACAAACATTTATTTGTAAAGAAAAAGAACCTAACATACAGGACCTTATAAATATTGTTACTGGTTCTAATAATAATCAGAAATAATAGATAGGTATCTCTCTCTCTTTCTCTCTTATTGTATTTAAGTAATTAACACAGTTAGTTGTTATTTTAACTTAAGTTTTAAATGCGAATCCTGCCACACAACAGACTGTATATAGATGTTATGTGGGTTATTTACACCAGATTTTTTTTATTTATCATCCATTTTTAATTTTATTTATATGAATGTGTGTACAATAAAACAGAGTAAGTAAGCACTTATAAAAATTCAGGTCACCTAATGACATTGGCATACATACTATTAGTAGGCACCCACTCGATATATATTACAAACTACAACATTACATAGAACGCGCGACACATAACATGATATTATCACACAAATACACACACACACACGATTATTTATCGGCATCATATCAATTATTATGGAATATGACAACAATACACTAGGGGAGGCACAGCAAAGGGTAAGGGGGTGGGGTATTGTTAATATTACTACAAAACATATTTTGTAATTATATTCGAAGGTTTTGTTACTTTTAATCTAATACGATGAGATCTTCTATTTATAATTTTTGGAATTCCGTACCGAAAATGAGTTAGTTCCTATTTTTTAGCTACTACAATCATCATCACTTTATTTATACATCTAAAAAAAAAATAACAGTTATAAATGAAAATAGTTGTTGACAATTTTTTTTTTTTTTAAATTTAGGATAATAATAATAATCAGAGAGAAGGGTAACGCAAACGGGTCCCTAGCACCTAGACTAAGGGGCCTTCGGTTCGCTCCTTGAGAACAACCTGTCACCCGAATGCGAGACGCCTCCGGGTAAGTGGTGCTATTTTAAACAGATGAAGCTATAGGATTCTGTCGAGGCCAAACTCCACACAGAAGGCCCACAACTTCTCCGCCGGGATTGCTCCCAGGATTTATGGATCCAAAGTTACGGATCCAAATATTCTATAACATATATGGAGGTTATATCGTCCTCCATACTGTGGTGGGATCATCAGAGATCCCCAAGTTATGAAGGTGGTAGTTTAATCGGCAGTGTCCTGTCAAGAGCCCCACCACCCTTCTCAACTGCATTCTATTGAGCCTCAACCGAGCACAGTCGAATGGCCTAGCTGTGCTTATGCACAACTTTGCCTGTCGCATGCCATAAGCAAAGTCCCAGTAATCGAGATGAGCCTGTAACAGCCACCCCTTGATTCGGTAAATTACGGAGCATGTTGCTATGGGAATGATAGACTCAGGTGAAAGGGGCGCTTGAGATGACCCCTCTCGTGCCAACGAGTCGGCTACTTCGTTCCCCTTAACGCCAGATTGGCCCGGTACCCAGATCAGTCTGACTGTGTTACTCAGTGCCAGGAGGTTCAGCTCCTCGAAGCATTCATAGACTATCCTCGATTGGAATTTGGATGTCTCAATGGCCCGAACTGCTGCCTGGCTATCTGAGAAGATGCTGATATGTGCCCCACTGTAACCTTTCGTGTTACAAACCTGGGCACCTCTCAGCATGGCGAAGATTTCTGATAAACATAGGATATTTAATACAAGGCCATAAGCGTACGTAATGTATTAATATATGACTGACTTTTGTCCGTTTTGAAGCTAAGATGCAGTTAACAATGTTTGCAAAACTGTTTCAACAAGTTTTAAATCCGGTTTAAATTATTTTATCATTGAAATATTATATGGATGCCGGTTTTTATAAATAATTGGATCAAAGTTAATAATCCCCATTGGTTAAGTTACTCATGATGTCATATTCCAAGATGGCGGCTTTAGTCAGGCTACGTTTCAACAATTAGTTATACCTATAATACTATAAATATAAATTCACACTCTTTGACGAAATGTAAATATAAAAAAAAAAACATGATTTGTGGCTCAAAAGTTTTTACAGTTAAAATATGAGTACTGAACCTTCAATGAACATTTCTTTACTCATAGCACTTGATCGATTTAATTTTTTTTTATAATAACTGTTTTATTTAAATTAATAATCAGGTATTTCTCTAATTAAGAAAATATATATTTTTTGTGGCTAGTATTTAATAAAAAAAAAAATTTTTATAAGGTTATTTTGAAAAAAATAATTATTAAATATTATTTTTTAATTTATATTTTCAACGTTATACTATCAATAATTTTAAAATTATTTTAATTTTAATTATTACAAATAATAATTTAATAATTATTTTGTTATTATAAATTAATATGAAAAATTTATTTAATTAATAAAATTGTTTTTATATGAAAAGTTTTTGTCATTTTAATAAAATTTTGTAGTGGAATAATCAAAAAGCAAATTTAGGCTGTTTCTTAGGCTGAATTACGACTAAAATAATTGCATTCCATAAATTCATAATTCTTACATAAATATATCAATTTTGAATAGATTTATATCTGTCCTTATTAGACAGACAATCTTCCCCAATGAAGGGGTGCATTTTGAAGAATTTTGTCGTGAAACCCATAAGGAACCGAAAAAATATGAGAGTTAGGGCTTGATAGGAGGACACAAAATCAGGAAAGTTTTTTAGTTGTTTAAGGAAGTTGTCTATCTAAAATGCGCCGGGTAAAGGGGGGAAGTTGATAAAACCGAATTTATATTACCGACTTTGAAAGGATGTACACTCTTGTTCATTGAAAAATTGAACCAGTTAAAACATTCTAAGTGTTGTATGTAATATATATATATATATATATATATATATATATATATATATATATATATATATATATATATATATATATATATATATATATATATATTTATTTAGCTATAACCTAAATAAAATAATAAATATGATAGTACTAAATATGTACACTCCAGTTCATAAAAATTGAACCACCAGTAAGTCACATTCTGAGCTTATATTTACTAAATATATATATATACATATATATATATATATATATATATATATATATATATATATATATTTACTGGTGGTACAATTTTTATGAACGGGAGTGTACATATTTAGTACTATCATATTTAGAAACCAATCATATTTTATTTAGATTATAGGTTGTCAAATGTGATATGTAGTGCAACATTGCCAGACATTTTTGACAGTAGGGATAAATTTAAATATAAATTTTTGTAAATATTTTTGAAACGTACAGAGAAAATTCTTCAAACAAATGCAAGTGTTATTTTTAAGTTTTTTTTTATAAACTGTGATCATTTTTCCAATGGGAAATCTTAATAGAAAAAGCATTGAAAACGGCTTTCCCTATCTTCCCTATGCTAAAAATCTGATTTATCAAAATTGTATATTTCAAATGATATTATAATGTACTCGATTCTGAATCTTAGATTTTTTTCAATATTTAGGTACATTTGAGTACACTACATGCTTTCCTAAGGCGACTTGTAACTACCAAAAAAAAATGTATTCATTGTTAGATATTCAGACAAATTCAGCGCTTGGCTGTAATTCCTAATTATTGCTTTTATTTAAAATTTACAGCGTAGGTTTCAGGATATCTAGGTTCCTACACTTGCATTGGCTCTCCGACGGAGAATCAAACCTCGGTCTCCCGAGTAACAAGCGGGGATTTAGATTAGATTCGAATCAGGAGCAAGTCTTATAAAAAGCTTTTGTACCGCGACCAATTTAATCTACTGTACCTCGACTTTCCTTCAAAGGTTTTCCAGGAGTCCTATGGCCTTGATAAACGTTAGGATATCCCATGACGACACTTCATTGATTTCATCTGCCTGGAGATCTGTCCATCCAATATGATAGTATCTTTTGAGAGAGAGAGAGATACTTTCGCGTTCACACATAATGGGAGTTCCGATTTTCTCCTCTTTATGACAAAATCTGCAGAGATCATTCCCTGTGATATTGATGTTTATTAAGTTTGCATTGGCCAGTAATACGGGGATACTGACCACTATACTACGTCATTCCGAATATATTGGGTCCTACAATATCATAACCAATAAATCCCAAGAGTTTACTGATCATTTTCGATTCCAAACATGTATACTACTGAACTTATAGAGATACTGTCCAAGTGGTCGAGCGGTTTAAGGCGTATGTCAACTTGGAACTGGGAGGTTATGGGTTCGAATCCCGACATTGGCAAATTGTCAATTATTAAGAAAAAAAAAGGGCGCGGGTAATTGACTAGACTGTCGGCGTATGGACAAGAACGAAGTAACCGGCTATGCTTGTGAAGGTTTTCTGAAGTTTCCTTCACGAACTCCAGATGAATATCGACATAATTCCTATCAGAGTCGGCTGCAGCCGTATATCCTACCAATTCCGAGTCTACACACAAAAAATTCCTTCCACTCCACTCACATCCTTAGGCATCACAATGGACCTTATAGTCGAAGTGTAGCCCGTCCAGGGCAGCCGCTACAATCTATCTATCTATCTAGAGATTTCTGAGATTTGAACTTAGACAATAGATCGCAGACGGTTATACGTGAACCCTAAAATATTATTTATTTTATTTAAATGAAGTTTGTTCGTTTCATGAAAAGTCTGTTACGTTAGTTCTGTATGCATGCATAATATGTTAAGTACTCATAAAATTAAAATTTTAATTATTTTCTATTTTAAATCATCGCATTCATCATCCATATACACTACGTAAAATAAAATAGACCCAATAGCAACATTGTGTAGTCAATCATCTATCACTGTCTATGCAAAGTATGCTATGATATGTTCTTTTTACACCCACACTATGATATGGTGTTACACTCGCACGACGGACGACGGACAATAACGATGATATATACATGCACGAGTAAGATGCAACTATATATAAATGATTGTAGTTAGAGAGTGTAATAATATAGTATAATATAATAGTTATTTATGTTATAATACAATACTGATTGTTTAAGTGTGACAAGGTAAACCATATCATAGTACACTACATATAGACAGCTCTAGATACACTATACCATAGGTGGGCAGACCTTACTGTACTCAGCTCTGAGTGAGAGGTAGGAAGAGAGATAGAGTAAATATAGGGTATCCTACCAATAGGGAATATGCATGAAAATTTTTTTTCACATTTATTTTCAGAATATGAAAATACTGTTAATACTGTAATAATATTTAAAAACGAAATTAAAATCCGACAAGTATCAAGGAAGCTATAAGCTTTTAAAGATTATTATCTGTCTCTTTCTTGCAAAAATACTAAAAACTGAGTTTTACGTGTATTTTAAATGGTGAAATTGTAATATGACGTCACATAACATATCAAGAGGGATATCACCCTCCTTGTCTAATCGGGAATTTCAATCATTCATATCTCGCTTATTTTTAAAGTTATTTAAAAAGTAATTTTACCTTGATATTTGTCAAGTAAACATGATTCAATTCAAGTGAAAA
Organism: Nineta flava; assembly: GCA_963920215.1. Lineage (NCBI taxonomy): Eukaryota > Metazoa > Arthropoda > Insecta > Neuroptera > Chrysopidae > Nineta > Nineta flava. The sequence continues at coordinate 123,197,449 of OY986041.1, forward strand.
AAAATTTGCATGCATATTCCCTATTATTATTATTTTCTTTTTTTAATTAAAACATTTTCTGAAAAAAATATAATAATACCAACTATTTTTTATGGTCACTATTATTTAAAGTATACAATACATACAATACATTGAATACATACTCTGGAATTTTGGGCTGGAAATTTGGGGCATAAAATGTACCTTTTTAATATATTTGGATATGAATAAAATATAAATGTTATATAAATTATAAAATATAAATCTTTTGATCTTTTACATTTACCGCTGGTAAATGAATAATTCCGAATAATTTGCCTAAACTATTCATATCAGAGAACTAATAAATAATTATTTACTTGATTTAATTATTTTTTCTTAATAGAGGGTATAGTGTCATGGGAATTTGATGACACTGGATACAAAAAAGATGCCAATGATTAAGCTGGGTGAGGAGGGGGGGTATGGCTGGTAATTTGTTACTAATTTCTAAATGGATAAATTTTACATAAAGTGGGAATACATATAGTTGTTGTTGTTGTATTGTTACTGCTATCATCATTATTGTTATTATTATTGTTATTATGTTTTTTGGTGTATCTCTCCATATTGTAAAAGATAAATAAACTATTGGGCAATAATCGGTAGGCAACCTGTATTGAAACATCGTTCCGTCTTACTTCAAAACATACCTTTTTTACTTACTCTCACCCAACTTATGGAGAGTCGTTCGACCCCGGCGAGGCGTCTGCGCCCACCTCTGCACTATACAATATTCCAGATTGGGTGTATTTTAAAAAACAAACTGTATATTATGTATCTTTATCTGTTCTATATACTAAACGCTATGTAATAATATCAATCTATCTTTGTTTTCTATGCACACATAAAAAATATAAAAAAACACTAGTAGTACACACTTGAATGAACAACAACAGGAAACATGGAATACGTCTTCTTCATTTATTATGTATACTGATTTAAAAATTACATTCATAATTATTATTATCATGCAGTTAGTTAGTTGGTTGGTTTAGTTGTTATGTTTATACTATGAATAGATATTTAAAAAATGCAAGGTTTATTAACGAATCGTTGGCGGGAAACGAATCAACAAAATTATTACTTGGAGTTTATAGTAGGAGCGGCGACCGATGTCTACACTGATCTTTCCTCAAGAAAATATATTTTCTTCAAAATATTTGCTTCAATAAAGAAACTCTTGTTTTCATGCAAGACTTCGCAGTCGAACCAAAAACATATGTTTAGTTGAGCGAAGAAACTAAAATTCATGAACGGTGTTTAAAATTTTTTTTTAAATATAGTTCGTTAGTCTTGGCCGAAGAGTCTTTTTTCTTGGCCAAATACTCTTGTGATTCTTTACCCTGTTTTCAACATTCAATAAAAAGTATTATCAAGAAGTTCCGGGAGTCGACATTTTTTTTTTTTGGAAATTTCCTCCTCTTTAAGACTCTGTTTGTAAAATTCCTCTAGCACCAATAGTTTTTGAGTAATTTACAAAAAAGTAGACCCCTTTTCTTTGAAATCATTAATTGTTTATAACTTTTGAAATTCTTTATGTGCGAGTTTGAAATTTTTGCACATTTTTCTAGACGTCATAATTGGCAATGATTAAGAAGAAAAAAAAAGGATGGTTAATTGACTAAACTGTCGGCGTATAGACAAGAACGAAGTAACCGGCTATGCTTGACAAGGTTTTCTGCAGTTTCCTTCACGAAATCCAGATGAATATCGGCATAGTCCCTATCATAGCCGGCTGCAGCCGCATATCCTACCAATTTCTAGTCTATACACAAAAATTTTTTCCAATCCTCTACAATCAAGGGCAGCCTCTACAATCTATCTATCTACCTTACATGGGCAATTGGAACGGGTAATAAGGGAATAAACTATTACTTTTTTCAATAATCTCGAAAACTATTATATTTATTTCAAAAATTGTACTTATCAAAATGAAGTTTTGGATAGGAGAAATCAACAAGATTGATATCCATCTTCAAAAATTAAGTAAGCCCTTGAATTGTTAGGCGAAAACTTGGCGCCTGCAAACTCATTCATTCATGGTACTATCGACCACAAAAGTGATATCCTTTTCTTTTTAAATTTAACAGTTGATTTATGCCGAATTTATTCGATTTTCAAAAAAAAAATGTTTAGAATAAAAGTTGTTAGTATTTTTAAAACAAATAACTTTAATTCAAATACTAAATGCATAAATCGATTGCAAAAATTTTAAAATGGAGCGCCATTTCATAAGTTTACAAGGCGAATAACGACTCTGCAGTCGTTATTCATCTTGTATACTTTTTGCTCTGTAAGAGCATACTACCTCGTATCTACACACTTTTTTTGATACGGAATTCTATTATTATATTATTTTCAAATATCATCATCATCATCATATGTAATAAAATAATAATTCAAATAACAAAAATATCAAGAATATTTGTCTATTATTAAAATATATAAAAATAATAAAAAACGTATATACAGAAGAAGGTATTCATTCTCTCTCTTCATTGTGAAATATTGAGACGACAGTGGCGGTGTGGTTTAATAATATGCCCCTGGCCTGACCTATTTTTCGATACAGACCTTGAGCTAGATGCGCACCGCATATTGTAAGGTAGCAATAACGTGCGCAACGCACATATTTATATATTCTATTCAATGCATTTTATTTCAAACCAAAATACTCTTGCATACCGCCTAGCGCTGTTGTGTGTACGTAGATACGTTCGAATTGTGTACCCCCTTCCACTCTTACGTTTAGAACCTCACTTCTCGGTAGTAGTAGTAGCCGGGACCAGCAGACCAAGCATCTCTTATGCTCATCAACATCAACGTAGTAAACACTCCATGATGCCGATGTTGCCACCACCACGACTGATAGTAATCACTTGTTTTATTAATTATTTTTTGGTTATAATTATAGTTTTATAATTGAACCTAACCACAGATTTGGTAACCACCAAATTACTAATTAAAATCTCTACTTAAATTAAAAGAAAAAAAATGTAATTTTTTTTTTAATAATTATTTATTTTAAATTTAAATATTTTTCTGATTCATTTTATTTAAATGGTTTTCTGATTTTATTTTTGAATCTCTCCGTAAATTAAAAGTATTGGACTTACTGAAGATTACAAGTCAAATTAATGAAAGTTTAAATTGAGGAAATACATCAAAGGCTTCTCAGAGGTTTCTTTTTTTTATTTTAAATCATTTCATTTGGTTGTTCTAAACATATCTTGAGTGTGCTCAAAAGTCTAAGGTAATTCGATGACTACGGAATCATTCAGGCCATAAATGATTTTTCGGGAATATCTGGACGACAGTCTCGCAGCTGCATAGTTGATTTCCCACATCACAGAAACGACAAATATTACTCCCGGCCGTGTCGATTTTCAGCGTGCTTCCTGAGATGACATATCAACAAGATCGGAAGACCGAGATTAATACTTGTCACTTTTGGGATGAATACTTGCCATTAGCTGAATGATTATAGTCATCGAATTACTTTAAGGCTTTTGTATATTACCCCTCCTCGGCGAGTGGTCAATGAATAACTTAGCCTGGAGTTTAGTTCCACAATTGGGCCATGCGATTGCCCCTCTAAAACTTTAAAACGTCCTTGGACTAGGATTTGGACTCTCCAATGAAGGGTGCTTCTGTATTCCTATTCGCAAGCGATTTCGTTGCCATTTATACGCCCTCATGATCCGACACCATACGCTGTTTTAGAAAGCAAGACCCTTTAGACAACCCCATGCAATTCTTGACATAAAAGTGTATGAACTGGAACCTTCAGGGCTACTTGGTTGTCGAAAATTACATAGATTTTGGCACTTTTGTAGTTTTCGACAACAGTTTATAGATAGCAGATCACAATCGCATAAACATCTGCTTGGAAGATACTGGGTGATGCTCACAGGGAACAGAAAACACGAAGTAGATGATACAGCCTCATATACAAAAATTTCGACCGTGATTTAGCATGATGGTAATGTTATACGATATCCAAAACTCACTATATGGCGTGACTCTGATCAATAATATTGGATTCAATAGGGAATATGCATGAAAATTTTTTTTCACTTGAATTGAAGCATGTTTATGTGACAAATATCAAGGTAAAATTACTTTTTAAATAACTTTAAAAATAAGCGAGGTTGGTAGCCCTCTTGATATGTTATGTGACGTCATATTACACTTTCACCATTTAAAATACACGTAAAACTCCGTTTTTAGTATTTTTGAAAGAAAGAGACAGATAATAATTTTTAAAAGCTTATAGCTTCCTTGATATTTGTCGGATTTTAATTACGCTTTTAAATATTATTACAGTATTAACAGTATTTTCGTATTCTGAAAATAAATGTGAAAAAAAATTTTCATGCATATTCCCTATTGTGAGTTTAGTCGCGGATAATGTCCTCGAGAAGTTTTCTCATGTAGATACTCACTCTTACGGCATCTTTTCTATTCAAACTATGTTCATACTTAACGCACCCCCCAAATATAAATTTTTGTTATTTTTAAACAATAATTAATAATTTTTTTGTTTTAAAAATTGTATTATTGTTATTTATTTCTCATCAAGTCAGTACCCACATTTTTTTAAATGATTTATTCATAGCTTTTTATAGCCATCACATATTTATTGTAATCAGATAAGGTTTTTTTTGTTGTTGTTGTGTGTATACCCAAAAATTTATGACTTCTAATTTAAATTGTAGCTATATAAATTTTTTTTTTTTATAATATATTAACAATAAAATTAGTTTTTTTTTTAAATATCGGTTTAGATACAGTCATACAAATTTATTTTAATCACTCCAAAACAAAACTGTATATATGTTGCCATCTAGGTATAAAAGCTTTAAGCTTCGTTGTGTGTATATTATTGCTGTGACGTTTGATATATTATTTTTAATGGAAAGCATATATTTATAGTCAATTTTAGTAGGAGCTATTATTTGTTTTGCGAGTTATCATGAAAGCATATCGAAATGAATCTTATATATAAATAACCATTTGTGACGTCACTATGCAGATGCGATTCAAATTATTTTCTGGAATTTTCAATATGAGAACTATTAGTAGAAAAAGATGGGAATTCGAATTCTAGTATATTAATGTTATCAATCCATTATCGACTGCTTTTTTCCATTCTTTTTATAGATAGGATAGCGATCAAAACCTGATTAATTTTTGTCTACCGGAAAAATTCCTTAAGTATCGTAATTATAAGAAAAAACAAAACTACTCGTAACTGTGATGGTAAATAAAAATTAATAATATCTATTCTAAAGAAAACGGGATGAAAGATAATGGTTACTTGACGATTTGGTTAGCGGTTTACGAGAACGGTTTTCTGATATCGTATAAGAGGAAGCATAAAATCGTTTTAACATGGTATAACTCGGAAACTATGCGTCAAACCAATTGTATTTTTTAGGTTCAATTTACCTTAAAAACTAATTTTCATTGCAATCAATGACCAAAAATTTTTTGTTGCCAATTGGATAAAATTCACTATATAATGTTAATTGGACCCAAAAAACACAAAAATCGTGGTAATTTGACGATTTGGTGAACAGTTTACGAAATACCATCTGAAGTAGTATAAAAGTGGGCACACAATTGTATAAAGAGGGCATTATTTTGGAAACTACACATCAAATCTTCAAACCAACTAAATTTTTGTAAAATTTAAGTGCCCATTAACCTAACAATTAATTTTCATTTAAATCGATGACTAAAATTTTTTTGTGTTTTTCGATTTTTTTTTTAAGTCCTTTTAAAAAAATCGCATCAAATCGAAAAATAATTTTTGTTCCCGATTTGAATGAAACTCCCGATTTGGTCAGCAGTTTACGAGATATTGTCTGAAATCGTACAAAATTCTAAATATCTCGGAAACAATTCGTCGAGTTTTTATGCTTTAAATCGGTTCAACAGTACCTGTAAGCTCTAAAATTTTTAATGAATAAAATTGATACATAAAGATATTCGTATATTCGAATTCAACATAAATCTTACAAGACAAAACAGACCCCATCGTATACCAAGAAATTGGATAACGGAAAGAGAATGTTATAAAAATATATATAAAAGCAATAAAAGAGTATGCGCGATAGCAAAACGAATATTATGATTATTACACACACACATTGTATATATATATATATATATATATACGGCTAGAAAGTAGCAGGCCGACGCCGCACTTGAACTTGGCCGAATATGAGAGTGGCGTTTAAGACATAACATACATATAACAAACAGCCAGCATACAATATACATACATAACCATACTCTAACGATAGAAAAATAGAACGTCGTAATATGTGCCTGAATGTAGCCGTTCGTCCGTCGTTAGGCACATTTAAAGGGGACCATACATATACAAATGGCTTCAAAAGTCGCGCTATCATTTCAAAATTTTATAATCGATTTGTGGCTTATTTATTCGGCTATCCGAAAAATATTTCGAATGAAAGTTGTTAGTATAGTTATAACTAATATTTTTAACTATTACTAAATCGGGACTAAACTTAGTATACCGTGTTCTGAAAACGGGATCACCAAACAATTTGAGGATATGTAACATTATTTTGAAATCAATATTTGATATGAAAGATTTTACACATCGTGGCAGGGGAGATTGAGTTCAAGAAAAACTTCCAACTGAGCTACCCAGATGCTATGAATGGATAGACACAAAGTTTACAAAAACAATTAAATATATGTAAATTAGAGAAAATTTAAAAATAGTCTGGTTGCATGAGGATCTGAGTAATCGAACTCAAATACTAAACTTTACACAGAAATAAGTTTCTATTAAAAAAACATTTTTTTAAATTAAAATTAAAAATTTTTAATTTTCTACAACTTTACTTCTTATATGTTTTTGGATTTTTTCAATATTAAGAGAGATATGCCAAATTTTGTGATTCTCCCTCCCTCTAAACCCCCCCCCTTTCCCCTTGTCGATTCTTGTCATGGTTACCATAAAAATGCATTGTCCGAGGTTCGAATCCTGGTTGACGAGTTAATTTTTTCATATCAGTATTTAATTTAATTAATAAATTCAATGACAATGAAATGTGTCGGGTATACGCTATAGTCTCCTACAGTTTGTCATACGTAACCGAAAGGAATTTGGACAAACACTTGTATGTTGACACGAAAGTATACACAAATAAACAAATATTAAATAAAAATTTCACTTCAACAGAAGTTAGTACTGTTTAATAAATATATAAAAAATATATATATATAAAAAAATTGGAATAATATGAAAAAGTTGGCCGTTACACACAATCGTCTTTGGTGTAATGGATAGCACACTGGACTAGATATCCAGAGGCCCGAGGTTCGATTCCTGGTTGACGAGTTAATTTTTTCATATCAGTATTTAATTTAATTAATAAATTCAATGATAATGAAATGTGTCGGGTATACGCTATAGTCTCCTACAGTTTGTCATACGTAACCGAAAGGAATTTGGACAAACACTTGTATGTTGACACGAAAGTATACACAAATAAACAAATATTAAGAGAGATATGCCAAATTTTGTGATTCTCCCTCCCTCTAAACCCCCCCCCCCTTTCCCCTTGTCGATTCTTGTCATGGTTACCATAAAAATGCATTCTCATCGGAAGTGAACCAACATGTAAAAAATTCAACTCCGTAGGATAAGAGGAAGTGGTTCTAATTTAGCTTGCAAGATTTGACCCGAACATACATACATTGCAAGTTAAATAAAAGCTTGTAAAACATTGAACGTGTATGGAGGTCTTTACCCATCATACACCAAACTGTTGTTATTGGATACAAAATGCGTACTTGAATCTAAAATCATAGACCATTACGCGCATACATAAATATATTAACATAGAATTGTGTCGATGATGGTATCAAGAGTTGGGTTTGTAGTGTGTAGCCTAGGGTGTTTTACGTTACCCTAGCCTGCCTGCCTGGTAGCTTCGACTTCATATAGTCGGTCGCATGATTTGATACTCCAATGCACAACATGAAATATATTATTATTATTATTTGGACCCTAAGTAGCAATAGTATAGTAAGTATAGTTATCTGTTATGTTATACTCGTTATAGTTATATAGTTACATAGTAGGCTTTTATTATACCTTGTTTTTTTTATTATTTCCAACTGATTTGTTTTTGACTGTTTTTTTTTTAGGATACTGTATACTAAAAAAAAAAACCATGATTTTATGCTTAAGGATGTACAAGCATACTACCACTTTTCGACAGATTTTGCTCATTTTTTTTCACAGGCTAAAAATAATGTTTTCTAATAAATCACGAAGTTTCAGAGTTTTTGACCGTTTAGAACGCGAGATAATTAATATCAAAGTTATCATTCTCTCTCACTCTCTCTCATTAGAAGCATGTAGAACTTCATGCCCACCCAATTATTATCAGTTGTATTAGAAAAAATAATCGACAAAATTTAAAAAAAAAACTAGGAGAGTAAAGCTAAATATTTATTATATAAATTTTAAAAAAAAATCATGTGTTACCGTTTTGTTTTCGAAATATAAAAGTTTAAATTTATTTATTTTCTTCAAATCAACATTATTTTGTATATGTGAACAGTATTTGTGTCTATGTGTTGTGTATGTGTGTTTATGTATTTGTGCATTTAATAAAATCAAACCGGTTTGTTGTGCTGAATGCATAACACAGTGCTGGTACATCCTTAGAAAAATCAATGCGTGTAAACTTTACGCTTAAGTAAAACTTCTTATGCGTGATGAGAAATGTTATCATTAAACTAAAAATAAATAAGTCGTGTTAAAATATGTGGATTTACTAGCAGACCCCGCGAACTTCGTACCGTCTCAGAATCAATATCATCAAAAAAGCCGTTCCATACAAAATGTATGAGAAAATGAATTTTCTTCATAAATTTTTTTTTCGTAAATTTTTTCGATGTTTTAATAGATATTCTGCTATTTGGGGGGCGGAGACACATCCAACAAATTAAAGATCATAAAAATCGGTCCACCCGTTCTTGAGTTATAAATGGTGTAACTAACCCGACTTTGTTTTATATATACAGAATTAAAAACAATTTATCATTTCAATACCGTGGTTACTTTCATTTCAATACTGAAGTTACTGGTTACTCCAGATGAATATCGGCATAGTTCCTATCATAGTCGGCTGCAGCCGCATATCCAACCAATTCCTAGTCTATACACAAAAATTCCTTCCACTCCACTCACACATCCTCATATCCTAAGGCATCACAATGGACCTTATGGTCGAAGTGTAGCCCGTCCAGGGCAGCCTCTACAATCTATCTCTATCTATCTACTGGTTACTGGTTATGTGCCATCTCGCTTATACACACATCTTTATTACTCGATACCGTTTCGTAACGGTAACGTTGCATCATGATATACAACGCGCCTAATAAAGTTTTACTTAAAAAACGTGACACAATATACCCCCGTTAAAAAATCAATGTCCTAAATTTTAAAAAAAATATATATATATATATTTTCTTCTTATATGTACACTTCCGTTCATAAAAATTGAACCAGTAAGTCACATTCTAAGAGTATATATTACTAAATATATGCATAATATTACACACAGTAATACTAAGAGTGTTTCAACTGGTTCAATTTTTATGAACAGGAGTGTACATATCTTTCTAGGTCTTTTTGGGTAGATATCAAAAAAAGACGAACAAGGCAACAATATTAAATACACATTCTAAGCGAAAATATTAATAAACGCATGGTTCAAAGTCGTGAAAAAATTATTTTGCCGTATACCTCAAAAAACGGTGAAACTTTGGGAAAAGAACATATCTGACTAATTTACAGCTGAGGTAGGTGATTCAGGTGAAGCCGAGAGAGTGAAGAGAAAAAAGGCATCGAATCATATAGGATTGTCGGAATATACTAACAGCGTTTTCTTTTGACTGTCCTCGTGCGCACTGTGAGCACTCTAAGTATAAAATGTATGTTCGATTGACTATTATAGATTGCTCGCACTGAGTTTTTCGTTTTCGATTGACGATAGAGAGCATTCCTAGTGCGCTCCGTCTTGCTTTGACTAGTACGGTCAGAGCAATAGTGTAGTACAATATGGCATCGAAAAACCTACGAATGTTGACATTGTTGGAACTATTACTATCGTCAGAAAATTGAGATGATGAAGACGCTTTAACTATAATTACAATTACAAATTGCATCATCATGTATATATCATTACCGGCCTCGTTAATAATAATACAACAAAGTGTCATCAGATTCAATTTTATTTCCATTTTTTCTAAATATTTTTTTTACGCACACGAATGGACATATTTAGAAATCAAAGAAGATATTATATGTACAGTGCTGACAGTGCTACCTCTACAGTTTGATAAATAATCCAAAACAACAGTTAAATTGTACTTCAGTATTTGAGACTGACAATCAAGTCAACCTAATAATAAATGATCATAAACACGTTCGATTGAAAAAAAAATTCGTTACGCAGGAGCTGCTTCAACTTAGCGCATTTCCTTAGAATACATAAATTACTCTCTAGCGGTCACAATTTTAGTCTGATCAAAATGAAATGTCGTATATGATTTTAGTATTTGCAAGGCCAATTTTATTAATAAATGACATACGTCGAGGGAAATGTAGGGGGGGAGGGGGTATAAAGAAAGAAGAAAACACAAAATATCTCTCTTAATATTAGAGCAATCGAAAAATACGTAAGGAGTAAAGTTGTAGAAAATCATGTTTGCAACAATTCATCGTCTTATTATTTTTACTAAAACTCTAATGTGTACAGAGATATTAAGGAATTTAATTTCAATCTTAAACCGTCAATATTTCTGTAAATATTAGTGTAACAGAAAAAATGATAAGGAACAAAATTACAGTAAAACTTAATACCTACAACTTTGATTCTCATAAATTTTTCGAATATTAAGGGAGATATGTCAAATTTTGTGTTTCCCCCTGCCTCTAAACCTCCCTTTCCCCTTGTCCGATTTTACCCATTAACGAACTTGACCTTTTGAATATTAAAAGCGCCTCAAATACAAAATTTCATTCTGATAAAATGAAAACTGTGACCGCTAGTGATTACAGACATATATATATATATATATATATATATATATATATATATATGTATATATATATAAATTTTACAGATGGTGATTTTTGACGTCTACTAGGTAGGATCGATGGACATTTGAAGAAATTTTTGCGAAATTTTGACTGCGGTATGGGACCAATAGCTCTATTTCCGTTCAGGAAATTCGCTAAAAATGGCCGCACAATTCTCGAGCAAGAACTGAGTTCGAGCATGACGTCATCACAGAGTAGCGAGCATGCTCTCTCATGCTTCAAAAGAAAACGCTATAAGATAATATCTATGTTCGATCTGAAACCTACGTTAATAAAAGTTCAATAAAAAGACAATTTGGGATTTCAACCAAACGTTGTTTTTTTTTGCCTGAATATTTGATAATCATAAATGAGTTTGTTGGTAGTTACAAGGTAACTAAGGATTCGAGTGATACCTTTTTCGAATTTTCGAATACGGTATCCTATAGAAAAATTACTTTTGATAAAAATAATAACTACAATAAAAAATTATATTTGATATAAGAATTAAAATTATTATAAAAATTTATTATTCAAAGAGAAAATTGATGAGATAATGTTTAAAAACTGTTATCTCAAACAATAAATAAATAGTTTAGTTACGTACAGAAATATTATAAAAAATAATAATAATACTTTTACACAATCCTACACAATAAAATTGAACCAACTTAAAAAGCACTATCCGAAAGATCCAAAATTTACGTGACAAGAGTATTTTAAAAAATCTTTCACTTAAAGAAAAAGTTTAAAATTCACGAAAATAAAAATATGTTTGTTGATTGTGTAAAAGCGAAAACTATTGGTCCAGCAAAAATTGATTTAAGTAGCGTTTCTTTAAAATTATATAAATGATTTGTGCCTTATTCATTCGGTTATTGAAAAAATGCTTCGGGTAAAATTTGTTCATTATAATTATTGTAAGAACTTTTATTCGAAACATTTTCCCCAAAACCGAATAAATACGGCACAAATCAAACATAAAAAAGAACTTTTGTAGCCCATAGTACATTTTAAGAAACATGTTATAATTCTTAAAATCAATACATTCAACATAAAAATTTTTGATTTTACTGTTGTTGGTCTATTTCAGTTTGGTTCAATTTTATTGTGTAGCAGTGTACATTTTAAAAACGTTAAATAATAAATCGTTTGTTATCAACATTATAACACTAACACATTCATCAACTATTGCCGTTGTTCCACTTTATTTTATTTTTAAATAATATTATTTTTCGACATAATCTTAAATCAAATCTAAAAATATTATTCTTATTTTATCAAACATGAAACTAATTCATTTATACTTCAGTTAAACGATCAAAAACAGAATAATTAATACAACTAAAATGGCTTTAATCCGAACTATTAAAATCCAAATCCATTCGATTTAAAATATTAAACTGCTCTTCATTATCTCAGATTATTGAAATGTTCATATGACCACAAAAATGTTATTTTTTCAAAATTTCATAGTTGATTTATGTCGAATCCATTGGATTTTGGAAAAAAATGTTTTGCACAAAAGTTGTTAATATTTTTATGACAAACAATTTTCATTCAAGACATTTTTCCGAAAACTAAATGGTTTAGGCACTAATTAACTATGAAATTTTGAAAAAAGAACGCCACTTTTGTGACCATTTGTACCACTTTTGTGAAATTCACTGTACAAGTCAAATTGATCCTATTCAGTTCATTTGACGAGTAGTTTCTGAGATATGCTATTATTAAACAATTTTTATAAGATTCCATACGATAACTGCTCGTCAAACTAGCACAATTTTCGTGATTTTACCTTAAAAAAGGCAAAGAGAATCGTTTCAAAAAGGGTTAATCAGTTTATAAAGTATTTAGACCCATAAAAAACCAATTAATTTTTACGAATAGTTTGCTTTATAAGTCTTTTTTACGATTTTATACTAAAATTTTTATTTATTTATTATCAATATCGCTTATATATTTACCAAAAAATACAATAAATACAAAAAGGAAAAATAGTTTAACAGATTTTGAGTTTACTCTCTAGGCATAAAAAGTACCACTTCATTAAAGAAATTTTCCCTATTAATATAACCTACAACTACTGACTATATCAAACAGTTATATTTTTTCATGTGATACAGAACCTTTTAAACAAGTATGCGCATTTCATACTTAACTATTAAAACTAGCTCGTGTAACATGACAACAATTACAACATAAAACAAACTTTTCTTCCATTCAAAGTAAAAATGAATTTTAATTTTCTAAACGTGATCATCTAAACTAACAGCTTTATTATATTCCACCATAAAACTAACCTTTGATCAATCAACATCATTTAAACATACAAAACACACTCGTGTAAGTACACATGGCCACTAAAATAGCGCTCTTTCTTGAAAATTTTATACTGATTTGTACCTTATTCATTAGCTTTTCGAAAAAAATGCTTCGGATAAAAATTGTTCATTATAAATATATTAATATCTTTTATTCGAAACATTTTCCCCAAAACCGAATGAATAAGGCACAAATCAACTATAGTATTTTAAAAAAAGAACGCGACTTTTGTGGCCAATAGTATTTACAAATACAATACAGAAAATAATATTCACATAATAATAATAATAAGAGACAGAAAAACTTCATCTATAAAAGTTTACTCAACTAAAAGGAAAATTTTTATATTTAAATGTAGGTGTCTCCGTCCGTCAAATTGACGACTCAAAACATAACAAGCCGCCATACATATGCGAATGACTTGGTATTTCTTTTTGGATTATTTGGTCTGATCAATTGGAAAAAAACTGCGTTTGAAAATAACCACATTTTTAAGTAACCCAATAAATTATCAACCATACACAATAATACCATAAGAGGGATGGATAAAATACATTTTTTGGGTATATTTAAAAAGAAAATGGTTAATGCTCTTTAAAAAACATTTAGAATGCTTAAACTTGGCGTGATTCACTACCGTGCTATGTGATAGGAATGTATTTAAAATGCAAAATATATATTTAGAATGATTTAAAAAATGCAAAATGGTTTTCTGATATTTAGATTGCATGTATTAAGTTTGTACATTTTCTTGCTCAAATTCCACGATATTAAAAATTTTCTGTCCAAAGTAACAGATATTTTAGAATTACTAATCGCCCTTATATCACCTTCAATTTCGTCGTTCAAGTTTTTTGTTTATTGTGACATGTTTTCGATTAGGATACTTCATAAAAGTTTCGCACACATGGTTCCTACAATTTTATAATATAAAACATAAGAAAAGGCTGAATTTGTCATGCAGTCACGCATGGCAAAATATGAACTGTTAGTTTGCGCACTACATCCACAATACAGGCTTAATGGCAGTGCCTATCAGTAAGTTCACGACAATTTGAGCAACCAAAAAATTGTACTCGTTATATCGCTGTGAATTAGAAAAATTATCTAAACCATTTACCAATACTTCTATTTTAAATGTAGGTTAAGTTAGGTTGTAGCGTCTGTCTTGAATGGTAAACATATAGACCGCGAGGTCCATTGTGATGCCGAAATGGGGCTGACCCATCCTTGCTACTACTCCTTAAAACCTTGGAGCTGTTCAGGTACAGCAATAGGACTTTGACGCCGGTAGACTTTAACTCAGAGAGGTCGTCAAAGAATAGTTAACCCACAAGGATGGGTCTCTTCATAATATGAGCTGGGCAATGACAGAGAAGGTGAGTTATTATATCTTACTCCACCTCTCAGTGGCAGCTCTGCCATAGTCGTGAAACACTGGCATTCCTTGACGTTCTCCATGTCTGCGTCCAGCCAATGTTCTGTGATGGCTGCTATATTGTTGCCTATTGACAATCTCCGTAGAGAGATAATATCTTCGGAATGCCTTGAATGGAACTCTAGTCAGGCCTACCTGGTAGTACCGCAAGTATGTTCTTTTCACCAACTTACATTGGCTTTGCCTAAAATGGTTTCTTTCAGGAGTAACTTGCAGTTCGCAAAAGGTACACCTAGATGGTTTGTGAATGTGATGCTCTCGTATCCGGTAGCTTTGTACCATTTTTGGCTAGCACGTCGAATCCTGTTACCCGGAATATCCCTATAGTCCGGCACCCATATCAGGTGCACATTGAACCTAGTCGCCAATTCATTTAGAGAATTTCCAGGGTAACCCAGGGTTGCCCTAGACGTCATGATAACGAACTCAGGGAATTAAATATAAAATAGAAGTAATTTTTAAAATATACATAATTACATTTTAAATACCTCATTCAAATATTACACATCCCTGATCATAACCTTGAACAAATGCATTTTTACAATTATTAAAAATTTATAGCAGAAAAAAAAATTTACAACGTTGCAAATTTATTTAAAAAAATGTTGTTTAGTTAGCGCTCAGATCAGCATATATTAACCTATCCCAACTGACGTTTGCAAACGCAAGGTAAAAATACAGAAATTGCAGAAAAATATATAAATTTCTTCAAGATGATAATAATAATAAAAAAATCATAATAATTCAACAAAATGATAAATTATTTATTTATTTTTATTAAAAGAAATGATCACGGGCTTGTCCCACTGACATAAACACAAACCAAGTATTCATCAGTTTCACTATCTAAAAAGTATCTGTTTATATTGCAGATTCAAATAGACCGGTCATCAGAGCAGAAAAAAAAAATTAAGAAAATATACTTTTTAAGTTACAACGGTTTTATTATACTACGGGTCATTAAAATAGCCCATTATTTTTCAAAATTTTATAGTTGAAAATCACTCTTTCAACGATAAATTCAAAGTTGTACATTTCCGGACGGATTTTAAATAATTTAGAAAAAGTAGAATTTAATAAATTTAAAAATTTCGATTATCTATTAAATGACCAACTAGATTTTCAGGATTCTACGTTCCCTAGCCTTTTTGTAGATAATTAATTTTTGTATAACGTTTTGATGTAAAAATTTATTTGTATAACTTTTATTTTGTATTTATTATCTGTTGCATGCCATATATTCTAATTTCATCATTAGATCATATCGATGGTATCATATTATTCTATTGTCAAGAGGATTAAATACGTGTGCAAAGTTTAACGAGAGTAGGTTTCAGGGCAACATTTCTTCGAGACCAAGAAAAATTGCAAGATTTGAATCAAATATACGCAAGCGAAGCTAAATTAATCCTATTAAAAATAGACAAAAGTGTCCATATTGTAAATTTTTTTAATAGATCATCGATTCAATTAAAAAAACAGAGAATATAATTTGTTTTATCTATCGCTTTCAACTTTATTTTAAGTCTTCTTCAGGAATATAATATTGTATACCAGTGATTAAGACTTGTTAAACAAAGTCGAAAACGCTACAGGTTATATTTTAACAATATTTAAAAAACTCCCTCCAAAAACCTCACAAATATTTATTGCCTAAAGTAACCTAATTTTGTAGAAACGATTTATTTAAATTAGAAAAAAATTAACAGAACTTTTTTTCGACAAACAGGCCGGAAGCCATAGTGAATTAAAGTTCACAAACTTTTTTGAAGCCTCATTATTCAAAATATGCAATTCAGGATAAAAAAGATTCTACTATTCTACGGTAAAGTTATTGTTTATATGCTCGGGCTACGGGGAAAATAACACGTCCTGCACTAGCGAAATTGGAAATAAGAATCTTAAACTTCGCATAAAAGGTAAATTCTCCGTCAAGCAGATGATGGGAACCGTAAATCCCATTCGACAAAGGACAGGTAAGGTTGAATGAAAGAAGAAATTCAGGTATACTTGACGAGCTGTCACAGGGCTTAGAAAGAAAAAAAATTATTTTCATAGGACCGTTGTAAAAACTAAAAAAAATCCCTGAATTTATTTTCCATCTAAATTCATTTCTATAAAAGTAGGTTCCTAATTATTTTACATCAAAATACAACAGAAAATATAATAAAATTTCAATATCAAACTTTGCCATAAAAAAGTGCTCTATTGACTGGTCTATAAAAGACAGACAATTGTACACTCTCTGAGTCTCTGACTAGTTTGTTAGCTAAAAGTAGTCCAATCCACTGTAGAGTAACCAATTACATCATCGCAAATATAAAAAGTGAATCTGCTAACCTGAATCGATGTTAACTCTTACTCTTATAAAATAAATACACAATAAACATACACACACAAACACACAGGTGGAATGAAGAGGAGGGGGATATTCAATTACAATTGTAATATGTTTATCTAACCTAGGAAGGGGGGAAACTTATTGTTTCCCCAAAAATTTTATTTTCAAAACACTAAATAAAAACAAGTTTATTGAATAGAATGTTAGTTGAAGTGAAATGGAATTACCATTCTAATGCATTTCTTGCCCTTCTGACACATTTCATAACCTATGATAGGTCGGGAATAATTTAGTGTTTAGAATTCATACCTGCTGAATTAGATGAATATGACACTTGTAACTCGACATTGTCGGAGGTAGAATTCGTGTCCATGACAATGGGGTCGACATCGGCGGTAGTGCCAGAGGCAATATCGCTTGCTTCCATTTCGCTTGTCTGACTAGTAGAAGTGGCAACCGAGCCCGGAACGCTCATACTTGTCGCATCTTCATGCATTGTTTTTACTATTTTTAATAATAAACTAGCACTGATTTTGTAAATGTTTATAACACTAACATGTAGAGCTTTGTCGAAGCCCTGAACTTTACCGTCACCACCAAGGTTTCACTGAAATTCTCTTTCTTTTTTATAAACTCAATAAAAATCGAACGTTGTATAGTTAAATGTAGGTCTGTAGGCCACTTCACTTACACTTTGCATTCAGACATGACTCACGAAGTCAAATTCATAACTAGAATAATTCACTTGACAGTCCGCCAACCGTCATTTAATTATTTTATTCTATAATTGACATGTTTACAATTTATTGATGTTTAAAAAAAAAATAAAGTTTTTATTTTGATTTCCGCATTTAATTATACATCATTTTATTTGATTCAAATTCATATATTATTTTACTTACCCTAACTAGGTCACTCAATTTACCTAATTTCTTTATAATTCATTTATAAATATATTTATATTCATTTTAATTCATTTTCAATTGCAACATTTATTTATTTAAATTAATATTTTATTTTAATTTTAAAGAATATACTCTCATTTTCACAGGTTATATTTGACTTGAGCAGTGTTATCCTGCGCAAGCGTATCCTATATTTTTTTCTTGATTAAAGGCGCGCATTATATTTAATTGCATAATAGATTATAAGTAATAAAATAATACAAAATTTTGTTGTAAATATATATATTTTATTATAAATATAAGGATGTACATTTTTATATTGTATTACAAGAAGGATAAAAATTATATATTAAAACAATTTTAAAAAAAGAACAATAAAATAAAACGAGAGATATTTTGATATAAAAAAATTGCATACGCATATAATACAAATTTATTTCCAATACCGAAATATATTTATAATGTTGAAAAGTATTTTCATTAAAATTGACACGAGTTCAGCCTGTTTAGTAATTGGAGAAAAAAAGTATGAAAGTTTGAAACTTAAGGGAAAACATATTAAGGGAGTATGTCATGATTTCGAATAAAATACTATTTGGAGTATTTTGAAATAATTTGAAGTATAAGAACGACAATATTAATGTTTTCATACTTTTTTCTTTGATCCAAATTGAATTAGAGGATTCAAATAATTTAGTGTACCGTTTACATTATTTAGACGTTAAAACTTTGTGCTTTTTACTTATAGAAGTATAAAATTTATCGCTATCAATACAGAGGCCATTCAGATGACATCAAATATTGCATTGAAAGACATCAAGAATTTTTATACGACATTTTTAAACGAATTTTACATTTAAAACGTACAAAATTCAACTCAATCAAGAATAAAATACCGCCATTCATTTTTTACCCAGATTTTAAACACGATAGTTTAATTTTAGCGCAGAAGTTTGAAATTTATTTCTATCAATCCAGAGATCATTTAGATACTCAGTATATTTTAATGCATTTTAGTAATAATTCTCCATTGAAGGGGTAAGACTCGCTTTTTAGAGAAAATTGAGTTTAATGATGATTTTTGCAAGTTTTTTCCGAATAATTTATTTTCGAAAACCGAATGAATAAGGCACAAAACAATTACATAATTTCAAAAAATGATCCCTAATTTTGTGAACATATTTCCACAAAAGTCAATTTGGAACAATCTTTATTAATACAAGGCACAGTTTTAGAGGTCGAATTATGTGCTTAAAATTTCTGAGCTTAATATTTTAGTGAAGAAATCCTTTTTACATGTTTTTAGCTCTGTCGATAATGGCACGTGATACAATCACACGTTGAATTTGTGATGTTCCTTCATAAATTTGATAAATTTTAGCATCTCGCATCAATTTCTCAACTGGATAATCACTATTGAAACCATTCCCACCAAAGATTTGTACAGCATCAGTAGCGCATTTATTGGCAGTATCAGCGGCATAACATTTAGCAATTGATGCAGCATATGAATTTCGAATTCCTTTGTCTGTTTCCCATGCAGATTTCATCCATGCTAATCGTGCTGTTTCAACACCAATTGCCATATCAGCTAACATAAATGCAACAGCTTGATGATAGTTAATTGGTACACCAAATGCTTTACGTTCATTTGAATATTTAGATGCCTCATCTAAACACCTTTGAGCTAAACCAGTAGCAGCTGCTGCTACCTACAATCAAATATAATTTACGTTAATTTTAATTGCAAATAATTCTTCAGTAATTAATTTCTTACAGGTGGTCGTGTTTTATCAAATGTACCCATGGCTACTTTGAAACCAGCACCTTCACCAATAAGAACATTTTCTTTAGGTACACGAACATCTTCAAATGTGATTCCACGTGTATCTGATGCTCTTTGTCCCATATTGATTTCCTGAAAAAATTATTATCAATTTTTATTGATTCTCATTCAGAAAATCTAGCCTATATACCATTAAACTCAATGACGGATCGGATTTAGACTTGATAGAGCTCTCGGAGACTAAAAATGTTTCAATGTAATATTTTATAAAAAATATTCGTAGATAAAATAACACCGATCATTAAAACTTCTACATCTTGTAAAATTTTGCATGATAATTCCGATTACCCTTCTTTCAATATTTGTTTCTATCAATTGTAATAATTCTAAATAAGTGTGCGATTCTAAAAGACCTGAACAACTTGCTATCATCTGTGTACCAACTTATTAACTAAAACCCATGTTTGTTTACTAGTCGGAAAATTAACAAATAATGCCAATACTGAATGTTATTTTAAAGCAACCATTTTTAATTTTTTCCCCAATCGTTTGTGGCTCAATTGTTGCTGAGTAAAAATTTAATTTTTAATTAAGGGCATCCAATCAGCCAATATTAAAAAAAGATGATTTAACATAAACTTGTGAATATTCAATCGATCGGAAATCGTTTTTGAATTCCAAATATGTTCATGAAAACATTTGCGACTCCGTATTTTTCGAGAAAATTGAAAATTAGATTCAATTCTTGCATTTTAATGCCCTCTAGTGTATAATAAGTAACTAAGTGTTAAAATGGTATTAATAAGTTGATTCAAAGAAATTTTTGACAAACTTGCTTTTTTTTTTTATAAATATTTTTGTAAATAAATAACAAAAAATGAATATTATTAGCAATAAGAATTCCCAACATTTCTTCCTATTGAGAACTAACTTGAAAACCGTGCTTAAAAAACATGATAACATTTATTGTGTGCAAGCGACAGAGTTTATTTATGTCAAATAATTATTTTTTTCTAAATTTTGACAGTTTGAAATGTCATTTTTTTTCTATTTTAAATTTATTGACAAATGTACGTATTTCTATAGAAACTACAAACTATATTATAGATGGGGGGCGGCTACAACTTTCTGGTGTCGTTAAGAAAATTTACCTGGGGTCTTTTCTCATCATTATTTCGCTATCACCTGCAGTTTTCTCCAAACAATTCGACATTTTCTCTTTTATGTTTGGAGTTAATACTGCATACTTAATTTGGTTTCTTTTTTTGCCACCAGACATCTTGAT
This sequence comes from Nineta flava, assembly GCA_963920215.1. Classification (NCBI taxonomy): domain Eukaryota; kingdom Metazoa; phylum Arthropoda; class Insecta; order Neuroptera; family Chrysopidae; genus Nineta; species Nineta flava. Next base: position 123,218,690 of record OY986041.1, read on the forward strand.
CAAAATGGTCAGTTATCAATACTATAAAACATACAGCTTTTCTTTTTACTTCAGAATAACTTATGATAACACTAGAGGGTATTTAAATGCTATCATCGGCGCCATCTAATGACCGCAAAACCGTCAATTAAAAAATGTTTGGCTAAACGTATGACTTATATTAAAAATTTACTCACTAACTATTAAGTTACAAAAGAAATTGAAAGTGTCACAATCACTTTTTATGAATGTAGACCTAATTCGTTTAAAAGTTCGCTCATTTAAGGCTGATAATTGTGATTGATACTTACTTTACGTCCTGGAGTTAGACCGGGTGAATCTCTTTCGACAATAAATCCTGTAAAAGCTTTACCAGCTGGACATTTTGGATCTGGGTTAGTACGAGCTAAAACGAAGTACCTAAAAAATAATTTATTAATTAAACTCCGTACAAAATTTGTTTAAAGTATTAAAAAAACTTACCAGTTGGCAACACCACCGTTGGTGATCCACATTTTTTGTCCATTAAGAATATATTCATCACCCTTCTTTTCAGCTTTTGTTTTAATTCCGGCAACATCAGATCCAGCAATAGGTTCAGTTACACAATAAGCCTAAAATAAGTTTCAATGTCTATAAATTTTCCTTATTTTAAATCGATTTTTTCTCGGAGGACATGCGGCAAGCAAAAATTTCTGATTGACTGAACTAGCACTTCTATAACTTGAGAATTTCTGATGATCTTCAGTTTTAGAGCGTAAATGGAGGGGGACAAAATCTTTATTCATGGCAAGTATACTTATAGGCCTTCAAGACATCAAGTATAAAATGTTTGGGTACCTGGAGTCCTGAATGCATTCTTTATGAGAAAATTTCCGAGAGATAAATTCTACGACTGCTCTGTGGGGTCATTGGTAAGTATAGGATACTATATTCAAAGAGGGCAAAATGAGTCTTCAGCTTTAGAGACCACATTAGGAGCCAACTGAATGATTTATAACTAATTCTCCTATTCCTAGATAAAGGACTATTTAAAATAGAAATTAGGATTAAATAAGAAAATTATAGCCTCTGATTAAAAAATTCATCACCTAAAGAGCGAAAACGTGATGTAACCTATATAAAAATGATTTTTAGTTATCCGGACGATTCTATTTAATTTAAAATAGAATTGTAGAGAATGACTAATCAAAACTAATCCAAACCAACCAATGGGCAATGGTTTTATCATTACCATGGTAAAAAAGCGTATTGTCAAAAACTTTAAGCATTTTTTTCGGAAAAAATGTTTTACAAAAAAAAATCACAAGTATCAGAAAAAAATTGTTTTTATAGCAAAAAAATTTCATTTTTTTATTTGTTTATAACAATTTATTATCAGATCATGTTACACATCAAAATAAATCGAAAATACTTTGGTGCACATCAGAAGTAGTCACGTGATTGGATTTTGACGCTGAAAAGAGGCGCTAATTATTCGAGTGTCATCCTATATAATTTGAAAATCGAAATTTTTATATCTTCACGTTTGTAGAAAGTTACTTGAACAATTCTTTATTGTATCGTAAGTACTTTATGGTAGACAAAATGTACAGCGTATACGAATATCAGGCGAGGATGAATGAATACCAATCACGTGACCATATGACGTCATTTGCCGATTTAATCGAGCCTCGAGCGTCAACATGATAACACCTTATTGCGTTTTTACAATTTTAATTGTTTTCATTCCGCAACAATTAATTATGATAAGAAAAATAAATATTAAAGTGCGTATATGAACAGCGATTTTTATCATAAAACAGTGGTGGTCAAACAGTTTTTAAGCCGAACGAAAAAGTCGATATATCTGCTTTTAAGATTGTAAGTTAAATGTTTCTTTTTTATCGTTTTTCATGGTCGAGTGAAATTATTCGGCGATTGAATTACACTAATTAAGTTTATTAAATTATATACTTACGGCTACTAAAGGTTCTTCCAAAAGACGACCTAAATATTTCTTTTGTTGTTCTTTGTTTCCAGCTAAAATTACAGGCATTTGCTATACAAAAAAATTCACAATTGAAATTTTTATACAATTAGTTTAGAATGTTTTCTCAACTTACACCAAGACCAGTGGCTTCAAGAGCTGTTGCAATACCCGTACAACCGTACGCTAATTCTTCAGCTACAAGACATCCATTGAATACACTATTTCCAAGTCCACCTATCCGAAAGAGAGTTCAATTTTTAAATTATCTTTAAAAGTGTGGATCATTGTCTAAAGATCTGTGATCACGATCAAGGAAATTAGTCTTCTAGCGGTCTCGCTACTAAATTAAATATTTTTTTAGACACGTTTGCACATCCACCGCCTACTCTCCCTGTTATTACGGTAATTATTTATGTTTATTACCTTAGTAACTATCAACAAACTCATTATGACATTTCTACATATTTCATTAAATAAAAATCATCAAAATCTTTATCTTGTCTTTTTATTTATTTATTTGTAGGATTTTTAGTTATTGGAATCTATATATTCATCCAATCTCCTACAGTCTACGATGTTGAACTAATTTCAATGACACCAGATACAGGATAATCGTATTAATGAAAATAGAATCTACAATGCCAATCTAAGGTCCAGCTCAGAACAACTAAGTCCTTAGTAAACAATGTAAGTCAATCAGTCTAAAAAAATTAACTTCTAAGCAAATTCAGTTTGTTTCTTTCAGGACATACTTACAACCTTCTCAGTAGTGTTACCAAATTGAGGGATTTACCCCCTAACTTAGTGGATTCCATAATGTATTGAGTATAAATGAACATTTTGTATTCTGATTCTTTATATGCAGTAGTAGTAGTAGTGGAGGGGAAGTCGTAGCCTGGCAAGTAGGCCTTTTGTACCGGCCCCTAAAGGTCAAGGAATTTGTAACCAGTCTAGGAATTTGGTAGGTTGTGCGACTGCAGCGGACTTTGATAGGAACTATGCCGATATTCATCTGGAGTTCGTAAAGGAGCAAATAACCGCCCCATTTTATATTTAATTGACATACTGCCATTGTTAGGAATTGAACTCGCAAACTCCCAGCTCCAAGCAGAGCGCCTTTGACAACACCGCCATTTGGACTGTTTTTGTTATATGCAACTTGAGTACAAAAATTTAAAAAGACGACAATCCCAAGAATAAATAATCACCTAGATTTTCCACTAGGCTTTAGTAAATCCACGAAATTTAGCAGAAAATTCCTCAAACTGGCATCACTTACCAAGCAAAATGGTATTACAATCTAAGTTGATTAGCATCTGTCAAGTATCCTGGGAAAAAACTAAGTTAGATATACTTAGTAAATTACTAAGTTTCCTAAGATCTTGTTGTTCTGAAGACGACCATAGAATTAAATACTTAGAAATATTAGTATTTTGAGATTTATTCGGACTGAATTTATTGAAAGGTCTACATTGGAATTGCTTATTAGCATATTTCATAGAAGCACGCCATTCAAATTTTCCGTTCAAGTTGTTCTTGTTCACAATTCAATTAATCGTAACCGAACTGTGTTCAATTTCTTTGATCGTAGATACATGCTCTAATATATTTACCAATGTCTTCTGGAATATGTCCATTAATAAGACCTAATTCCCATGCTTTCTTAACAATTTTCCATGGATATTCACCAGTTTTATCATGTTCGGCAGCTACCGGTAAAATTTCTTCACGTGCAAATTTACGGGCAATACCTTGAAATTCTTTTTGAGTATCGTTGAGCTCTGTAATTTAAAAAATTGTTTTTTTTTGAATTTACGTGTATGTGTTTGTGTATAAATAGTTTAATAAAAATTAATTAATTGTAGCCAATAACTGATAATATAGCGATTAGCGATAATTAATTATAAAATGTATTCACAAATATTTACAGTACAGAGTGGAAAACAAATTCTAATTAAATGATTTTAATTAGAGGGTTCTGTTCAAGGGTTAAAATAATAATGAAAGATCTTGGGGTTTTACCTCCGTTTCTGAGGTAAACAGAAACGGAGGTAGATAGACCTCTATAACAGAGGCCACTTACATCATTATTTGTTTATCATTATTTATTAATTTTTAACCATAATTTAATGATGTGAGAAGAGGACAAGGACTTTGTATGCAGACTAGAAATTGGTAGGTTGCGCGGCTGCAGCTTACTTTGATAGAAACTCATCGAGTTTATGAAGGGAAACTGCAGAAGACCTTCAAAAGCACTTTGTTCTAGCCCATACGCCGACAGTTTAGTCAATTAACAAGCCTATTAATTTTAATTGACAAATGCCACCGTTGGGAATCGAACTCGCAACCACTCAGTTCCAAGCAGACGGCCTTTGACAAACAGGCCATTTGGAAAAATATTTCTGGAACTGACACAGTGAGTCTACTGCCCAGTTCTTATTATAATAAAAAGGCTCATTTTGAGGTGAACCATCCTTTGATGTCCTCTCTGAGCTAAAGTTTACAGCGTCAAAGCCCTATTTTAAGGATTAAAAGCAAAGTTGAGTCAGTCCATTTTGGTATCACAAATCTACCTTATGGTTTAGGACCATATAAGGCGCTACTACCTAACCAATTAGTTATTTTTATTTCTATTGAATTAATTGTTGTGAATTTTTTAATTAAAAATAAGAAGAAATGATGGCACTGTCATCATTTCCCAGAGATACTTATAAGGTTGAGATACTTAGAGTAAGGCAAGGTTTCTTCAAAGCTGGATCATTTGAAATAAAAAATTCGAAAAATTGACATTTCATCATTTAGCAGTGATTTAAATGAAATCACACGATAATGACGTTTGTAATTTTATAGTCCGGGGGATCAAAGGGTTTTTTCAGGATGATGAGCATCAAGCTGGTACTTTGTAAGTAGCTTCGTTTTGACAAGACGCCCAACTTTTTAAATTATAAAATTTGAAAACGGTATCGAAATTTTCTGAAAGCCGTTGAACCTTGAGGATTTTTTATAATTAAAAAAGTTGGGCGTCTTGTCAAAACGAAGCTACTTACAAAGTACCAGCTTGATGTTCATAATCCTGAAAAAACCTTTTGGTCTCTCGGACCATTAGGAACAAGCTGTGGATATGTAGAAATTGTGCGCCAAATTTGATGCAAATTGGCTTTAAAAAAAAAACAGATTTTGAAAAAATTATAAAACTAAAATTTTTATAATTTTTTTGAATAATCACGGAACTGTTAATCACTTTAACTGTTAGAATCATCGCACATACGTTAAAGAAGCTACGAAATAATGGGATTCGTAAGTTATTTCATATAATTTTCTAAGAAATCGATTAGATTACATAGAATATTTAAGAAATTAAAAAGATAAAAGCATCAAGTACTATAGACTGATATTTATACACTTTTTTAACGTTATCGAAGTTATATATATACTGCATACTATTATAAATTTTTTTTAACCTTATCTTAGTTAAATATTTTGACTGTATTTATCACCTAAGACTGTAAATTTAAATTACATAAAATTATTTACTTTATCAACCATGATATAACAAAAAAAATAAATTAATATCATGATTATTAATAAACATCTTAACGTTTGTGTAAATATTTACAAATAAATTCTCAGGATGTTTTTCAAAGTTCAATAATACAATGACTTCAAAAAATATTTCAACATATGGAGAGATGAAAACCTTTATAGGGATTTTTATAAAGGTTTTAATAAACAACTATAAATAATTAATAAACAACTAAAGGGTGTGAAATGGTTTAAGTAACATATAAAAACACATGAATTCATTATTAGATAATCAGGTAAAATATCTGTTTGGTTGAAATCCCAAATTACTGTCTCATAATTATTTTTTGGCGCCCGAGCAGGTATATCTCCAAAATGCGTCGTATAAAAACAAGAATTTGCAGGACGACAAACCTTCAAAAAGTGGAAATTTTATCTTTGTTTTCATTTTTCCATAAGTTTGGTTTGTTAGATCAAGACAAACTCGGGTCGTTATATTTTTTAGAAGTTAAAAAATATTAAATTTTTTACAGATATATTTTGGGTAGCGGAGACTCGAAGTCACGAAGTATCAATGTTTTTGACTAAAACTCGATTTGCATTTGGTAAATTAACTCATTATGTCATATTCCTAAATGGTGGCATTATTCAGGCTACATGTCAACAATGAGTTTCATTAAAAAAATAATAATTTTTTGTTTATTTTATAAACGTAAGCCTGTAGTAACGCATATGTAACTATCACAGTTGAGCCTATCTACTGTATTTTTAATCATTGCCACCAATGCCACAGTCGTAAGAAACAAACACCAATAAAAAAAATTAATTTTGCTCATTTATTATTTATTAGTGATAACATAACCCCTCACCTTTTTCAAAATATTTTAAAGATTTATGACCAAATCATAATTATTTTTATGACATATCATCAAAAAATTTACCTATACGTCCTATTTTTAGTTTTATCCTGTAAATAAGGAATATGCATGAAAATTTTTGTTCACTTCAATTGAAGCATGTTTACTTGACAAATATCAAGGTAAAATTACTTTTTAAATAACTTTAAAAATAAGCGAGATATGAATGATTGAAATTCCCGATTAGACAAAGAGGGTGATTAATATTTGTTTGTTTGTGTATACTTTCGTGTCCACATAACGTTGTTTGTCCAAATTCCTTTCGAATACGTATGACAAACTGTAGAAGACTATAGCGTATACTCCGACAAATTTCATTGTCATTGAATTTACTAATTAAATTAAATACTTATATGAAAAAATTAACTCGTCAAAGAGGGTGATAACCCTCTTGATATGTTATGTGACGTCATATTACACTTTCACCATTTAAAATACACGTAAAACTCCTTTTTTAGTATTTTTGCAAGAAAGAGACAGATAATAATCTTTAAAAGCTTATAGCTTCCTTGATATTTGTCGGATTTTAATTTCGTTTTTAAATATTATTACAGTATTAACAGTATTTTCATATTCTGAAAATAAATGTGAAAAAAAATTTTCATGCATATTCCCTATTAGCCACTCACATCTTTGACAAGTCGTGTAAAACGAGGATGGCTTGAATAAACGGCAAACAGACTTTCTCTTCACAATTGAATACTTACTTTTATTTACAGGAGAGAGTTAACAAAAGAAATGTTCATTATTTATAAAAAACACAATAGCACAGTTCCGAAAACGGTAATTTTCAGAACAAAAGGGCCTCTATCGAGAATCGATACAATCTATGGTACATATAACTCAAAAACTAAAGAGTGCCCAAAATAAATGATAAATTAGTGTTTTTTTTAAATGAACTATACAAAAAAATGAAATGAATAGTGATTGAAATCGAATTCTCGATTATATTTAAAAGCTAAGAGAACTTTCATTTTACGAAAAAAATTTAGATAACCTTAAAAAATTTATAAATTTTTTAACGAAAACTTACCAAAATTATATCCATTAGCATATTCAGTGGCCGCATCTAATTTAGCAGATGTTGAAAATGCTCGAACAGCTCTGGGTAAGGCAGTCCTAACAACCTGATAAAGTAATAACAATAAAATTTTACAACAATTTAGATAAAAAATAAATCAAAGTTAAGCTTATAATTACCTGTGATAGCGATGCCATATTATTTTCTTAAATAAAATAATAAAATAAATAAAAAAGTATTCAGTTTTGTTGCACTATATAGTTGATTTTGGATGGAATGAATTTGATTATTATTTAAGAAATGATTTTTAGACTATGGACTTATGAATTAATAATATACAACAACAAAATACGTAATCACATTTAGTTTCAGCAAAATACTTGTATTTACTTCACTGGTTTTTAAATAGTTTGTTTTTGATCATCTGTTTTATAATTATAGCACAACTCTACTTTTAATGAATAGAAATTGTGGACTTTTGAACCCAATGTACAAAGCCTAATTTCAAATATAAGTAGCAAATATTATACATTTATAATTATCATTGTATAAATTCAACAGATAATAAATACTTTGGGATATTCAATAAATTCAAAAGATGGCGTTTCAGAAAAAAAAAAAAATTTTTCATTACATTTTCTCTTTACATAAGTTATTGGAAAATATAATTTATTTACGTTATCCTACGATGGAATTTAGTAAATAGTTTTTATTATAGAATAAAATCATAGACATAGAAATATACTATGAGTAAAATTAGTTTAAAGACATCTGTTATCATCATTAGAAACTCTATGGTTTGATTAACTGTGATTTTTTGTGTACGTGTCAAATATTTATTGATTTACTAGTTGAAAACCATCGAAAAATCAACAGTACAGTACTCTGCAATAAAATTGAACCAAACTGAATGAAAAAAGTTGTTAAGGTTTTTGTTGGTGTTTGTAGTAATAATAACGTAAAATATGACATATATATTAATTTTTATCTTGCAGAGTTAGATAGAAATAAACTTTACATAGGTTTTTATATATACTTACTCCCTTACTGGAATCTCTAGCAGAGGGCGGAGCTTAATATTTCAAGCTACTAGCAGTAGTTACTAAGTTGTTCACCAGAGTGCAACCACCAAAATCGTAGGCCGAAGGATATGTCACGAAGATTGGGACAGGAAACATAGACCTACTAGCTTTAGTTTATAATTTACCCTCCAGAGAGCATATCAAAGTGCTTTAGGGTTTCCAATGTGTAATTCTAATAGATTAGAAAAAAAATAAGAGTATCAATTATTTAATAAATATATGTGAATAATATGCTACATACATATATTTAAATGTATTATTGGATCATTTTACACAAATACATTCTTGTATATATATGTATAAATATTTGTTTGAACGCACCCATACAATTCTTCTAAGAATTATGACAATATTAGAGTTAAAAAAGGTATGCATAAATTGGTTTGTATGTAATAGACAGAGTAAGGCATCAATAATAAGACTTCTAAGTTCAATAGACTCAGGTATCAAATAAATATATTAAACGTAGAGTTTTATAGAGTATGAAGACACTGTCAAAATCTTTGACTTTGCTGCGAATCAAATTCAGAAAGGTTCACTTTTTTTCAGGGGAGTGTACAATTAAGTAATCTCAGGGGCGGATTAAGACAATTCCTAGGCAACTGCAAAATTGCCACACCCTTCCTTTTGAGGTACATTTTCATGTTGACGGTTAACGCTGTTGAGCGACGGTGTCGCTGCCATCGTCGAAATTGGTCACATTTACTCGATAAAGATAACTAAGTATTATTGTTTTTAGTTTAGTTATCTTTATATCATTATATTATAACGTCTTTCTCATTTTTCCATCTAAGTAACGTTTTATCTAGAGTAAACGATCAAAATTTGCCGTCCCTGATCATTTGGCGGCCTGGCCAACTGCCTACCTGGTAAATCCGCCACTGTAATCCGGAAGTTTTTGACATACATTTTTTCTTTATAATTTTAAAAGATAAGGCTACAAAAATAATAAAACCATTAAACAAATTGTTTTTTATTGCTCAAGTTTAAAAGACGTAAAAATCAGCTCGCATTTAACAGGTGACGTGATAGGATTTGACGTCATTAGCCATGTTTTGTTCAGCTTTCAATGCTGTTTGTAAACAAGTTTCAAAGCGGGTGTTATAAAAAGTAAAACAGAATAACAATTAGCCGAAATTCTCAAATTGATGTGCACTTTTAGCACAGTGATAAATCTTTTTCCAGGATTTTTGTGAATTGAATTATAACAACAAGGCACGATGTTTATATCTTTTTTTTCGTACGTGTTCTAGGTTTATCATTGAGACTTATGTTAGTATTGACTGACATTTCGTGCGCTTTTTAGAAACGCCCCCGTTTTTTCAATTTGACATTTTGGGAATGGGACAAAATTTTATAATGTATTAAATTTTTCTACAATGTTTTTTTTAATCCCTAGATTACATTATACATTCTGTACTTTCCTATACTTGATTGCTATTACTAATGATGTGTGTATACCTATAAATGTTTCGAGAATCTTACAATTATGCAGAGAGATTAGAAAAGAACGATGCTACTTCAGTACGTTTGGTTTACTTGAAAGTAAAATTTTTATATTTGGTTACACTGCAATAAACTACAGTAAAATCGACCTACGAAGTCCATCCATATAAACAGACGAAACGCGTGATCGGAGCACATGGTGCCATACGATTGGTTCGTTTGATAATTTGGACTTTTAAATCTGAATTAATACAAGTCTTGCGTATTCGAATTATCATTTATTCACCAGAGAGAAAATCCAGACAGAGTCCTAGAGTTATCAATAAAGAGATTATATAAAAAATTTTTGTTCCCGATTAAGATGAAATTCACTGTATATGTTAATTGCACCCAAAAAGTTATTTTTAGGTGCCAATTACCCTAACAACTAATTTTCATTCAAATCGAAGACAAATATTTTTGTGTGAATTTTTCGATTTTTTCCAAGGGGTATACCTTAAAAAAATTGCATAAAATAGAAAAAAAAATTTTATTCCCGATTTGGATGAAATTCACTATATAATGTTAATTGGTCCCAAAAAACACGAAAATCATGCTAATTTGGCGATTTGGTAAACAGTTTAAGAAATATCGTTTAAAGTACTATAAAATGGATTATAGAGATGTGTATATTATTAGAGTGTATATTTTCTAGGAAACTATCAGTCATATCGTTAAACCAACTGGATTTTTGTTATTTTTAGGTGGCAATTACCCTAATAACTAATTTTCATTCAAATCGAAGACAAATATTTTTGTGTGAATTTTTCGATTTTTTCCAAGGGGTGTATCTTAAAAAAATTGCAAACAATCGATAAAAAATTTTTGTATCCGATTTGGATGAAATTTACTATATAATGTTAATTGGGCCCAGAAAACACGAAAATCATGCTAATTTTACAATTTTGTGAACAGTTTATGAAACACCGCTTGAAGTAGTAAAAAAGGGCGAATAGATTTGTATAAAGAGGATATTATTTCGAAAACTGTCCATTAAATCGTCAAACCAACTGGATTTTTACAATTTTTAGGTATCAATTACCTTGTAAACTAACTTTTGTTTCAATCGATGATCAACAGCTTTTTGTGGATTTTTCGTTTTTTATATCAAAAGGGGTGTAAAACATTGCATAAAATCGAAAAATATTTTTTATTCCCGATTTGAATGAAATTTACTGAATAAGATAAATTGAACCCAAAAACCACAAAAATTGTGCAAATTTGATTATTTGATGACCGGTTTTCGAGATAACATCTGAAATCCTATAAGAGGGAACAAAATAATGAATAAGAGTTAGATAGGACAAAGAAACGACATGATCAATTCAATTATTTTCAGAAAATAATTTTTGGAGGTATCTTTATCATTTACTCTGATAGAGACTAAAACTACCCGACTTTTCCAGAATCTCAAAATTCCCTGATGTTATTAGGTTCATCCTGACATATTATAGTGGTAATGTGGTAACAAATAACATAATTTTTGTATATAGTGAGCTACTGGTCTATTATTAATTGTTTAATTAATTTAAAAATTATTTCATAGAAATATTATTATTACATTTTAACTTAATTTTATCACAAAATGTTATTAAATTTTCTACAATTACTTTACTTAAAAGTATTAATGTCCGTCCGTATATTGAAACTTATAAAAGAAAATTCTTACTTGAATTTTCTTCAAATTTATTCAAAATTCAAATAGAAAAAAAGGTACAATTAATATCTTCTAAATTGTTTTTTGAATTTTTCATAATGATAATCATCTGTAGCTTTTTCAGTTTTGGATTTTTTACTTGAATCAGGCATTTGCGTTACGGCGGTCTGTTTCAGTTCAGTGTTATGTTTTCGTTTCGGAATACCATTTTCTTCAATATTAACTGCAAAAAGAAATAACATAAAAATGTATAAATGCTTATCATTTCTGTTTATCAAAATTTCTCCCTCTAAATCTCTATATTGAATAGGGAAATATGTTGTGTGTGTCCGAAATGTTTGGAAAAAACTAAAGGAAATAATGATGAGAGAAGACCCTATGTAAATTCTCCTTACGACTCCAGAAAAACTTTAGAAGTTAAAAATTCTAAAGTTAGAGCCTTTTTCTTTCGACAATAACGTTTTACAAGTCCATCAGAACAATATTTCATAATAAAAATCTTACATCTGTTATGCTGTACAAAATTCACCGCCATATTTGTTGGTACAAACTGTGAAGGACCATCTTTCTTATGATGTTTTTCCCACAACAATCGTAGCTTAGCTTCCTCGGTCGCTTCAATATTCCGTATTTTTGCTTCAATACCCAAATCAACTTCTGGTATACCACTTAACATTTGATTCGACAACATTTCTTCGGATCGTTGGGTCGTCGATTCACGTAAATAGTTTGGTACAGCTTGTAGAGCAGCCTCTTCTGGTGTAAAATATTTACTCTGATCATTGTCTGTGGTTTCTGTAATTTTTGATTTCGTATCATCCGTTTCTGGACCCTTTTTACGTGACAGTTTTTCTTCAATGTATTTCATCATTTCTTCATCTTCGTCTCGTTTGTTAGTTTCTGCTGAAAATTGGGTACCTATTCCTGTGTCGTATGCATCCTCTGATGATTTTATTTTACCATTTTTTAATGCATTCATGTTTATTAAGCCTCCACTATTTATTTTAAATGGATCTTTCTGTAAAATAAATTGTAGTGTAAAGAAATTTTAAGAAATCAATATGAAAAGAATCCATAAAACTATAGCTATGGATGAATCGTGGAATTTTATAGAGTTCATCGAGATGAACAAAAAAGAACAAAAACTCGACACGTCACTTATTTTTCCTGATATGGAAACTGAAAATCCTCATTATACAGGATGTCATCCTAAATTTCAGGCAACTGATCATCATCAGTCTCAACGATATTCCATACCGTTATAAGTATCCCAATACGAAAGTTTCTTCGGACACAGATTTATAACTATAAGTTGATTATGTAAATGAGACTTTTTCACTCTCGAAAGTTAGGATCCTGTAATAATTCAAATAAATTTACCAATGCATTTTCTTCTTCGGCACTAATTTTCTTTCCCAATGCTAAACCAACAACACTAACACCATGGGGTCGCCTTCTTAATTTTTGAATTTGTTTCATCTCTTCAACTTTCGCACTAAAAAATGGGAAAACAATTAATTTACAAATTAATTATCAATTCATGACTTACAGAAAACTACAATATTCAAGAATTTTTACTTTAACGATAGAATATCTTCAGATTCTTCTACTTCATCATCTGAACTTTCCCTTTTTCGTAATGGTGGTTTCTTCTTTTTTGATTTAAAAATAATCTTTTCTTCAGACATTTTAGTTTTTATTTAATCTAAATTCAAAAATATATTAAATATGTTATGTTGTTCTATTTTATAAATGTAAGTACATAACCTAAAAGTTTATGTTATTGTCAATTGACATTCTACTTAGTTCCAACATTTGACGCTAGACTACTATAAATGCATATGAAAGGAAATTTGAAGAATATAAATAATTTTATCAATGAAAATAAAAATTCTTTTTCTTCAGCTCTAATTATATGAGGTTTAGTACAATATAATTGTTGCCGATTTGTTTTAGCTTAAATTAAGTAGTGAAATATCTCCAAATATAATGGCAACATGCATTACGGAAATAAAGAAACGGCACTTTCACTCTCCAAAAAAATTCTTGATGTAAAACAGCTTTAATGCAAATGAAAACAAAATCATATCAGTACAAAATTTCGGCAGACAGACACCTATTGTTGGGGACTTTGATAACATCATGAAATCTAAATATTCATTTCTGTGGCTTCCATACCCAAATTTTAGTTTGATGATATTTTCATTCAAACTTTGCTACATCAGCCAAATGTTATCCGATTTTAACAAACTTGCTGTCGATTATTAATAATTTTGTGCCAAAAATTTCGAATTCCATGTTTACTTTTATGTAAGATTTATATTTTGATCCACAAAATTGTAGAATTAAAAAAAATTTCAATAATATCGGATGAAATTTCTCAGGGATATCGAGAAAACTGCCATAGACAAATTTAATCCGATTTCGATGATTTTGTTTGCGTTATCCACTAGAATGTACTTCAAAATTAAATCCTTATAATACTTTGAAGTCTGTTTTTATAAAAAGGCAAAAATTCTTTTTAGGAGTTTAATTATTCGAATTAAGTTTACATCCAATTAAGTTTGCGATAACCTTTTTTAATCACTTGAATGCATCATATATTAAAATAATTATTTATTAGTTCCTAAATTATCATATAAAAATATTTAATAGACATTTAGTAAGCTAATGATAGTTATTAAATCATATAGTAAATAAAAAATATAGTAAAATACCACTAAATATCATATATCCGGTACTTACTATAAATATCTACACACGTATATATCATTTTCTTGAATATTCTGTGTCCGATGTTCTCTAATATCTAAACAAAAATGTAATATATGTCATCTAATCTCCGCAATAAAGAAGCTATATAAATTATATGAAAAATCAACCGTTAAAGATGCAAAAGTTAGAAAAATATACATTTTAGAAAACAATTTCAGAGTACTATGCCTATGCTTTGAGTACTATGATTTGTGCCTTATTCATTCGATTTTTGGGAAAATGTTTTCAATAAAAGTTGTTAGGATATTCATAATGAAAAAATTTTATCCGAAGTATTTTTCCGAAAACGGAATGAATAAGGCACAAATCAATTATAAAATTTTGAAAAATGAGCGCTACTTTTACAAAATATGTTTCTTTTTATAAAATAAACAACTTTTGTTTGAATTTTTTTTCATAAACTGAATCGAGTTTGTCCATAATTTCATTTCAAACATCTGTAATTATTCTTGATTACAAAATTTTGGCATAAAGATTGCATTAAACAAGTGAAAATGACAACTAACTGAGTTCATTGCTTCAATACTCGATGTATTCTGAGTTCATGAAAAAGGTTTCAAATAAAAGTTGTTAAATTTTTAAAAAAGGTACATTTTTTGTCTTTAAATTTTTTTCTATCTTTTACCCTTCCAAAGATGGATATTTCTCCCCCTAGCAGGAGAACGCACGGTCCCATTTTGCCCTTTCAAGAACTTGGTCCTACTTTTTAGCACTAGAACGCACATACAAAATTTCAGGTCGTTATTTCTGATCGTTTTTGAGTTATCGTGTCTACTGACACACAGACGAACAGACAGAAGGATAGACGGATAGGCAGATAGGTAGTCATACCGACGGACAGATCGACAGACGGGCAGATAGACAGTCACACATACGTACACTCCCGTTCATAAAAAATGAACCAGTAGAAACATTCTAAATGTTACTGTATGTAAAATATTATACATATATTCAGTAATATATACGCTTATAATGTGATTTACTGGTTCAAATATATTGAATGGGGTGTACATGTGGAAATCAACTAATTAGGTCATTCTATGAACACCTACACCAAACATTTTTTTCTGCGATCAATATTATCAACCGTTACAAAGTCGGGCCGAAACTTATTACACCCTTGTATACTAAGGATCTAGGTACTATATTTTAACAGGTATTCCATCTCGCTTAAATATAGGTATAATTATTTTAAAAAATAAACTAAAAATTATTATTAATCGATATTACAATGTGCAATTATTAGAACAATGAATGCATTTAAATTCTATTCGTGTATATAAATAAGTACAAAAATTAAAAAAAAAAAAATCCATATAAATTATTAATCAAATTTGTTTATTGGTAAAAATAGATAGACGGTGATAGTATTGTATTTTTTGTTTTTAGAAATCAATAATTAATCAATAATCATCATCATCATGTTTAACAAAACTACAGTGTTGCTGTGTTATTTATTAGGCTATTTTGGAAAATTTCATGTAATTGAATGTAACACAGCTTCGATTCCAACAGAGATATTTCAATCATTAAATGAAAGTGGTAAGTTAAGTTTATGTTTTATTAGAATCAGCGGTATACTTTTACGCACTAAAAATGATAGAATATCACAGAGAACGTATTATTAGCGAATTATCTCTCTTAAGAAAATTATAAACAAGTAATTTTGTACCAATGAATGGATTTCGGTAAAATTTAATCAAATATCCATAGAATCTACCTAGTAGATGTCGAAAATGGCTCTAGATAGATAGATAAATTTTGGGGGATGAAAAGTATTACCCTTTAACCTTATGGCCCATTGTGCCCACCTTCTACTTCAGTCTGAGGTTCAGTCCGAAATTCGTTCTTAACAGGTTTTCTTGTGGGGGTGAGATGTTCCAAATATATATTATATTGTATCTACTGCAGTCGAGAGATTTGCAGTTAAAGATGATGTGGCTGGATGTTTCTTCCTCTTCATCGCATAGTCTGCACAAGATTGATAGATTGTAATGGCTGACCTGGAAAGGCTACACTTCGACCTTAAGGTCCATTGTGATGCCTAAGGATGTGAGGATGTGAGTGGAAGGAATTTTTGTGTATAGACTAGGAATTGGTACGAAGTGCGACTGCAGCCGACTCTGGTAGGAACTATGCCGATATTCATCTGGAGTTCGTGAAGGAAACTGCAGAAAACCTTCTCAAGCATAGCCGGTTAGATAGATAGATTGTAGAGGCTGCCCTGCATGGGCTACACTTCGACCACAAGGTCCATTGTGATGCCTAAGGATGTGAGGATGTGAGTGGAGTGGAAGGACCTTTTGTGTATAGACTAGGAATTGGTAGGATGTGCGGCTGCAGCCCACTCTGATAGGAACTATGCCGATATTCATTTGGAGTTCGTGAATGAAACTGCAGATAACCTTCACAAGCATAGCCGGTTACTTCGTTCTTGTCCATACGCCGACAGTTTAGTCAATTAACCGCCCCTTTTTCTTTTTTTTCTTAATAATTGATAAACTACCGATGTCGGGATTCGAACTCATAACCTCCCAATTTTAAAGTAGGAATACTGCACAGACATGACGCCGCTCGGCCACTTGGTCTGGTCATAGTCTGCACAAAATAAATCTATTGTGGAGCCCTATTGTGTGAAGATGCTTTCAGAGGTGATAATGTCCGGTTATGAATCCTAAAATAGGTTCTGAGCCTATGAATGGTTATCCGACTCTCTTCTTCACTAAGGTATCTGCTTTTTCGTTTCCTTCGAAACCACTAGGATCTGATATCCAGATAAGTTTAACGTTGTTCTGTTTTGCTAGCTCCAGTAGTTTCTCTAGACAATCCCTGACTATCTCAGAGTTGATTTCAGTGGCAGACAAGGCTTTTAGAGCAGCTTGACTGTCCGAAAGAATGTATACTTTCTGGTTTATACAACCTCTACATAGATTCTCCCGGAAGCAAACCCCAGCATGACGTAGAGTTCTACCTGGACGGTGGCATATTGTCCCAAGTTGAGTCTTAAAATGGCTCTAACAATTTCTATAAAATTATCAGAATGGGTTTTCTATCGGAAAACTCATTCTGCGAGTTTCCACAAGTAAAGAAAAAGCGTGAATCTTTTTAAAAGTAGGCAACTTGTAAGACATTGATGTGATATTGTGTAAACTCGACAAAAAGTAGCTACATATATTAGATAGATTGTAGAGGCTGCCTTGGACGGTCTACACTTCGACCTTATGGTCCATTATGATGCCTAAGGATGTGAGGATGTGAGTGGAGTGGAAGAAATTTTTGTGTATAGGCTAGGAATTGGTAGGATATGCGGCTGCAACCGACTATGATAGGAACTATGCCGATATTCATTTGAAGTTCGTGAAGGAAACTGCAGAAAACCTTCTCAAGCATAGCCGGTTACTTCGTTCTTGTTCATTCTCCGGCAGTTTAGTCAATAGGGAATATGCATGAAATTTTTTTTTCGCTTGAATTGAAGCATGTTTACTTGACAAATATCAAGGTAAAATTACTTTTTAAATAACTTTAAGAGTAAGCGAGATATGAATGATTGAAATTCCCGATTAGACAAAGAGGGTGATAGCCCTCTTGATATGTTATGTGACGTCATATTACACTTTCACCATTTAAAATACACGTAAAACTCCGTTTTTAGTATCTTTGCAAGAAAGAGACAGATAATAATCTTTAAAAGCTTATAGCATCCTTGATATTTGTCGGATTTTAATTTCGTTTTTAAATATTATTACAATATTAACAGTATTTTCATATTCTGATAATAAATGTGAAAAAAAATTTTCATGCATATTCCCTATTAACCGCCCCCTTTTTTTGTTTTTTTCTTAATAATTGACAAACTGCCGATGTAGCTACATACTGGAGTTTTGTATCTTATACTATAGAACCCCTAATTTTAAGACAGAATTTCAATTCGATTGAATAAAAGATTCTTATACTCCTGCGCTTTTTCAGAAAGAGGTGTGTTTTATAGATATTTTTTAAAACACGTAACAGACATTTTAACTTACGAAATCGACGATCCAACACCAAAACAACTTGAACTTTTCGAGGTAAATTTATTTATTCACTTTTTATTTTTGGACTTACTAACATTATTTCAAAAATTTCTCATTTTAGTCGATTCCAAACAAAATGGAATTTGCTGCCAATTTATATACATGGATTTTAGAAGAAGTTGCAATCAATTTGGGAACATTAATTGAATATTCTCGCACTCATGGTACTGATATTAAACCACGTATGGACAAACTTGTTACATATTTGTGTTTTGAGAATGGAGTCTGTGTCGATGTGGATACCCTTCCCGACACATGTTGTGAATTTTCTGGAAATAAATAGTTGAATTTCAACTAGTTTTTGTTAATGCTTGTAGTTTTAAATTTTAGATAAATATAAAAGAGATTAAACATTTTTTCCGCAAAGAGTTTAATGTAAATATTTCAGGTAAAATTTTCTCCATAAAGGTTCCATTTAGTCAATAAAGGTAGAGGAAAATTTTGGATCCACTTCCACAACTTTGTAGCCTGAAACTGTTATATTTTGTAAACATAAATCTGTGAGATTTATTTGGAATTTATCATTTTGGAAGTATATTAAGATCACTGGCAGGAGTAGAGCTTAATATTTCAACCTACTTGCAGTAGTTTCTAAGTTGTTCACCAAAGTGCGAACACGAAACCTCATAGCTGAAAAGGATGTCCCGGGAGTTGGATCAGAAAACTAAGACCAATTATCTCTAGTTTCTAATATATCTACCAGAGTGCAGATCCAAGTGCTAGAATTCCCAATATTGGCGTTTCTATATTCTAGACTACATATAATTCCTAATCATAAAATTCCATCAATTTTTCTATGTATACAGTTTTAGAAAGCACAATGTCTTATTTTTTCGCTTAGTCAACCAAAAAACAATTAACAATTTTTTCCGTCTTTTTGACAGAATCCCTTTAAAGTATCGACCAAACAAAAAATATGTAAATTTTTTGAAACTGTTTAGAAAACTTAATATTAATTAAAAAATGACCAAAGCACAAATTGGAATTACTATCCAATAGGTTTTCCAAATGGAGTCGAAGCGAAGGATGTATTTACCTATGCGCCTTGCGTAGATTTTTGGCCTTTTTAGAGTGAACAATTTTGGCAATACGCAAGACAAACTTTATTCTGAATATAACATTGATGGGAGAGTTAATATACACTCTGATCTAAAAGACTAACCGATTTACGAATATTATAATGCTCTTCCTTGCGATCTATTGATCAGCCTCATTCTAGAGCACCTAATCAGGTTCGATTTTCTTCGATAGATCTCTTTCTGCTCTCAAGTATCGGGTTCTGTTTTGTATAGAGTCTACGTTTTCTCTGAGAACGTGTATTGGAGTTTTATTTATATCTTCATAAAATTTACAAACACATTCGTTTTCCACGTCTGACTTTCTGAGATGTTCTCTCACTATTCAGTAGCCTGTAAAAAATTCCGCTGGTAGAGGCAGTCTATTTTTCTTCTCGGATCACGTCTAGAATGTGGAAAAATCAAATATTTAATACGAGTGATATCCTATACTATTAAACTAGCAACATTTTTATATTTATTAATTTATTTGTTGGTAATTTCATTTTTGAAAACGGGAAAAGTTATTGTGTGCGAATTTTCACAAGCAAAGAAATTACGTGGAACTTTTTAAAAAGTAGGCAACTAAGACATTGGCTTTCCTTCATAGGCCCAGAGCCTAGTTTAGAAAGTCCAAGGACTGCCTGTAAACAGGTGATCAACGAGTGGTCAATGCTAAACATCGTGATCACTGGGAAAAAGTACCGCGGCAAAAGCTCGGAAAGGTACTGCTTCAGAGTAATGCTTCAACTACGGAGGGTTACCGGATTCATTACCGGACATTATCCCCTGCGGAAGTATCTGCACACAATGGGACTCCATAACGGGTCAATTATGTGCAGATTGTGTGGCGAGGAGGAAGAAACATCCATCGGTGCATCTCAACCCGAGTATATGAACCTTCGAGAGGACCTGATAAGCAAGATCCAGGCTATTGCCAACATATGGGAGAAACGAGTCTCGTCAGACTGAGATAAAAGGGGGAGCACAATGGACAATAAGCTCGACAACATACTCTTAAACGAGCAACATTTGAACGTTGAATGAATGAATGAATGATAATGGGGGGGGGGGGGGAATTTGGTGTACTGCGACCTATAAGATCTATTTAGCTCCCCCAACGAGGAATGGTCTCGTCTTAGATCATCTCGTCCAGCCCTGTTTCCTTCAGAAAGTACAGGAACTGGATTGGATCCAGGGATTATAGATTCCCTGTACGAATCTGGTAGTCCACAGACATTTTATTTTTTGTGTTCCGGTGTTTTCTCCATTTTTCCACAAAACCTGCAGTTGCCCTCATTTCCCAAGCCTAGCTTCCTAAGGTGTCCCTTGAGTCTGTGATACTCCGTTAGAAATTTCTTCAAAAGCCGCAGTCTATTTTTTCTCAGGCCAGTGCAGGTTTTGTATCTTTTGCGGTTATAGTTGCCGGGAAGATTCTTGATGCCTGCCTGAGCCATTTGAACGTTTCTCATCACAATTTTGGGTTTGCAAATACAACTAGTTGAACGTCTCATAGGTGTTTTCAACAGCGAGCTCGGTCACCCAAGTACTAGTTTAATTGTTTAATAATAAAAGTATTTGAAGAATGTTCTTAGTTCCCACAATAAGTAAATGGTAAAAGATTTCCTCTACATTTCCAATATTAACACGATATGGAGGATGTTTCAACATTATTAACAACTATACTAATATGCGATACTTTCAAAATTAATTCCTCCTTATGTCAAAACAAGTGTAATTAATATTGTTTTTATAATCAATCAATAATTGTATAAAACATATGTAAAAGGAATTAATGCAGGATTAAAATATTAAAATCAAGTATTAAATATAAATGATTAATTCTGATTATAAATTGGAATAACATGACAACGAATCGAATTAGTTATTATAATTTTGTTGAAACTAATCCAACATAACTATTATTGGTTACGGACTTTTAAAATTAGAATTTTGGTAAAATTTGTTTGCTTGAACTAGTCATTTTGGTTTAGTCGAATTGATCACATCATATTTTAACAGAATGCAGTGTTTAAAAATCGTTTATTTATTCTCAATTTTGCTATTTGTTCAAATTATTGATGGACGAGTGCCACCATTAAGGAGGATATTCAAAAATAGAGAAAAACCGGTACAAGTAATATTTGATACATTACCCGAGGAAGGTAAGAATTTATTTGAAATTTTTTTGAAACCAATCTAATTCGACTGTCCAAATATGTGTTTGGAAAAATAGTATACCAAAAATTTGCTATAATTAATTAAAAAAGCTTGAAAATATGAATACAGGTTCGAAACTGTTTTGATTTTGAGAGGCAGTACCGGGAGAAACTTCAAAAACGGCATACAAATGAGTGGATAGACTTTAAACACCGTGATCACTGGGAAAATATTCCGCAAGAAAAACTCGGGAAAATACTGTTTCGGAATACATCCAAGAGGATGCAATCTCTCAACCTGAACAGAATACAACTAGGAAAGGATTTATCACCGGACATTATCCCTCTACGAAGGCACCTGCACAAAATAGGACTTCACAATGGATCCATTATGTGCAGACTGTTCGGCGAGGAGGACTAAACATCACATAATCTTTACCTGTGAATCGCTCTATTACAGCAGAGAGGAACAATATATTCGGTGCATCTCACTCCGAATATTTGAACCTCCAGAAAAACTTGATAAGCAAGCTCCTGGCTTTTGCCAAGATATGGGAGAAGTGAACTGCTTCAGACTGAAGTAGCATAATGGGCCATAAGGTTGAAGTGCAACACTTTTCATACCCCAAAATTTATCTATCTATCTATTTACTGGGAGAAACAGTGGAGAAAAAAGCATTTTTCGAGAATGAAAGTATATCGGGCTTCTAGCATCGATTGTGAATGTATGAGAAATTAATTTTGCATGAAAAGGTCGTGTGATGTGCAAACACATGTCGTTAGATCCTAGTTCATATGGCTCCAAGATGCTAGTACCCCATCCATGGAATTTCGAAAAAAAAAATTATACCATCTAATTGGTCACTAATTGGTCATAATTGGTTAGGTAGTCCCATTATTTGGTCAGATATAGAAAACTTTTAGCACCCCATGGAATTTCGAAAAACCAATTATACCATCTAATTGGTCACTAATTGATCATAAATGGTCAGGTAGTCCCATTATTTGGTCAGCGATAGAAAACTTTTTATCAATGTTTTAAATTTTTTTCAAGGTCAAAAAAAAATCAGTCCCAAACGTTTTATGCATTTTTATTCACAAAAAAGGAGATTTTTTATTATTTCCTAAGACCACAACTCGTAAACAAAGTATTTCTGGACCCATATTCATGTTAACAAAACCGCTATTGCTATATAATATGTTACTTAAACCATTTCACACCCTTTAGTTGATTATTATTTAAATAACTCCTAATAGCTCACTCCATCAAAAATTACAAATTGGTAAAATACCTGTGGACATGCATATTTGCCTCTTCCTGTTTTTCTGGAATCTAAACATGTTGATGCTAAGCTCATTTTTTCTTGTTAATAAGGTTTCATTAATGACAAAAATGTTGTCCATGTTGGTACAACAATATTTTAGTCAAATATAATTATGACGAGAAAAATTTACATTTTTATAATATATTTTAACAATTTAACATTAATGTAAGTAACAAAAAAATTTTTAAATTTCGGTTTTATTTGAAAAAAACAACTGTGGATTTGTATATTTCATTAAAATAAAACTTTTTAGCCTTGAAAATGACATTACAAATGTCGAAATATTGGAAATTTTATATTTTTTAATTATTCTAATTGTGAAATAAAGATTTTTTAACAATGAAAATGTTGTAATTTCAATAATGAACAACTAAAGAGTGTGAAATGGTTTAAGTAACATTATATAATAATTAAATTCGCCCTAAACCTACCACATATAAACCTCTATTGCTTTTTCGATTCGTTCTGTTGTTTGCTAATTTTTTGTTTGTTTGTATTATTTTCCTAAACACTCACTTTTGGAACATTGTCATTTCGAAAATTCATGATTCAAATGGCACCTCATTTATCTAAATTGCGATTAGTCTCTATTATATAAGGGTCTGTTTAAGTACTAATCGAGGTACACAATATTTAAGCTGTGGATTCGAAAAATTTCGATCATGTACCACAAAATAGCTTAATTATTGTTCGAAACTTCGGTTTTTGAAAAAATGTTTTACACACAAAACATTCTTATGACTTAAACTTTTATTCGAAACATTTTTTCGAATCCAAATGGATTGGGCTCAAATCAACTATGAAATTTTGAAAAAATAACGTCACTTTTGAAAATAGAACCCAACATTCGTGAAGCGTTACCACCTGGATGAAAAATTGAAAATTTTCATTTTTTTTGTTTCAGAAAAATCACCTTTCATTTCATATTTTTTAATGAAACATCATTGGTCATCAAATGTGGAATCATTACCAATCACAATGCTAGATAATATATCGGACAATGATTATCCATTTTTACCTAATTTATATACAAAATTTGAGGTAAATATCCGAATAAATTTTAAAGAATTTGGTCTGTATCAGGCCATAAGTTGGATTTGACAAAATATATCTTTTTAAATTTTCCTTAAGGTGATTCCAAACTATATCAGCTGATCGGGTACACGCGCGAAAAGAACTATATAAAAAATTATAAGCGTAAAAAAAATATGTTGGTACTCGTGTGTTCCCATTCGTCATATTACATATCATACATATACTAGTCATCGTACATATACTAGTATATAATTTCAAACGACTTCCAAACAGCGCGGTGGTACTCATGATGCCAACTGAACCATAAAAAATAACCTTCTGCTGCGGACAAGAAAAAAAATGCACTTTCTTACGCATATTTTATCAAAAAACTTAACAACCCGATGGTCATTCTCCCAAAGTTTTAAGGAAAAATATTTCTAAGAGAGTTCGAAGTAAAAACAGTCGGAATCGTGCACTTTATTTCACCATGTTTCTCAAAAACGCCATGGTGATAAATTCTCAAAAAAATTCAGCTGATTTCTGAGGATTCATTTTACTAATATTGTGAATTTCGTGAAGTTCTTGACAACCTAATAATAGTTTGGCAATACCTTCAAAAGGAATTTTCTGAGGAAATGAATTCAAGTTTCAATTCAGGTTTAATAATTGAATTCAAGAGATTTATGTTTTGAATAATTTGATTTTAGGAATTGGACATTCCACAAGAATTTCCAAAAGCACTTACAGAATGGATATTGACAGACTATCATGTGGAGGAAAAAGATATTCCAATCTTAGCTCGTGGTGAAGTTGTATGCCCACCAAATGTGGATTTCTGTATAGATATTGGGGATTTGGGACCTAATTGTTGCCCTATGTGATCGAATTATAAAATTTTGTATTAATTTAACGTAATTTATCTATTTTTAATAAATACATTTTTTGTTTATTCAACCAACTTATTCTTTATATTCCAACTTTCCCTGCAAATTACTCCGAAAATAAGAGTAAATGATTGTCTGATATTAAACAATATTTGTCTGATATCACGGAGAAAATAGTTGTCATAAGGTCTCCATGAAGCGAAAAAGCAATTTAGTAGCTTTCGTTTTACACTTATTCGATTTTGGATGTAAATAAAAACTCGAAAATACTTTTAATTAACAATACACTTATTATATGAAAAATCTAGTTTCTAGACCAGTGATTCTCAACCACTATGACGCGGCACTTTTGTGTGCCGCCAAATTTTAGAAATGTATATAGTTGTATTAACCAACATAAAAACGAAAAAAAGATCGAGATTGTTAAATGTAGAAGACAATATAAGAGTAGCATTGTCATTTTTACGACCAAATATAAATGAAATTATCAAAAAACATCAAACTCAAATTTGTCATTAAAAGTATTATTATTATTAACTTGTAATTAATCCCTTATAAAACGTACTGTTGTTTTTGTAGTACATATTATTTTATTTTAGATTCAAAATTATTATCATAAACTATTTTACACAGCGTATTATAAGTAAGTAAACAACTTTTAAACTTATCTTTTTCTTTGTGTAAAAAAAAGGTTGAGAATTACTGGTCTAGATTAACATTCGATTAAAAGTATAAATAGTTGAGATAGAATTCCAGAAGTCGCGGTTGATATTTTGGGTATTTCTTTCTCTTTTTTTGAATCTTTTTTTAAATTTTTCCTAAGATTGTTAGTTTTTGAGATATTTGAAAAAAAACTAGATACCTATCTTTATCTGTTTATAGTATTTGCAATTTGTATATATGAGAATATAAAACTTTCGAAAAATTTTCTAGACATCATTCAAAATCAAATGAGCCCTGTGAATATCAAAACCTTGTAGCCTCGGAAGGGAAGTAAGGTTTGTTGATTTCTTTCTTCATTAGTTTTATTATATGGCTCACTTTCAGTGGCGAATTTTGATCGTTTACACTAGATAAAACGCTACTTGAATTTTTCATTTGAAAATGAACTTTATTTTTTGTCTTATATATTTTATCTGGTATCTCATTTCTTGTTTTGAACGTCGAAATTACTGCGTCGAACTGATTTCAAGTGCATGTGCTCGAGTTGCAGTTTCTACATGGATGACCACAAGTTGGTTTTATTACAACTTCTAGCAATTTGGTCTGAATTGGTCACACCGCCGATCACGTGCCCCTTTCGAATCCACTCCTGATCACTTTATGTGATCCTAAGAAGGCACGGGCCTTATAAAGAGTATTAAATTAAACATTATAAAGATAATCAAAGAAAACTGTAGGTTTTTTGAAATTAAATTTGATATTTTGCCCTAATTCCTAGAACAATTATTTGTAGTCTTCATCAGTATGAATTAGCTAATCGTAACTATCTCTGGGATATGGAGTCAAAGATATATTACTCGATGCTAATTTGTTGCGTGTCTTACAATGATTTAAAAAAATGTTTTGTCTTTTATATGATCGGACGGAGGTATTAACTAAGGGATTACTTGAGTTAACTGACGAATTAAAGGATTAAGTGTGTGATGAACTCATCAACTGCGTCGATTGGCAGTAATCCTTTTTTAACCATCTGGTCTTGTTTGTGTCAATAGCGTTAGGGTGTTATATCAGTTGACCTTGACATTCAGGTATTAATTTTGAAAATGGTTTAATTGTATGAGATCAGAATTTGGAATTGGCCCATTATCTAAATTCATGATTTGTTTTCTGAATTTGTATATATAAATACTTTCGTATGCATCTAATTCTGTGGAGTTTTGTACTGTTAAATAATTGCAATAAATTGACGTTTTGATAGTAGTATATCTTACCTATTTTAAAACTATAATTGTCTGTTTGTTTGTTCGAGCAACACACAAAAATCTACCGAACCGATTTTGATGAAACTTTTTGTGTTTACGATGACGGAAGCCGGATATTTATACTAGCATTTTCGTAAACTTATAATACGATTTTAATATTCATCCCCGAAGTAGCGACGGAACAGGTATGCACATTTATAAAAAACGTGAACAAAACCACGACGTAGTATATTTTTGAAGAAAAAAAAAATTATAAAAATCAATTATAGAATGTGTTTCTTATGCATTCATAAAAATTACTGTTATTGACGTCATCAATATTATTAATTCGAATTTAATCCAGAGGATTATAGATTTTATTAAACTAATTTTCTACAGGAAATTTACTTGAATGTCACACACCTATATATATATATATATATATACATATATATATATATATATATATATATATATATATATATATATATATATATATATATATATATATATATATATATATATATATATATGTACAAATATCTAAATAAAAAAGTTAAAATACGTAGGAATTCTGATAGACATTAAATGAAAAAAAAAATCGTTATACAAATTGTAATTTAAAGATAATATTTTTCAAAAAGTCGTAATTAATGAGGTTATCACGAAATTTTGCGAATGTTTTAGTGTATTAAAGAATCCAGACACATATAAGTGACTTATATACGTCATTGGAAAGTTCATTGTTTCCAGTCTAATATCTGATTGAACGCTGCATGGCTTTTCTAATCACTTTTCGATTTTTGTCTTGGAGGCCAGGACAACACTACTTGTTTTCGAGGAAAACAAAAAAGTCGTAATAATTTATGAGACTTTGTTTTTCCTGTTTGAATTATCTTCAAATATAGTGTGAAATGGCAAATATAAATTTATCTTACAGCATACTCTGACGATTATCTTCTTACTAAGAAAGGGTTTCTGGTTGTTTTTCTAATTAGCGATCGAAATATTCTAAGATATATCATTGAATACAAATATGATCCCTCATTTCTACGAGAACAAAATTAATATGCTACTTTCAAACCAAAATTAATGTGTTACTTTTGTTCTCGATCACGTTTTCATAATTAAAATTGACCTATTCAACTAGTTCAAAACTAAAAACGTGAACTAATATAGTGACTATTAAAGAACAAAAATCGGTCAAGTGCAAGGTATGCTTGTACCATAAGGGTTCCGTGAAAAAAAGATAATATACCAAAATGGTTAACGTTCAGTATGGAATAACTTAAACATTTTATTCTGACAGGCAAACTGCTATACAGTGTACTAACAAATAAGTTTCTATTAAAAAAACATTATTAAAACCAAGCTTTATTTATTCAAAATTTAATTATTGTAGTCTCAATTCTGCCAACCGAGTTAAACTGTTGTTTTTACATTCGGTAGACATTCTTATGGGTGTCGGCTATCCTACCCATTTTGATGGTTTTACATGGATTTTTAAGGTGTATACCGGCATAGTTCCTTATAAAAGTCGGCCATCACCGCAATACCTTCATTTCCTAAGATCAACCCGCATCCCTAATATTTATAATTATATTTTGTATTATTCAATTTGATTTGGGGGAATTCAATATGCACGTTGTACGCAACCCCGGATCTAGGGGGGGGGGGCAAACCGGGGCACTTTCATGGGGCGCCAAAATCATAATATAATGTTTGAAAAAAAAACTTGTTTCATAAGAGACTAGCATCCAGCGCACGTTGTTTTATCAATTATTCATTTGATTTTAAAACTTTAATTATTCATAAAATTAATAACTTATTTAAATTAAAATTCCCGCGATTAGATGGCGCCAAAAATCCGCAGTGCTGCTGCTGCTCACAGCGCATTTCGGAACACAAGTTGATTTATGAACGTATCCTAAGTCGATTTTCAGAAAAGAAAGCACGCCGTGTAAAGCTGTAGCAAGATTTCAAGTCTTGATTGTTGTCGTCTTTCCTGGTTATATGTAAATATGTTTCCTATATTTAATTTTATGTTACACAAACGAAAAAGTTATTAGTAAATAGATAATAAAGAGTGCAAATTTATATAAAGAGTGCAAAGGGTTCTTATTCTCCCGGTCACAAAAAATGCCACCCATTATATATTTGTGAGTTTTTTTAAACAATTTATCTCAAACGCTGGAGAGAGGGGGCACCCCTATCAAGTTTCTGCCCCGGGGCGAAAAAATCGTAGATCCGGGGCTGGTTGTACGTTAAAATGAACGAATAAATATTATTATTATTATAAAGAAATTTTTGCCAAAATCGTTTCATTGGTAAAACCCCAATAAAATTCTTGAGTGAAAACCTATTGATATTATAAATTTCGTATAAAAGATATTAGAATTACGCAAAACCACTTGAATAAAATAAAAAAAAAAGGTCAGTATCAATATGTTTACAATTTTGGGTTATCAAAGTTTATTGACAAATTATAGATTATTAAGAGACACTTTTATAATATATAAAATGAATGAATGTTATAAAATATATAAAAGTCTATTTTTAATTTGTTGTTGTTGTGCAAATTAAAATAAAATGATTATTAATTAAATAGATTTTATTTAATTGGACAATTATCGTCATAACCTTCCTTGTTCATTTGACTCTAAAATAGATCTTAAATCTAATAGACCAGTTGCTAATAGGGAATATGCATGAAAATTTTTTTTTACATTTATTTTCAGAATATGAAAATACTGTTAATACTGTAATAATATTCAAAAACGAAATTAAAGTCCGACAAATATCAAGGAAGCTATAAGCTTTTAAAGATTATTATCTGTCTCTTTCTTGCAAAAATACTAAAAACGGAGTTTTACGTGTATTTTAAATGGTGAAAGTGTAATATGACGTCACATAACATATCAAGAGGGCTATCACCCTCTTTGTCTAATCGGGAATTTCAATCATTCATATCTCGCTTATTTTTAATGTTATTTTAAAAGTAATTTTACCTTGATATTTGTCAAGTAAACATGCTTCAATTCAAGTGAAAAAAATTTTCATGCATATTCCTTATTTCTATCGTTAAGTAACTGTGGCGGTGTTTGTGCATTCTAAAGAAAAACATTTATAGTCCAAGTGGGGACCTTAAAAAACCGCCCCATTTAATAGGGAATACCCAAGCGGGGACTGTAAAATAGCAGTGCCCATTTTATTATGGTATAAAATTTTCAGAAAAGATAGTACTGGACTCCAATCACTTGCCCAGGCAATCCTGCGTGAAGCAAATCTGATAGAGGGTTGTCCCAACCACCCCCAAATCTTTTATCACGCATAAATTTTTTTCTATAATAATTACGTGAAAAACTCATCAAGAGACTTTTACACCACACATCAATACAAAAAATATTATTTCCAAAAACTTTTGCATGAAACTTTTTTTTATACGTTTTCTTTATATGTCAGAGAATTAATTTTGAGATTCAGGAAAATTAAGGAAATCTCACCCCCCCCCCCCTCAGTATAAATGGTTGAAAATGGGTGGAAATAGGTGGAAATGTTTGGGAAAGATCACAGCAAGTGATTCCAAGGAGGAAAAATTCCTTTTCGTCCTTGAAATTCTTAAAATTCAAAAATGTTTCTATTCATTTTTAAGTAAAAAATATTGTGAAAAAGTTTTTTTACAATATTAACTTGTCGGGAGGTTGGGTTGGCTTGGGTTAGGTTGGGTTGGGTTTGGTAGGGTTTGGGTAGTTTAGCGGGGGTTCGAGAGGTTGCTCAATAAAAATATTAAATTTTTTTCCTATCTCTTACGGTTTCATAAATAATTTACCGTTAGCGGTGGGATGCAGTAACCGATTTTGTCCATTCACAACCTTGAAGTCACCTTTTAACTCCAGTAATAAACACACAACTAGAGTGACATGGAAGTACTAATTCCCCGAAAAATATCCACCAGCTCTTCGAATAAGACATGACTATTATGAAAAGAATCTGAAAATATGACGTAAAAACCTCAAATAAAAATAAAAATACGCAAACAAATATGTGGTGTACGCCACACAACCTCCATATACACACAACTTAACTAAAATATATTATATGAAATAAAAAAATAAAACTAAATAAAACAAAAGAAAATAACACCCGTTATATTGAACTGAATTTACAGATGTTTGAGCTGAAATTGTACCTAAACTATTTGTTGCATGAAAAAATGTTTCAAATAAAAGTTGTTTTGTTTTTATTAGATAAACATTTTTTATATTTAAAGATTGTCTCTATCTCGCACGCATCGTTTAAAAGTTAGGTTTTTAGCGTAGCTGACACGTGGTACTGATGCATGAAGCATGAGTGTTAGAGTCTTTAACCTTCCTCAATAAACAGGCTATCTAACGCAAAAAGAAATTTTCAAATTAGTGTGTTCAAACTCTCCAGCTTTATTGCATTAGTATAGATATATGCCAAAGATATTAATTTTTATTAAAATTAAAAGCTCCTAATAGGGAACGAAAATTACTTTAATCGAAATCCAGGGCTTTCAGTTTTTCCCGTCTTAGCTTCTTACATAATCAAATTTTACACCGATTGGTTTTTATACGGAATTTTTTAACATTGTATATTTTAAAACCCAATTGCTTATAAAAACGGCATCCATATATTACTTTAATGTTAACTAATATATAATTATTTTACAATGGTTACCTCATCAAAATTTTTGTTCTATAGGGAAAAGCAGATTGCAGATTGTTTTTCGTAGAAATCTATTTCAACCAAGTAAATATTGGTATCATAGAATGTTTTACCATCGAAGAACGAACAGTTTGGACAAAAGTAAAGATTCGCTAAAGTTTCAAGATCGAATTTCGAAATCGTCCACATTACGTCGGTATCAGTTTGTATATAGACGTAAAAAATAATTATACATAGTTTTTAATTTATAGGAATTGATTTCCATTTAATCAATTTGAAATTTATTGATATTTTAGAAATGTTTTATGTTTATGATAATAAAATTAAATCACATATTATTATTCTTTCTTCTCTTTAAATACACTAGCTGTCAAAGAAAATGAGCCATCAATAAATTACGTAACGCTATTTTCTATCATTTTTAACACCCCCCTCCCCCAATCCTCCACCAGTCCAAGTGGCCGAGCAGTCTAAGGCGTTATGTCTGCGCAGTATGTCTACTTGGAAACTGGGAGGTTATGGGTTCGAATCCCGACATCGGCAGTTTGTCAATTATTAAGAAAAAAAAGGGGCGGTTAATTGACTAAACTGTGGGCGTATGGACAAGAACGAAGTAACCGGTAATGCTGGAGAAGGTTTTCTGCAGTTTCCTTCACGAACTCTAGATGAATATCGGCATAATTCCTACCATAGTCGGCTGCAGCCGCATATCCTACCAATTCCTAATCTATACACAAAAATTTCTTCCACTCCACTCACATTCTCACATCCCTAAGCATCGCATGGTCCTTATGGCCGAAGTATAACCCGTCCAGGGCAGCCTCTACAATCTATCTATCTATCTAACACCCTTATGTAATATTAGATAACATTTTCGGAATCCCCCCCCATATACTATAACGTAAAAAAATGGATCGGGATAACTAGGACGATTTTCAAAATGAGAACGGATAAAAGTAAGACTTGCGTATACTTGGATTGTTCCTTGTTTTCCAGAGAGGTCTTAGGATTTCGGAATACAAATGCTATGTGTACTTCAGGACGCGCGAAATTTGAACTTGTAAAAGAATTTTCTGCAATAAATTAAAATTTACTTGTGTTACGTGACATTTTTTCGACCAGTTCCCTCCCCCCTGTAACGAATCGTAACAAATAACACTAACACCCTCCTCCTAGTGGCCGTTACGTAATTTATGGATTGCCCTTATGTTTATTACTCTCATTTTTATATATGAGAGTATTCAAATGTAAACCAGGTGTATTCTTCAAATTGTTTTTTGTAAACTAGCGTCTATTTATTTCCATTGTTAGTATGGTTGCCTTTCGGTTATATTATACCAACGGAAGTGACTAGCGTTTACTTACTTTGACATTTAAGTAATATAGGGATGGGGATTTGATGTCAAAAAAATGTTATCAATGTTCAGACATATTACTTAAATGTCAAAGTAAGTAAACGCTAGTCGCTTCCGTTGGTATA
The DNA here is from genome assembly GCA_963920215.1 of Nineta flava. Classification (NCBI taxonomy): domain Eukaryota; kingdom Metazoa; phylum Arthropoda; class Insecta; order Neuroptera; family Chrysopidae; genus Nineta; species Nineta flava. Next base: position 123,251,686 of record OY986041.1, read on the forward strand.
ATATAACTGAAAGGCAACCATACTAACAATGGAAATAAATAGACGCTAGTTTACAAAAAACAATTTGAAAAATATGTTAATAGTAAATAAACTAATAAAATAAATTAATAATACAATGGCATCAGAAATGATAGTGAGAGATCATATGCATAGTACTACCATAACATCTAAGGTAGCTCAGTTGGTGGAGCATTGGTCTGGAATGCCAGGTGTATTCACTTTATTTACCGGTCAGTATATTTTTAAACTATATGTACATATTTATAAATAAATATCTTTGTTATAAAACACGATCTTTAATGATTGGTAGTAAATAAATAAAATAGAAATATAGAAAAACAAATGTTTTTTTATTGTAAACAAAATGTTTATTTTTCCACAAAATTGAAAAATCATTTTTCACAATTCTACACAAAAAATAAAAAAATACATACAACAAACACATTTTCAACATTATCTTCGTACAAAATTAGTATAACAATTTGAAAATATAAACTGTTTACCAAGTACACGAATTCCATATGGTTTTGTAGTCAATCTCAATATCATAAACTCTCAATTTCGACCAATTTATCAATATATAAATCAATATCGAAAGACATTTTTGATCCTATTTCCCGTCTGTCACAGAGTTTGTCACATTCATAGCTTTAATCAGCTATTATAATAACCCCAGTCCTATCTCCTGTGTATCCAGAATATTTCCGAACAAAGAAGTTTTGATTAACATTATGCACAGCTTTTCATATGAATTATGTGATAACTTGATATCTGTTAAAAATTCAATAGAATGTTTAAGCTAGGAAAAAAATAATGCGCAATAAATCGAACAAGCGATTTTATAAACGCACCTTTAGAATTCTGTTTGACGGTAAGAGCGCTTAAATATAGTAATTTCTGCTTTTTTATGTAATTTATTATATATTTTTCATACAAAATTTTATGTAACCATAAAACTCAAATTACAATTCTCGGCCATGAATTTTAAAAATAAAGTTTTATGGACCGAAATCTTCGTAGGTTTAACAACAGCTTTCGTTAGGCTCAAATTAGCCTTAAAAATAATGACAGCAAACTATTTCTTCCGCGTTTTTAAGTTCGTTTCCATATAGGCAATATACCATTTCAGGTTTGCGAAAAAGAAACATTTTTTATCGGAAAATCACATATTTAGCTTTTTCTTTAAAGAAATGACCTTTTTTCCTGATTTACCCAATTATCCGAATTGGTTAATCGGAATTGTATTAAACTGGTTAATCGGAATTGTACTAAATACCGAAAAAAGTATAACTAAATGAAAATTAACTTTTACTGTAATTTTAAAAAACTTAACGAACTATTTAATTTAAAAAAACTAAACTTAACGAAAATCAGATTATCTTTTGAAACTTATTGTACGAAAAATGCATTTGAAAAAAACGTAAACTTGGGAAAAGATTCCGTGAAACTGACTACAAAACCTTAAAAATAATAAATATTAAATTTAAAACCATTCTCATATATTAGTTACGTCAACCATTTATAAATAAACATTCTGAACTTAGAAAATACGTTCAATAATTATTATTGCTGTTTCGCTACCGGGGTCTCATTAATCTTACTAACTTCATTCTGGGCAATCACTTTATCAATAAATGTTGCCCACTGTTCATTAAACTTTTGGATTGCGACACCTTGTTCGTCAAATGGCATTGCACTAAGCTCAATCGAATTTAACGCTAACTGTTTGAGTACACGTAAATCAGCATTACGACTTGTTAATGCCATAAATGCTTCATAAAAATCATAACTTAAACCTTTTGCACCCCAAAAACCTGGATCATCACTCGATATAATCACCGGTAAATTCTGTGCAATAAATCCAGCAGCCGGATGATTACGTAAATCTTGAACTAAATGTAATACTTGATTCGATATGGGATTCACTTCAATACCAACTCGTTCATCCTTAACTAATTGCAACACAGCCGGATGTTTGTTCAAAGCATAACCGTGACCAATACGTACAGTCCCTAATAATATTGCATCAACTAGATTCATATCAGTCTCCCCATACCAATTGGTTTCACCCGAATGGAAAAAAAATCGTATATCATTTGGTAATGTTAAGATTTTATCAGCAAAACTTGACAATGGTTCACCTTGATCTTCCTGTCCAACCAAATCAAATCCGGCAATAAATTCCGGATATTTCTTTGATAACTTTTTAATAATATTTAAATAATTATCACATGTTTGATTGTTCACTCTGCGATACGGTGCATAAATGAATCTAGCGCCATGAAATTTCGGATACTGTTGTTTAAAACGCGCCAAAACATCCCGATACATTCCAGCCACTTGGATTTCATCATACGATGTGCCATTTAACTCATATGCGGGTGGTAATGTACCACGAAATTCCAGATACAAAATATGATCATCGTAAAGTTCTTGAAATACTTTAAACCAATATTTTTCTAAAGCCGGTCTGTATGTCACCAATGGAATCACTGTGGAGAATATATCACGGAATTTATTCCATATAACATTACCATTGGTATAAACACTGCTCGGATTCGGTACACGAAGCGTTAATCTACTTCGAATATATGCATTTAAAATTTCAACATTGTCACTTTTTGCACGTTCATCTTTCAACAGCTTCCAATCATTGCACACCACTAACGACGGTTTTTTCTGTAAGGTACGCCATCCAAAAACTAGATTTTGCCTGGGTTTATGATCCGAGAACAAAAAACGAATTTCTCCTTGCGTCGTGTTACAAAAATATAAATTATCCATAAATGTTAAATTGTAGAATAATTCTTCAGATCCAATTGATGAATCGTGGGCATGTAATACAGCACCTTTTGGCATTTCTTTGATTAATTGAAACACTTTGGATTGTTCAATTAATGGTTTTGCTTCTAGGAAATTAATCGTTGGTAGAAATGTCGATGGATCTGCTAAGCCAGCATCAAATTCAGCATATTTTGCAGACATTAACAATTGATTAACGATATCTTCTTTTGGATTTAAATGTATTCCATTACCCATTTGCATAGATTTTTCTCCATTGATAAACGTTTGTCGTTCTTGCCAATAATCGGTATTTTTGACTGCACATATTGTCACTATTAGTTGAAATGTGATCAGAATTTTAATGAACAATGATGTGATGTAATTCATTGTTAGTTCGGTATATGAAGACTACTGGATTGAATCTATTTGTATGAATAGTTTCTTGCTAAATGAATGTAAATTGTAAACTATTAACACAACACAGACACTCTGTTTATTAGTGTTCGGCTCTGAACTTATTTATTATATTATGAAAGAAACTATATATTTATTATTATATCGTTGCGCTCGATGCTGGTTGATGCTGACATGTTTTCAAATGAATATAATCAACAATTATATCCTTGATGTCAAATAATTGTAATTATTAATAATAATAATATAATCATAATTCCCACCAAAAACATTTTCTATATAGTTTTATATTTCACTGTAACAACTGTTTCACTCTTTTAATTAAAAACTATCGTATTAATTATGGTTTATTTTTTTGATTATGAATTGAAAATAAGAATTATGTAAGAAAAAATATTATTTTTACCATGACAACAGACATTATTTGAATTTTTTTTCTCTCTTTAGCGCTCTTCCGTTCCGTACTTTGAAAAACGGAGTACTTAATGGAATCTCCCTGTTACCTAAAACGGACATGTCATATTTATTATTCAAATTTTAATACCCGGTATTTACAATATATACCAGGGTATATTAAGTTTAGTCCCGACTTTGAACAGTTGAAAATATTGATCGCAGAAAAAAATTTTAATCTGATTGAAATAAAATTTGGTATTTGAAACGCTTTTGGTATTCAAAAGGTCAAGTTCGTTAATGGGTAAAATCGGTCAAGGGGAAAGGGGGGTTTAAAGGGAGAGGGAAACACAAAATTTGACATATCTCCCTTAATATCCGAAAAATCGAAAAATTTATAAGAAGTAAAGTTGTAGGTACTAAGTTTTACTGTAATTTTGTTTCGTATCATTTTTTCTGTAACACTAATATTTACAGAAATATTGACGGTTTAAGATTGAAAATTAAATTCCTTAATATCTCTGCACACATTAGATTTTGAGCAAAAATAATAAGGTGATGAATTGTAGCAAACATGATTTTCTACAACTTTATTTCTTACGCATTTTTCGATTATTCTAATATTAAGAGAGATATTTTATATTTTGTGTTTTCGTCTTTCTTTATGCACCTCTTTCCCCTTATTTATTAGTAAAATTGGCCTTGCAAGTACTAAAATCATACACAACATTTCATTTTGATCAGACTAAAATTGTGACCGCTAGAAAATGATTTATGTATTCTATGGAAATTCGCTAAGTTGAAGCAGCTCCTGCGTAACGAATTTTTTGCATTAGGGTTATTTTTTTAAATTTGTTTTTTAAATTTTTAATAATTACTTGTAATTAACTTCCCGTGCTACAAGATGGAGGTTATCAATGCGGTTAGATTTTTTTGTTTGTTTCAGTTTGTTTATATAATTTGGAGCATCAGTAAAATATCGCTTAACATTTTTTATCGGTCTTATAATATTAGTTGCTTTAATATTACCTTGCCGGTTCGTAAGACAGATTAACCCGACACTACGAAAACCACTTTTGGATATACTCCCAACCATTTAGTTTTTTAAAAAAAGTGCTTGATGCAATTTTGTAGGAAATAAACATTTTTTGTTTGAAAAATTTTTTTATGGCGTCAATAGTTTAGTCTAAAATATCGAAAAGTTAAGAGAATGCACTAAAAATAAGGTCATTTTTGGTGCTCCATGCAGAATCGTAATTTTGGAACGTTTCAATGTAGAAAATTTGTTAGGAACTCAAAATGTAGATTGATGGAAATGATTAACTTCTTTACCTATGAATTATAAAATTTTATTCGGAAACTCTTATAATATACAGTCGTAGTGTAAAAAATCGTTTCTAAGAATTTATATATTTTTTCAAGGGCACTAATATTAATGGCATAGTGTATGGAATGGTTCTTGATTTCAAAATCAAAATAAATTACTTTAAATTCGTTACATCAAAAATGTGATTAATGAGATTTTAATTTACGTGAAGCGCGTTTGTATACCTGAGTGTTAAGGTGCGTTCACACCATGACAGTTTTTTGTTATTTGGTAAAAACAAATAGAAAAACTAGTTGGCTGGGATTCCCAGTTCAAAATGGTACACATTACCACAAAAGTAGCCCTCTTTTTTATAAGCTTTTATTTAGTTTCACCTGTCCCGGTGTCTGTAATGGAATCTTGCAAGTTAAATTTGATCCACTTCCTCTTATTCTACGGAGTTGAATTTTTACATGTTGGTTCAGTTCCGATGGCAATGCATTTTTATGGTAAGCATGACCGGAATCGAAAAGGGGAAAGGGGGTTTAGAGAGAGGGGGAAACACAAAATTTGGTATATCTCTCTTAATATTGAAAAAATCGAAAAACACATAAGAAGTAAAGTTATAGAAAATTAGTTTTACTATAATTAAGTTCTTATCATTTTTTCTGTTTCTCTAATATTTACAGAGATATTGACGGTCGGCCGCCGCAAAATGGCGATTTATAATTTCCACATTAAGAAGGGCTTGATGAGCGAAACACAGTAAGTAAAGTGACGTCATTCTAAATCCAATAAGATACTACTTACATCCTTTATTTGAAACTTTTTCCTAAAAACCGAATAAATAAGGTACAAATCAACTAACAAATTTTGAAAAATGAGCACTACTATTGTGGTCCATAGTACATTGATTTTTTACGTGAACCTTGCATTTTGGGTATGTGCGATTTTTGTGTGTTGTATAGGGGGACCCAGTATGAGGTCCCATATTTAGCCATCATCTTGGAAAAAGGAGTGCTAATAGTTTTTGCGTTATAGCTTTGTAACGGTTCATGTTAATTCTGTACAAGTTGATTTCAGCCATAAAATAATAAAGATTAAAAAAATGACCCTGTCGAACTAAACACTCATTGGCAGAAGTCTCAAATTCAAAGTGAATATATTTATCACCATTTTCCATACAACTTTTGGTCTCTTATTGTACATATATCACATACTATAAGTAAGTAATATATATACAGAGGTAAAAAAAACTGTACATCGATTCATTAACGGAAATAAGAATTTTTAATGGAAGTACAAACAAAACAAACAAAAATTAACAATGGGAAAATGAGTGACATTTGCGCAAATATTGAGTGCTTGTTGTATATGCAAGCACAGTAAAGAGATATATTTTTATTGAATGGAACATTGACCCTAGCACAATTATTTATAGAAGATCAAAAGGCCTTGGCAATCATTCGAACTTTCATTCAATTACGTTTTATTTAAAATTAATTTGATGACTTCCGTACAATCAAAATAAATTTAATAATATCAATTTAAGTTTATAATACATCGAGTGTGATTATGAATACAATTCATATGCAAAAAGTAACTCCATTCATATTTCATGGAAATTATATCTCAGATATGAATTCTTAAATTTCAGGCTAGAGTTTGTGATTACCTGATTAACGTATATATTAGGGACAAATATCGATAGTAGATATTGAATATTTGCAGGATTACAAAGGACTAAAAGCTATGTCTAAGAGTTTATTTCCATTATAGGGCATCCTCAAAATTTTAGGAAAATTACGTTGGTTGCTCAAAGCAAATCTTTTGCAGTTTCCCGTAGTTAAATTATATGTCAGCGAAAACGACATCGATGATTTGTTTCTGAAATTGAGCACTCTTCTTTTTCTTTTTTAATAACCTTTGGAATGCCCAAAAATATTGGGCATCTTGGGAAAAAATTAACAAACCGTCAATATAGTTATACTTCATATTATTTTCTTAACATTTTAAATTTGGCTGTATTTTCTTCGGCACTATGTATTGCGAAAGGTCATTTTACAAAATTTTACCTTATTCATTCGGTTTTTCGAAAAATGTTTCGAATAAAAGATGTTCGTATATTTATAATGAAGTACATTAAACCGGAGCATTTTGTCGTCAACTGAATGAATAAGGCACAAATTAAGTATAAAATTGTGAAAATGTTTGCTACTTTTGTAGCCATCTGTACTAGCCATCATTGTTAAGTCTTTCCCTCATAAGTGACCTCTCACCACCTACTCTACAGTTTTGTTAAGAGATTGCCTAAATTATATTTCAAATGCTAAATATAGCTATCCCTTAAATATTGTATACAAGGTGTAAGGTAATTGCTAATCCAGATTTTCAGATTCTACATATTCGACCAAACAAGAAATGTCTAGTGGTATTTTATATGTGGAAACGCTTAATTTATCAGATATCCGGCGTTTTGTTTCTCATACGATATAATCTATCTCCAGACTTGTACCGAAAGTTTGCACAAAGATTTATCAAGTAACGACTCAATATGAAAGAAAAAACCGAGCTTGATAAATTGTCCTGTTTCAAAATGGTAAACGTTTGAAATTTACAAATTTAGAACAAAATTACTTAAAAATGGTAAATTTTTATGAAGAGTATCAAGAGCCAATTTTGTTACTCTTTTAATTTCCTTTTGAATGAGACGACTGTCAAATTTATTAGAGTATAACCGTAAAACAGATTCTTTATGATGTTCATACGAAAATATCTCCAAATATTAATTCTCAAGTGTAATATTCTCCTACAAAGTTTTCTTAGTGAATAATTTGTTTATCCACTATCTCTTAGCAGAGATTTAAATACCGAAAGATGGCACCAGGGTCGGACTGGGCCGAAAGGGCCCGGGTGGCTTCCCACAAGCCCGGGGCCCGGAACGGAATTATGGTAGATGGGATACTATCGAAAAATAATGAAATATACAAATTTTTAATTATCAACTTTATATATATTACTCGCTTTGCTCGCAAGGGAGTATCCCTTTGACCCCGTGGCTCCGCGTGACAGAAAATAACATTATATGAATTGTAAAAAAAGTTGAAAAAAATACTTATCAAAAAGTACTTACCATTAGAGAATTAATGGAGGGGGGGGGGGGTAATTTTTTGGGAAGAATTTAGAGGGTTTTTTTCGGGGGGAGGGGAAAGTTTTTGGGGGTTTAGGGAGACTGCGCATAGATAGGTCTCACATTATCATTTTCAAGAGATAGCGACGAAAAAAATTACGTTTTTCGAATCAACCGATTAATTTGCAGTTATTCTGCGTTGAAAAAACCGCATCTTTCTAGCATGTATAGAAGAAAAGGGGTAGTTTTAGGGTTGTCTATCCCATTTGCGAAGGGTTTCGATGGAAAAATTTGTGTTTTTTAATAATCCTGTTATTTTAAACCTGTTCCACGTCGAATGAAAAAAACTGATCTTTCTAACATGATAAGAAGTGAAAAGGGCAGTTTAAGGTATGTTTTTCACTTTTCGGAAGATTGCGATGCAGGTAATGAAATTTTTCAAATTTTTTTGTTAATTTGACTTTATTTCGGGTCGATTGGTGAAAATCCTATCATTTTTGCATGTATAGAACTGAAAAAAATAATTTTGAGGTGTGTTTTTTCGATTTTCCGGGAGGTTGCAATAAAAAATATTAAGTTTTTTGGAGTAATTTGGATTAAGTTCTTTGATTTTAGAGGATGTTCTTCTAATAATTCTTCCCGGGGTGGGTGGTATTGCACTGAAAAAATTGAAGTTTACCGATTTTTCTCGTTGGTTTGAAGCAATTTCGCGTCGAATGCAAAAAACCGCATCATTCTAGCATGAATAGAAGTGAAAGGGGCAGTTTGAGGGGTGTTTTGCCATTTTCGGGAGGTTGCGATGGAAGTAATGAAGTTTTATGTTAATTTGACTTTATTTCGGGTCGATTGGTGAAAATTTCATCTTTCTAGCATGTATAGAACAGATAAACGTAATTTTGGGGGATGTTTTTCCGATTTTCCGGGGGGTTGAAATGTAAAAATTGAAGTTTTCCGATTTTTCTCGTTGTTTTGAAGCAATTTCGCGTCGAATACAAAAACCGCATCTTTCTAGCATGTCTAGAAGTGGGTTAGGTTTTAAATAGATCAATGTGTCAGTCAGTCAGTCAGCTTCACTTTTAGCATTATAGTATATTAGATTAGGTAAATATAGTTCCAATTACTTTTTAACAAATCGAAAGCTAACCAATCAACATTTTTTTTTAAAGAGGAGAAGTTTCAGCTAAGCTGTCGATAACTCGATCGTAAAAGCTGCTATTCTCGTCATCCTTGATAAGATCCGATTCAGTGTTAATATAATCAACGAATCCAACAGTTCTTGTCCGATCATGTCCATTTCCCGTTTTTATGAAACTTAATTGATCTATTCTGTACGATCTTTGTATTGCGGAAAAAAGAATCAATAAATGAATTATTATTAATTATTATTATTATTATTAACAGAGGCAAAGACTCGTTTTAATGCGCTTCAGCGCTGAAAATCGTATCTATATAATGCATCTCTTAAACAATGTCAAATGTCGTGTATTATGATACACGTCAAAATCGATTGATTCGTTCAAAAGTTATCGCCGTTCAGAAATTTCTAAAACAAGTTTTAATTTTTCTGTTTCATTTCTAAGTATGTATGAACTATCTACTTTACATGTAGATCGCAAGAGCCGGGCTTGTGGCAAACCTCGCAAGCCAGGCCCGTGGGGGGCCCGCGCACGCTAGGGCCCGGCTGGCAAACGCCACCTCGACTATATGGCCAGTCCGACGCTGGATGGCACTCATAATTGGAAACCACTCTGAATATAACTTTTGGTCGAAACAGATGGATCGTCGAATCCGCTGTTTTACAAAACTGCTAGTTGTTTTACATAACAATTCCGTTATGTAAAACAACTGAACGACTTTAGGCTGGATTGCCACTGCGATACGTTTTACAAAACTGCTATCCACGTTTAGACGTAATGTAGAATAACTTATCTGTAGTCACAAAGAGCGTTTTGATATAGGGAAACATATAGAACGCCTTTTAGTGCGAGGTCCAAAAACACGCAAAACACGACCAACTCGGGGTACGACCGATGAAGTGATAGATTGTAGTACTCGGTTGTAATAGTTACCTTATTTAACACTATATCTAATATACATAGAACTTGTTAGGAAAAAGGAACTTTAGTAATGGGAATTCCATTAGCCCGTTTACAATAATTCTAAGCTATGAATTTAAGACTTAAACAATATAGACTGCTAGGTAATATAAATAGTAGTATTAATAATAATAATAATAATAATAATGATGATATAAACTAAAATCTACAATCTGACGATTCATTTCATGCTGTTTTACATAACGTCTAATCGTTGATCCGCTGCATTTATAAACGCAAAACGTTTAAGCAAGGTCGTTCAGTGGTTTTACATAACGGAGTTGTTATGTAAAACAACTAGTGGTTTTGTAAAATAGCGGATTCGAAATCCATCTGCGACATACACATTCCGTAATGATTCGAAACTAATTTTTTAATATTTTTACGAAAATCTGAAATATTTTAATGTTGAAAGATGATAGCACAGCTAATTGATAACCAGTCTGAATAATACTTTTTGACGTAACGTTATCGGCCAATGACGTATACGACGCATTTGCGTTACGTAAAGAGCTTCTTTTATAAATCTGTCTACCAAAAAAAAACAATTGTATCATTTTACTTTTTATCATAAAATGCACTCAATAATGGCACTTTGAATTTGTATAAATATTATTGAACCTTGTGCCTTAATGAAATTAAAAACTAAAATTTTGTTACGTCTACAAAACAAGTAAAAAAAAGTATAATGGGTTCAAAATTAAAGATATCACAAATGTGTGATAGCCTAAAAATAAAATTAAAAAAAAACCCGCATTTAAAAATATTGTATTTTTATTAAAAATAATATTTTGATAATTTATAAAATCTATACAATAAAAACTATCTTCTATTTTTTTATCTTATATTTACAAACATTTTCTTAAAATAAAATCTCTTTTTAAAATAGTTGCACTCGCCATATCTTCTTCTTAATTTAATTATTAATTAATCACTTGTAATACTATATGGAATGACTAAATAAAATTAAACAGCATGTCATCTGCCTTTGTAGGTTCCAACACAGGCTTATTTATGGTCCAAATTTATTTAAAACAATTTCAAAAATACTTCTATTTTATCCTTTTTCCAATTTTATAGGAAGAAAAGCAGCGTAAAGGTCTGCAAGAGCATAAAACATTATGGAAGACAAAGTTACTGATTAAATGCGATTCTAAATTTACATTTTTACTGAGCTTGAATACGGTTTAAATTCCTTACAATCCTTTAATTCAATTGGACTGCATCGTAAGTTCAAATAGAAAGTATACCGGTATTCAAAGAATTCCCATTGGTACAAAATCCCATATACGGCAATCACATATTATCGGTAAATTTTCAAGATTCATGCAAGATATGCCTTCATTTCCTTAAATTCGGAGACTAGCTGGATATTACATTTCCGAAAAACTGTAGAATAGACCCCTGGATCGACACACTCGATCACTATATTGACACTCGAAGATTTGTGAAATAAATTCATTTTCCTCAAGATAATCCCTGCCCAATGGAGAAGGACGGAAACAACAGCTTTGAATGTAATAATGTCCTTTCAATAAGTTGCTAAATTAATGGCAATGTCCTTTCAATAGATGACCCGTTCAGAATCTATAGAATTAAATTTTAATTTCCCCATGTCGTCAATAATTTTTACGATTTCGCCTACAAATATTTTTGAAACTCGATGATGCTTTTTATTAAATTTAAAGAAATTGTAAATTGTTAAGTCCATGGACTTTTTATAATATTTAATTAGATTTTTTTGCTACATTGGCAAGCTGTAATTTAAATCTTAACGAAATTGGCCGCTCAAGAGTCGAAATATTCTGTGTTGGAAATGGGAGTTGCACTGTACGGGACCTGAGAGATGGCCCATCTATGGAGAAGTGTTTCGCCTATTTCTCACAGATCTGACAGGTTGACAATCCGTTCCTTACAAAGGCGGATATGTATTTGTTTCTAGTTTATCCAAGTTCATCTCCCCGTTTCGAACCCAGCCCGTCCCATTTCCAGCATAGTCTAACCCATTTAAACCTTAAACGTGCTGTTTTTATTTATTTATCATGGAATACGGAGATCAAAGATATCAAAAATTTGAGAATTAATTTAAGCTAAAATTTAAAGTCCTGTTTTGTCTTAGTGCTCTTTATTTTCATCATTTTTCACTTTATTGTTATCATCGTTAAAACCTAAGTTCACTTGTCCATTATTCACATTAACTTTGTCATTCTTTTCTAAATCTTCATGTTCTTCTTTTTCAAAACCTAAATTTTCGGTAGCGGTCACATTTTCTGGTACAGTCTTTTTATTTTCATTTTCTTTTGAATATTGTACAGCCTTTAAATTACCATTCGGTTGCTTTTCCTTTTCTTCCACAATATGATGTTCAATTGATGCAGGTTCAAGTTTTGGTTTTTCTTTTTTACAAATTTCATTACCTTCTGTAGCTCTTTGTCGTAAATAGAAACGATTGAATAAGAAATATCCAACGCCAGTGATGAACGTCACAGCGGAGAACACTTGGTATGTTTCTCGTGCTCCGATAGCTGAGATCATAAATCCTCCAATTAAACTACCAGAACCTTTACCTGAAAATATATTATTGGTGTATAAATTTAAATGAATTTTTGAGGTAAAAAAGGATGAAGATGTCAAAGAGGTTTGGACTAAGAGTGTTTGAATCTGAGTACTACTCCAGACTTTCCGAAGATATTATCTCTATACAGAAATCGTCTATAGACAATGTTATAGCAGCCATTACAGGACACTGGTTGGGTGGCAGTTAGGCGGAACGTCTAGGATCACCGCACCACGGCTAGAAGAGGAGGAAGAGACCAGCTCTTACTATGAAGAGACTTACCCTTCTTTGACGACCTTTCTGAACTACCGTCTACCGTCGTCAAGGTCTATTGCTGTATCTGAACAATTCCAAATGTTTTAAGGAGTAGTGGCAAGAATGGGTCAGCTCCATTACGTTATCACAACAGACGTCAAGGCTAAGTGTACGTCCTTGACGCAGCTGTCCCATCCAGGACAGCTGCTACAACCTAACCTAGATAGATAGATTGTAGAGGCTGCCCTGAACGGGCTACACTTGGACTATAACGTCCATTGTGATGCCTAAGGATGTGAGGATGAGAGTGGAATGAAAGGAATTTTTTTGTATGGACTAGGAATTGGTAGGATATGCGGCTGCAGCCGAATACGATAGAAACCATGCCGATACTCATCTGGAGTTTGTGAAGGAAACTGCAGAAAATCTTCTCAACCGTAGCCGGTTACTTCGTTCTTGTCCATACGCCGACAGTTTAGTCAATTAACTGCCCCCTTCGATTCGAAGGGGATATGAATTCGGAGGGATATGGATATGGATTCGAACCCATAACCTCCCAGTTTCCAAGTAGGTATACATAACCTAACCTAACCTAAGGGTGTTTCGAATGTACTCTCCGACATAGTTCATAAGACTAAGATTAAAGAAAAAGTGTTATTGTGTGCTTTCAAAAAGGAGCACTAGAATGCCTGCAAGATTGTTCTATTTTCTTTTTTTCTTACTCGAAGAAAGTGGTACTTGAATATTTCATGTATCCTGATTCATCAATTATGGCAATTTTTGACGATTAACAAACGGAAGGATGAATAAAACCTAAAAGCTTCATCCGAAAGATAATAAATGAGACTATATTACTAACCCACTCCAAAATATAAACCACCCAAAAGTCCTTGAATACTTGTATCAGTTGTTGTCGTGGACAGTTTCGCTGCATACGTGACCGCTGCTGTAAAAGCTAAACCAGTTGTCACACTTTCCATAGCCTCAAATGCCAGACAATACCAAGCATTATACAATAATGAGTATCCCATTAATCGTATTGCATAAAATACAAAACCAATAAACAATACATTTGCATGTCCAATTTTATCAATAATCGGTCCAGACATTACCAACAAAGGGATACCAAAAATACCACCTACAGTGATTGTAATACCCATTAAAGATCGTGAACCACCAAGATCTTGTATTAACCAAAATAGGAAACTTTCAATATATCCCCAAGCCGTTCCTGAAAAAAAAATATTTTATTTGAATTTTTCTGCCATCCTTCCCCAATTATTCCCAGGTACATACCTAAAACGAAACATGCCAATAATAAGGCAATCATTTCAGCATTACGTAATACTGCTTTAACATCTACGACAACATTTTTTGCTGGTTGTTTGAAATCTAATCGAATAAGTAAAATTAAGAATCCTGTTGATACTTTCAATATGGCGTACAACCAGAATGCTGGCCTAAAATAAAATTAATGTCTAGTAAATGTACCAGTAAATAAGAAACGTTTGATTATTTTTGACGATGTAATAGTTTATATCAAGTATTTGTAATTAACTCCGAGATAGGATGCTTTTCTGGCTTTCACAAATAAATTGTTTGGTCAGAAATCGCCCGTGGAAAAATGAAAAAAATTTGCCCTATTTAACGAGGAAAGGAGAAAAAATGTTTCTGCCATAAAATTTCCGACGAAGTATAGTTTCGTGCTATACCTCGAGACTGAAAGCTGAAATAACTCGCACATAAAAAAGAGTTAGGCAAAATAATTGTATATAGTTTACTAACATATATATATATATATTTAAAATATATGCCCGCACATATATATATATTTAAAATACGATACGATTAACGGTTTTCAAAGTATCAGACCCATAGTGCTAAAATTCCAAACTGTATGAATTGAGAAGGGAAAATTTTGAAATGTGTTGGTCAGACGTTAATATGAACCTGATTTTCGTACTGTTTGGGTCAAAATTAGCCTAGAAAATGATTAGTATTAAAATCGAGAACACAAATTTTCTTCTCTTTTTTTACATTTTTTCCAAGGGGTACCCTTTAAAAAAATCGCTAAAATTGGAGGAAAATTTTATGGCCCCGATTTTGATAAAAACTTTGTTTTAAGCTAACTTGGACCTAGTGAAAACGATGGCGTTAGTTAAAATGCGATACGATTATCGGTTTTCAAAGTATCAGACCCATAGTGCTAAAATTCCAAACTGTATGATTTGAGAAGGGAAAATTTTGAAATGTGTTGGTCAGACGTTAATATGAACCTGATTTTCGTACTGTTTGGGTCAAAATTAGCCTAGAAAATGATTAGTATTAAAATCGAGAACACAAATTTTCTTCTCTTTTTTTACATTTTTTCCAAGGGGTACCCTTTAAAAAAATCGCTAAAATTGGAGGAAAATTTTATGGCCCCGATTTTGATAAAAACTTTGTTTTAAGCTAACTTGGACCTAGTGAAAACGATGGCGTTAGTTAAAATGCGATACGATTATCGGTTTTCAAAGTATCAGACCCATAGTGCTAAAATTCCAAACTGTATGATTTGAGAAGGGAAAATTTTGAAATGTGTTGGGCAGACGTTAAAATGAACCTGATTTTCGTACTGTTTGGGTCAATATTAGCCTAGAAAATGATTAGTATTAAAATCGAGAACAAAAATTTTCTTCTCTTTTTTTACATTTTTTCCAAGGGGTACCCCTTAAGAAAATCGCTAAAATTGGAGGAAAATTTTATGTCCCCGATTTTGATTATAATTTCGTTTTAAGCTAATTTGAGCGAAAACGATGGCGTTAGTTAAAATACGATACGATTAACGGTTCACCCCCTTCAAGATTATTTTTTATACTTTCACATTTATATAGTAGTATGGATATATTTAGATGCAAAAGCCTAATCTGCTATAAAGACGAACGGGAGGAAAAAGGAATTTGTTTCCTCATAATTTTCAATATGACAGCAAAGTTAGTCAGTCTTTGATATTTCATTTCAGGGTATGATTAACACAATTAAAAACTAACTGAGTTAATTTCTTTAATAGCCAGTATATACTGAGTTTATTATCAATTCGTGAACTGTTTATTTTAGTTTTGACCTGAATTTCTGACAAAACTACTCTGCTTATAAGAAAAAGTTCCAAACAAAAGTTTATTTCTAAAAAAGGGACAGTTTTTGTTTTAAAAATTTTCTTCGATCTCGTACAGTTTCAAAGATGACTAGGTCAGGGCAAACATGTACTTATACAAAAAAAAACTATTACATCGTAAACACTCTTGCATTCTAACCTAAAATCGGTGTAACCTTTTCCCCTACTGGCAAAATCAATTAACCATCCAGACAATGGTGAACTGATCATGCCACCCAATGATGCGTAAACACGTTGTAAGCCATAATCAGCTTTATGTTCACGTAAAATAGCAATTACAGCACCCTCAAACATTGCAAATGCTGTTCCACCAATAATACCAATTAGAACACGTACCGCTAAGTACGTCCAAAATGTTAATTGGATATTACGTTCTCTGACGGCTTGTAAATTTTTACATAAATGTTTTCGAGGTGCCACGGCTAAACATCTTGATTGACAATTTTCTAATTTTATACGTGAATCTGTTTCTGTGATTAATGATACCATTACCTAAAACAGTTAAAAGAATACATAGTATTTCGATTTCTAAATTGGCCTCATCAGTTTGAATTAAATGTTATCTCCTGGTACCACAATGGGCCTCATGGCTTAAGTGTGTCTCACCCGGACAGTCACTGCAACCTAATAAAACCTAACCTATCACTAAATATTTTGTAAATAACTTATTGCTCCATATAGCTAGTTTTTTTGGAATAATACTTTTCAATCGCGGTTAGTTTTATTGAAATTTGCAAAGTGCAAAGGAGTTTGAAAAAAATGGCCACAAATATTTTTTAATGGTAATTAATTTCAAAAATTACGAATCTGCCGCATAAGAATAATTGAACTTTAATGTGAAGATCGCAGCGTCACTGTGGCAAAACTAGAAGCTTTATGTCGACCAAACAGTTTATGTTAGTAGGACTTTTTTACGGCGATATTGAACATAAGATAAGATTAGTGCTGGTATGAAGTTGGGCCTCCCATCTCCGGGTCTTGAAAGACTTACGGGTTTTAAATAAAAATTTCGAAATTTCACTTTTGAACTAAAATTTCGGACAATTAGAGTTCATTTTTATATTTTAACCGTTAGGTAGAGCCTCTTTTTCCTGGAAAGTCCAATAGGATTCAAAATATGGGCTACCAGATTGTTTAATTTCGAATCATATATCTAATTCTACCAATACCTTAGAAACTATACTTTTGACCACAATGTTTTTACGGTAGCATCGTGAAATTTGGGTCAAAATTACCCTGTGAAGGTACATTAAAATCTTAAATGATTCTTCTAGGATTTCATAATTCTTTTCTAGAAGATTCTTCTAGGATTCTCCAAAAATTACAATTTAACCGTTAAAACATTGATCCAAACCATATTTGTCAAAATAAGGTTCCTAAAATTTTTTTATTTCGAATCTTAACCCTAGTACTGCCATTAACTTGAGATCATTTACAGTAAAATATGATTCAAGGTAATGTCACGTGATGCAAACTCTCACCTGCCCTTCTAACGTGGCAAATCGCGATATGACTCCTAGCTCTCCTAGTATCATCACATGCTTTGTGAACGGCTTCGAAACCAAAGTGTTTTTTTGTGTAAATTGATTGGATAAAAATGAAAATCAATTTGATTAATTGGACGAAAGATCTATCCAGGGCCCCACCAGCCTGTAGGCCCTGAGTTCATGTCCCGTGTGCCCTATGATAGAGACGACTTTGCCTTTCCATTTACTTAAAATCGTAATAAGAACCAAATTACACTCACCTTCGACTTGTCATTACACACTGGCGTTCGATGTATACTTTTTTTATTTTTCGACAACCATAACAACGGAAATTCCCGTATTAAATTATCCATTTCATAACTGGAATGTGTTTTGTGTTCCGTGGGTGGTAAAATCGTTCCACGAAACGTATTCAAAATTTGTGTATTATTGCTATTTAATTCACAATCGATTGTACTATTCTCATACGATTTACAAATAAAATGATAGTCCTCCAATGGAAAATAAATCGTATTCTTATTAATCATACGGATCGTTTGGTGAAACAGTTCATTGTTCCGTAGTTTACGACTTTGTTCGGAATCTTCTAATGGTTCTTCCACATGGATCTCAACATTCGGATAGTAGACCATTTGTAGGATACGACCATTTTGTTCTTGAATTTCAATTTCACGTGATAATAGAATATCTTCTTCTCCATAATTCTTATAATCGATTGAACAGCTTAGACCACACGATTCGACATGTATATCGATTTCGTATTGTGCATTTGTGTTAATTGGTTCACAACTGTAATTACGTTCATCTGTGCCTAAATGTAACGAACCATTTTGTGTACATGATAAATCCAGGATAACAGATTCTGGATACGTTATTGTTAATCGGCCAACAGGTACTAAAAGTAATAATAGCGCTACAGGACCACCTAATGTTGAGAAAAACGCTAATAACATCTGAAATAGAAAAAAAAAGAAAATTTATCCAGTTCTTCAGAATAAAAACTCCTTATTGTAACGAGTGGTAAACCTTACGCTTAAAGAGTTATCCGTAGTGAACCCTCTTTGAGGACAGTAACTTCTAATTCTGTTTTTTGAAACTACTTTTGGAGTTCATGAGAGGCGTTGGGTTTTATTGGTCCTGAAATGGATCCAAATTCTGAAAATACCCCATCGCTAACTCTAAGGGCGTCATAAAAAGTTCTTAACCATCTAACTAATATGGGAACATGGTATATTTGATAGAAAAATTTTTTTTATTTAAACTGCTTCAATGGTCTTAATTAAGACCTGCTTGCGAATCTTTAAGAAAACCTGATAGACAAGCTCTTGGCTATTGCCAAAATATAAGAGCAGTACTTTTCATACCCCAAGATATATTCTTTATCTACGACCTTCCATGGTTCTAGCACCTACAAAATCTGTTTTAAAAATTCGGAAAGAATTGTTTCTTGTAAATCAAAAGAGTTTCTTGTAAAATAAAATTGGTTCTTGTGAAAAACCAACAACTTTTATTCGAAACATTTCTCCCAAAACCAATTGAATAACGCACAAATCAACTATAAAATTTTGAGAAAAGATACAATACTCTTGCATAGTTAGGTAAATTAGTTTTTAAACTATGCAACTTGCATTACATATAAGTAAACAGGTTGTGTATATTGAATAGTAAATGTATTTTATTTGTATGCTAGTAGTAATACTCGAATTTGGATACTCAAAATGACGATTGATGTTTAAAAATAGTATTGACCAAATGAAATGTTTAAAATCTGAAATAATGATTTGAAATAGTCATAGTAATACTTACACGAAAATTTCCAATTTTATCAGCTAACATTCCAGCTACTGGTGGCATAATAATTGCAATAACTGGTATAACGGCTGACATAATTGCTGTTTCTCTGACATTTATTCCTAATTCTCTCATATGAATTGTTAAATATGGATATAATACCAATATGGCTAAAAGTAAAAAGAATATTGAATATTAATTGCAAATCAGATCCATGGATTCCAAATGGTTTTCATCAAATATCCTAATTATAGAATATTTTTTATATTAGTTTTAATACATAATTTTATTTTCATTTCCATGAAATCTATTATTTTAGAGCGAGGAGACCCCTTCAAAACGTTTGTCCCATGTTTCACGTAGCACCCTATATAACAAACAAGAAGTAAGAGGATGATAATTCGCAAAAAACAAATACGACAAGAAATTAATTAATATATTTATTTATTAACCTTACATATGTGGTCTAACTATAGAAATTAACGAATTTTAATCAAAGCAACTGTCATTATCTTTATACAGATACGATTCTTTTTCGTCTTTATTAGAATCGAATTAAAACAAGTGTGTCGATTCGCAATCTATGACATTATATTAATAAGATTAGAATGAGAAATTTTGTAATACTATGAATATAAAAAATAGCCTAGAACAATACTAAAATTTTCAACTTACTAGATGCATGTATAAAAAATATAAATTTCAACGGTAATAATTCTCGTTTTTTTAAATCATCTGATATTCGATGAAAAAATACCTTACGAAACGTCATTTTGTAAGATTATTATAAATATTATGATTGTTGTACTTGGAAGGTAAAAATAATATTCTGATTTTATCTCAGTAAAGAATATCAATTATTATTTCGTTATGGATATCTTTAATCATGTCTTCCTTGAACCATTTCTTTTGCGGTTTAATGTCTTGATAATAAAACAAACCCTGAAACAATTTAAAAAAATCTTTATTATGTATAATAATTATTATTATTTTACTAAATCATTGATGAAGTTATTAAGAATGTACGAGCACTAGATATAGTCCATTTATAAAATTCTTCAAAATCTTATATAGTGCATTCATAAAAGTCCTCAATAATGCTTATTATTTTTTGTCGTAAGTTAAAATTAAAATTTAATTTAGGCCCATCATACCGGGCCTAATAAAAAAGATTTTTAAGAAAAAAACCTGAGATTTCGGGTAATTAAGATTAAGATACCGCCGACAGAAATAGACCACTATTTACCATAAACGGAATGTGTTATAATTGGACAAAAATAATATTTTAAATTATTATATTTCGAAAACAAAACGGTAACACACGTTTTTTTTTAAATTTATGTAAGAAATATTAAGAAATACTCTTCTAGTTTTTTTTTACAATTCTGTCGATAAGTTTTTTTAATACAACAGATAATAGTTTGGCGGGCATGAAGTTTTACATGCTTCTAATGAGAGAGAGTGAGATAGAATGGTAACTTTGATATTAATTATCTCGCGTTCTAAACGGTCAAAAATTCTGAAACTTCGGAATTTATTAGAAAATGTTATTTTTAGTCTGTGAAAAAAAATTAACAAAATCTGTCGAAAAGTGGTGGAACATCCTTAAGCTGCAAAAACGTAATGAAACGTGTTTTTCTCGTAATTATTATAGAAAAAAAGTTATGCGCGACAACAGATTTGGGGCTGGGACAACTCGCTGTCGGATCAGGTACTCACAGAGCAGCCTAGGCAAGTGATTGAAGTACTATCTTTCCCGAAAGTTTCATCCATGTGCGTTTCATGATTTCTATAGCTCGTGGTAAGGTAACTTGTCACATAAATGATCCATAACCATCAAATTTTGCAATTAGAATTAAAAAGATCTGATAAAAAGTTGAGCTAGGCTAAACATGTTCTATTTTAACATTTACCGTTATGAAAAGCAAAAAAAAAAAGATTAATTGATATTATCATTTATCATCTTTGTCACAACTGTGTTATTAAATTGCCTGTATAGTGACTATTAATCTTTTAAAACCACAGGACCGTATTAAATAATAACACATATAATTTATTAAAAAAACATTTCCTTTAAGTTTGTTAAGCGTTTATCAACATAAAATTACCAAATCATAATAAACAAGTGAAAATAACAACTAACTGAGTTAATTGCTTAGATACCCGGTATATACTAAATATATGAAAAAATGTTTGAAACAAAAGTTATTTATTTAAAAAAAAAGAACATTTTTTTTCTTTAAATCTCTTACGGCTTCAAAAATGGCCAGTTTTGTCCATTTTGCCCAAATATGGTTCGATTTTACACATTCATTTTACCTCTAGAATACATATAAAAAATTTCAGGTCGCTATCTCTTTTGGTTCTTAAGTTATCGTGTTGTGGAAATGCGATCAATATTTTCAACCGTTTAGTTGGGACTAAACTTATTATACCCTGGTAGATATTATATACCGGGTATAATAAAAAACAAAGGTAATTGAATAATTTATATTAAAGTTACATATTATTTACTTTATGTAATTTTTTTAAACACACAAATATTAATTTTTCCCTTTCACTTAATTACGATTAGTGGTTTCAGTCAGTACTAGAAACTTCTCATAATGTACAACATACAACATTTACTTATTCACACTTAAAAAAAAAAAAAGAATAAAAATTAAAAAATCTTGACCCTATTTTAATATTATAAAATTATTAAATAAAATCAGGCGTAAAACTGGTAAAAAAATATTTATTGATTAAATATTAAAATTATTTCAAAATCTGTATCAATTTTTTTGTATTTATTTATTTTTTTCTATTTAAAAAAATTCGTTATTGACACATTCTTCGCAATTTTACTTATCACTCGTGTTAAGAGCTATTACATAATATTTACTCTATTATTAATCATATTTTAATAAGTGACGGATAAAGTGTCCCTTAAAAACATTCTTTTGAATAGTATGTACGTTATATTAACATTCTAAAGTATATTTTATAAGTAATAGCTGTTACCCGCGACTTCATCCGCATTTATATGCAAGCTAAATATATATGTATTAAAAATAATAATAATAATAATAATCACGCTATCACGCTATATGATATATGTATACTATATATTTTTTCTTCCGACTTAGATAAATAGATAGATTGTAGAGGCTGCCCTGGATGGGATATACTTCGACCATAAGGTTCATTGTGATGCCTAAGGATGTGAGGATATGAGTGGAGTGGAAGGAATTTTTGTGTATAGACTAGAAATTGCTAGGATATGCGGCTGCAGCCGGCTGTGATAAGAACTATGCCAATACTCATCTGGAGTTCGTGAAGGAAACTGCAGAAAACCTTCTCAAGCATAGTCGGTTACTTCGTTCTTGTCCATACGCCGACAGTTTAGTCAATTAACCGCCCCCTTTTTTTCCTAATAATTGACAAACTGCCGATGTCGGGACTCGAACCCATAACCTCCCAGTTTCCAAGTAGGCATACTGCGCCGACATAATGCCTTAGACCGCTCGACTACTTGGACTAGCTATATGATATACAGTAGGGCCTCGGTAATCCGGACTTCCGCTTGTTCGGTGATCGCTGTAATCCGGCCGGGCAATGGGGTTCGCCGAGGAGGCGGGCGGGTATAGGTGCGGGCTGTCATGAGCCAATTCGTCGTCAGTCTTTTGTTTATCGCTTTTCGTGTAGTGCGTATAGTGTCAATTTAGCGCGCTCGCTAACATCATGGCGCCGCCACGTAAACATTGAACATTAACATTAAAAGACAAATAAAAGTGACAGCTACTCTGTTATTGCTCGGAAGTTTGCTATAGGCAGGTCATCTGTAGGCGACATAAAGAAGAACAAAGACAAAATCTAATATTAAACATGTGTTTTATTATCATTAAATATTGCATACTATAATCCGGACGCCTCGATAATTCGGAAAGGGTCTTGTTTTTGCCTCTCTGGATTAACGAGGCCCTACTGTATGTATACAATATATTTTTTCTTCCGACTTGCTTTAAAAAATATCAATATTTATGGCTATCTAAGAATTGTAACGTAATAGGGTTAGATAGCCTGTAGTCTTCCTCCTAAATGTGGATATCATACACACACAAAATTTTTCAAATCCGACTGGCTGTTCCAGAGATTAGCGCTTTCAAACAAACTTTCAAAGCGTTCATTAGCCAAAACGAATGCCAATAAATTGCGCTTATAAGCGTGAGCTCTGAAATCGTGTAAGCGCCCATAACGAATACATCCTAAATAATATACAAAAAGCGAAATCAAAGGTCACGAAGTACGTTTATTCGTACTTCGTTTTATAGTTGTCAGAGTGTCATCAATTTCATTAACTGGCGTTCACATTGTAAACATCGTGACGTTATCTACAAGTACATTTTATAGGACGGGCAGAAGTTTACAACAAATTATTTCGAGAACGGTTGGTCACAATTAAATTAGATACAACCTTTTTTGTAGGCAATAACATGGACTACACATTACCTGTTTACAAAAAGTATTGAAACGATTTTCTGGACTTGGTAATACTCCAGAAGTCCAGAAAATCGCAAAAGTTCTCGACCCTTAACCATGCATAACTTTATAATTTTCAGGAAAAATATACAGTAAAATGTTGATGATTGGGAAAAATATTAGAAATATAAATACTATGTGAGAGTTCCTCATCGATTTGACTGTCACAGGATCAAATACGTGCGACCATAGTCCATGAAAAAGAAATGTCTGCAAAATAACAGATATTTCAAAAGGTCCTTGGGAAAAAACATATCTTAACTAATTTGTAATTGAGATAATTTGCTACAAAAAAAACGGTTAAAAGAAACCGTTTACGAGATATAAATGAGACATTAATGCTGCTCGAAAGTACCAATTTTCCAATGTTCGATATTAGCCAAAACGTAATGAAACAGTCTGTTCTGTTACTTCATTGAGAATAATCACAAAGAGAATCGGTTCTATTACCAAGTTATAAAATCAATTTCGATTTCATATTCATTTTCAGTGACCTAGAAATTCAATCGATGAAAAATGCAGTTCCGTCACTTAACAATGACAGTATAATTGTACTAATTATAATATATTTTGCCGGTAATAATAATAATAATTTATTGATAGATTCACGTGATTTGAATATAATTTAGATAATTTTATCTATTATATCCGGCCCAGTCGATTAAATTTTTATATTAAATTTTATTACTTCTAGATGAAAACCTCCAAAAGAATTTCTGCCACATAAAATTCGAATTTTATAGTTATGATACATAACTTTTAACTATGAAATTCGGAATCTTTTTCGGGATTACCTCCCTCTCTTGATATTGTAATAATGAATGCCCTTTTTCCATCTTAAAAATAATTTTAATCATCAATTTTCATCATAATGGATGATTTCACATCAAATTTTCTTTGTTGAACATTTGGACTTTAGGCCGACCCTGTATTTTGCTAAATTCTTATACTACTAATAGATATTATTAAGGAGATACAATAATTTATACCTACATTTGTTTATATATCATTTATAATATATGCAAACGTATGTCAATGCCCTTTGAGGTCACACGGATTTATAAAATTTACGAAATCATAAAACAAGTTAAGTAAAATGTGGGAGGAATATTTTAGGTATATTAAATTAAATTGTTTGATGAAATTCTTATTGAACCGTAAAATAATTCATACAAGAATTAAATTTTACTAACTGATTAAGGACGTTCATTCTTGATAGTAGATAAAAGTTTTTATTTAGTGAATTGAATAGCTCAATTATTAGTAGTTATTTAGTATTCATTTAACTCTGGCGTAGCACATGAACGTCCTTAAGATAAAGAATGTGTTCAATATTATTTCAGAATTAAACGTGTGAAAAAAAAACCAATTTGGGTATACAATTATTATTAAAATATAACCGTCCTTATTACCCTTGGCACCATTAATGGCAAAACAAAAATTAATGGATTTTTATTAAGAGTAAAGTAATTAACAATTTTTAAAGTACCATTATTAGAGACTATGTGACCATTGGCGTCAAATGTTTTTCGAGTAAACAGTTTTTCATGTCGAAGTCGATTTTTATACGATTTTTAAAACTTCATACGAATTTTTATTTTTATTGTAGTTTAATTGTCAAAGATCTATGAGAGGCGGACTTTAATAAGTATTTTAACATTATTATAACAGATCTGTACTGTCACTTAATATAATTTCAGTCCCTTTTTTATAAATTTAGTGGGATTTTAATTCTTTAATGTTATTAATTCCTGTATTAAATGCTACAAAACTGGAACAAGCGAGCAAAGTTTTTAAACGTCAATAATCAAGTTTTTGCAAATGCCTGTTTAATTTTTTGTTTGTTTGTTCGAGCATCATGTAAAAACTATTGGACCGATTACATTATTTTAGTTTAAAAGCTTACGATTAAACTCAAAAACTGGTATCTGGTTACGATGACGGAAGTCCAAGATATAACAATAAAACGCGTGCGAATGCGCGGGTATAAGCTAGTAATTTATATTTTAACTTGAATTGTAGTCGTAATGGCTTTATTTTATAAAAATTACTAAATATTAATAAATAATCGTTTTTATCTACTGTTTGGTAGCCGAAACAGCAACCGTTTATTTTAGAATTTTAAAACCAAAATCGATACCAAAACTGTTTAACTTTTCAAAACCGAAACCGTTAAAGTTATTAGAAACGCGGTTAGAATCCTTGGTTATATTTCTTATAATATCTCTAAATTCACTGTATTAATCTCCGAACGATAGTTTTATCTCCAAAAATCTTATGCTTGTGGCTATTGTTAAACAGACGAAATAGATATGACGCAGCAACACACAAGTTGAATTAATAAATTTTTAATAGCATGATTCGCAAATAAAATTTGCAATAAATAAATACTTCAAACACATAAAACAATTTATGATTATTTAACATTTAAACAAAGTAGCTGCAATAGGTTCGGGTACTTTAATTATGATAATAGAATTTGAATAAGTACATAATATTTTATTTATATTTAAAAATAATTTTCTTAAGTATTATATAGTTAGCAGCTCCCTCCAGCCATTAATCATAAATAATAGTTTAAACTTTAATGTTTAACAATTGTTTCATTATTTACTTAGTAATTTTAATAAATTTCGTATTTAATAATAGTTCCGTGTATTTTAATATTTCAAGGTATTTATTAATCGTTTATCATTTATTAAAATATTTACCTTAATGGAACTATGATGGGTTAAATTACGAAATATTTAAACAAACGAAGAGAATTTCCATTGATTTTACTTTATTCAATTTTTACAATTATATTTTTATTTTTATTTCAGTTAACTCTTTGTTGAATTTTTATTTTTTAGGTTTTTCCCATATTTCTTTGTCTTCATATAAGTACCTAAATATGTTTACCTTTTTGTTGTGAAATTTGTTAATTTGTCATTATTATATATTTTTTGATGATGGAACTGTATTTCCGAAAATATAATCAAAATATAATTATTTTTACGAAAATCTAAAATGTTTGTATTATTTAAAAGTGGATTTTTGTCAAGTAACGATCCATTCAATACTAAATGATATCGTGTAAAGGTTAATTTTTATTTAAATTAAATGTCTAAGGTCTTAACTAACATATTTAATTGGATAAGGATTAATACTATGTCGTTCAAAGAAGCTTTTGAACGATGAAAATAATTACTGTGGATCATCCTCAGAAATAGACTTATGCTATCGTGGACTTTCCTACACCCTAAAAGCGTTTTATTACGTGCCTTGATTACAATTCATCGAGATTTCTGTACTCTCTTTAAATTTAATATGAATGTATTTGTAATGTACACGATTCTATTGTCGATCTAGACATCTGGGTAGTATAGTGCCCTAAGTTACATTGTAACTACCAACAAACTCAATTACAGTGAAACCTTGTTATAACAAATCTGAAGGAGATTAGAAAATATTCGTTATACCAAATAATTTGTAACAATGAGATTTGTTATATAGAGGTTATGTTGGTCTAAGATTCGTTTTAGCAAGGTGGGCAAACATAAAAAAAAAAGTAAAAACATTGTAATGAATGCACTTTAATATTTGAATGAATGCACTTTACAACACTAAACATTAATTTATTATGATTAGTTTGAATTCCTGGATTGTCTTACGATAAATTGAACGTGTCTGAACCTGTCGAGACATGAATTCTTGTTAGATGGATTAGTAGAATACTTTATGCAGAGGTTAATTATACTTTCTATTTATGTTTTGCAATGATTGAAAGATCGTTGTAAAGAGGTTTTTACAAAAGTTATTCGTAATGTAAAGATATATTTTGCATTAACTTTTACGGCCAGTTAAAGGGGATTTCTAAGAATTTGTTATATCGAGGAAATCGTTATATTGAGGTTCGTTATACCAAGGTTTCACTGTATTTTTGAATTTCGAGGCTAAAATAAAGCATAATTTCAACAGTACCAAAAGTAGTAATTTGGGTATTGTTTGCTGGCAACGAGTGAGGTATTCATTCAATGCATAAACCATCTCTAAATGTTGGTGAAAATTGCATTAAAATCCAGAGTGTAGTTTAGAAGATGTAATCGAACAAAAAAGATTGATGCTGATAGCCATTTTGTTTTATACTAAATATTTTCCAATTGATTGCCATAACTTTTACAAAGGCATGCATATTTTCGACTCATTCGAAATTATTTTTCCTGTAAAAATTGTATAATCAATGTGAAAATATTTTGCCTATAAATTGTATAATTATTATCATACGGATGATAAACCATTGATATAATCAAAATATTTAGTTAAACTAAAACAAGCTAAATTAATTTTTGCATAGCTGATTAATAATGAATGTCTCATATATATATTTTATTATAAACATTATCAATAAATTATTTTTCGTATTGGTTTAAAGTTATTGATTTAGTTTTAATAATAATTTTTTATCTTCTTATAAAAATGAATATTTAATTTATTGGAATTATATGAAATATAAACCGTGATGTTTTGACTTAATTATATACGCATTAATTTATTTGAAAGTAAATTTTAGCCCAATAATACCGTTCAAAAACTTTGAACTCGATATCTCGCTTCATTTCACTGTGCCCAAAGTTTACAGCCATTGGCTTTATAAAAATAAATGTAAAAATCTATTTTATTCAACGTTCATTGAAATTTTTGTGTGTGTTCTAGTGCTAAAAAGTTCGCGAATGGGCAAACACGGTACAGGCTTGCCCTGGCGGGGGAAAATATTTATCTTTGAAACCGTAAGAGTTAGAAACATAATTTAAAGACAAAAAAGTTTCTTTTTTTAAAATAAGCAAATTTTTTTGAAACTTTTTTCATAAACTCAGTGTATACCGGGTATTTTAGCAATTAACTCAATTAGTTGTTATTTTCACGTGTTAATTATGCAGTCGCGAAATGCACAAACAAAAACTATGTAATTAAAACAAATGTTTATTTATTTTAATACAAAACACATAAATCTTTACTTTCAGCTTGAAGAAGTTTACGGTTGAGAAAACATGAAAATTTTAATAATTAAAATTATTTTAATTAATTAGATTAATAATTATTAAAAACATATAACATCCTGTATTTAAAATAAAAAATCTAATATTGTATAACTCAAGAAACCTCGGTCAAGTGCGCATCGTATCCGTTTTCCAATTTCGGGTTCGGTAGCATGTATTAAGTTTATTGATAAACGGGAAATTTTGGTTGTGTTATTCAAAATAGCTTTCGTTGATTTTAAACAGTTGTAATCATGGGTTTATCCATCGTTGAAACCGTAAGCTATAGAAGAAAAGTTTAAACCCAAAAAAATTTGTTTTATTATTTTTAAAAACAAATTTTGTTTGAATTTTTTTTCGTTAACAGAATAGTTTTCTCACAATTTCAGCTCAAAAACTAAAATACACATACATATAAATAAATAAATATATATATATATATATATATATATATATATATATATATATATATATATATATATATATATATATATATATACATAGTTGTCCATCGGTGCCTCGGTTCCCAGATTTGATCATTCATACGCACATTGTTTTGAGTGCTTTGGTGTTTTCCATGTCTTTGAGTCAATCACGAGTGGTCTTCATTTTGTTTGTTTCAATTTATCGATTTCTGTGGGATGTTGTTGAAGAATCCGAGGAAGTGGAGGCGTGTGGTAATATGCGGCAGGTTCAATTCACCCTATATATATATATATATATATATATATACTCAGTATATATCGGATATTCAAGCAATTGTATATATTGGTTCATAAAAGACATCTACCTGTTAAAAGCCTGTGACGAACGGACGGATTTAACATAATTCTATGGGTTTAATTTTCTCTTCGTTTTCGGTTTTTGCCTCCGGTTTTTGGCTACGGAGGTTTAAAAATACCTATTTTCATTATATAACACAAAAAATTAAGCGTTAATTAAATGAATACACAAATTTAGTGATGATTCTTTTTCTGCTCATGGTAATTAACACAAATCATTTTTAGACTGTAGGGTTATTTGTTGATCACAAAATAAATACAACTTTTTTTTGTAAATTTTTTAATTACTTATATCAATAAAACTAAAAATGATGATTTTTTTTAGGGGATTTCCATTTATAGAGGTGCACAATTAAACATACAAAATATTTGTTTACCTTTACCAAACAATGGAACTAAACCATGTTAATGATCTTACAAGGTTTCTATGACGTACGTCCAATATCAGCAATTCTACGAAACATGTTTATTAGTTATATAAACAAAAATTGGCTAGCCCAAAAAAAAAATTAATAAATTACAATTGATAATTTGTTTTTGTCCCTTTTAAAACTCAGTTTGACTGTTTAATTCATCGTTCACACAGCTGTTCTCGAGAAATATTGGTCCTACGTGATTTTGTACATAGGAACTTTTTGGTACAAAATTAACTAAGGAGTAAACTGTCATCTTATGGATCAACATAAAACTGAACGTATTTGACGACAAATTTTGTACCTTTTAAAACTAAGTTTAAAAGTTTATTCGTTCGCCCAACTTTTCTCAGCCGTATATCTCAAGATCTATTGCTCTTATGTGAAATTTTGTACAGGACCTTTTTTTGTATAGAATTAGCTAAGAAATAAATTTAACATAGAAACCTCAGACCTCGTCTTTGAAATGGGCATAGATATACTACCCAAGACATACTCCTTCGCAAAATCTCTCACTGTAGTCTGTGATATGGCCATGTGGTCGGAAGGAGAACCACCCTATTTCAAGATAAAAATCGTCTGGTATACAGACGGATCCAAAACTGAAGAAGGGACCGGGGTGGAAATCTACGGTGAGAGACCTAATGCAAACATAAGCCTCAACTTGGGGAAATATACCACGGTGTTCCAAGCAGAAGCCTACGGCATACTGGCTTGCGCCCGTGAGAACCTACGTAAAGGCTACATAAACCGGAACGTATGTTTTCTTTCGGACAGTTAAGCTGCTCTACAAGCCTTGTCTGGAACTGAGGACACCTCTTAAGGGAAAACGGAACAATGTTAAATTGATCTGGGTGCCGGGTCACAGTAGTTTCAAAGGAAACGATAAAGCAGATACCTTAACAAAGCAGGTGATCAACGAGTGGTCAAATTCTAAACACCGTGATCACTGGAAAAAAGTACCGCGGCTCGGGAAGGTACTGCTTTAGAGTGAAACAAAGAGGCTATCTCTCGATGCACTGAGGCTGAACAGGATGCAACTGCGGAGGGCTACCGGATTCATTACCGGGCATTATCCCTTGCGGAATCATCTGCACATAATGGGACTCCATAACGGGTCCCTTGTGTGCAGATTGTGTGGCGTGGAGGAAGAAACATCTAGCCACATAATCTTTGTCTGCGAACCTCTAGGTTACAGTAGATACAGGATATTCGGTGCATCTAGACACAGCGTTTCCCTAAAAGCACCGCCCAAAATGTGAATCGTCATATTGTATAATAGACAAATATTTATAACGGCAAATAACATTTTTGATTGTGTAAGTCGTAAGATATGTAATAAAACATTACTAAGAGCCACAAAAGTAGCGTCCATTTTTCAAACTCAGTCAGTTGATTTGTACCTTATTAATTCGGTTTCTGGAAAAATGTCTTGAATAAAAGTTGTTAGTATATTTATAATAAATAACTTTTATTCGAAACATTTTTTCGAAAACCGAATATATCGGGCACAAATCAACCAAATAATTTTGAAAAATGTGCTCTACTTTTGTGGTCTATAGCAACATTTAGTTTATAATTTATTTGGAATTAATGTAAAGTTCTTCTATGCATAATTTAAATGTCATTATAATTCATACTCTGATGACAATTGTAATTTTAGACAAAAACAACAATATCAGGTAAATTAGTTTTTTTTTTGTATGACATAATCAGTATAAATTTTAAAATACAAACATATACACTCTTCTTCATAGAAACTGAACCAGTTAAAACATTCTAAGTGTTATTGTATGTAATATGTGCATATGTTTAGTCATATATACGTTTAGAATGTGCCTTACTGGTGGTTCAAGTCATAACCAGTCCAAGTGGCCGAGCGGTCTGAGGCGTTATGTCTGCGCAGTATGCCTACTTGGAAACTGGGAGGTTATCGGTTCGAATCCCGACATCGACAGTTTGTCAATTATTAAGAAAAAAAAAGGGGGTGGTTAATTGACTAAACTGTCGACGTATGGACAAGAACGAAGTAACCGGCTACGCTTGAGAAGGTTTTCTGCAGTTTCCTTCACGAACTCCAGATGAATATCGGCATAGTTCCTATCCATGTCGGCTGCAGCCGCATATCCTACCAATTCCTAGTCTATACACAAAAATTCCTTCCACTCCACTCACATCCTCACATCCTTAGGCATCACAATGGACCTTATGATCGAAGTGTAGCCCGTTCAGGGCAGCTTCTACAATCTATCTATCTATCTACTGGTGGTTAAATTTTTATGAGCGGGAGTGTATACAGATAGTAATTATTATTTACAATTGTTATAATATCTAGTAGTAGAAATAGTAAATATAAAGAGATAATTGCTAAAACTATCTTGTAGTTTTAGCGTAACGATTCTGTTATTTTATTTATTTGTATAATTTATTCTTGTGGTATTTTTAGAAAACTGAAAGTTATATACGACATTTTGAAGATCCAAAATCGTTGATAAACGTTGATTATATTTGCAACCTTGTATTTGCAAAGTTGTCTAAATTTTGTCTAAAGATATATTACGAAGGGCAGAGTAATTTTATTATTATATTATCAGTAATTATCTATATTCATCATTTAATTACTTCTATACGTATTTCGTCTAAATAAATATGTTTAGAAAAAAGAAACGTTTAAAAACAATTAATCAGTAAAAAATTTCCAATTACATTGTATAGTTCAATCAATTTCAAGGTTGGCGGATTGGACCATAAAGTTGAAAAACTATAAATTATAATTGTTTGCGAATAGTGCTTTTAATCCTTAGAGAAAACACATTAAAAATATAGAAAAAATTTTGCATTTATTAATTAACTTTGAATAATACTAGACAACATTATATTATCGAATGATAATTAATGAGAACTCTAGGTTTTTGAAATAAAATTTCGAATTCGCCCCCTTTACCTAGATCAGTTTTTTGTATTATAAATACGTATTTTACTCTTTGACAATTAGAAATAGATATAAAGTCGAGATCAATAGACAAAAATAAATAGAAAATTAACTTGATTAAATTATACTAGATTTATAGTTTCACCAAATTAAATTGTTGTGAAACTTTCACCAAATTAGTAACAAGTAACATATCCTAGCGACAATATAAGAGTAATTTTAATAAGAGTAAAATTAACAGGAATAAATGTGAATGAAGGAAATTTTAACAAGAGCAATTTCAATATAATTTAAAATTTATTATATTTTAAATCTATTATATTTTAATCAAGTTAATTTTCTATTTATTTTTATTTTTGTCTATTGATCTCGACTTTATATCTATTTCTAATTATCAAAGAGTAAAGTACGACTAGCTAATTTATACTGATGATGACTACATTGTTGTCGAAATACGTATTTATAATACAAAAATCTGATCTAGGTAAAGGGGGCGAATTTGAAATTTAATACTAGATAAGTTAATGCATAATTTGCCACTTAGCTCTGAAGAACACAGCCGATTTTGATGGTAGAGCACTAACCTCTGTTCACGTAATGGATGGCGCGATGAACGAAACCGAAAATTCGTCCATTTTTTATGACGTGATCATTGACACTTTTAAGGTAGTTCACTCGTAAACCCACTTTTCTAAAGAATTTAATAAAATTGAAATATGATATTAATGTTTTGCATTTATTCAAAAAAACTTTGACCGATTGAGAAGCGAGATATTTGCAATCAAAGTTCATTTTAATATGCATGATATATTTTATAAAAATGGAAAAATTATCCATACATGTCTTTTAAAAATAAATCCATACTACTATATAAATGTGAAAGTAATTCTGTTTGTTTGCTAACTCTTAAAGGGGGTGAACATACCAAACAAAAATAAAAATTCCTTGTCCTTTAGGGGTCGGTAAAAAAGTCTTACGACTTCGATCTCCCCTCCGATACTACTACTACTCACCCGGATTAGTCGAAATGGGTTGATCTTTTGAACGACTCATACACGAGTTACACAAACGTATTTGTGTGCACTTGCCACATGAAGATTGAAGATTCAGACCGATTTCAGAAGAATTTTATTACGCAATATAATTGTTTCGTCACAAAATGTATGGGTTTGCAGCGGAACGCTCCTAAAATCAATTATGCTTTCTTTTAGAAATCATTGCTTCTCAACTATATCCTCCCCAAGTTACCACGGTAATTGTTAGTGTAAATTACCTTGGTAACTATCAACAAGTATTCTGACACTCATTCTATATTTTCAATAAAGATAATTTATATCTTTCAACTTGTCTTCTAATTTCTTAAATGTATTATAATTATTATTGATTCAAATATAATCATTTATCATGTTACAGGTTCAAGATATATTGAATGATATATAGATCAGTATTCTTTTGATAACCGAAATTTATATAAATACAAACTACATAAAATTACATAATATGTAACTCGAAAACATGAAACAAATATTATTGTTAAAATAAAATTATAATATAATTATTACCTGTAGAAGTCAAGGATATTTGGAAAATTATGTTAATATTACTAATAATAATAATCATAATAATAATAATAATTAAAAATAATATAAATTATATTTATCATATATGATGACAATTCTATAATATTAACCAACTATCATCTATGTTGCGTAACAATTAATTTTTTAACAATTGTGTATATTGGTTGTAACAGTTTTTATACCCGGTATACATATAATATATACAAGGGAATACTAACTTTGTAATACTGACTTTGAAGCAGTTGAAAATATTGATAGCAAAAACAAATTTTAGTATACGTGTTCATAAAATGGCCTAATTAGTTCAATTCCACGTATCCGTCCATCTGCCCGTCCGCCCGTGGGCATAATAAAACGATAAGAGTTAACTAACTGGATATTTTATGAGTTCTAGAGCTTAAAATTAACTTCAAGTTTGTGAATGATCTAAATCGGTCCGCGCATACCTCCGCCAGGGGGAAAATATCCATCCTTACAAACTGATTTATTAAAAACTTTTTTGCACAAACTTATTTGTTTGATTTGTTTGACGGACTCCAGATGAGTATCGGCATAGTTCCTATCAAAGTCGGTTCCAGCCGCACATCCTACCAATTCCTAGTCTACACACAAAATTCCTTGTCTTAGGTGGACCTTCAATGGACCTTATGGTCGAAGTGTGCCCCGTCCGGGACAGCCTCTGCAATCGATCTATCTATCTATTTGTTGGAAACTTTTTTTCACAAACTAAGTATTCTTACCGGGCATTTAAGCAATTAACTCAGTTAGTTGTTATTTTCACCCAATACCCTCCAATAAAATAACTCCCCGCTAAACTACCCCAACCCAATACCCTCCAATAAAATAACCCCCCGCTAAACAACACCGACCCAGCCTAACTAGCGTTTAATTTAATTTGATATCCTTTTCGTCCTTGAAATCCTTAAATTTCAAAAATGTTTTTTTTTCATTTTAAGTAAAAAATTTTGTTTACAATATTAAGTTGTTGGGGGGTTGGGTTGGATTGGGTTGAGTTTGGTTGGGTTGGGTTGAGTTGGATTGAGTTTGGCTGGGTTGGGTTAATGATTTCAAGGACGAAAAGAACTTTTTCCTCCTTGAAATCTCTTCCTGTGGTCTTTTCCAAACATTTCCACTCATTTTCAACCATTTTTACTAGGGTGGGTGGGGGATTTATTAAAACAAATAAGATCCTATGTGTGTATATGAGTTACATTCAAGTAAAAAAGTTCATTTAGGTAAGTAGTGATTTTACGAGAGTACTACCTTAAGGTAAAAATAGAGAATAAACTTGAACATAATAATAAAAAAAAAACACAAAATTAAAATGTCAATTTTCTTAACACCAAAATGAAATTACGTAAGGAATAAATGTGTTACACTTTAGTAAGTGAATTAGTGTGTATGGTCAATACTAAATATTACGATCTATGTAAAAATCATGATTATACATCAGATAAAAGAACCGGAAATTAGTTCTGCATTGATACATCCTGTACAATATTAATTATGGGTATTTAAATGATTACTCGATTAGAAAAAAAATAACATTAATAACAAAATTTAATTACAATAGGTACGATTCAATAATAAACATGCACATTTTCATGCAAAAATTTACCATCGAAATATGTAATTTCCCATCGCTTCCACTACTTTAATAAATACTAAAATATTTATCAACACCACCAACAAAGTTCTAGACCAGCGAATATTTTCGAATCCTATCCTTCGTATCGAGACTAAATACAAACCTGTTTTAAGTCTAATCATAAGCTTTCAAACAAAAAATGTTTCATCCAATTCGGTTTACTAGTTTTAGCGTGATGCTCGAACAAATAAACAAATAAAATATTGATATGAAAAAATTAACTCGTCAACCAGGAATCGAAACTCGGCCTTCTGGATACCTAGTCCAGCGTGCTTACCGCTACACCACAGACGATCCTTATTAGTTTTAGTATTTTTCCCTTGTTACGGCAAACGGGCCACACTTATAGATGCTCACATAAGTTTTGTTCACTCGATTCTCCTTTAAATCACAGAAATGAAAGTTTATAGAAATTAGCTTCAACCATCAAAAAGGTTGTAAGTTGCCGTAGGCTATTGCAAATTGCAATTCTTATAAAATTTATGTAATTGCATTTAATTGTAGTCTTATATTGCTACATTGATTGGTCTATGAAGGTCTCATCCTACATCGACTGTACTTTAATAATGAACATCAGACATATAAATCATTTTACGATTTGAATTTGAATATCCTTGAAGAATTTAATATTTTAAAAAAATCAATAAATTGACATTTTTCTAAACACAAAAAAAAAAAACGACCATTGCATTCTATTCACGTAATAGAAAAAAGTATATACAGAGTGTTGGGAAAATTAGTGCAAAGAACTTATCGGATATGAACGGGGCACGGACAAATCTCTATACAGACGAATAAAACGTCTAAAGTCGAAATATCAAAAACTGTTATACACTGCGCAGGAATTAGCAAATAAGTGGCGCACTTTATAAAATTAATTTATAGTATCTTGTGCAACAAATGCGGTAAGTTGTCGATTGCCCACGAGAGCGATATTTTCCAGTCATTCACTCGAGTGGGCAATCAACAACACCGCACGAGTTGCAGATACTATTTTTTTACTAATGCTGGATAAGTACTATTTTAGCGCCCGTTTTTTCGGGCGTTAAATGGCTGTTTGGCTATTTAATTATTACCAAACGACTTAGATGTACTCACAGCACTAAGATAGTACTTTTCCCGCATAATAATTTACGGAAAACACCTTTATTTAAAAAAAAGGGAAATTTGCATAATTTTGTAATTTAAAAAAAGCATTTTTCGATGTTTTAAGAAGAAAATAAAGTTTTAACAGTAAATAAGAGCAAGAGGAGGCAATATCCTCCTCTTGCTTTTCTACTGCTTCTGAGACTGTCCAAAGACTGCGTTTGGAACCTAGTTTTGCTACTCGTGCAAAAACTGTTAGAAGAATGTTTGAATTGAAATGAATTTATATTCATGTAATCTGTATTCATATAAACTTGTGCGCCCACCCAATATTTACGTTTTGAATATTTTCGCATCTTTATTTGTTAATATAAAAAATGAAAAATCAAAATATTATAAATTTCCAACTGGGATCTTTTTTAAATCCTTCGAAGAATAGCTCCTAGAAGTAAAAAAAATTCCAGACTTTTATTTTAAAAATTATTTAAATAAAGGTTTTTTTGTGGTTATCCAGATTGGAAAAATTTTTTTATTAACAAAAGCATAGTTACCGGAAAAATTGGCATAAATATTATTTGCCGACGGCTTATCCAAGTATCCAGTAACTATCTGAATTTTTTCATATTTAATGGGTTACAAAAATTTTTTTGTTCAAGTATCGGAATCAAGCGTACCCGAATCACCCGTTTTCAAGCCCTATTTTCATCTCTCAAATAAAATTATAAATATTAGTGGTACATTTTCGGGAGGCTAAACTTTTTTTTAGGAAATTTCCTGCTCTTTAAGAATCTTTTTATCGATTTCTGATGTCTACAATAATTTTTGAGATATTTGCAAAAAATAAAACCCCCTCTTTTTTTCAAAATAAATTGTCTAATAGCTTTTGCAATTGTTTATGTGCGAGTTTGAAATTTCTGCACATGTTTCTAGATGTCATAACGAGTTCAACGAGCTATCGAACGTGTTTAAATTCGCAGTAGCAAGAATTAACACGTTTTTTAACTTGTTGACTAGACTACAACGAGTGTGTGCTTTATTATCGACTAGCGCACTAGCATCGATTTTCGATGATAGAGGAAATTATCCTATCTCTTAAAATTTATGTACTATTTTCCCTAGCACTCAGTATAATTTATATCTAATATTTGTATGCTAATCAAAACCTATGAATACTAGTAAGTCTAAAGAAATGTTCAAGTGCACTTGATAAACGATGAGGTAAGAACCACTTAATAAATAATAATTTTAACAACAGATAAAAGATCTGTTAAATAATCAACATCATTGAAACCGGTTTAAAACCAACCCGTTAATCTTAATCTTCAGTTTTATTGACAACAGTTAAGTATTGACTTTTCTTAGTATTTCCCATATCGTGTCAAAACAATACCGTCAATGGAATTATTTTAATTGCACGTGATATCTCAACGGGATGTTCTATTTCACGTTTTGTTCTTATGTTTGAGTCACGTTTTTTGTTTGATGATGTTAAACTTATACCTACATTGGCCCGCCACAAATTGAACCCAGCCCATGTACATCCAATGCGCGCAGCACACGCGTACATGTCGAAAATCACCATCTGTAATATATATATATATAATCGCTCTAGAGGTGACAATTTTAATCCGGTTGGAATGAAATTGGGTATATGAGATTGCTTTGGTATTTGAAGGGTCAATTTCGTTAATGGGCAAAGATTTGGGTATGAGTCATGGGTGTGAGCTGTGTTCAATATGCGTTACTATTAAAAAACATGTACTTGGACTGGGTTTCGGTCACACGTGGGCTACGCATTAGAAGTGCATGGGCTGGGTTCAATTTGCGGCGGTCCTCACATGCATGAATTTGTGAAGAAGTAAGTGTTGTAAAAGTATGATAATAAACTTTTAAAGTGACCATAAATTCGATTGGCAAATAATTACCGGTTAATAATAATGATAACCTTCTTCATTTTAAGATTCCTAATCATTGTTTCCCAAAAAAAAAACAACAAATTAATAATATTAGTGATAGTGAATTAAGGCTTCTTCAACGTTTATTATACTGACAACTTTTATACAACACATTTTTCCAAAAACCTAATTAATAAGGTGGAAATTATAAAATTACGAAATATAAGTGGTACTTTTGTGGCCTATAGTACACTTGGCCACTAAAGTTGATGGCATTTAAATTTTCATAGTTAATTTTTGCTTTATTCATTCGAATTTCGAAAAAAAATTTCGAATAAAAGGTGTTACTATATTTATAATGAACAACTTTTATTCGAAGCATTTTTGTCGAAAACTGAATCAATAAGGCACAAATCTGCTATAAAATATAAAAAAATGACATGAACGTGTGTCCATAATACCAGAGACATACCAATCATAATCACCAATCATAATCATCCTAAAATTCCACTTAAGATCTAGATGATTTTAGTATCTCACCATAAAATAAAGAAAAAGGTAATTTTTTATAAAGTAATTTAGCGTTAAACTCATAAGATAATTAATTTGAGATAAAATACCCTACAGCACAGAAAATTAAAATATAACATCCATAGCAATGAAATATTGTCATTGAGAATCACTGTTACGGCGCCTAGAGCCTTCAGTAGCTAACTATATATATAGTAGCTAAACGGTATTTAAAATGTTTTATTAATTCAGGTCGTTTCATATTATCATCATGTAACCTTATTTTCAAAACCATCTTCTTTCTCATCAATTTATCATATCAGGTTTCTAAACACCATCTACTTTTTACAATATACAGGGTGAGTCATTTTAATTCATAGTTTAAAGGGGAAAACATAATTCCATAATTATATTTTTGTTCCACGTATCCGTCCTGCGTGGTATAACATATCTTTGAAATAAAATTTCAAATTCGCCCCAGTACCTAGATCAGTTTTTGTATTATAAATACGTATTTCGACTACAAATTTGGTAAAACTGTTACCAAATTAGCAACGAATAACATATCCTGAGACAATATAAGAGTAATTTTAATAAGAGTGATGTTAACAAGAGTAAATTCATTGTATATACAACTACATACACCCTTTGATACCACGGTAATGTTTATGTTCCTTACCTTGGTAACCAATAACAAATACAATTTGACACGCATTCTATATTTTCAATAAAGATAATTTATATCTTTCAGCTTGTCTTCTAATTTATTAAATGTATTATAATTATTAATGAAGATGTCTAATAAATTAAAATATATTTTTGTTGTTGACTCCGCTACAAATTAAAATGACTCACCCGGTATAGCTAGCGCATAAAAATTGTATAAAGTAATCATGAAAACATATTATTAAAACGAGATCCATAATACGTTAGAAATTTCATTAATGTTCTATGTATACTAATAGATCTATCGTGAAGTATACGTATATAATATGAGGACATTGCACTAGGTCACTCAAAACGCACCACGCCGGCACACGGACCATTTCAATTTTCAATTTTCCAATCTTTAAACATGAATGTTTTTTATTTCAAAACTACTTATCACTAGCTTGTACCCGCGGCTTTGCCGCGTTCTATCGTTATATCTTCGACTCCCATCATTTTAAGACTAAAATCCTCATCGTAATTTTCCACCGCTTCCACTACTTCAAATATTTATCAATACTTTCACCAAATTTTTATTTCATCGAATATACACCATACCAGTTTTTAAGTCTTACCAGTTTTTAAGTTTCATCAAAATCGATCCAGTAGTTTCTGTGTAATGCTCGAACAAGCAAATAAACAGGTATTTACAATTTTATAATAGATTATTTGAATTAAATTCTGAAAAATGACATACATCTCCATCCAGTGGTTGGTAAGTATGTATGTATGTATATGTGCCACTCTATAATAGATATGAAAAATAGTTTCATACAAAAGTTGTTGCAAATAAAATTTTATTCAAAAACGTTTTCGTGGGTTTTTCTCGTACGAGTACTAGAAAAGTAATATAGAAAAAAAGTAAAACGCTGGGGGTGTTTTCTCTACTGTAGTATCTCGCAGGGTTGCCTAGGCAAGTGATTGAATTCACTATACGTCCTATGACTATCACAAGTTAATGTCAGTTTTTAAAATTTTATCATGGATTCGTACCTTATTTGTTCGCTTTTCGAAAATATGCTTCGGATAAAAGTTCTTCATTACAAATATGGTAACAACTTTTAAACGAAATTTTTTTTTCGAAAATCGTATCAATATGGCACAAATCAATTATAAAATTTTAAAAACTAACATCAAAAAGTTTCATGTCCCTATTAAAATGGGCACTGTTTTTTACGATCCCCGCTTGGACTATGAAGAAATATTATGTGTTTCTTGTGTAGTTAGTTTACTTTATATTTTTAATTAAAAGGATGTTGATAATTAGAAAAAATCATCGCAATGATAATTAATCGAAATATATTATCATCTATATTTATAAGACTCTAATTGAAAATAAAATACTACCCATGATGAATGTATTTGAAGAGAAACCACTGGCGTAGCTATAGCTTCCAAATGGGGAGGGGGATCCAACAATGCCAAAAGGTTTTAAGTTTCACCCGTGACTTCACGCTATAGAAAAAACAGAGCTCTAAAATATAAGATTTTGCAAACTGTGTTCCACGAGACATTAGTATTCTATAGGAAGTTTATATTGCAAAAAAAATGTATAAAAATTCGTTACGCTTACCGTTTTTTTCGATTTTTGGCGGTTTTTTCAAGGTAAACATCAATCGATCAACGAAGAAATATATTCACCAAATCAACACAAATCTGTGCATATGCGGATGATATCTAGAGCACGGTAGTGGGATAGGCCGAGTTTAAGGGGTAGTAATTATTGCTAAATATAGATTAATACAGTTAATAAAAGAACTAACCTGAATAAAACCTATTTGGACAAAATGGAAACCCGACTTCAAAAATCAAATATTCTATAACACAAAATGCACTAAAAAGTAAAAAAATAATTGCATATTCTTGTGCCAATTTTAGTTCACCTAAGCAAAAATTTTTAAATATATATGTACAATTATTGTTATATTTGGAGTCGGTGTCAGCATAGAGAAATTCACATAACTTTTAAGTTCACATAACTAAGTTATGTGAATTTCTCTATGCTGACACCGCCTCCAAAAATAAAAATAATTGTACATATATATTAAAAAAATTTTGCTTAGGTGAACTAAAATTGGCACAAGAATATGCAAGTATTATTTTACTTTTTAGTGCATTTTATGTTATAGAATATTTGATTTTTGAAGTCGGGTTTCCATTTTGTCAAAATAGGTTTTATTTCTCGCTTTTTAGTGACTTTGAAGTTCTATAACTGATTTTATTTGTCTAAATATGGGTAGACCTACTAAACGACCAACTAATTTTTAGTGCATTTTTTTATAACACATTTTTTTTTTATCCGTTTTTTTTTTAAATTTTTAGTGCATTTTTTTCAACCTTTACTTATCTCGGTAACGAAATAAACAATAAATGTGAAATCCATGATTGCATTGGTAATCAGATACAAAAGGGAAACAAAGCAGTGTTTGCAAGTAATAGGTTATTAAAAAGTAAATTAATTTCAAGAAACTGTAAAATGCAGATCTATAAAACCCTAATAAGCCCTATCGTTACATATGGATCGGAAACATGAGTTTTATCCAATAAAGATGAAAATATTTTAAGAAATTTTGAACGTAGAATAATTAGAAAAATTTATGGAGCCATTAAAGAAAATAACACATGGAGAAAAAGGTACAATCATGAAGTTGAAAAACTGATTAAAGGAAAAGATACCAAAAGATTTATAAAAGCTAAAAGAATTCAGTGGATAGAACATATCGAAAGAATGTAGGAAACAAGCATGCCTAAGACAATCATGAATGGAAAATTATATAGTAATAGGAAAAGAGGAAGACCAAAGAACAGATGGCTGGATCAGGTTGAGAATGCTCTGAAAATAATGAAGATAAAAAACTGGAAAAAGAAGTCTAGGGAGTGAGAAACGTGGAACTTTATAATAGGGAATATGCATGAAAATTTTTTTTCACATTTATTTTCAGAATATGAAAATACTGTAGATTCTGTAATAATATTTAAAAACGAAATTAAAATCCGACAAATATCAAGGAAGCTATAAGCTTTTAAAGATTATTATCTGTCTCTTTCTTGTAAAAATACTAAAAACAGAGTGTTTTACGTGTATTTTAAATGGTGAAAGTGTAATATGACGTCACATAACATATCAAGCATATCAAGAGGGCTATCACCCTCTTTGTCTAATCGGGAATTTCAAACATTCATATCTCGCTTATTTTTAAAGTTATTTAAAAAGTAATTTTACCTTGATATTTATCAAGTAAACATTCTTCAATTCAAGTGAAAAAAAATTTTCATGCATATTCCCTATTGAGAAAGTCAAGGCCCACCAAGGGCTGTAGAGCGGGAAAAGAAGAAGAAGAAGAAACGAAGTTATATTTTGAATAATTTATCAAAAATTTAGCCAATTTCGTCGACAACTATCATAAAATTCAGCATAAATAAGATCAAATAATAAACGGGGTCATTCGTCTTGAATTTATAGTAAATCTTTCCAATAAAATAAAGTCACTTCTGGCATTTATACAGTAAATGCAAATACAACTTTTTGAACAAGTTTTAAGTGCGTTTTAATTGCATTTTGGTAAACATAAAATACATCCATAAAATTGAGAATATAAGATATTTGTCACTTTGAGTAGGTTAAAAGTTTAATAACATCTCTGTCTCTGTTAATCAATAGACTCCATCTATGTTCACCAATAATAGGTAGAGTTGTACACTCGATAATCATAAGTAGTGTCCATTTTCCCAAAAATCGAATAAATAGGGGACAAATCAACGATAAAATTTTGAAAAATGAGCGCTACTTTTTTGTGGCCATGTACAGACGTTATGTTCGTATATACTCGTATATTATACCTACATTTTTATTTTTGGGGATCTCTGATGATCGTACTTGTAGGACCTGTATGGAGGACAATGAAACCTCCATACATGTTATATGCACCTGCAGAATCCTGCAGGGTGTCAGATAT
Source organism: Nineta flava (assembly GCA_963920215.1). Classification (NCBI taxonomy): domain Eukaryota; kingdom Metazoa; phylum Arthropoda; class Insecta; order Neuroptera; family Chrysopidae; genus Nineta; species Nineta flava. The sequence continues at coordinate 123,296,102 of OY986041.1, forward strand.
GGAATGTATGGGTCCGAAACTTTGGATCCATCAATCCTGGGAGCAATTCCGGCGGAGAAGTTGTAGGCCTTCTGTGTGGCGTTTGGCCTCGACAGATTCTTATAGTTTCATCTGCTTAAAATAGCTCTTTCCCGGAGGCGTCGCGCCTTCGGGTGCCGTGGTTTTCTCAAGGAGGACACAGAGGACCCCTTGCGGCTCCCCTCTTTCTAATTATTATTATTATACCTACCTATTTTAGAAGTTTTACAATTCCCCAAAAACGATTTTATATTTTAATAGTTTTGTAGTTGATACGTGATATTTACCCAAATATTTAAATTATTGGGAACGAAATACAGTAATACGACCTTAACATTTGGAATATTATAAAACTGTGTCAAATTACGTACACAAAAAATAATCGTAGAATAATAATTACTATATAAAATATGGTTTAATCGATCGATTTGTAATTAATATTGTAGTACACTTGGCGTCAAAAGTTAAGCTATCATTTCAAAATATATTATAATTGATTTGTGTCTTATTTATTCGGTTTATGAAAAAATTCTTCGGATAAAAGTTGTTCATTATAATTATTCTAACAACTTTTATTCGAAACATTTTTCAAAAAAACGAATAAATAAAGTGCAAATCATTTATAATATTTTTAAATGGTAGCTCGACTTTTGACGCCAAGTATACATTGTTCTTCTAGGACTAGGTCAATTTTATTTGGATTAAAGATTTAATAGAGCTAGATTGTGTTGTGAGATTGCTGCGCTCCACAATCCTTTGTCAAAAAGTAGGATTTGTCCCAAATACATTCGGTTTTTGAAAAATATGTTTTGAACAATACTTTATCAAACAACTTTTATTCGAAAATTTTGTTTTGGCTATTGATTTCAAAAGTAGCGCCATTTTATCATAATTTTATAGTTTACTAACTTATAACCGCAGCTTCGTGCGCGTTTTATTGTAATACCTCCGGATCCCATCATTTGAAAACTAAAAATTTTAATATAATTTCTCATCACTTCCACTACTTCAAATATTTATCGTTCCCACCGCTTCCATTACTTCAAATATTTATCAACACTTCCACCAAACTTCTGTTACAGCGAATATTTTCGAATTCTATCAATCGTCGCGAGATAATACCAGTTTTTAAGTCTTAAGCTTTTAAACATAACAAAATTAATTTATTTTGTTTAATTTTAATTTATTTTTATTTTTGTCTATTGATTTCGATTTTCTATCTATTTCTAATTGTCAATGAGTAAATTACGACTAGCTAATTTATACTGATGATGACTACTTTGTAGTCGAAATACGTATTTATAATACAAAAACTGATCTAGGTATTTGGACGAATTTGAAATTTTATTTCAAAAACCCAGAGTTCTCATTAATTATCATTTGATAATCTTATATCTGAATATTTAAATAAAGAAAGGATAAAAACTCGTTAGTCTATAGATCTCATTTACCAAAAAACACAGCAGCAATTAAATACAAGAGATTCAACAATATGGCAACAATTATCTGAATCCCATTGAAAAGTCAAAGGTATAATCAAGTCCATTTTTTTTTACCTAAGTTTTTTAGATATGTGTTTAATTTTACTACCTCATGGCAAAAACAATTGTGGATTGTCTAGCCTTAGACTAAGAAAATAAACAAAAACTTGAGGGGTTTTCCCCTAATTATCAGATGTAATAAAAATATTAACGATATTAATAAATGATGTCAATCGCACGGTAGGACAGATTTATGTGAGATCGTCAATAATATATGTTTTACATGTCGGATAATGATTTAATAATTATCTTTTTCTATTCATCTCGATAAAAAATCTATTAAATAAAATTATTATCATTATATCAAATCTATTTAAATAATTAATCAAAAAAATTTTTTCGCAATTAAGTACTTTTTAATTATTATGTATTATAGGTAGTAAAATAGTTAAGTGCTATGAAATATGATATCATACACACTAAAGGATACAGTAGTTAACATAAAATGTACTGTATCGAATCAGGGCCAGATTAACCATATGACGTTCTTAAAATTTTCGACCCTCAAAAGTCAAAGATTAGATTATATATCTGGAAATATATCTGCCAGTTTTGACTTTTGAGACCAGTCCAAGTAGCCGAGCGGTCTAAGGCGTTATGTCTGTGCAGTATGTAGTACTTGGAAACTGGGAGGTTATGGGTTCGAATCCCGACATCGGCAGTTTGTCAATTATAAAAATAAAAAAAAGGGCCGGTTAATTGACTAAACTGTCGGCGTATGGACAAGAACGAAGAAACCGGCTATGCTTGAGAAGGTTTTCTGCAGTTTCCTTCACGAACTTGAATACCGGCAGATGAATATCGGCATAGTTCCTATCATGGGCGGCTGCAGCCGCATATTTTACCAACTCCTAGTCTATACACAAAAAATTCTTTCCACTCCACTCACATCCTCATATCCTTAGACATCCTAATGGACCTTATGGTCGAAGTGTAGCCCGTCCAGGGCAACCTCTACAATCTATCTATCTACATATATTTATATACACATTAATGTAATTTTGAAAGAAAAAAATTTTTTAATGATTTTATTTCAAAAACAAAACGGTAAAACGAGACTTTTAAAAAAAATTTATTTAAGAAATATTTATCTTTACTTTCCTTGTTTTTATTTGAATTCTGTCGTGTTGTTTTTTTGAATACAACAGATAAAAGTTGGGCGGACATGAAGTTTTACTTGCTTCTAATTAAACGGTCAAAAATTCTGAAACTTCGAGAGTTATTAGAAAATTTTACTTGATTTTATGCTGAAATTACCTTAATAATTTTCAAATCTTTTGATATTTAAAGGTAATAATTTGCAACTGCGACCTCAAAAATATTGAATAAACACTGTCAAAACAAGTCTTGCATAGTACAACATATAATAAATTGAATCATAAATATTAAAACACTATATATGTTTCTACCAGATATGTTCAATTGGCATATTTGTAAAAAGTAAATTAATCTCTTTGTATTTTATACTTTTCTGTTTTGGATGCAACAAGTGAACTACCTTAATATTTCGATTCTATAAAAATAATAATAATAATATTCCTGCTAAACTGCTTAATAACTAAGATTGATGCCATTAAAATTTTGACATTAATAAAATTTTTAAATTTAGATGGTTAAAATTTGCATGGCCATGACTACAGTGCTAAGAATTATTGCATAAAATAACTATAAAAAAAGTACTCTCATGGCCATAAAAAATACCCTCTAAATCTAAACTAAATATTCAATAATTTATTATGATTATAATTCAATCTTTTGTTGTAATTATCTAATTAAAAGTGAATTTTATTTATTTCCTTAATTTACAAATAATGCTTAATATTTTGTTTACATTTAATTAAAATTGTAAACATTTTTTTTCCAATTCTTATAGATGTAATTAAAATGAAATTAGTTTCATAATTAATGTCGATAATATTAATACCGATATGAAAATATTTTCATAAACATTAATTTAAAATTGTATTTGAATCGTTAATTATAAATGTTTTAATGAAGAATAATAAAATTGAAATAACAATTTTTTAATAACTTCAAGCCAATTGACTAAATAGTTTTTAAAAAAAAAAAAAATTAGGAAATAGTTAATTTTAACCCTGATTTTTTTAATATTATTTTCATTATTAGGGACGTTCATGCATGAGGCTTGATAGTAGATGAACAATTTTTTTTTAATGAATTGAATAGCTCAATTATGTAGTTATCCTTCCTCAAAAATTTGAAATCTGTTGACGATCATTTCGAAGAGTAATTATCGATTAAAAATCAAACTTTTAACACAGCGTTTTATGTAGAACAGAGCTTTCTTGTACTTTAAGTTATAATAACTATATTATTAAAGTAGCCACTATAATAAATAATGTTTCTAAATATTCTTTGAAATATGCAGTTTATATATTTGTATTAAAGAAAATGATGTTGACGAACGTTTGAATTAATTATTTAATAAAATTAAAACTGTTTTGTTAGGTTTATTTTTGCCACCATATGTTGAAAACTGGCGACAGCGCACAATAAAAAAATATACATATACATTTACACATATACACTATCAAATCAAGCCAAATCAATTTCTAATTTACATTTCCTGATATTTTACAATAAATACTTTAAAAATATTTCGGACAAATAAAAAACGGTTATTAATCGTTATAAGATTGTTATTGATATACTTTACAACTTTTTTAAAATCCTAAATAAATTTTATTAAAGATAGTACTCATTTGACTCTAGCGTAGCAAATGAACGCCTTTAATTTATTTTTTAAACTTAATGTCTCAAAAAAAATCTCACTTAATTAAAAAAAAATTCTAATCTGGAACTAGAATGTAAAAAAAATTAAATTTGTCTGTAAATTTCAATTTAAATACATATCTTGAAAATGTGTTTTAAATTAAAAAAGTGCCTAGATTTACCATTAAACATTATTTATTTTTAAATTGTAAATAGAAATCTTATTTTCCCTTAAGTGATGAACTTTTGGCATGCTGTGTTTATGCAAATTTTATTAGTATTATGTAAGCATTTTTATATTAAATGGGTCGGTACTTGACGAAAATCCATTATCATTATTAAATAAAACACAAATTTGAAATGTTCGTACAATCACTTTATTTGACTAGTTTCGGTACACAGTTTCTTATTATTTACATTTTTATTTCTTAAGAAAGAACTGTGTTCCAAAACTAATCAAATAAAGTGATTTTAAGAAAATTTCCAATATTTGTTTTATTTAATAATTATGTAAGCATGTTGAAAAAAAAATTTTTTTTAGTAAACACTCATTTTGGAATGCAAATTCGTTTTTTAACTTTTCAAGGTTAGCTCACCCCTACAATGTAAAATAATTTTTTTTTTAATTCGTTACGCAGAAGCTGCTTCAACTTAGCGAATTTCCTTAGAATACATAAATCACTCTCTAGCGGTCATAATTTTAGTCTGATCAAATTTTACTATTTGAATGACCAATTTTATTACTAAATAGCATAGGTCAAGGGGTAGGGGCCATAGAGAAAGAAGAAAACATAAAATATAAAATATCTCTCTTAATATTAGAACAATCGAAAAATGTATAAGGAGTAAAGTTGTAGTAAATCAAGTTTGTTACAATTCATTACCTGATCATTCAGAGATTCAGAGATATTTAGAATTTTAACTTTCAATCTTTAATTGTAAATATTTCTGTAAATATTCGTGTAACAGAAAAATGATAAAAAAACCAAATTATAGTAAAACTAAGTACCTACAACTTTACTTCATATAAATTTTTCGAATTTTTTAAAATATTAAGGAAGATATGCCAAATTTTGTATTAATTGCTGAGGAGCTACACGTCCCATGCTTGAGAATTTTCTGGTATTTTAAAAACGCTTAATACACCATTATGTAATTTTGATAACCTAATCGGTGCATGCATCCATAAACTTTAATCGTAATATGTTGTTTAAATGTAAGTAATCAATTTTTGTAGACACTATGGGCTTTAATTATACTAATTAAAATTTAATTTTTTTGGTCTTTGTATATATTTTTTTATCTAATATTGATTTTTTTTTTTTTGAACTTTTGACTGTATAATTTATAATTGTTTCAACCCTTTTTGAACTTCAATAATTATACCAACAAATTTATCTACAAATTTAATATGTCTGTTTAAATTGTTGACATAACGAAGTATAAGTTTACATAACGAAACTAGCGCGTGGTGTACACATAGCCACAAAAGTAGCGTTGATTTTTCAAAATTTTATTATTGAGTTATGTCTAATTCATACCAGTCCAAGTGGTCGAGAGGTCTAAGGCGTTATGTCTGCACAGTGTGTCTACTTGGAAACTGGGAGGTTATGGGTCCGAATCCCAACATCGGCAGTTTTTCAATTATTAAGAAAAAAAAAAGGGGAAACGGTTAATTGACTAAACTGTCGGCATATGGATAAGAACGAAGTAACCGGCTATGCTTGAGAAGGTTTTCTGCAGTTTACTTCACGAACTCCAGATGAACATCGGTATAGTTCTTATCCTAGTCGGCTGCAGCCGTATATCCTTCCAATTCCTAGTCTATATACAAAAATTCCTTCCACTCCACTCATATCCTCACATCCTTAGACATCACAATGGCCATTATGGTCGCAGTGTAGCCAGTCCAGGGCATTCTCTACAATTTAGCTATCTATCTATGCCTTATTCATTCGATTTTCGAAACAATGTTTCGGATAAAAGTAGTTCATTATACATACACTAACAACTTTTATTCAAAATATTTTCCCAAAAACCGAATGAATAAGGTATATACAAATCAATTAAAAATTTTTAAAAAATGAACACTACTTTTTCCATAGTTACAGAGTTCGATTCTCAGTATGATATTAGCGGATGTGATCTTATAAATTTTAGGCTAAAAAAATGGTCCAATAATTGGATTCAAATAAATCACCTTACTGTGCAAATGCCGGGTATATTTTTTTTTTTAATATACGAAAGATCTTAACAAAATTTTCTGTTGCCAAAAAATCATACCATTTTTTTTTACTTTTAATACAGTACAACTATAATTATCCCAACACAAACCATCTGGATCGCTTTCAGGAATTATGAGCATTGCACCTTCTTTCAGGACCGATTATTTCCGAAAAAGCAGAACTTCTAGAAAGGTCTTCATTCTTCATTAGTATACACAAGTTTTTTTTAAAGAAATGGCCTTTTTTCATTTATTCAATTATCCGGATATTTGATTATCCGTATCTATGTTGAGTATATGGTTAGCTTTACAACTTTATAGTTTTTATTGAACTTTATTACAAGTCAGGTGGCCGCACTGTCAAAGGCGCTCTGCTTAGAACTGAGAGGTTGCGAGTTCAAATCCAGTTGGCAGTTTGCCAGTTATAGTTAATGGGGCGGGTAATTGACTTAACTGTCAGCGTATGGACAAGAACGAAGTAACCGGTCAAGCTTATGAATATTTTAACCAGTTTCTTTTCACGAACCAGATGAATATCGACATAGTTCCTATCAAACTCGGTTGAAGCCTACTGATAATTCCTAGCCTGCATACAAATTCCTTGTCCTCCATCCACATCATGAATGTATGGTTTTAAATTAATAAAGAAAATAATGATGTGGGTGGCCTCTGTTAGAGACCGTAGAGTCTAAACACTCCAGAGAATGTTTAGAAAATATTAGATATATTAAGTTTGAGTTGATTACCGACAGTGTATAATTTTCTATGATTGAATTTCCACCAGTGTATACACATAAATTTTTTACTATTGTATTTTTATTATTGTTTTTTCCTTCCAAATTATTTAACGATTACGCCTTTGATCGTTTAATACTTTAATAGTTAACATAACGCTAAATGGCTAATTTGTTTCGTTATTGGTCAAGTTGGTACAATTTTTCAAATTTGTTATGTCAATGAATTTAAATAATTTTCTGGGCATGCAATTTAACATACTTTCGTAAAATTTTATAAATTACATTTACTAATTACGTCATTAAATATTTACTGTCTAGAATGTTAAATATTATTCAAATAGAAATTTGGATATTTTGACGATTGCCGAAATGTTGTAATCACATACTAAAATTTACGTTTTTTTTTTTTAGTTAACTAAATTCAGCAATTGAAAATAACAACTAACCGAGTTAATTGCTTAAATACATGGTATATCCTGAATTAATGTAAAAAAGTTATTTATTTTAAAAAAAGGATAATTTTTTGTCTTTTCATTAAAGACAAAAAGTGCTAAAAATTAAGGTCAATTTCGAATGGGTAAAATTGGACTATGTTTGGACAAAATTTTGTATCTTTGAAACCGTAAGAGATAGAATAAAAATTTAAAGACAAAAAATGTTGTTTTTTTTTTTAAATAAACAACTTTTGTTTGAAACTTTTTTCATAAATTCAGTATATACCGGGTATTCACTTGTTATTAATTTTTTTATTTGTCGAAAATTATAATAATTATTAAATAAAACAAATATTGGAGATTTTCGTAAAAGTAATTTTATTTCGACTTGTTTCGAAACACAGTTCTTTCATCAGAAAATATATGATAATTTATTATCATATATTTTTCGATGAATGAACTATGTTTCGAAACTAGTCAAAATAAAATTATTTGCTAAATATATGATAATGTATGTATTATCATATATTTTTCGATGAAGAAACTGTATTTCGAAACTAATTTTTCTAAAAAATAATTCTAAACAAATTTTCGCTTCCAATGTTTTTGCTAAATTCGATTAATGATAAAATTTATGCGAAAAACAAACAATAAAACCATATTATTTAAGAAAAAAAACAAAATAAAATAAAGAAAAATAATTACCTTCATACAAAATTCAACAGAAAAATCGAACAGAAAAAAAAAACACAACCAAACTTTGTCAAAGAAAGAAAAAAAAACCAAATTCAAAAATTTAAATAAAACTCCAAATTTTTCAAAACTTAACACAACAATAAAAAAAAATAAAAAACCACACAAAAAAGTATCTTTCAAAAAAATTAAGAACAATTAAATTATAAATTTTTTAAAAAGAATATAAACAAAAAATAATCAATTTTGCCAATGAATGCAAATTATTATTAAATAAGAATTTTTCGTGGTAGCCGGTACAACAAATACCTTTAATTGTTTCAATTAATATAATTATTGTATATTAATCATATTATTATTATATATTTTTGCATATATTATTTTCATAAAATTTTATTCAATTTGTTTATAAAATATAATAATAATATTACACTCAATTTTATATAATGAAATAGAATTTTAATAGAAATATTTGTTCAAAAATTCCCTATTAAATATTATAACAATAATATATACACACATACATATTATTATAATAAACAAAGCTTATTAAAGTTTCTTTAAAGTTTTTATAACTCGAGTAGGATACACAACACTCTTCAGTTAAGTGTGTGTGTATGTGTAATCGAACAATCTTTGTAACTTTGTGAATGTTTTACTATTGCATCTATTATAATACACTCTTATACATTGGAAAGTTGGGTATATATGTATATGTTTTGTACCGAGTCCGAAATTGTTACAGATCGGAATTTGTACAGGCAATTTTTTACCAAGTCCGATCTGTATAGGTCATTTTAGTACAATGACCAGTGCAAGTAGCCGAGCGGTCTAAGGCGTTATGTCTGCGCAGTATACCTACTTGGAAACTGGGAGGTTATGGATTCGAATCCTGACATCGGCAGTTTGTCAATTATCAGGAAAAAAAAGGGGTGGTTAATTTGTAGCGGTATCGCTTCTTCATTAAATTATTATTATAATTTTGTTCATCATTTTTATCTGTTGCATAACAACTATAACTTCCCTCTATTATCACGGTTGCTTTGAATGTTAACAACCATGGTAATTTACATATTAATATATAATAACATTTCATAAATCAAATCAATAAAGATCAATTATATCTTTTATATATATTTATTATTTTTGTCAATTATCAGGAAAAAAAAGGGGTGGTTAATTTGTAGCGGTATCGCTTCTTCATTAAATTATTCTTATAATTTTGTTCATCATTTTTATCTGTTGCATAACAACTATAACTTCCCTCTATTATCACGGTTGCTTTGAATGTTAACAACCATGGTAATTTACATATTAATATATAATAACATATCATAAATCAAATCAATAAAGATCAATTATATCTTTTATATATATTTATTATTTTTGTCAATTATCAGGAAAAAAAAGGGGTGGTTAATTTGTAGCGGTATCGCTTCATCATTAAATTATTATTATAATTTTGTTCATCATTTTTATCTGTTGCATAACAACTATAACTTCCCTCTATTATCACGGTTGCTTTGAATGTTAACAACCATGGTAATTTACATTTTAATATATAATAACATTTCATAAATCAAATCAATAAAGATCAATTATATCTTTTATATATATTTATTATTTATTTAAATAATAATTATTTAATATACCTATCTTCTACCTTTACAAATTGACTAAACTGTCGGCGTATGGACAAGAACGAAGTAATCGGCGATGCTTGAGAAGGTTTTCTGCAGTTTCCTTCACGAACTCCAGATGAATGTCGGCATAGTTCCTATCATAGTCGGCTGCAGCCGCATATCCTACCAATTCCTAGTCTATACACAAAAATTCCTTTCACTCCACTCACATCCTCATATCCTTACAATGGACCTTATGGTCGAAGTGTAGCCCGTCTAGGGCAGTCTCTACAATCTATCTATCTATCTAGTACAATGACTTTTGTAGCAAGTCGACTCCGTACAACTTATTTTGTATTAAGCTCACTTATTAAATTTTGTATAAAAATAACAATTTTTTTATAATAATAAATTTAATTTTTTTTATTGCGTGGTGTTGACCATACTATTTTTTATTGCACGAGTAGTCAGACAAATATAATGCAAACAATATCACAATATTAAATATGTTATTTAAATTTTACTTATTAACACAACTAAGCGAATTATGACATTTAGAGTTGCACACAAAACATCTTTTTTTCTACAGCACATCTTTTCGTAGTACATTTCGTGAACCCTTGTCCGCCTAGCAATGAGACTTCGTTGTTGACTGTTCTTAAAGGCCTGGTTACACGGTACGAGCTAGCATGCTAGCTGACGAGGTAAGTTCCTGCAGTGCAGCAACTTGCACCGTGTGACCGGGCGAGGCGAGTTACTGTCATGTGCGAGTTGGTCAGTAGCTGGCATCCGAGTTCCTACAACATTTTTTGTTTTTACTCGCCACTCGCCTTCCCCCACCACGCCACTCGCATGTTTTTAACGAAATGATAGTAACTCGTACGCTCATGCATACTCCGGGTGCATTCTCTGTTGCTTCACGTGTTTATCTTGTTTCGACAGACAAAATGACAGCGGATAGATGGACTTCCGAGCAAAATTTAAAGTTTGTGGACCTATACAAGAATCCAACCAACTTATGGAATTGTTTGGATCCTAATTATAAGAACTATTTTCATTATATAGCTCTTTAAATATTGTATGTGGTGCCCCTTTCTTTTGTATCCAATTACTGGCCCAAATACCTCTTTTTTGCTTCTTTTTTGTATTTCAGCGCAAAGTATTTTGGTAACCGCTTTTATTGTGGTATGAGCAATGATCAGTCGTGAATTTTGCGACAACATTGCACGGGACATGATACATGCGAGTGCAGAGGTGCAGTAGCTGTCTACTGTCACGCCAGCAGCTCGCACTCATGTGACCGTGTGAGGCGAGTCGAGCTACTGTCATGCCAGTACAAATGGCAGTAACTGCCTACTGTCAACGCCAGTAGCTCGCACTGTGTAACCAGGCCTTAAGGATACGAAACTATCAGGAACATCACTTACGTTTATAAAAGCAGTCGTTGTAGGCATCAATTGATTTCTACTATAAAGTTGTGCAATTACTCCACTCTATGTACCGACTTTATAAAAGTTATCTTCCGATACCTCCAAAATCACACCTATAAATTAGAATATAATAAAAAAATTCATATATTTATATAAAATTAACTTCTATAAGGACATATCGAGAACATTTCTAACGTCGATTTTACTTCTGTCCACATCACGAACTGGGATTGTAATGTTTGTACCAACGATGAAAAATTTGGCGTCACACAGTTTCGTACAAAATAAGTTGTGCGGAATCGATTTAGTACAAAACTCATTGTACCAAGCCCAGAGATTTAGACTTGGTACAAAATGACCTGTACAGATCAAACTTGGTACAAAATTGTCTGTACAAATCCCGATCTGTACAATTTCGGGCTCGGTTCGTAATATATTATATACACACATATAATCATACAAAATTTATCATCGAGTTATTATCAAAGATATTTAACTAGAGTTGGTTATCAATATTGGATAACTATAGTATCGGATATGAATCAATAAATAAATATACAGTATAAATAGAGTCTTTATTTGTAATCCTATGGAGAACAGAGAATTCCTTCTTCTGCAAATGTTCATTGTGTGTTCAGACAAAATGCCAAAATCTTAACCAATTAATTCCCTTATTTCTGCGTATATGCAAATCTATAATGATAGTGATGGAATATTCCATAAGTTATACGCAGTCTACGACGTATATCTTTCAAATATTTAAAAAAAGGTAGCCATCGTGGGACGAGTGGTATAGGATATATTTAAATTGAAATATTTCTTATTTGCACAAAATTTTCCAATATTTAGAATTTTATTATTATTTTTTTTGAAATCATTTACAAAAGAAATATATTTACAGATCTATTAAAAATATATATTTACGTTTACAATACTGTTAAGTTGTTTTGTCAGATTGTATTGGTTGTATACTCAATACTGTATATAATGTATATCATGTTTTTATTGATTGTATGCTTCAAAGGTAAAACTACCGACTTCCAGAGTTCATTGGAAAAATACTTTACTGACCAAAATTAATAAATTTTGCAAAAACAATTCTCAATATGAATTTAAATCCAAAAATAATAATAATAATATTGTTATTGATTAATATTAATATGAAAAAATAACTCTTAAAACCACCAGGAAACGACCTCCGGACCTCAGGATATCGCGTCCAGTACGCTAACCGTTACACCATGCTTGATTAGCTTGTCTATTACTCCAGACAAGATGGACATAATATATGTTGGCCTCCCGACTATTCAAAATTTTGAGGTGGCAATCCTATTGAAAATCGATTTTTTAAAACGAGTATAAAATGGTTAATTGTGAACCAAAAAATAGACTTTATTACCCAGTTTTAATGTTTTATTTCCTCGGCTATCCGAAACTCTGTCCAAAAATTAATCGAAAAACGATCTGAAAAATGTCATCTGAAAAACGCTAATGGTTAAGGTGGAAATCAAGATCACTATAAGATGTCCTCCTACGAACAAGACACTATTATTCGGATAGTTTTTTCCGAATACGATTCCTTGAAGAAATATTAATTACAAAATTAAGCACAAAAAATTTCCCTTTTCTAAAATGAAACAACTTTTGTTTGAAACTTTTTTTCATAATTAGATTTGCCGATTTATTGATTCGCCATAATTTCAAATCGAAACGTTGCATAACGCGAATCGCAAGTTATCGCGAAGCATAAGTTAATCGCGGAGTATAAGTTAATGCGAAGCGATAAGTAACGCAAAGCAATATATAACACAAAGCAATACATAACACAAACCGTTATGTAACGCGAAGGAATACATAACGCTTCGCTTTGTATATTTGTATGCATAGCGGTCTGCTTTGTATATGTGTACCTTCTGGAAAGAAAAAGTTTAGCCCTTTTACAACCTCGAAATCATTTTTTAGCAATAGGGAATATGCATGAAAATTTTTTTTCACTTGAATTGAAGCATGTTTACTTGACAAATATCAAGGTAAAATTAATTTTTAAATAACTTTAAAAATAAGCGAGATATGAATTATTGAAATTCCCGATTAGACAAAGAGGGTGATAGCCCTCTTCATATGTTATGTGACGTCATATTACACTTTCACCATTTAAAATACACGTAAAACTCCGTTTTTAGTATTTTTGAAAGAAAGAGGCAGATAATAATCTTTAAAAGCTTATAGCTTCCTTGATATTTGTCGGATTTTAATTTCGTTTTTAAATATTATTACAGTATTAACAGTATTTTCATATTCTGAAAATAAATGTGAAAAAAAATTTTCATGCATATTCCCTATTAAACACGATATTTACTTTGCTCAAATTATTTGATCAGTTTGAGGAAATGAAGGATGTACCAGCATACTACCACTTTTCGACAGATTTTGAAATTTTTTTTCCACAGGCTAAAAATAATGTTTTCTGTTGTATTAGAAAAAATAATAGACTGAATTTAAAAAAAAACTAGGAGAGTAAAGCTAAATATTTATTATATAAATTTTTTAAAAAAATCGTGTGTCACCGTTTTGTTTTTGAAATATAAAAGTTTAAATATATTTATTTTCTTCAAATCAACATTATTTTGTATATGTGAACTATGTATTTGTCTATGTATTGTGTATGTGTGTATTGTGTATTTGTGCATCACACCGGCTTATTCTGCTGATTGCATAACACACTGCTGGTACATCCTTAAATAATAAATTTTGTTTAAAAAACCCTCTTCTTGCAGTTTTAAAAACTTAAAAACTTATATAGTTTTAACTTATTATTGATATAAAATAAATTTTAAAAAAAGATTCTGGTTTTTGTCGAATATTTATTTTTGGAAAGCGACTTTGACCTTCGAGTTTAGATTATTGACTTGATTTAAGTACAGTGACGTTCTTTACGGTACAGGCATGTTCAGTTTTGTTCATTTTACAATACCATATTCATTCATATTATTAACCCGACTTCAAAAAAGGAGGATGGTTCTCAATTCGTCTGTATTTTTTTTTTTTTTTTTTTTTTTTTTTTTTTTTTTTTATGTTTGTTACCTCAGAACTCCGGCATTTATGAACCGATTTTGATTTTTTGTTTTTTGTTTTAAAGGGTTTGATTCCCGATTGGTCCCATTGTCACCAAATCGCATTCTGATGAGGGGATCTCCGGAAAATCGAGGAAAATCCTCATTTTATATGTGATAACCGATTTCTGCGAAATTTTTTTTTTTTTTTGAAAAAGTATACTCATTCATAATGGGAAAATAAGAAAATTTTTTTAAAAACCGACTTCAAAAAAAATTTTTCCTTAAAAAAAAACCGACCCCAAAAAAAAAAAATTTTACAAAAAAAAACCAAATTCCTTGTAAAGAAAACTGAAAATCTGTTATAAAAAAATGCATTAAAAATTTAAAAAAAAAAAAAAACGGGTAAAAAAAAAGTTATAAAAAAATTCACTAAAAATTAGTTGGTCGTTTAGTAGGTCTACCCATATTTAGACAAATAAAATCAGTTATAGAACTTCAAAGTCACTAAAAAGCGAGAAATAAAACTTATTTTGACAAAATGGAAACCCGACTTAACAAAAGAAGCACTAAAAAGTAAAAAAATAATTGCATATTCTTGTGCCAATTTTAGTTCACCAAAGCAAAAATTTTTAAATATATATGTACAATTATTGTTATTTTTGGAGGCGGTGTCCAAAAGTTATGTGAATTTCTCTATGCTGACACCGCCTCCAAAAATAACAATAATTGTACATATATATTTAAAAATTTTTGCTTTGGTGAACTAAAATTGGCACAAGAATATGCAATTATTTTTTTACTTTTTAGTGCTTCTTTTGTTAAGTCGGGTTTCCATTTTGTCAAAATAAGTTTTATATCATTGCATTCAATATATCATTGCATTCAATATATACCGTCTGTTTAGTTTACATCTTCGCATCATAGATCCCACGAGTATGAGAGAGTACATATGTACATATACATTAAGCAATGTGCATGAGAAGGTCTTATAGGTTTGATAAACAAGAATATTTTTCAAAATAGTGAATAATATTCATAACGAGTATGAGAGAGTACATATGTATACATTAAGCGATGTGTATGAGAAGGAGGTCTTATAGGTTTGAGTGGTTGGTGACCATTCGAACAGTTATGAAAAATATGCTGGGTTATCAAACCTATAAGACCTTCTTCTCATACACATTGCTTAATGAACATGTTCATATGTACTCTCTCATACTCGTGGGATCTATGATACGAAGATGTAAATTAAACATAGTGTATATATAGCTTATTGATTCTATCCCCACGAAATCTCCAATAGATTACTTTTTTAAATTGAAATCATATTAATTGGTACAATTTGCCAAATATTAAACTTATTCATTCTATCGTTTTTTACTGAATCAGGGATCCATGTGGCATGGGAATCAGGCCCTCACCGATCAGAGGGCTCACAGACATCACCCAAGAGCCAAAAACGTCATTAATCCAAACCCACGACAGATTGGGGGCTTTATCTAAAATCTTATGCTCTAAAACGCTTTGGGTGCTTTCTAGAAATTTTCTACCTTTAATCTGGCTATGGAGTATTAATTACTATAAATTGATTCTCAAATTTTTCGCGAAGTATTAGTTAACGCAAAGCGATAAGTAACGCAAAACAATATATAAAACAAAGTAATACATAACGCTTAGCGGTCTGCTTGTGTACCTTCTTGAAAGTACTATATATACAGGGGAATCAAAAGGCATGGAGTTTTTTGAAAGGGAAGTAGGGAAGTTAGGGAATGAAATTCTAAAATATTAATTAAATGAAGTAACCAATTAGAGAAGCGCGTTAACGGAATAAAAAATGGTGCAGAATGAACGCAGCGGCAGCAGAGATACATGCGGGGAGCGACCATTCCCCACCACTACCGTAAAGCGAGTCAATCTTATGAAATCATCGTAAGTCAAACTAAGTAAAAGTCATCGTAAGAAATCGAATAAAAATTGAATAATTTAGTTAACTCGATTTTTCGGGAAAAAAAGATAAATTTTTTATCGAAATTTTTCAAATCTCTACTATAAAAACTATACCGGATTTGAAAAACATAAAATTGACTAGCTCTACGGTAGTGCCGGAGAGAGCTCGCTCCCCTCACGTATCCCTGCTGCCGCTACGTTCATTCCGCAACATTTCATATTCCGTTAACTCGCTTGTCTAATTGGTTACTTTATTTAATTTATATCTAATTAACGGTGGGTCAGGTGCAAAAATGTCCAAGGACTTTTCATCTCAGAATTTTATTCCCTATCCACCCTTTTAAAAAACTCCATTACTTTTCACTCACCTGTATATATATATATATATATATATACTAAATTTGGTTATAATAATGATGAAAGGTGTCTAAAAAACCAACTAAAAAATTTATACCCCGTATATAATAATATATACCAGGGTATATTAAGTTTAGTTCCGACTTTTTAACGGCTGCCCATCTGTAAACACGATCACTGACAAACGAAAAGAGATTGCAAGCTGAAATTTTGTATGTGTGATTTAGAGCTGAAAAGTAAGTAGAAAAGTTCGTGAATGGGAAAATTCGGACCATGTTTGGGCAAAATAGGCAAAACTGCCTATCTTTTAAACTGTAAGAGATAGAACAAAAATTTAAAGACAAAAAATGTCCCTTTTTTAAAAACAAAAATTTTTTTCATAAATTCAGACATACCGGGTGTGTAAGCAATTAACTCAGTTATTTGTTATTTTCACTTGTGAATAATAAAAACAAAATGAGGCTCTAGTACAACAAATTACTCCATAGTAGTAGTAACAATCAAATCATATATGTAGGTACTTGAAACTGTATGTACGGTGGTTTGATATCAAACACTGCGGTGCGGTAGAGATGGATGGACATGAATAATACCATCAGAGTATTGTTGTTGATTATCGTGTTCATCAGAATAATTGGTGTGGACACATTCGTTCGACATACATAATTGCGTTTCTAGGTGATGATCATAGACCAACATTAAGGACGTTCATTTGTTACGCTAGAGTCAAATAAGTAGTATCTTTTTATAAAATCTATTTAGGATTTAAAAAAAAAGTTGTAAAGTATATCAATAATCTTACAACGATTTATAACGGTTTGTTATTTGTCCTAAATATTTTTAAAATATTTATTGTAAAAATTCTGTAAACGAAAATTTGAAATCGATTTGACTTGATGTGACAGATCTGACAATAAACTATGTTGTATATTTGTGTGTATGTGTATATTTTTTTACAATGCGCTGTCGCCAGTTTTCTGAATATGGTGGCAAAAACAAACCTAACAAAACAGTTTTAATTTTATTAAATAATTAATTCAAACGTTCGTCAACACCACTTTTTTAATACAAATATATAAACTGCATATTTCAAAGAATATTTATAAACATTATTCATTCTATTGTCTACTTTAATAATATAGTTATTATAATTTTAAGTACAAAAAAATGATGTTCTCCATAAGACGCTGTGTTAAAAGTTTCATTTTAAATCGATAATTATTCTTTTAAATGGTCGTCAACAGGTTTTAAATTTTTGATGGAGGATAACAACATAATTGAGCTTTTCAATTCACTAAAAAAATTTTTTTATCTACTATCAGGCCTCATGTATGAACGTCCTTAAACTATAACTATATATTTACGAACTAATAATTATTGTTGTTATTGTAGATATTTATAAAGCAATTCTTTCATTCAATTACATTCAATATAAATATAGCTTATTAATTCTATCACTACGAAATCAACCAATAAATGCAGGGATCCACGTGGCATATGCATCCGGCCCTCGTTGACCAGAGGCTTCACAGACATTATCCAAGAGCCTTAAATGCCATTATTCCAAACCCACGATAGGCCGGAGACTTTATCTAAAATCGTACGCTCTAAAAGGCTTTGGTTGCTTTCTGGAAATCTTCAACATCTACCTTTAAGCTAAGTTTAGACTATGACACTATACACCGTACACTCTGTGTATACACCGACTGTCTATGTGTGCACACGGGTAGAGAATAGTGACATTTATTGTGACACCATAATTAATGTCGAATCAGCGGCTGTGTGAACACCTTATGTCCCAGTGTCTC
This sequence comes from Nineta flava, assembly GCA_963920215.1. Taxonomy (NCBI): domain Eukaryota; kingdom Metazoa; phylum Arthropoda; class Insecta; order Neuroptera; family Chrysopidae; genus Nineta; species Nineta flava. Next base: position 123,314,702 of record OY986041.1, read on the forward strand.
TTGTGGTGTCTCAGTTTTCAACTGGTTGAACATTTTTCCATACATTCCATATACATATTATATAAATAGCGTTTACGTCGTTGTTTAATTACAATATAAGCAGCAATAGCGACCGCACGACGCTTATTCATGATGACCGAGCTCTAACTGTTTCGTTCTACGTTCTTTTGTGTGTGAACTGCTGGGACACAAGTTCCGTACATTTTTATACATTTTATACATTAGTGCCCAGATACCAAAAATCTGTTAAAGTGTGAACAGTAAAGAAATTTATGTCAACTTTAAAATAGGTTTATTTTAATCAGAATGTACAATCAGTTATCATAAGTGGTGATCAATGCATTGGCTATAATATATCACAATACTCGAATCAATAAATTAATAAGAGTTGTATACTGTTGTTACTGTTCGCCATCTTGATCGCTATTTATGATAATCGACTGTACTGTATTTTGGTTGTAATTTAAAAAATATTCAGAAATGTTATTTAAATTTTAACCTACGCAAAATAACAAAAATATTTTTTATTCGTAATTTTATAGGTTATTTTTATGTTTTCCAAAATGCACATAAAAACTTATAAAACTTGTTCAATAAAATTCAACGAAGCCTACGTCACACAGGCATCTTAAGGTTCCGTAGTATATATTGAATGAAGTTTGTTAAATAATGATAATAATAATGGAGTTTTACCTCCGTTTCTGAGACTCCACGGTCTTTAACAGGCCGGGGTCGTGCTACCTACATCATTATTTTTTTTAACCTTTATTAATTGATTACCATACATTAATGATGCGGGTGGAGAACAAAGAATTTGTATGTAGACTTGGACTTGGATTGGAGTTCGCCACCGTCGGGATTCGAACTCCAGCTCCAGCTCCAAGCAGAGCGCCTTAGACAGCAGTCAGGTGGCCGTGCTAAGTGCTAAGTTTGTAACTGATATTTGTGTATCGGGAAAAGAAATGTTATCTTGAAAAATCTATGAAATGACCTTGAAGTCACCTCATTGTAAAGCTAAAAATTTATGTTTGTGTACATGCTAAAACTTTTGTTTTTAGCAGTTTTTTATCAAATTAGCTCTGACTCACCACAAAAACCTACTCGTTTAGATAAAAAAATCAAAATTCTAATAAATTCAGATGACAAAGATAAAACACAAACTTTATTACATTTTTTCTCTATCACACATATTTTAAGTTTATACATCATCAATCAATCAATATGATATGTCCAATGAACACTCCCATTCAAAAAATATGAACCAACCTGAAATGTTAATTTTCTTACATTTCATAAAACTCCTCACTTTTGCAACTCTCTGTACAATGTATAATTTAATTATTATATTCACCAAATATATTTGATCCCAATATCAGTAAAAAAAAAACACTTACTACAAGAATAATCAAAATTTTCGAGAGACTGATTCGGTTCAGGTCGGTTCATTTTTTTTTAACTTGAGTGTATCTTAGTTTGCCTGTGGACATAATAAGCAAATTTTATTATTTTGTATATTATATTTAGCTAACCGAAGGACTTGATACAAATAAATAAATTTTCACCATGTAATGTTTACAAAAAAAAACAATTTAATAAACATAGCAGAGAAGTTTATTTCTTTGTTTAAAACTAATTACAGACAACAATGTAAAAATCTCTATGAAAATATTATCAATGTAAAGCAAATACAATTAATATATTAAATCTGAGTCATACGAATATTTAAATGTTTTAAGGTGTAGTGTAGTCCTGACAGCCAGAGCAAAATGTATAAAAGACAATATGATAAACTTAACTTAAGTACTACTATAGCATATACAAATACACTTATATTGCAATAGGGAATATGCATGAAAATTTTTTTTCACTTGAATTGAAGCATGTTTACTTGACAAATATCAAGGTAAAATTACTTTTTAAATAACTTTAAAAATAAGCGAGATATGAATGATTGAAATTCCCGATTAGACAAAGAGGGTGATAGCCCTCTTCATATGTTATGTGACGTCATATTATACTTTCACCATTTAAAATACACGTAAAACTCCGTTTTTAGTATTTTTGCAAAAAGAGACAGATAATAATCTTTAAAAGCTTATAGCATCCTTGATATTTGTCGGATTTTAATTTCGTTTTTAAATATCATTACAGTATTAACAGTATTTTCATATTCTGAAAATAAATGTGAAAAAAATTTTGCATGCATATTCCCTATTGTATCTTGTACTGTGCAAGCAGTATTAGTAGAAGCAGAGGTGAAGCCGAAGCCTGGCAACTTGTTTTTACCGACCTCTAAGGAACCGATTCCCTCAATCTCTTCTGTCCTCTACCACACCTGCTTTGTGCCCTCTAGCACAATGTTCGTTAACGAACCTACCCGTCCTTTTTACGAATGACAGGATAGAGCTCCACGTAAGTATTTTTACTTCATTTTTCCCCATTTCGGTTGAGTCGACGGCTAGGTGCCTCATTCTGGCTCTGTAGAGACTTTCTGCCGCAAAGTCTCTAACCTCAAAAGGGATATATGCCTTTTGAGCTTGACCATAGTAAGCATCCCAACCAGGAGCTTTATCTTACTATGCAAGCAGACTTGTGATGATAATAAATAGTTGAAGTTTATAAGATATTTTATTTTTGGTAGTAAAAGATAATTCAATTCGAGAGTGTAATACCTTAGTAATCTATACTGAGTATCATCTTTATTACCCCATGGAGTGTTATCTACTAAGATAACATATATTTAAAATTTTGTAATAGATAATCTTGTTGCAAATTAAAAAATCTGATGTAAACGCCGCAAAGCCTTTATACGCAGGCTAGAGTGAAAACTAAATAAAATAAAGTAACTTAATATATAGAATGTCCCGAAACGATTGCTCAATCTGAACACAATAATTATACTAAGTATTTTAAAATATGGTTTAAATAAGTTGCCCTTCTACTTTTAAATAAGTTCCCCTTACGCATATAATAGTCAAAACAAAAAAAATTCAACTCTAAGCCATGCCCACTTCTCCTATTAATGTGCATTTCTTGAAATGCTCTAAATAGCTGTTTAAACTTCTCATTGATCTAAGGGGCTACAAGATTCTAGCACCCCATCCATGGAATTTCGAAAAACAAATTATACTATCTAATTGGTCACTAATTTGTCATAATTGGTCAGGTAGTCCCATAATTTGGTCAGCGATAGGAAACTTTTTATCGATGTTTTAAAATTTTTTCAAGGTCAAAAAAGATTTTAAGACCCCACCATGGAATTTTGAAAAACAAATTATACCATCTAATTGGTCATAATTGGTCAGGTAGTCCCATTATCAGTCCCATGGACATTTGAAGAAATTTTTACGAAATTCCAACATTGGTGCAAAAAACAATAGCTGCATTTCCTTTGGAGGAAATTCGCTAAAAGGAGAAAATCACCCAAGACTTCGCCTCACGGATAATGCAATGCGTGGGAATAAACAAATTTGCGGAAAAAGAATTACAATTTTTAACTTCCCTATAGTTTTGTATTTGTCACAGTCTGTTACCTATTTACTACATAAATGCATATGTAGCCCATAAATGCATCATCTACAATGTATTTATTTATCTGCAATGCTTATTTGAAAACAATTTTTCACACAATTTATCACAAAACCCAATCGATTTGTAATTATTGTTTGTTTTCCACTCATTTATTGTATCAGTTAAATATCCGATATCTCTATGTGCAAAATTTTCTTGCGAAAGTTAAATTTTTTGGTCATTTAGCCTCACGGATTTAACTTCTGCAAATTTATGAAAAGTCTAATTGTATCGTAAACTTGCAGTAAACAAATTTGCAGAACTATGTTTTATGAGTTTAATTTCAACTCAAAGTGAAATACTTTATAGCTTCTGGAAGCGGTTGGGCCTCAACCTACACTTCTTTTTAAATTATATTTTTTCAAGTAAATCTACAACTGTAAAAACGAGACGATACGATACGATAGACAATTTTTACAAGTCACTACAATACAAGAGACATGATGCTCTAGTCAAGTCTATATTGTATCTATATCTATACCAGTGCCGGATTTAATTTTCTAAGGCCCATAGGCGGAGTTTTTGTAGGGGCCTATTTGAGACGAAAATTTTTGATACACGCGGGAAAATAACCAGATTTTTAGTTGAAAATTTTTTTATTTACTAAAAAATGAAACAACCGATACTTCAAGGATTAAAAGTTTACAAGATATTATTTTTAAATCATTCACCGACTTTTCTGCTCAGCGAAACTATCAATAATGTCATCAAAATTTAATTATCTCAGTAGATCAGATTCCATACTCATGACCGTCAAACTCGTTAATCTATCTTGCCTCATGCACGTTCTGAGAATTCCTTGCAATAATTTCAATTTTGAAAAAGCTCGTTCGCTCTCGCATGTTCAAAAATCAAAAACATTGCAGAGCTGGGTCGATTTGATTACCTACGACTACATATTCAAAGATAAAAAAAAACGGCATCAGCCGGGTTGATTCGGTTACTTACGATTGCATTCTCAAAGGTCTGATTGTCACTATTTTATATTTTTCAAAATTTTTTTCAATTTTTTTCATTTTGTGGGGACCCCTATTTTGTGGAGGCCCCTAGGCGCCGCCTAGTACCCCTATATGGTAAATCCGGCACTGATTTATACCATTCCCAATCTTTAAATACTCCAAAAAATGTTCATAGGACATATCTTTAAACTAAAAAAGAAAACCGTCTCATAGGAGCTACGTAGATTAACCAAATTTCCTTCGAGAAAAGAATTTAATAATGAGATAAAAACAAGTTATCAAGGTGTCGGTTGTAATAACAATGCTATGTGACCATTAAATATCACATAGCATGGTAGTGCAACGAACCAAGTTTAAGCATAGACGAATACCGTACTATGTTTTTCAAGAAAGATTAGAGATAGTTTTTAGGCCTCAGTATTTCAGGAACCTAAAAAAAACTATGAAGCTCAAATAGCATGAGACACACCATCTTGCGGTACGTACCAAATTACAATATTACAGCTTAAAAAGTTTCCTATATATTTAACCCTAAAAATCGACAATTTGGGGAATGACTGATCATAATCATCTATATTCTAGGGTACTTCCAGTTATCCTAGAAAGTTGATTTTTGGTAGGAAGATAGATCTTCCTACTGCTGTCTAAACCATCCAGAAAAGTCTGAAAAACAGTAATTTCCCCCTTTCGAAAACGATATACCTCGAAAATGATACTTAGGAAGTGGACAGACAAAAACTTTCTAAATTAAATTGAAATACCCTGCTCCTGAGAAACTTATACAATAAATATATACGATTTCATCTTCTAACTTTTGTTAAAAAACTTGACCCTACATAGATTTCACGACTTTTGTAGACGAGCATTTTTGTTTTTGCTTGGATATCTCTATTTTTTGTATGCGAATACTCGGACCCCTTTCACATTTTTGTTTTTGGTGGGATTAAAATATTAAAATTGCAAATAATTCTGCAAATGAGTTACAGCAAATGTGGTGAGATAATACATTGTAGTAAAATGTATTTTCAATAACTTTTCATGATACATTTTTAAAGAATAATTAGCCTTTCTAATACTTGCCTTGAAAATGCAATTCCTAATGAGAAAAATCGGTAAAGGAGAAAACGGTGCTTAAAGAGAGAGGTAACAGTTGTTATTTTCACTTGTTACTTAATTTGTTTGCATGGGTCAGTAGCTGCCTACCAAAAGTAGAGGTCATTTTTCAAAATTTTATAATTGATTTTGTGCCTTATTCATTCGATTTTCGAAAAATTTCTTCGGGTAAATGTTGATCATTGTAAATATACTAACAACTTTTATTCGAAACATTTACCCAAAAACCGAACGAATAAGGTACAAATCAACTATACAATTTTTGTAAAATGAGCGCTACTTTTGTGACCCATAGTACACTTGGCCACAAAAGTTCATGTAATTAAAAAAAATTTTATATTTGATTTTTGCCTTATTCATTTGGTTTTCGACTACTATGTGACTGAATGATAAAATAAGACAATAAGACTCAAATCATCAATAATAAAATTTAAAAAAATGGCATCAACTTTTGTGTTCCATAGATAGATATACTTCGACCAACCATAAGGTCCATTGTGATACCTAAGGATGTGAGTGGAGTGGAAGGAATTTTTGTGTGTAGACTAGGAATTGGTAGGCTGCAGCCGACCTGATAGGAACTATGCCGAGACTCATCTGGAGTTCTTTAAGGAAACTGCAGAAAACCTTCACAAGCATAGCCGGTTACTTCGTTCTTGTCCATACGCCGACAGTTTAGTCAATTAACTGTCCCCATTTTTTTTCTTCTTAATATTTGACAAACTGCCAATGTCGGGATTCGAACCCATAACGTCCCAGTTCCAAGTAGACATAGCGCTTTAGACCGCTCGGCTATTTGTGGTCCATAGTACATACACTCCCGTTCATAAAAATTAAACCACCAGTAAGTCACATTCTAAGCGTGTATATCACGAAATATATGTTCAATAACACTTAGAATGTTTTAACTGATTCAATTTTTTTGAACGGGAGTGTACATATAAGTGCACATGTAACAAAAAAACACAAATATTGTGTGTCATTGAACTAATATGACATAATTCACAAAAATTTGAGACTAGAGATGGGTGTTCCAACAATGACACGCCTATATAAATAACATTATTCAAGGTACCCATAAAATGTGCATCGTATATTCGTATCATTACACACACACGGTGCGGTATGTGAGTTACCTAGGCTCAGCGTTACCTAGGCTAGCTAGGTGATAATTAAAAAGGTGCGTGCATCAGAATATGCAACTAAATATTCACTAGAGTACTACCGACCGCATATATCTATTTTCAATTATTAAAACTATGTTTTGCATATTAGTTAAAAACTAATATGAAACTTTCCATCATGAATTTATGAATTACTCGAAATGTATACACATCAGTTCACAAAAAATTGATCCAATTTGAATTAAAATGTGCCGTTTATTTTGAAAATCACTTTTTCAAACAATCAACTTAATGATTCAACAGTATCTCTTCATTATTTGACATTAAATGCTTAATATGAAAAATCATACACATTTAGGATCGGAATCGAACTAACAATCTCTGTCATTCCAGAGCAACCTCTGATCTATCTGAGATATTAAGGTAATGGAATGCATATGATCTTGCACTATCTTGATTTATTTACTATTTACATATTTTTTAATTGTTTTTTTGTAAACTAGCGTCTATTTATCCATTGTTAGTATGGTTATCTTTCGGCTATATTATACCAACGGAAGTGACTAGCGTTTACGAATATATGATTTTTCATGTCAAGTATTTGATGTTAAAAATGAAAATAACGTGAACTGTTTATTTTAGTTGCTCAGCAGAAATTGTCGCAAAATCTATTCAATTTATGAAAAAAATTTTCAAAAAAAAGTTTATTTTTTAAAAGGAAAATTTCTGCTTGTAAACTTTTCTACTATCGCTTACGGTTTCAAAGATGGACATCTACGGTCCGATTATGCCTATTCACGAAGTTGGCCCAACTTTTTATCTCTAGAACACACTCATAAAATTTCAGCCCGTTATCTCTTTCCGTTTTCGAGTGTTATCTTATTTACGGATGGACAATCGGATAGATATACGGACAGTCAGATAGGCGGACATGCGGGGATGAACTAATTAAGAGTTTTATAAACATCTATACCAAATTTTTTTTAATGTTTCAACCTACTAGCAGTAGTTTCTATGTTGCTCACCAGAGTGTGAACACGAAACTTGTTGGTCGAAAGGTATAATGTCACAGAGATTGGGCTAGGTAACATCGACCTACCAGCTCTCTGCTCTAGTTTATAATGTATCCTCCAGAGAGCATATCCAAGTGAGTGATTAACCCAATTGAAGCGCTACTCAATTAGCCAAGGAACTAACTTTTGCTTCAGCGCGCCTGCGTATAATATTATTAAATTGTAACAAAACAAGAAAAAAACGAATATGTACTTATTTTTAAATAAGTTTGCAAAATTTAGTACCTTGGCTAGTTGAGCCGTATGATGTATATGTGTTAGTGTATGATTGGCTGCCACATGTATTTCCACTACACATAAAGATTTAGTACCTTGGCTAGTTTTGGCGGCGACGCATTCAGCTGGAGCCGTTATTTCACGATTAGACCCATAAGCATACCTGTTTACTGTTCAGTTTATAGAGGTCAGTGGCTAGAGTTCCCAGAATCGGGTATAAAAATAATAGGTATGTTCTTCTTGGATATAAAAAAAGGTTTGTTCTCTCAAACACTGAAAGTGTAAAAAGGAGAGGATTAATAAAAATGAGCCATGGAGTATTCAATTAGTTTATCGCTTCGCAACCAATATATAACCATTTCAAATTTCATTGCAGAACAATAATATTAAATGTAATAAAAACAAGTAATGTAACAACTAACTGTGTTAATTGTTTGAATACCCAGTATATACTGAGTTGTATATCAGTGATTAAATTATTAACAATTCTGCGTATTTGAATTTTTAACAATTAGCTTTTCGAGGAACATTTAATCACTAATTATGTGCAAACTAATAGGATTATGAAAACAATTTTCAAACAATTGTTGTTTATTTTAAAAAGAAAAAGATTTTTTGTTAACAAATTTTTTTTTCTATCTCTTTCAGTTTCAAAGATGTGTAAGTATTTTCCCCCTGGAAAGGGGAAACACGTTCCGATTTTGTCCATTAACGAACACACACAAAAATTTCAGCTCGTTATCTCTTTTTGATTCTTGAATTATCGTATCCACGGACAGGCAGACGGACGGACATGCGGAAATGGCCGAATTAGGCCATTTTATGAACACTCATTCCAAGTATTTATGTCAAGGATTAATATTTTCAAGCGTTACAAAGTCGGGACTAAACTTAATATATCTGTACTGGGTATAACATATACTGGGTTCTATACTGGTATACATTACATATACTGGGTATAAATATAGAAAATGATGAGTTATAATAACAATATTCTATTGTAAAATTGTATTGTATTCTAGTAAAACTAAAAATGTATTTTTCAAAGTTTTCTACAAAACTAACCTTGAATTAACTTAATAATAAATACAATATATGAATAAGTCGCTTGACTAACATCCTTATTAAAATAATTATTATTGTTTAATATTTACAACAAATTCGTCTTTGTCCTTCGCATTTTGTTTCAATATTTTACTGATTATTATACCTATCAACTTGCCTACAAATGACAATTTGGGATTTATTTGCTTTTGTACAGAATAATATGACGAAATTTTACTAAAATTTTGTTTTACCCTGACATTGTTTTCAGGCAATTATTAATATTTTATAACAGAAATTTTAAATGATTACACCCACGATTTCTTGCATTAAGATAGAGTCTATGGAATTTAGTTATAAGTTATAATAAGTCATAGTTGTTCATCTAGAATCTAGATTCTAGATCACCATGCAATAACCTATACGCACGGACGCACTACGTTAGAAATTTGGGTCATATTATTCAAATTTCATCTTAAATTTGAGATTTCTCTTATAGCGAAATAACACTATTCAAAGTAGAAAATAAGATCACGAAATAATAGATTTGAAAAAACTTTTCATTAAAATAGGACAATATTTCGTCAAAATATCCACACACAAAAAAACAAGTGAAAATAACTAAGTTCATGGCTTAAATACCCGGTATATACTGAATTTATGAAAACAAGTTCAAACAAAAGTTGTTTATTTTGTTGAAGTGATTGATTGATATGATAAATAATTATTATTTAAATAAATAATAAATAAGTGTTAAAGATATAATTGATCTTTATTAGATTGAATTATGACATATTATCTATATTTATATGTAAATTATCAAAGTTGTTAACATCCAAAGCAACCGTGATAATAGAGAGAAGTTATAGTTGTTAAGCAACAGATAAAAATGATAAATAAAATTATAATAATAATTTAATGAAAATGTGATACCGCTACATACTTCCCCCCATCAACTAATAAAGAAAAACGGTTAGAAAAAGGTTGTAACATAAAACAACCTTGTTCACTCGGAAAAAACTTTAATAGTTGATGTACATCTTAAAATTAAATACAAAGTAAATTAAGAAAAGATTAACATTGAAAAAAGTATGCAGGTTTTAGCCTGTCAATCGAAATAGAGGTAGGTTTGTTATTGATATCAATAACAAAAAATTTAGGAAATCTCTTGATAACAGAGAAAGGACCTCTATAATTACAAGATAGTGGAGGTTTGACATGATCCTCGCGTATAAAAACTTTTTTTGATGAATCTAAATCTTTAGGTAAAAATACATTTTTGTTGGTGAACTGTCTGGTAAAGAAAAATTTTGCGTTTATCATTCTATTCTTCAACTCTCGAGTAGATTGTTGAACAGAATGATATGTATCAACGTTTTCTGAAAAGAAATCATATGGTAATCGTAGAGGAATCCCATATAAAATTTCTGCAGAAGAAAGGTTAATATCCTCCTTGACCGAGGAGCGCAAATTTAGTAGAACCCAAGGTAAAATTTTGTACCAGTTATTATTTTTTTGACAGCAATTTAAAGAAATTTTGAGAGACCGGTTAAAGCGTTCAATAATACCGTTGCTGTTAGGGTGATAAGCAGTAGTGGAAATATGCTTAATCCCTAGAGAAGACAAAAAATCTTTCCAGATATGTGATTGAAATTGTTTACCTTGATCAGTAGTGATCCTCGTAGGTAAACCAAAACGCGAGAACCAAGAAGCAATCAAATTGTTAATAATTTCTTCCGACGTGATAGTTTTGATTGGAATAGCCTCGACCCAACGCGAAAAACGATCAATGATAGTGAAGATATACCGATATCCTTCACTAGGAGGAAGAGGTCCAACAATATCTAAATGTAAGAAAGAAAATTTGATACTTGGTTCTTCAATTGGCATAAAATCACTTTTAGTGTGACGAGTGATTTTATTTAATTGGCAGATCGGACATGATCGAGTCAAATTTTTGATTCGCGAAATAAGATTAGGGTTAAAAAAGAATGTGCGTACTTTTTTCAAGGTTTGTCTAATTGATGGATGACCAAGATTGTGGACAGCTTTCCATACATCTTCTATATCAATGTCAGATACGAAGATTCTGGGAATTTTCAAAGAAGTCTCCACATAAACCTTAAAAAGAGAATTCGGAGGAGTACGAATTTCTAAAGAATATTTTGGATTTTTTAACAAATTAATAAGAAGAGGATCACATTTCTGGTGATCAGAAATCTTCTTAATATCAATCAAATCAATACCTGAAGGTAGTGAAATTGTATTATTCGAGATAAACAATCAGCCGGAATGTTTTCACTACCTTTAATGTATCTAAGATCAGTTGTATATTGACTGACAAAGTTTAAATGACGTATATCACGATTTAATAAATTTTCATTACGAGAATTAATAGCATTTATTAAAGGTTTGTGGTCAGTCTGAATGAAAAAATTTCGATTTGAAATGAAATGACGAAACTTTTTTATGCCAAAAACAATAGCTAATAATTCTCTTGAAAATGTACTATATCGTCTTTCAGTGTCTGTCAGTTTTCTTGATGTGAAAGTGAGTGGCTTCCAGACGTTATGAATTTTTTGTTGCAAAACTGCACCAATGCCAGTACCGGAGGAATCAGTGAGAATGCAAGTTTCAGCGTTCGAAACAGGATGTGCTAATTTAACAACATCAATTAATTTTTGTTTAGCTAAATTAAAAGCTGAAATTGCACGTTCATCAAGAATAACTGACTTCGTTGAAGTTTTACCGTGTTCAACAAGTTTATTCAATGGAGCTAAAATGTCACCACAATTCCGAATAAAGCGATTATAAAAGTTAATCATCCTAAGAAAATTTCGGAGTGATTTTTGATCGTTCGGAATAGGAAAATTTGAAATAGATTCAACTTTGGAAGGAATAGGGGTGATTCCTTCAGAATCTACGTGATGTCCTAAAAAATCTAATTTTGTTACACCAAAAATAGATTTCGAAGAATTTATTAAAATTCCAGCTTCATTGAGAATGTTGAAAACAGTTTTGAGATCTTGAATGTGTTTTTCTTCGTTTTCACTCGCGATTAAAAGATCATCAAGATAAGTAAAAACAAAATCTACATTTCTGAATAAATCTGCCATAAATCTAGAAAAGGTTTGAGCTGCATTGCGTAAACCAAAAGGCATTCTCAAAAATTCAAATAGACCAAAAGGAGTGATAATGGCCACCCTCTTCGCTTATTTGAGCTCGGGGCGCCAAATTGTTGAAATGATTAGTAGATATGATAAATAATTATTATTTAAATAAATAATAAATAAGTGTTAAAGATATAATTGATCTTTATTAGATTGAATTATGACATATTATCTATATTTATATGTAAATTATCAAAGTTGTTAACATCCAAAGCAACCGTGATAATAGAGAGAAGTTATAGTTGTTAAGCAACAGATAAAAATGATAAATAAAATTATAATAATAATTTAATGAAAATGTGATACCGCTACAATTTTAAAAAAAGGAGCATATTTTGTCTCTTAATTTTTGTTCTATCTCTTACGGTTGCAAGGGTAAACAGTTTTGCCCATTTTTCCCAAACATGGTCCGATGTTGCCCATTTATTTGCGAACTTGACTCTACTTTTTAGCTCTTAAACACACTTATGAAATTTCAGCTTGCTGTCTCTTTTCGTTTTGAGTTATCGTGTTTGCAGAAATGGACTTATTTGGTCTTTTATGAACACGCACACCAAAATTTTTTTCTACAATCAATATTTTTAACAGTTACAAAGTTGGGACTAAAATTAATATACCCTGGTATATATTATATACTGGGTATAATAATTATTGGACATGAAAATCTAAAACGCAATTGATTTGCTCTATCGAGTCCAAATTTTTTGAGATATTTCTTGTAGATTTTGAGAATGCAGTGCCATAAGCGAATAAATCATGTATCGAAGAAATGGTGGAAGATAGCGAAATGAAAATATCAAAAACAGAAAATTAGACCATAAAATATATTTAAAAAAAAGGAAAATTAGACCACAAAATCAGATAAAGTTTCGGTTTTGTTTTAATTGAAAACTCGAAGTTAATAGACAAATGACAGTTTGTTCCAAAAATTATTGTTTATTAATCGAATAACTAAAGTATTATTATTTTTTTAACAGTATATGCAATATGTATCACGAATGTATACACTGTAGCATAACTAAAAAAACTTATTGATTATAAATTTATTGGCAAAATTTCTTATGTTTATATTCCCGTCTATTTATAAATATTCCCGTCTATAAAATAGATTTTTATCGTTTATTTATTGAAGTTCATGGTCAACGCTATGTTGAAACTTCTATTCTATGTTGAAATACCAGTCTTTAAAAAAAAACAGCTCTTTAGTGTTTGTAGGAGAAGCATTTTTTTTATAATAAGAGCTGTCAAATTATAAAATTTATCTTAATTCCTAAATTATACTAAATAAATACTTATTTCGATTACAAAGTATTCATCTTCAGTTTAGTAATTACTTTCAGGAGAGATAGGTTAAAACAAATTGTACTAGGAATTGAAGCAAATTTTGAAATTTCAAATCAAATATCTTAAATTCCCAAAAGGGCTACAAAGTTGAGTTTTCGAATAAAGAAATTTTACATCGTTCTATCTTTATATTACAGTTATAAGATAGATATTTTCCCTCCTAGCTATAAGATAGATATTTAAAGATAGATATTTTCCCTCCTTATGCTCATTCACAAAATCTCAGTCACTTGAGAAGACGCCCAAGAAATTTTTCATCGTCATCTCTTTACATGGGCAAGAGGGTATGCGGATATGGACTAATTAGAACATTCAATGAATATACCATAATTTTTATTCTCGGATCAATTTCTAACTTTGACGAACTTTGCATTAAACTTTAACACCCCTATATATATTTGTACTAATATTATAAAGCTAGAGGATCTGAAAAATTATTTGTGCTTGGATAGATCGGGAGTGTTGTATTGACTCACCCTAAAATCCGGGTAACAAAGCCACTATTGCCTGGGTATCTGCACATTCAGGAATCGATGGAAACGAGAAGATTGATGAATTCTTGGAGTGTCGAAAAGCACCTTAAAATATAAAATAAAAGAATGGGCGGTACACTTGTCCAATCGTTATTGGACAAATACTCATGGTAAAGATCCTGCAATGGCTCTTATAAAAAGTTTCTCATGGAAAAAAGCCTCTGAGCGTTTACAACTAGGAAAAAAAATCAATTGATAATATTTTTTTCTTAACTGGCTTTCTTACTAGACACTGCAAACTCAATAAACATATGCACAAAATCAATATCACAGGGAATGATCTCTACAGATTTTGTCATGAAGAGGAGGAAATCGGAACCCATTTGGAATGGACAGATTTCTTCAGCCAGATGAAATCAATGAAGTGTGGCCAAGAGATATCGTAACGTTTATTAAGACTATAGAACTCCTGGAATATCTTTTGATTGAAAGGAGGCACAATAGATCAAATTAGTCGCGGTTAAACCTCTTTATAAGTTACTCCTTATTCGAATCTAATCTAATCTTTAATCTAGATAGCCTTGTTTTTTGAGAAAAGGTTATAGTTATTAAATAAAACAAATATTTGAAATTTTCGTAAAATCACTTTATTTGGCTAGTTTCGGCACACAGTTCCTTCCCCAGCAATAAAAAATATCTACAAAATTAGAAAGGTTATAGGCTATAAAAAGTTTGCATTTCATACATCTATGCCGTGTGAGAGATTAAACTAACTTTTAAACGATGCGAGAGAAAATAGTTCTTACAACTTTTGTATGAAACAAATTTTCACACAACAAATAGTTTAGGTACAATTTCAGTGCGAAGATTGTGCGGGAAGCTATTTATATACAGTGTATTAAAAGTTTGAAAATATATTGCAATATAGAGTTTAACCAGATTTCGAAAATGAATATGCTTGAAAAAAAATTCCAAATCAAATCAAAATTTTGTATTTTTTGTCGGAAATAAATGATTACGATACATTATTTTTATGAATAACAATATTCATAACACAGCCTTGTTTTAAGTATTCAGCATAATAAATTTTGTAAGTTTGAAATATTTGAATTCGAAAATGTACTTTTCTTAACTCTGATCTTTACAAGATCATAACTTTGTAAATTTTGACTAAAATGAGCGAAAAATTTTCGTCTATGATTTTCAATAGGCACAACTTTAACACAAACATTTTTATTAATTACAATATTCATACATAACACAGCCTTGTTTTAAGTGTGTACTTTTTAATACTTGAACGGTAAAATTTTTATTGCAAATAAATGATTAATGCACGCCATTTTTATCAATTACAATACTAACAACACAGCCTTGTTTTAAGTGTGTACTTTTTAATACTTCAAGGGTATAATCAACATTCAATGAATTTTGTTTGATTAAAAGTCTTGTTTCGGGTACATCAAACCAATATTGACCTAAATCAGGAGTCACACTTTTATTCATATAATTCACCTGAACTGAATTAATTACAATCACCACAATAGAATGTTTTTTAGCTAACGAATTCATTAAATTTGTAACATAATTTAAAAAACCTAAACGTGATTCTTCAAACGCTATAACCCGGAAAATCAAAGAAAATAAATCAATTACTACAACTCGTACATGTGGCCATTTTTTAGGTATTTCATAGTGTAATTCTTTTAATGTTATTATTAAATCATTTACATCGTAAATTTGTTCTACAAAAATGTTGTTTTCGACTTTAGGAGCTATTTCCTGTAAAAAAAAAATACAAAAAAATTAAATTAAGCTATGTACTGTTTTTCATTAGTAGCTGTTTCAGGGAAGATTCTGCTAAACTTTTTATGTAGATCAAAATTTTAACTCAAAATAAGTTAGTTAACACGGTGTCGACAAAATTGTCTAAATTTTGGATAAATTATTCAAAATCTAACTTCGTTTAAAATTTCAAAATTTTTTAGTTTAGTTTTAATAAAAATCGCTCTCAAAAATTGTACGATGAACATTACCGGTCTATACGAAAGTAGTGATTTTACCACTCTTTTAATTTTATTTAAAACCGCGTCGACCGATTTGGCTAAAAAAGTAGGACAATGTAAAATGACGTTATATTTATATTTAGAAGAAAAAAATCATTGACCGTTTAAATATTTTAATAGATTAACGAAAACATTGACATCTTTATATAATCCAAGCGAACAAGTATACGAGGTACAATCAAGAAAAAAAATTACAGTTAACAATCTCAATCTATTCATATATTTGATGTGTGTTATGAGCTGAAAATTTTTAACACGATTATTGTAAGATAGCTACCTAATAATACGACTCTTGACTGTATACGAGGTACATTCAACAACAAAAAATTATAGTCTATAATCTCAGTCTATTAATATAATTGATGTGTGTTCTGAGCTGAAACTTTTTAACATGATTACTGTAAGTCAACTACCTTAATCAAAAAAATTTTTAATCAAGTTAAAATAGACTTTCAACATCGAAATAATTCCGATGAAGTTAAGAGTTAAACCATCCATAAACTTGTATGAACACAACTTGTGATGCGATCTATGATAAAAAACTTAATCCCAAGTAAAATTTCCAGTAAGAACGTAAGAATTGAAATTTGATTTTCGTTTCAGATTCGGATTCATCATAAAACATTTAATAATTTTGAAATACCTGAATTCAAAAAAGTTTTCTTAACACTGATCTTTATAAATTATGGTTTTTTTGGCTAAAATAAGCGAAAAATTTTCGTTTACGTTTCAATAGGGATAACTTTGACACAAACATTACAAAAATCAATTCTTTTTAACGCCCTGTTTAATATATTCCACGAATACAGAACTTCTTTCAATTCTTATTATTCTAACTATTTATAATGCATACTGTATAATGCATAATGCATTGCCATTGTTTTCGTTGGGTTCAAATTAGCCAAAAACATAAGTTTTTGTCAAAATCAAATAGAATTTTGGCAATTTTTTTAAGTCAAATCCTATCCAACAAATGTAAAAAGAATGAATAAATTTTATCTTCACGATTTTAAAGACAATAATTATAATAATTAGAAAGAGGGGTATCGCAAACGGGTCCCTAGACAACAACCTGTCACCCGAAGGCGATACGCTTCCGGGTGAGATGTGCTATTTTAAGAAGCTATACGATTCTGTCGAGGCCAGACGCCACACAGAAGGCCCACAACTTCTCCGCCGGGATTGGTCCCAGCATTGATGGATCCAAAGTTTCGGACCCAAACATTCTATATCTGACACCCTGCAGGCTTCTGCAGGTGCATATAACACGTATGGAGGTCTCATCGTCCTCCATACAGGCCCTACAAGTGGGATCAATTAAAGACAATTGTATGATATTATTTTGATCCAAACGCAAGACACAAATGAATGAAGAATTTTGACTTAATTTTTCAAAAGACGTTTTAAACAATCTTGCAAAACGAATCAAAGATGTTTGAATATAAGCAGTATACAAAACTGCATCTAATTTTATTGGATAGTATTAAGAGAAAAAATTTAAAATCGGATTGGAAACAAACAAAACTTTTGTATGATCTCGATTCTGTTTGAATTTATTGAAATACAAAACAAATCAAAACAACTTATTAAAATTGGCTCAATAAATCCGTTACAGACGATTTTTTTTTAAATAAAGACTCAAAACCTAACTTTTTGGAGAAATAATTAAGTAGTTTTGTTCAAATTAGGTCATAATTTTTTTTTTACGATTAATAATTGTAAAGTTCCCCCCAAAAATCAAGAAAATTATGCGTATTTCATTATTATATTTAAATATAGATACGCAAATTATTTAGCATTTGGACTTCGAACCACACAGCAGGAAATAGGAAATTGATTTTAATAAACATCATAATATTTTTACAACATGGCAAACAAGTGAGATTATCTGTAATCTGAAGTTTTTTTTTTGTAACAAAAATAAAGTGTTTTTAGGGTAATTCTAAAAATTTTCTTGTTATACCTCTAAATTATATTCACGTAATTCAGCAATTTGTTGAATTCGTTCAATACAAAAATGATTTCTTGTGTCAATAAAATATACACCTTGATTACGTTCTAGTGATAGGTTAACTGCCAGTGTGTAAAAAATTTGCGATTTTCCAGAAATGCTGTCGCCACATATTTCAATAATTTTTCCTATTTGTAATCCTCCTTCTAACAATTTATCTAAACTGAAAGAAACATTTGGATTTGAACAAATAAAGTATGAATTCAGGATGGTAAATATAACCTTTGAATTCCTGTTGGGATTATGGAAAAATTTGATTTGTTGTAATATTCTTCAGCATTAAAGATATTTGATGTATAAGTATTTACAATACATTTTCTTATCAGTGAAATTTCCTGCAATCAATTTAAAATTTAATTACTAGTCAAGTCTTATTTTTCATTTACAAACCTTATACTTCAATTTTGATTTTCTAGCAAGATCTTCAATTGATTTATCTAAAAAATCACTCAAAGTTTCGATTTCATTACTTTTAAGTTGTGACATTATGTCATTAGTTAGTAAAGGATGGATTTCTATTGATAATTTAATATTTTGTTCAATTGGTACATCAGCCATTTTTGAAAACTGTGCTGTATATATATACAATGCTAACGGTAGATGTCTCTACTATATTGTACATGCGTATTAGTAAAACTTGTAGCGGATCTAGGCGGCTGCTTGCTTGTGTGGAGATTCTATCGCCATGTCTCGAAACAACGATGTGTCCTTGATGTGAACGCGTAAAATGTCCACAAAAGTTATAGATATATTTCGTGACTTGGTTATAACGTGGGGTACCTAATTGTTGTTCGATAATTGTTTGAAACGTCTGTGCTATTTATTTTCATCGATGGAGTTTCTTCATTGTTGATATTTGTGATTACATTATGGTAAGTTTCATCTGCTAGGATAGAAACTAAATATGGCGTCTTTAAATTTCCTTTGTGTTTCATAACTTAAATATTTAAAAAAATTTTTTCCTAACTGATCGTCTATCTACTCAATCTTAAACTGTAATATATATTTTTGGTATGTAGTTCTATATTTAATTAGATTTAAGTAATTACTTACAAATAATTTTTTTTTTAAATAATTCTAACGATAAAATTGAGTTCGCTTCCACCCTTTTTATATTCTATGGTGAAGTCGCGGGCAATCTATTGATTCATTTTTTATCTGTATTCGAAATGTTGAATTAAATTTTTTAAAGATTATGTTGCCTCGTAATTAAATTTGTTGCTTATTTAGAAAATTATTTTTTTTGTTTTTCGGTTTATTATTTTTAGCGCGCCTTTCACAATTCAAAAATAATTTGAATTTCCCAGACGTAACTTAATATTAGTTTTTTTTTTTGTACTTATACCTGGTGTTTATGTTCTTAAAATTAATCATTGCTAATTTAATTTTTTTTTTTTTTTTAATATAAGTGAATTTTATGTTTTTAATTTTTGAAATCAAAATCAATATTTCAACAATAAAAATTTTCAGTTGCGTGACATTGGAATTTTCGCAGAAAATCTTTTTCTTATTTATAATACGAAGGGCAGTCTGATTGTATGTTTATAAATAGGTAGAATATGGAGTTTTTTTATATTTTTCCTGTATAATCATTTTCAATTTTTATAAAAATTACGTCATGATTAATTTTTGAATTGTTATGGCTGAGTGTTTGTCGGCGTCGTACTGAAAACGACACTTTTATGTTATTATTCATCTTTGATTAGAGTATTGTTAACGTATCTTAAATCAACTTTACCGAGTTTAACAACTGTGGAGTATTTTTTGTAACTACTTGATTCGTCTTTATAAGAATCAGTGCATGTAAGTTGAAAGTTTGTCGTTGATTCAGGTAAATAAACCTTCAGCTACCTTCATCGCTCATACAAATAATAAAATAAATTCTTAGTTTTTCTAGTCAATTGCGTCATCTTCTCGAATACCGGGAATAACTGCCCTTGAACTTTACGCATTTTATTAAACCCGGTATATCTTGCCATAAACAATCGAACTCCTGTAATGTTAGTTTTTTAGTCAAAATGCTGGTTTTGCAAATATGATTTTTCGATAACATTTTCGTTTATTTGCCTTTAAAACGGGCCACGTGATTTTATCGATATCAGGAATATTACATGTGTTTATATAAGCCCCGCCCATTGCGACACATTTTGAAATTTTTAGCTCACGTACAAATCCTGTTTTTCTTGAAAATACTTCCTCTAGCATCTTATTAGAACTATTTTAAATCTGTACACTGTTAATGGTTAGTAAACTTGGATATAAATAGCAAATCATGGTATTCTATTGAGCGATGTAATAAACAGGGTGTTTCAGGAGAAATGATAAATATTTATAAAAGCTTAGACAATTTTGTGTTTCCTATTAACATGAGTCAAGAAGTTTTTTTTATTAAGGCGAATAAATTCTTTTTCGTTCATTAAAGTGCATTAAGCCTTTTTAAATAGATAGTATTAATTAAAATGTGTTAAAAACGTTCGTTTGAACTAGAATTTGGCAATGCGTTGTTTTGCGGGGATACGCTAAAAAATATATGCGAAAAGTTTTCCATATTGATATGATTTTTTCTTATCTCGATTAATTCTATTTGTAGAAGTGAAATTTGTAGAAACTTTCAGAAAAGATACATCAAATCACTTGCTTAGACAACCCTGCCAAAATCTGATCTGACAGCGGGGCAACCATCCTCAAATCTTTTATCGCGCATAAATTATTTTTATAACAATTATAAAAACACATCAATACTTTTTTCATAAAATTTTTTTTCCAACAACTTTTTTTTATATAAAAGTTTTTTTTAAGATCTATTACAGTTTCTCAGAAAAGAAATATATAAAGGTATATAGATATACATATAAAAATAGCTGAAACTATAAAAAAATATGAAAGAGAACACCTTGGTCTAGGTGCTAGTCACCCATTTGCGGTGTCCCTCTTATAATTATTAATTGATAATAAATATAAAATGTTGTATGAAAAGTTTCATACAAAAGTTGTTGAAAATAAAATTTTTTATGGAAAAAAGTATTGATGTGCTTTTCTCCTAATTATTATAGAAAAAAAAGTAATGCACTATAAAAGATTTGAGAAAGATCTGCCGGCGGATCAAAATCTCGCAGGGTTCTCTTGTAGTTAAGTGATGGCCGTCTCTATATTTTATGTACTTCTTTTCTGAGAGTTTCATCTCCTAATTAAATGGACACAGTTTTTTACGTCCCCGCTTGGATTATATCACTTCTTAAATTTTTGCACTATTTTACTGAACACTGTATATTTACTTCTAACTTATTCAAATAATTAAACTTTATCATAATACTTTGGTTCGAGTTTTGTTATTTTAATAACTGTTTCAACCAGGAAGTCAACAAGAATTCATTTTAATACTTCTAAAGTTATGCACAAAAAAATATAATTTTTATAAAAAGTTATGGAAAATTTGTCGGTTACTTCATTTTCCAAAAAGTTTCGTGGAACACACTATATTGTGAATTTTTTTTCTATATTCTGAATATTCCAATTTCAAAAGAGCGTCTCTGAATGAACATTTTTCATATTTATAGATCGGATAACGGCTAGTTAATTTTCAATTTGAGTCGAATCTATCTGCTTATCGAAAAAAAGTTTTAAATGAAAGTTGTTCCTTATATAAATACAGTAAATACTCACTTTCCGACACTATTAAAAACTAGAGGGTGTTGGATTATTGGAATGTTCGGATTACTGGATTGTATATATTGAAAAATTCATAATAATTCAGGTATTAAACTGGAATGTGTGATAAGTTTTTAGTTCACACTGATGCTGAAGCGGGAATAGAGGTGCCGGATTAGTAAAACTCTACTGTACTAACAACTTTTGTTCTTAACATGTTTTCGTCACAAATAAGCTATAAAAATTTGAATTAAAATTAGTACAAGTTTCCGAGATAATGCGACTCTTTTTGAAAACTATTGAATTAATTAGAAAGTCATCTGTTTTCCTTCAGAATAGTCAATTTTGCCTGCAGCCCGATAATAAAAGACAGGTAATTTCGTAATACCATTTCCATTGGACCCTGTACCATGGCTCAACAAAATCAAAGGCTGTACAAAAATCATATAAAAAACTAAATTCCGTTTCTATACTTCATTTAATACCTACCATCGTTTTCTACAGAGTCAAATATCAAGGTTGATTTTCAAAATTTAATCATGATTCTTACCTCTATTGTGTGAGTTTATACAAAAGTATTTAAAGCTGTCTATACACCTACTGTATTTTACAAAAAGTATACTTGGGGATGAAAATATGTAATAAATAATTCCTAATCAGACGTGATTAAATCACTCGGTCCATAATCAATGGACTTCTATTGGCGATTCTAATGTTTTTTGTACTGCGTATTGGTTATTTTGAATAGTCGATATTATCGTATTTCTGAGAAAACGACAAGAGCAAATATATTATTAATATTTTTCAGTAAAATATTTATAAATTGCATTTCTTTAAAAAATTCTCAGTTAAATAGTTAAAAACTCTTTCGGGCAGGTAGCAAAATGAAAAGGTCTAAGTGAAATATTTTAACAAATTGTAAGTTGTATGGACTGACAATTTAAAAATATTTTTGAACAGTACATTAAACCCACAAAAATAGTTATAATTAGTTTTTTTAACTCTTTCCGGCATTAACTCTGGTTTACGAAAACAGACTCTTTATGTTTCTGTGTTCCTACAGGGTGTCCCCCCACCATAAACCGGGAATTATCAAGGTATTTTATGCAACGGGGAAATATTAGGGAATTTCGAAATTTATTTCGACAATGTACTAAAAAAAATTAAATACTAAAAAAAATGAAATGTACTAAAAAAAATGAAATAATTCAAATAACCATAGTTTCACATGTCTTTTTAAATTTTACTGGAAAATCGAGAATTATCAGGGAATTTTAAAATCTTTTTTTGTTCACCCTGTCCTGGTAATTGAGATATAAAAGCATATATTTTTATTATATTTCGAGTAATACGGGGTGAGATTAGGAGTAGTTACCGAAGAAAACTACTACAAATATTAGAAAAATCGCTATATTATTTGAAAACAGGTTTACACATATTTTATTTTTGAAAATAATTTGGATTAGTTTTATTAATGTTGATCTTTTAATATTTATATTTAAATGTGAAGTTAATATTAAACTTGAATATAATGACGGATAGGGTTTCCAGCTCTCCAGATTACGTCGGGAGGCTCCCGAAATCGTACAGTTTCTCCCGACTCCCGACTTCTAGAGTTCAGTAGAAAAAAATTTTGCTAACCAAAGTTAATATTTTGCAAAAAAAATTCTAAATATGAATCTAAATAAAAAAATAATAATAACAATAATATTGTTATCAATTAATATTAATATGAAAAAATAACTATCCGCCAGGAAACGAGCCCCAGGCCTCAGTATATCGCGTCCAGTGCGCTAACCGTTACACCATGCTTGATTATATTGTCAATTATTAACTTATTATTCCAAAATCAAAATTTGCCTCTCTAGGCAGCCACCTACCTTGGCTACCTGGTAAATCATCTACTTTCCAGTTTACTAAATAATATATGGACCTCCCGATCTCCAGACTAGATCGACATAATATTTGTTGATCTCCCGAATTTTCATAATTTTGAGGTGGCAACCCTTATGATGTTCCTGCATCACGTTAAGACCGACTGACCCGATGCGGTTTTCAACGGGTGGAAGGAGATATTACCGAGTAACATATTGGTTGGTTATGCAAAATTTGCATTTCATACACCAGTTCCTGAGTGGCAGTTGTGCCCAACACCTAACTTTTAAACGGTGCGAAATAGAAAATATCTTTAACTTCAAAGTTTATCTCACAACAACAAACAACTTTTGTTTCAAACATTTTTTTATACAAACAATAGCTCATTCACAAATTTATAGCTTACTCTGACAGGTTAGCTATAATAAATAATTTTACGCATGATATTTCCGCTATAAGGCTACGATAAATATGTATGTACACTCCCGTTCATAAAAAATGAACCAGTTGAAACATTCTAGGTGTTATATGTAATTAACATATTATATTTAGTAATATAGACACTTAGAATGTGACTTATTGGTGGTTCAATTTTTATGATATGCGTGTAAATAGAGAGTTTATATGCGTGTAAATAAATATGTTAGAAAGCGATACAGCATGTTCTGTTTTATGGTAGTAATTGTCATGGAAACTGCTGGGACCTTAATTATTAGTAAACCAGAATCAATTAATTCTAGATTTCATGCACACACAAATAGGTAATATAATCCCCGAACGCTTGTTAAAAAATTACTAATTTTAATATCTAGTTTACATTAGTCGAGTTACTCGATTTAATAGACCTGCTATGTATTTTGTATGATCCGACCAACTGTTTACATGGGCTGAGTAATTCTAATTCGCCTCATTACTCCAACCAATGTAATCTAAGTATAATGATTACAGAACTTGCGTTATAATACTTTGATATAAAATATTGACCTTGAGATTAAATTTTTATTTAACCCCACATTGAATGAAGAAGGGTGTTGGAAATGAAAACCACATACGAGCAAGCACCTATTTCGAAATATCTTGATGTATTTATTTTTTTTCAAATGAAAGATTGCATGTGTTTGTTATACGCAGGGATGTGTAATATTTTAAACAAATAATGTAACCACTAAGTGAGTTAATTATTTTAATACCCAGTGTATACTGTGTTGTATGCCAATGTTTGAATTGTTCCACAAGTTTTAAAAAATCTCTTATGGTTTTAAAGATAGGCATATTTTTCGCTTTCCGAATAACTTTTGAGCATAAATTATGAGAAAACTATTGAGTTTATGGAAAAAATTTTCAAACAAATTTGTTTATTTTAAAAAGATTTTTTTGTCCGATTTTGCCCATTAACGCATTTGACCTTACTTTGCATCTCAAAGCAAATTCCTAGTTTTGCTCTTAAAAGTTAGGTATTTAGCGTGCCTCACAGACATGGATGCATAAAAGGTAAACTTTTATAGTGTAGTGTCACTCGAGAATAGTGTAGCTTTATATCAACGAAAGAATGCTCAAAATGAGTTTAGTAGTTCCATCACATACTAACAAACAAATTTTACCTCTTTATAATATTATAATTTATAATAATAATAAATATAAGTATATAAAAGTATCGAAATTTAACCTCTAAATAAAAAAATTTCTAAAAAACCATTTTAAATATTTATTTTTAACCCGACTTCAAAAAAGGAGGATGGTTCTCAATTCGTCTGTATTTTTTTTTTTTTTTTTTTTTTTTTTTTTTTTTTATGTGTGTCACCTCAGAACTCCAACATTTATGAACCGATTTTGAATTTTTTGTTTTTGTTTTAAAGGGTTTGGTTTCCCATTGGTCCCATTGGCACCAAATCGCATTCTGATGAGGGGATCCCCGGAAAATCGAGGAAAATCCCCATTTTATATGTGATAACCGATTTTTGCGAAATTTTTTTTTTTTTTTGTAAGGGTATACTCATTCATAATGGGAAAATAAGAAAATTTTTTTAAAAACCGACTTCAAAAAATTTTTTTACAAAAAAAAACCGACCACAAAAAAAAAAATTTTTACAAAAAAAAAACAAAATGCATGTAAATAAAAGTGAAAATCTGTTATAAAAAAATGCTCTTAAAATTAAAAAAAAAAAAAAAAACGGGTAAAAAAAAAAGTTTTACAAAAAAAAACCGACCCCAAAAAAAAAAAATTTTTACAAAAAAGAACAAAATGCATGTAAATAAAATTGAAAATCTGCTATAAAAAAATGCTCTTAAAATTAAAAAAAAAAAAAAACCGGATAAAAAAAAAAATGTGTTATAAAAAAATTCACTAAAAATTAGTCGTTTAAGTAGGTCTACCCATATTTAGATAAATAAAACTAGTTATAGAACTTTAGAGTCACTAAAAAGCGAGAAATAAACTATATTTTGACAAAATGGAAACCCGACTTCAAAAATAAAATATTCTATAACAAAAAATGCACTAAAAAGTAAAAAAATAATTGCATATTCTTGTGCCAATTTTAGTTCACCTAAGCAAAAATTTTTAAATATATATGTACAATTATTGTTATTTTTGGAGGCGGTGTCCAAAAATTATGTGAATTTCTCTATGCTGACACCGCCTCCAAAAATAACAATAATTGTACATATATATTTAAAAATTTTTGCTTAGGTGAACTAAAATTGGCACAAGAATATGCAATTATTTTTTTACTTTTTAGTGCATTTTTTGTTATAGAATATTTTATTTTTGAAGTCGGGTTTCCATTTTGTCAAAATATAGTTTATCTATTTTGCATTTTCAATACGTCTACATTTAATATATTAAAGAGTATTGAACCGTTTCCATTTTAGCTGCCTTTTTTATATTTTACCCATCCCTTTCGATACATAAGTCATAACAATATTCAGTTTGAACAAAAGTTGTATTGTCTAAACCACGCATATTCAAACATAACCTTATGATGGGTAATAAAAATTGTGTAAACGCGTTCTCAAAATGAATCATACTTGCATATTTAATTATTATACAATACACGTATATGTGGACCTGATATGGACAGTTGTTCTATAAACTGGATTATTTTCTGTTCGATAATTCCAATATCTGTAAAAAATCATTCTGGAGTGATTTTGTTTAGCTAAACAGTAAATGTACACTCCCGTTCAATAAAATTGAACAGACCTGCACCGAATCAGTCTCTCACAATTTTGATTATTCTTGTAGTAACAGATACAACATTTTATTTAATTTTTAACGTGAGAGTAAGATATAACACTTAACATGTATTAGCATTACATATATTTTTTAAATTCTCACTCTGTAACTGACACCGTAGTATATACAAATAGAAAATATAAATTCAATTTATACTTCCATTTCTTTTTTACACACTTAAAAAATATACTACTTATCTTTGTTTATAAATAAATAAAATTATACATTATACAGAGAGTTACAAAAGTGACGAGTTTTATGAAATGTAAGATAATTAACATTTCAGGTCTGTTCAATTTTTTTGAACGGGAGTGTATGTAGAAATTATTTATTTATTTTTATACCGTATGTTGAAATATTCAGTATTTGATATGGACATGATGCAGAAGCTTAGTTGTAGAAAAAGTAAATCATTTTTTCTGTATAAAATGATTGGCGCTGGACTTGCTAACCGAAATGTTAGAAAAATGTATTTTTTGAATTATCGACTGCGAAAATTTAGAAAATTATTACACTCGGTTCTTCGTGTATGGCGTTGTTGGGGAAAAACACGATGTGTTCGCTCGAACGGTGAAGCCTAAAACAGACCAAGTTAACTGATATGTTATCAATAAATATTTTTAATATCAAACAAGTGAAAATAACAACTAACTGAGTTTGCTTAAATGTATACTGAGTTTATGAAAAACGTTTTAAAGAATTGTCTTTTTCTATCTCTTACCGCCTCAAGGGTGGATATTTTCCCACCTAGCCGGGGAAACGGCCATTACGATTTTGTCCATTTTCAAACTTGACCTTAATTTTAGATCTAGAATACACACAAAATTTCATTTCGTTATCTCTTTTCGTTTTTGAGTTATCTTGTCTACAGGTGTACATGAGGAAATGAACTAATTAAGTCATTTTATGAACACCTATACCAACAATTTTTTTCTAAGTTCAATATTTTCAACCGTTACGAAGTCGGAACTAAGAATAATATTCCCTTGTATATATTATATATACCGTGTATAATAAATAGTATTTATAATATAATACTAAAAGTTTGTAATAACATTTGTTTAAAATTCAAGGAATTGAATAACAGATCAAATTCGAAGAATTCCTCTTGAATGCATAACAGTATTTTATGTTATAAGGGTGCTGGGAATTCCAGGAAAACCTGGATTTTTCAAGGTTTTCTTTTGAAAGGTAGAAAATATACAATTTCGTGAAATTAATTATTCAATGCAGGGTTTGAGTATATTTTTCCTCTTTTTGTCTGAAATTTTATTTGAATCAAGAGAATTTTTAACCCTAACGATTTGTGGCAATCAATAATCAGTAGTTTCTTATAAGAAATGTTCCGATTGTCTAGAAACATCTATGAAACGATCGAAAAAAGACGGGAATTTCTAAGTAGTAGTAGGCACCTTGATAGGGTGTTTTAAAATTGTCAAGACAAATTTCATGGGTTGATGTTGTTCTTCAACCTGATATGAAATGCCCTACTAAGTCGAAAAATGAGTCATTTTGTATCGATGATAATTATTTATGTATTTTTAGATCAGATTATTATTCGGAGATTTAAGTCAACAATGAAATAAGGTTCTACTGTAATTATTGTTATATTTTATTTCATTAGATGTCATCACAACATACATCTAATTAAAAAGAGCAGATCAAATAACCTTCATATGTTTGATTAAGGTTTATATAAAGTTTATTAAAAATTGTAATAGCAATGTCGATCAGTTTTTATACATAAATTATATTAACTTTTGCAACATTGCAAGAGTAACTGTGAAGGCCAGCATGAGTATATTAGTAATATCGTATACTCTATCTAGAACTTCACTACAGTTTAAAAATTTTTTTATATGATAACACATTTTTTGTTTGTCGTTTTAAGTTATACAATTGCAACGCTAGCGTGACCATAATTGAACTGTTAATAGGGGTCAATTTATATTTATGGTCATACAAAACTTGCAACGTTTTTATGTTTGTCAAAATGTTTTTTAAAAGTTTTTTTCTGGAGATTTATGCCCTGTATTTATGATAGCTTAAAAATGAAAAGAAATAACGAGCTTAGATTTCCTGAACGTGTTCTAGAGCGGAAACTAAACAGTGACTTTGAATTCGCGCTCGGTCAAACTCGGCTCATGAATTTATTTCTCCACAAAAATCTGGTTGTTAAGCTGCAGAGATAAGAAGAATAGTTTAAATACGTAAATAACTTTTGTTTAGAACTTTTCTCATAAACTCAATAGTTTTGGCATTTAATTACTAGATTGCTGAAGCAAATGAGTATAAATATACATAAATTTACAGAGCTCTGTATATAAGATAGTTATATTTGTAAAAAATTGTTGTATTTCTTGTTTCGTATTAATTTTCCTGGTAAATCAATCAGTAGGAGCTACAGTCCGGGCTGGGTCTTGGGATCCTCAATGATTCGTCTAAGTATGATCCGTCTTTGATTTTCATTTCCCAGCCTGTCACTCGCATATCACCTGGACCATCCACTTCTAGACTTTGGAATTCAAAGTTTTTCTGGATATTCTGGCGTCTTCCATCCTCTGAACGTGCTCAAACCACCGTAGTCTTTAGAATTTTAAGAACTTCACAATTTCAGATACTTCCTTGTTTTTTTGTATACGCCATTCTTCCTCGTTGATTTTGATTGCCCCATAGGTTCTTATTATTTTGCATTCAAATCTTCTTAGTTTCTCCTGTTCTTCTGCAGTGAATGTCTAGCTCTCACTGCCAGGTTATTACAGATCGAACTAGTGTCTTATAAATTTCAGTTTGGTCTTGTTATCAGTTTGCTTTTCAGGAAACTGCTTTTTCAGTTTTGGTTTTTAGTAGTGTTTACAAAATTTATAAGCGTGTAATATATTCATGAATCAAGCTCATTTTGCGTTAGTTTTATTCATCAAGGTATTATTAAATAATAAAATTTACTAAAAAATTTGTAAGTTTTTACTTATTACATCAAATGAAATGAACAATAACAAAAAAAAACCATAGACTAACTACATAAATGAGTATTCCTCGCATTAGTTACATTATTTGACTACTAGAAGCGTATCTGGTTTATTATTACCGATTTTAATTAATTTTTTTTGTTTATAGGTTTTAATGCAATGAGTGAACCGGGCACGGGAGGTGGGGCACCGCCCCCGCGGGTTCCCCCCGTGGCCCGGACGGGGGCGGTGCGACTCACGCAAGTTGCGGGGGGTCAGTACGTATTAAGTAACTCTCAAACGCAACCGGTACCTCCTCTGTCTCAGATAACGAGCATTGTTACGGCAAATCCAGTTTTAAATCAAGGAGGAGTTACTCGAATAGTAAATATGTCGCCGACACGTAGTGGTGTACTTGCTTTAGCTACGAATAGAAATTCATCACCATCGGCAACACATCAAAGTATTGTAAATGCGTTAACAAAACCTAGACAAAATCTGTTAGCAGTTGGGAGTACTGTAGCACCTGGAGTACGAACACAGACATCATCGACAGGTGTTTTTGTGACACCGACATCAACACCAACGAGTAGTCCCAATATTTCACCTGCTAAGAAACGTTTAAAATTAAATGATGGTGGTGCTAGTGAGACTACGTTAAATGAAAATGAAACATCGGGCTTGAGGAAACGAATTCTTGAGCATCGACAATTAAGGCTGCAAAGTGTTAAAGAAAGGTAAATTTTATTTTAATTAGTTCAAGGTATCCAGCAATCGGTATTCTTCAAAACTTAGCATCGCTGGGCACTCTATTCAATATAAGGGGAAGATTTTGTTTCTAACATATATTTCCTTCGCAGTTACGATGAACATTTAGCTGAATATTTTTTCCTTCAAATTGGTGGAGATGATCAAGATTTTGCATTATGGCGGAAAAAACAACCGTCACAAAATTTTCTACAATTTAAGCATATGCATCGCCTTGATACATCTGAAGAAGAGAACCATGAAGGTAATACTGTGGTAACGCCAACTCCAACACCGAATGTTCAACAACAGCCACCACAACAAGTTCCTATCCCAAATCCACAGCCAAATGTTGAAATTAAAATGACTGGAGTTGGATTAACACCGGTAGCTGTTTCCACTACGTTACCAGCACAAGTCGTTCAGTTATCTCAACAAGGTAAATTATATATTTAAAAATTTTTATTGATTTTGTTTTAATAGACTAATCCATTTTATGGAAGAGTCTAATATTAATTTACGTAATTTTTGCAGTAAATATTTGATTTGTATAAAATAATTTTTAGTAACATATTTTTTGGGTATTATTTTTATTGATTCATTCAACATATTTAGGTCAAATACCTGGACGACCTCAGGGAGGTCGTCATGGAATGGTGTTTGCCATTCGAACAACTACTCCAAGTCCTGCCCCAGCTTTAGTGCCAGGTAGTTTGGAAAATCCCTTGAGCTAAAGATTCTGTATTCACTTTTCTTTGCTGAAATAATATTATTTTTAAATATTTTTTTTGTTTTTTATATATCGCTTTTGGACTGGCCATAAATTTTTTATTTAAATATTGGAGTATATTAATTTTAGTAGACCATTTTATTTGCATTTTACTTTTGGTTAAACCAATTTATTAAATGTTGTAAAATTAATTATTGCTAACGTGAATGATTAACTTCATTATTTTGTTCTTTTTGGATGTTTTCTTTAGGAGGAACACCAATCGTACCTGACTTACCACCTGGAGGACAAACTACTACAATTGTGCCTCGAACTGTTCCTACAAATGCAGTCCAACAAACAGAAAAACGAACATCCAGTTCTACAAACATTCCTTCAACTTCACCTGTGCAAAATGCAACAACACCGTCTAATAAAAATAAAACAATGTCAACTTCCGGAAATCAAGAACAAATTGTTGAGAAAGCTAAACAGGTACAATACCAAAAAAATATCTAACCTCAAAAAATAGAGACTAGAGGGAAAAATTGATTTTTCCACTCAAAATTTGAATTTAAAGTCAACATCTTTTTAGATACACTCCTTTAAAAAAAATTACAACAAATCTTGGCTTGATACATACAATTCCACCTTAAGAAACTTGTCCCAGTGTTAGCCGAAAATGATAGTAAATACATTTTTGGACGTCAAATGGGACATACATTAACATTTTTTGCAAATTATTTTGGTTGTAAACATTTTTTACAATCTTAAATGTGGAAAATAACATTCTTCCCTTTACTTCTTTTTTAATTTGGTGAATTTGGCCAAATTGAGGACAAGTATATTTATATGGGATGTTTTTTTTGTACCTTAGGAAGCGTATGTTATGCAAAGAATCAGCGAATTACAACGTGATGGTCTTTGGACAGAAAAACGACTACCACGTGTTCAAGAACCTCATCGAACCAAAGTACATTGGGATTATCTTCTAGAGGAAATGGTCTGGCTATCAGCGGATTTTGCTCAAGAACGTAAATGGAAGAAAGCAGCAGCTAAAAAATGTGCTCGTATGGTACAAAAATACTTTCAAGATAAAGCAGTGGCCGCTCAAAAAGCTGAAAAAGCACAAGAACTACAATTACGACGAATTGCAGCGTATATGTCTCGTGAAGTTCGTCAATTTTGGCAAAATATCGAGAAAGTTGTTGAGTACAAACAGCAGACACGGCTGGAGGAAAAGCGAAAACAAGCGTTAGATCAACATTTGAGCTTTATAGTTGACCAAACTGAAAAGTATTCACAATTGTTAGCAGAAGGTATGAATAAAAGTGGAGTTCCAAATGATTCCAATACAGTGCTTGAAAGTGGAACATCTTCAAGAATACCATCTCCAAGTGGGCATGGATCTGATGATGAATTCAATCCTGGTAATCAATCATCGTCTGATGATGAAGAAACTATTGCCTTAGCTGAAGCTGAAGCACAGGATGAAGCACAAGAGCTTGCAGCACTGCAACGCGAATCTGAAATGGACTTAGACACGTTAATAAGCGAACTACCTGCTGATTATCTAGAAAACCGCGATAAAGAATTACCATCTGATAACGAGAGTGAATCGGAATCAAATAAAGACAGTACCACGGATCGTAAAGGTGATGAAGAGTTCACAATGGATTCTGATAACGACGAATCCGACGTTGAAGATACAATTCTGGAACAAGAAAAGGAAGAAGGTGAACAAAATCATAAGGAAGAACTTGATGAACTCAATAATTTGGCTGAAATGGATATCGAAGAATTGAAAAAAATGTACAGTTCAATGCCGCCACCACCTGAAGAGAATTCGATGGATGTACAGGATGAATCAGAAAGTGAACAAGATGACGAGGAAGTTGATAGTGATGATGTTGATAGTGACAATAATAGTGAGAATGAGAACAATTCTGCAGATAGTGACGATGGATCAGATTCAGAACTTGATCATTCTGAATCTGAGAGTGAAGATGATTCTAAAGATACTTTAGGTTTAAAATCATTGTTGGATGATACATCAAAAGAGGGTGAAGATAAGTCTGAGAATAAGGATAATTTGTTTAATGATGTCGCTGCGCTTGCAGAAAGTATACAACCGAAAGGAAATACGCTGTCTTCGACAAGTGTAAGTTCAGTTGTTCTTTTTTTTGGAATTCTAGACTTCGAATTAGAAAAATATGTTAACATAGTCTTAATTTTCGCACATCCGATATTAAAATAACGTTGGAGATATTAGTTTCTAATTTTCTGGACATAATGGATAAAACCTCTGGTTCGTTAGTGATCCAAATTCTCGAATTCCTAAATAATTTCTATGTGGAAAAAAAAAAAAAACAGAAATTTCAATTGAATAATACAACTCAATTTTTTTCCAAAATCAAGTAGATTAAGGCACAAATTTCTTATATTTTTTTGCAATGTCGATCAGTTTTTGTACAAATTGCATCAACTTTTGCAACGTTGCTAAATTAAAATGCGAAGGCCAGCATGAGTATATTAGTAACATCATATACTCTATCTAGAACTTCTCTACAGTTAAACTCTTTTTGATTATTAAAAAATGTGAAATCATTCTTAAATGCCCAGCACTAATATTACCATGAATCAAATCACAAATATCAGTATCGTTTGCACATTAACTTTATACTATCCATGATATTACCTGTCTCTTAGCAGGAGTCACCAGATATCCATGCAATTTCTAACATTGACCAATATAATTTTTAACTTTACTCGTGAAGACTTTCACGATTAACTTGGTTAGAGTTGTATGGAAATACGTATTTCGAGATGAGTGAAGGACCTTAAAAAGCTTTCGTCTTGTCTTTCCATGTACTAAACCTTAAATCACGCCATTTAATATTCTTATTCATAATCAGAAGTCCAAAAATCGTGCTGGGCCCATAACCTGGAAGTAAGGTTTTTTTTGAATAAGCAGTGATTTCTTTAATTGCCAAAATAGTCTTCTTAAGATGTTCGCTAATTTTGGTTACAGGTGGTAACGCCCATACCTTTTTTATTAAAACATACCTTACGAGAGTACCAACACATTGGTTTGGATTGGTTGGTAACAATGTTTGATCGAAAATTAAATGGAATTCTAGCGGATGAAATGGGTTTGGGTAAAACCATACAAACAATTGCACTTTTAGCACATTTAGCATGTGAAAAAGAGGATTGGGGACCACATTTAATAATAGTGCCAACATCAGTAATGCTAAATTGGGAAATGGAATGTAAAAAATGGTGTCCTGGTTTTAAAATTTTAACATATTATGGTACACAAAAAGAACGAAAACTAAAGCGTACCGGTTGGACAAAACCGAATGCATTCCATATTTGTATTACATCGTATAAATTAGTGATACAAGATCATCAAAGTTTTCGACGAAAAAAATGGAAATATTTAATTTTAGATGAGGCACAGAATATTAAAAATTTTA
Organism: Nineta flava; assembly: GCA_963920215.1. NCBI lineage: Eukaryota > Metazoa > Arthropoda > Insecta > Neuroptera > Chrysopidae > Nineta > Nineta flava. The sequence goes on from OY986041.1 coordinate 123,349,503, forward strand.
AATCACAACGATGGCAACTTTTGTTAAATTTTCAGACCCAACAGTAAGTACATACATAATATTTTTTTACTTTCTAGTGATGGGTAATTGTGAGTGATTTTTTATCCATATGTAATATTTTGTAGTTTTCAAGAAACATATACTTTCCTTGTCAGCAATTTTGTTTATAAATTTTTGGAATTTTAGTTTTCTATAATGGAATCAGTCCTTACTTAGTCCCTAAAATTTTTTATTATATTTCTATTTATTTTCGTCTCTGTAATTCGAGAGATTATCGCAAAGAAAGTATTTATACAAAAATTCATATAATGCTCCAAATTTATGATTTACGCATATGTGGGTTTAATATGCGAAAAAAATGGGGCGCACCAATTACCCAAGTGTCCACGTTAAAATTTTACTTCAAAGAATGACCAAAGAGAAGAAAAGTTTCAAGTTGTTCTTTTTAAAACTTCAAAACAATTTTGGTTGAAACATTCTTCGAAAACCGTATGAGTTCAAACAAAATGCTAACATTTCCCTGCAATGTCGATCAGTTTTTGTGTAAACTGCATTAACTTTTGCAACATTACTAAATTAAAATGCGATAAAATCGTAACAAACAATATTTTAACAGAATGATTTGACAGTTTTTGAGTTACTATTTTAAGTCAAATTAAGTATATTAGGAAACAGATATAAAAAATCTTAAAAAATATTTCTAAAACCAATTGGATTAGACAACAATTACTTATATTTTCTTGCAATGTCGATCAGTTTTTGTATATATATTGCATTAACTTTTGCAACATTGCTAGATTAAAATGTGAAGGCCAGCATGAGTATATTAGTAACATCGTATACTCTATCTAGAACTTCTCTACAGTTAAACTATAAAATCGTTTTGTAACTGCCCAGCACTGAATGGTTTTTCACAAAAATGTGTTCTAATCTTTCTATATCGATTTTATCTAGACGATTACTGTTAACTGGTACACCATTACAAAACAACTTAATGGAATTATGGTCCTTGATGCATTTTTTAATGCCAAATGTGTTTCAATCGCACCGTGAATTTAAAGAATGGTTTTCCAATCCAGTTACGGGAATGATTGAAGGAAATTCAGAATATAATGAGAGTATCATCAAAAGATTACATAAGGTAAGTTGAAAAACGCAATTTTTGTGTTAGTGGGAAAAGTTTTCAGCGTATTTGCTGGCAATGTCGATCAGTTTTTGTACTTATTACATTAACTTTTGCAACATTGCAAGAGTAAAATGCGAAGGCCAGCATGAGTATATTAGACACATCGTGTACTCTATCTAGAACTTCTCTACAAATAAAATTCCAGGATGGCGAATGATTTGGAAATTTTAGTCTCAAACAAGCAAAAAGATCCAAATATCTCCAGAATATAAATGATTTTATTTGATGCAACTTTTATTTTTGTTTCTTGAAAATAATCGAATTGAATAGACATTTTTTTCCTACATAATAATTATCTTGTCATCAAATTAGAGCGGTTTTCGTGCTTTTTTGGTCCAAATTTCATTCAAATAAAAATTAAAAAATTATTGCGATATTTTCAAGATTCACTCGTTAGAAAAAATCACAACTAATTTGTCATCGTTTTAAATTAAAGTGTTTCAAAGATTAATTGGACCCATCCGAAAAATTTCCCCCTTTTGAATAAATTGAATTATTTACAGTAAACTAAACCTACAGAGTCGGAGCACATTGTGCCATAGATTGGTTTGTTTGATAATTTGGACCTTTAAATCTTAATTAATACAAGTCACAGTTTCGTATGTGAATTGTTGTTTACTACTATTATTTTTGTGATCCATCCTTTCGATTGTTTGATTTTTTTTAAAATATTTATTTTTAGTTTTTATTGTTATATTCGTTCTTGTTATTATTTGCATTGTTTTCATTCGCTATATTCATATTTATAACAAAATAATATGAATAAAAAACGAAAACGAAGCCGATTTGTTTTGGCATATGTTCACGTGTTCAGTGAATGTATATGCTATTGTCGATGGACTCTGTAGGCTGAGTTTAATATAGGTCATTGCTCTTTTCTTCAAAATAATAATTTATTTTTTATGGAAGTTTATTATTAACAGTATTTTTGCTTTTTGATATAATTACAAGACTTAAAATAAAAAGGCTCAGAGATTTTTTTCCCCGTAGCCAAGAAAAAAATTCATATAATTTTAAAACTCCATTTCGATCGCCATCCTAAATTCTATCGTATTTTTACTGAATTTTTATATCGTTTTCCGAAGAATATCTGAAATTTAAGTATCTATGTTTTTTAGGTCCTACGCCCATTTCTGCTGCGCAGATTAAAGTGTGAAGTAGAAAAACAAATGCCAAAGAAATATGAACATGTTGTATTATGTCGTTTATCAAAACGACAAAGATATTTGTATGATGATTTTATGTCCCGTGCAAAGTATGTGTTTAAAATTTTTTTTAACAAAAAGTTTTAATTTAAAATTGAGTGTGTTCTCTTTTCTAAGAATACCATACAATAGAAGTGAAACTCTTTATTTTTTTCTAAAATTTGAAGGAACTATTTCAATTTATTTAATTGTTTTTTAAATTTACATACTAGGAGATAAGGTCGCACGATTTTTGTATTCAGACAAAACAACGTTAAAACATTTTTGAAAATCCAAAAGGATTAGACACAAATTGTTTGCCTTTTCTTGCAATGTCGATCAGTTTTTGTACATAAATTGCATTAACTTTTGCAACATTGCTAGATTAAAATGTGAAGGCCAGCATGAGTATATTAGTAACATCGTATACTCTATCTAGAACTTCTCTACAGAACTTTTTTTTGTTTATTAAAAAAAGTGAAATCATTCTTAAACGCCCAGCACTAATTTTACGATAAGTCAAATAAAAAATATCAGTATGACGTATTGGAGACTCAAGCAAGTTGCTCTGTTGAACAATTTAGTAAGTACTGCTAGTAGGTTGGAATATTAAGTTCCACCCCCTGTCTGAGATCCCTATATTGTGTCTACGTTATAAAATGGTGAATAAGAGACAATATTCTGCAATAATTCATATTATGGACGTTTTGGGACATTTTTTTTTTCAATTTTAATGGTTAGAACTGGGCAAGCATAGGTCTAAACTGCGTTAGCTTCATAACAAGACCGCCGACTCTATACATACTTATAATTGTTCGCGCGATTTTAACTTTTAGTGTGTACGATACGTAAGAAACATATTAGCTGCAAGATTGAAGGAATTGGAATTGGCATTTTCCATATTTCATTTAATTGTTCATTAAAGTTCCTGTTCAAAATAGTAATTTTTATTCGAAAAAATGATGCAATATATGAATGAAGTTTGTCGCGCATATGTAGAAGTTTCTCTTCTAATGTTTAGTAGTAATGTAACATTACATTGATCAATTTTGTTTTACATAGAAATGTTTTTCAGAACACGAGAAACATTAGCAACAGGAAATCTATTGAGTGTAATCAATGTATTGATGCAATTACGTAAAGTATGCAACCATCCGAATTTATTTGAAGTTCGTCCAACTGTCTCACCATTTCAAATGGAAGGTATTGTTTATAATACGGCATCACTTGTTTATGGTCTTTTAGATTACGATCCGTTAAATGTAAGTATTCTAATTTTATTTAAACTGTAATCATTTTTTAATTTTACATTACCCTCCTCCAGAAAGATCTCAAACTTTCGCTCGAATTTGATATATTTTTGATGTGAAAAAACTATAGCGAGACTATACGGGGAGTGAAATGAAAGGATTTCCCACATTTCTTATGGGAAACACCCACATTTCTTATGGGATTTTTGTTATCTTTTTGAGCTTCTGATCAAATGTTATCATGGTCACACGGTCGGAAAATGGACAGTTTTCCAGGTATTGGGGGTGCAAAGTCGATTTTTCATTATGGTCTATCCAGCTATGGTCCATTCAACGCGTCTTCGCTAGTTTTCTACTGGGGTTTTTAGGGTACTTGATTTCGAATCTGATGTCGAAAATAACATTTTACAATTGACAGCTGTCAATAGCACTGTCAACTTGCTTTATTTACCGTAACAGGAGTATCAGCATATAGACAGGGAGGTTTTTGGGCCGCGGATTTCAAATCCGGTTTCAGAAGTGGCATTGAGAATATAAGTTGTCAGTGTTGTTATAACGAATAACTTTTATCGATATTTTTTTCTTCTAAAACCAATCAATGGATTTAGCACTAATATTTACTATCAAAATGTTGTGCCAAATCCTTTTGGTTTACGAAAAAAATGTTGTCATTATAAAAATGTAAGCAACTTTGATTCGAAACATTTTTTTGAATAGATTCTGCACAAAACTTCTAAACTTCAAAAATTCTAAAAAAGGTCGCCATTTTTGGAGTCAATATAATATCTCGTTTAATAATACGATTTCGATTACCAATTTTATTTTGGAGTTCCGCAATTTCCATTTTAATGATGATAACGATACAATTAAAAACTGAAAATTTAATATAAATGTTTTATTTATATTGAATTTTGAGTGATTGACTATCGAGGCATTTGTCTGAAAAAAAATTCCGGTCTAATTTTAATTTGTGCATTATTTGATTTGATTTTGGGAACAAGTAAAAATTTAGTCTTTTTTTGTTATTGCAGAGTATTGATTTATTTTCTCGGCATTTCTTACTGGCAAAGCTAGAGGAATCAATGACAGCTGTTGACGCACATCGTATCAAACAATTAAGTTTACCAAGGAAATTAATTGAGGAGATTGATAGTGCACCAGAGCCACCACCGTCTTGTCCAAGAGGTCAAATTAAGATCAATATTAAATTGGGTGAACCAAAAGAAACTAAATCTATACCCAATAATACTGTGATTAATGCTAAACCTACATCGACGACATCATCAACAACAGCTGCGTTAAATAAAACGACAACATTACAGAATACTCAGCAAGCGACGACTGGTACGTAAAATTCAAGGTTTTTTCTTGTTTTTCTCTTTATTACTATTCATATAAAAAAAGGATACTTCAAATTGAACTTAAAAATCAAAACGTGTCGTAGAAATCATCTATTTTTTGTGGTCTATTGCGAGTTTTAAACCCAAGGGATAAAGTGACGAAATAGCACTTATGTAAACAGTTGTTCGAAATGGTCGAGTACTACACAAAATGTATAGCTTATCTACCATATAGGGTCCCACCAAAAATGATACGCGTAAAATCGTAACAAAACAATATTTTAACAGAATGATGTAAGTTTTCAAGTTGCTATTTTCAAATTAAGCATATTAGAACAAATATAATCAATCTTAAAACATATTTCTAAAACCAATTGGATTAAAACACAAATTGCTTAAATTTTCTTGCAATGTCGATCAGTTTTTGTACATAAATTGCATTAACTTTTGCAACATTGCTAGATTAAAATGTGAAGGCCAGCATGAGTATATTAGTAACATCGTATACTCTATCTAGAACTTCTCTACAGTTAAACTTTTTTGATTATTAAAAAAATATAAAATCATTCTTTTACGCCCAACACTAATTTAACTATGAATGACAGATATCAGTATTGTTTTCACAAGAAGCTTTTAAAGCCATGACGTTACCAGTGTCCTAGCGGAGGTTACTGGTTAGTTAAATTATTTCCAACACTACAAATTTCCAAAAAAAGTGTATCATTTTTGTGGAGCCCCCTGTGTATAGTATAGGTCAAATGAATTCTTTGCTTAAGGTAGTTGCATCACGACAGTCGGAGCAAAAAGTTTACCCTAAAGAATATAGTAATTTCAGTTAGGATTCGTAATTCATCAACCCAAAACTTTTTGTTGCTTATGTACCAATCTTAGCCAATCTCGTACGACCAGCTGTTCGTTTGAACCAGTATTATAAAATCTGGCAACATTGTCAGATTTGTAATATCTCAGAAACTGTGTTGTTGTAACTATGAATTAAACTTAAAAAAAAGGAAGTATTTTTGTTGTTTAATTTTAACCAAATGACGAATTGCACGCACAATGGTGTCCTAAAATTGATCTTGAGGATATATTTTCTCCATTTATGTAGGTAGAAATCGTTTGTGCAAAATTTTTACTGAACGAAACCTGAAAATTCAAGTTCAATTTTGATTACCCTTTATAAAGTATTGCTTGTTTGTTAATTTTCATTTTTGATGTAATAAATTTTCATTATTTTTCTTCGATTTATTTTGTTTGTAATTTTTGTTTTTTATTGGACGTATTCAGTAAAACACTAGTTCGCTTCTATAACTATTCGTCATGCAAGTTCCTGAAAATATTAAATTTTCAACTTTTGTGTGGTATTTTTCGTACCTTAAAACCATCCACCGGCCTTGTTTTTTTTTCTATTGAGTTTGCTGTACATAAAAAAAAAAAGATATTAACTTCAATTAAAAAAAAAAAAAAAAATTTTATAGACTCTTCTCTGGCTACAAATTAAAGGAAGGCCAACGAAGATTTATTTTTTATAACAAATCATTTTTATTCGAAACATTTTTTCGAAAACCAAAAGAATTCGCACAAATCGACTCCAAAAATGTACAACATAGTAGTATATAGATGTTTAATTCTAATAATAGGATCCTTCAATAGTAAGGAAATCTTATGGACAATTTCTGCCCCTAAAAGTTACTTTGATGTGAGGTGAATAAAACGTGATATTTCACACACTAGAATTAAGGCCCCTGCACATGGGGACAGTAGTGGCGGCCAGTACTGTCTGCTAGAAGTGGCAACCAGTGAAATGGCCGGACAGTAGGCTTACACACGAGGACAGTAATGGCTTCCACTTGGCAGATAGTAACCAGGTTTATGTGGATGTGGTGAGTGTGTAGCGGTATCGCATGCATAATTATTTATTATATCAATCATTTACCTCTACAATTTGACGCCCGAGAAAAAGTAAGCGAAGAGGGTGGTAAATTAACAAATTTTTTCTTTAAAAATATGTTAATTTACCACCCTCTTCGCTTACTTTTTCTCGGGCGTCAAATTGTAGAGGTAAATGATTGATATAATAAATAATTATTATTTAAATAAATAATAAATATATGTTAAAGATATAATTGATCTTTATTAAATTGAATTATGACATATTATATATATATATATATATATATGTAAATTATCAAAGTTGTTAACATTCAAAGCAACCGTGATAATAGAAGGAAGTTATAGTTGTTATGCAACAACTAAAAATGATAAACAAAATTATAATAATAATTTAATGAAAATGCGATACCGCTACAAGTGCAACATCGTCAGAGGATGTGTGAGATCATAGAGTTCGCGCTCTACTGGCGGCCAGTATTTTTTAAAACATGCCCAATAATAGATGCCACTAGGTCAAGTGGCCCTCTGGCGTCCGCTAAACTCAAATCTGTTTGAGTTTGATGGCCGCTAGTTTTCAACTGGATGTTGAAGCGGTAGTATCCCTGCACACGAGAACAGTAGAGGGATAATTATACTAGCGACCATTACCGCTAGTACCCCGTGTGTAGGGGGTACATTCAAAACAACGCATGAAGGAATGAAGCTATGGTAGCCATATTTTATGCTGATAAAAGAAAATATTTTATCTTGAGATGTTGAAATTGTTGTACAGTAGAACTCCAATTATTCGGATCGCTTTGAAGATTAAAAAAAAGCTGTATTCAACTAGTTTTTGCAACAGCGAGCACTAGGAAGCCCTCTTTCAGGACCGATTGTGAACAAAAACTATATTAAAGAAATGATCACTTTTATGATTTGTCCAATTATTCGGACCTGATCCGGTCTCAACTAATCCAGATAATTTGAGTCCTATTGAATATGTATCTAGGTTATTTGACAGATAGTGCCATCTGAGATTTCTCTTTTAATCTTCATTTAAGAAAACTACGAGTTGATATTTTCCTGATCACGTTTCGTGAAAACCTATTTTTAGCTGAATATTTCCAATATTTCCGTCACTTTATTTGTTTCGTTTGCTTTTAAAATCTTATTAACATATTATTTACTCCAAACATATTTCTTTAAATTTTTGGAAATGGGCCTTTTTTCTTTTCTTTTTTTTGTAGTTAATTAATTAAAAAAGAAATTAAACTTTTCAATTATAATTTCCATTTTCTTTTCCTTTTTGTAAATTTTTTTTATAAATATTTTGGTAATGAAAGTTGTACACACTCATTTGTTTTTAAAATTCAGATAAAATTTTGCCCTATACAGGATTAAAATTTCGAGTAACTAACAATCCTGGTGTACAAAGTTATTCATTGCAACTAGTACAACACCCAAATGTAGTAAAAACAATATCCTTAAATTCAGCAACAAATCAATTGAAAACCGATGGCGCTCCCCAAATAACACAATTTGTACATGCTGGTAAACATATATTACTTGCTACATCTGCATCCCAGTCTCCACAGCTTCAACCTATCACATCTGCAGGTAACGAACATCATTATTCATCTTAGGGACCATTCATAAAATACGTGTCACAAAAAATCATCAGCTTGAACCTCTCTTCCACTGTCGTCACATTTGATGATATTTTCCTAGTAATTACTATGAAAAAATTACTTACTCTTCGTGTTTTTGGGGTTTCCTGGTCAAATCAGGAATTCTTCTAGTTTCGTTATGTCTGTCTGTATATCGTAGCCTTTTAAATCGCAAGCTATTAGGTCTGTAAATCGCAAGCTCCTGGCTATTGCCAATATATGGGAGAAGCGAATCTCGTCAGACTAGAGTAGAAGGGGGAGCACAATGGACTATAAGGTCGAAGTGCAATACTTTTTAGACCCCAAGATCTATCTATCTAGTTACAACGTTTACGAAGTTATGAAATAAAATCTTAAAAAAAACTATTTTCAGAGCACCTGTTTACATGTCCACTGGGGGGATCTGTTTTTTATTTTGATACCCCATCGTGTTAGGTATCTTTGATAAGATATTTCTAAAGTATTTCCGCTGTACCATGGATTCTTTTTGATACAGGGATCTTCCCAGGGTCGTCCCCACCCTGTAGCAACAATCAAGTGGTTAAAATATCAATACTAAAAAAATTTTGTATCTATATGATCTACCGTTAGTCCCTCAGCTTCCTCGTATAGTTCGTTTTCGGCCGTTAGTCTGCCTTACGTAAGTTCCTGAGTTTCTTTTGTCGAAGATAAAACCGACGCCCAACCCTGTTTATACCTGCATTGCACTTTTAAACCGAAACAAATCATGGGATAAATCTTCGAAATTTAAAACTTCGTTCTCAACTTTCAGTTTGACTTACATTTTTGAATGTTACACAGAAATTTTTTACCATCATAAACATTATATAGTGGCGTATTTTCGACACTACTCATAATCCTTCCTCTTTTAGCGTAACGTATTTTGTGAATGTCCCCTTAACTTAACAAATTTTGATAAAACAAAAGCACATTTTATCAAAAGTGTCTTGTGTTTTGCAAACTTCCTTCATTGTTTTTTGGGACCTGGCGCTTGCATTTATGGACATTAACAAATAATTAACAAAATAATAACGCTTGTTAAATTTTGGATTGGGGAATTTTGAAATGGGAAATTGTTGTTTTTTTTTACAGTAATGACATCTAGTGGCCAACGTTTAGCAGTATTATCGAAAAGTCCAATTGTGACGAATGTTTCTTCGGCTGGTCGTGTAATTAATACCAACATGAACACAAGAACTGTGTTCATACCGACAGTTGCAACATCTATACCACAAGTAAGTTTTTAATTTTTTTCCCGAATATTTCTTTACGCCATCTATGTGACAAAATCTGAATAGAAAAAAACCTTACTTTACTGACATACTTTTTTCAAATTGTCAGTGTTAAGCCCATTTCACAATGAAAAAAATAAGGAATAAAATATAAGATATAAGAATAAGATATAATATATAAGATATAGCACAGCAACCAAAACACAATAGGCGATAAGATATAATATTCAACCAATCACAGCGGTTGAATGCCAGCTGCTGATGTGTGCACAAATGTCAAAAACATAAGTCGGAGAGTCGACTGCGCATAGCATCCTGCGCATAACATTGTGATTGGCTGGGAATAAGATATAAGGAATAGATATCCAACGCGACGGAAATTCTGTTGCTATATCTTATTTCTTATTCCTTATATATGAATTGTGAATTGATCAACGGTTCTACCATCGCTGGATTCCACTATTCCTTATATCTTATATCTTATATTTTATTTCTTATATCTTATTTTTTTCATTGGCTTTAGGCATTTTGGTTTGATTTTAAGGGCTTTTGAAGTCACTCAAACATTCTTTTTCTTAAAAAACAGCTAAACTGTTTTCATCCGACATATTGAATATTGGTATTAACTAACGCTTACACGAACTGGAATGCCAAAACGAAAGGCATTTTCAAGAGTAACGTGTGTAAAGAAAGCGTGTAAGCGCCGAAAACGAGCACAGCTTTAGTTTACTAAGGATTTAGTTATTCTAAACACGACCAATAAGTGACTTGACTACTGGTTAATGTAATATTGGTCTTTTAGTTTTAGTTAAATCTTTCTGCTCTATATTTTGGAATTCCATCTTTCTGCCAAGTAGTTGATACATGTTTTCGATACTGTATCGATTGTTTAAGAAAGGAAAGTAAATTTGTGTACGTATACTTTTTGTCCGAATACATTTTAAATTAATATTCAGGCTGTGTACTTCACTACATTAAATAAAAAAGAAATTTCGAATAGAAATTGATTAATAAATTATTTACTTTTCCAAATTTTCTTTTAAAATAATCGCAATTGTAATAAAAGTTTTGATAATTTTTCTAAAAGATGCGCTCAGTTTCTCACATTTTAATACTAAACTTTTAGTTTCAACAGCAACACCAAATTCAACCCATGGAAACAAATCATAATTCAACAGCATCACCTGATAAATCAACCCCATCAACACCAAGCGTCTCAATCTCGCAACCATTAAATGCAACACTAGTTAATCAATTACTTACACAAATTTCATCCAATCAACGGCAGGCAGAATTACAAGCTAACAAAAATGCATCCAAATCTGATGAAACAAAAAGTCCATTTTATGATGTAAGTACTTATAAATTTTTACACTTTACCACAAAAACCTAATTGGTTTTTATTTGTTATGAAAAATCGTAAAACTGCTTCGTTTATTCGAATAATTTTCGATTTCGATATTTATGATGATAAAAATACACATTATCGAGAAAATTGATTATAAGTGTCTTACTTATAATTAGTTTGGAGTGACCGACCATCGAGGCATTTGTCTGAATAATTAACTAAGATACTCAGACGCTCAAGTTATGAAATAACGGAATTTGATTTGTATTTTTCCATTTTCAGGCAATTTTAGAACGAAGAAAGCGTAAAGCTCGCGAAACAAAACTATCAATTCTATCACGTGTAAATGAAGAACGCTGTTCCGCGTTTCCACTTTACGGTGAAGATTTACGAAATGCATGCAATGTTTTCACAACAAATGATAATATTTACGATGAACATCCAGCATATCGTGATACCACACCGTGGACTGCGCGGGGGTACAGCTATTGTCGACGCGTTGCAATCGAACGTGAAAAAGGTTTTACATGGCATCATACAAAAACTTTACGCCAATCAATTCATTCGGTTGAAGATTATATTCACGAATTAAAGGATGTGCTAGATCGTTATGTATTATTTGTTCCTTCTGTCCAAGCACCAATTCCTCAAGTTCATGTATCACATCCACCACCGGGTAAACTATGGGAAGAGCAACGAATGGAGTATTATTTACGACATCATTTGTCGGGACCAAGTGCACCGTTACACACGATTGCCAGAAATATGGCAACACAATTCCCAGATCCTCGTCTCATACAATTCGATTGTGGTAAGTTTAGAGCTTTACATGCTTTCAGGATAATGTAATCCTGTAGGATTTACTAATTCTGTTTTATGTATTTTAGGTAAACTTCAAACATTAGATAAATTATTAAGAAAATTGAAGACTGAAGGACATCGTGTCCTAATTTTTACTCAAATGACTAGAATGTTGGATGTTCTGGAATCATTTTTAAATTATCATGGTCATATTTATCTTAGATTAGATGGTACAACAAAAGTTGATCAACGTCAGGTAAGACTTCATTTGGAATAATCTGGAAATTTAAAAAAAAAGTATAGAAAAATGAACGCTATACTTTTCAACCCAATTTGATTTGTCAGGTATTCAAAATTCACAAAACAGATTTTTACGATGGAGTCTTTTCAGGAAAATCTAGATATATCAAGGAATAAACGTTATTCCAGAATAGTTTAATTATTCTGGAATATCGTTTATTCCTTGATATATCCAAATTTCCCTAAGGGAATATTAATGGGTTACTTTGTTTAAAAAACAAAGAATAATTCTTTAACTATCGTAAATTTTTGTAATTGCGCGGGTATTTTTTTATTTTTTCGTCCAGAAAGTTTGGCAATTGTCTTAGGAATGTAAAAAAAAGGTTTTTGTAAACAGGCGTGATATGTAAAAAAATTTGTTTTTGATTTTCTTTTTACTCACATATTCGAAACTAATCGAATTCAAATTTGAAAAGAAGCCATAAGTATTAGCTACGAGTTATAGACTAAGATTTATGCCATCGATTTGATCCGAATAATCAAATATCCGGATAATTGGATAAATCTTGAAAAAAGGTTATTTCTTTAAAAATAGCTATCATTGATACAACTTAATGTCGATTTTCGCGGATAAAAGTTATGCTTTTTCGCAAATACTTGACTTATGTCCTGTAAACACAAATGATTTTCCCAAATAATCGGCCTTAAAAGATAGTTTTCCAATTTTTTCGCTGCTGTCAAGACCAAGATAGATATATCTTGGGGTCTAAAAAGTACTGCACTTCAACCTTATGGTCCATTGTGCTTCCCCTTCTACTTCAGTCTGACGAGATTCGTTTCTCCCATATTTTGGCAATAGCCAGGAGTATGCTGACCAGGTCTTCCTGAAGGTTCATATATTCGTGTTGAGATGCACCGAATATCTTGTATCTGCTCTAACCCAGAGGTTCGCAGTCAACGATAATGTGGCTGGATGTTTCTTTCTCCTCGCCACACAATCTGCACACAATGTTCCTGTTATGGAGTCCCATTGTGTGTAGATGCTTCCGCAGGGGTAATACCCGGTAATGAATCCGATAACCTTCCGCAGTTGCATCTTGTCCAGCTTTCTGTGCATCGAGAGGTAGCCTCTTGGTTGCATTCCGAGCAGTATTTTCCCGAGTTTTTGCTGCGGTACAATTTTCCCAGTGATCACGGTGTTTAGCATTTATCCACTCGTTGATTACCCGTTTACATGCAGTCTTTGGAATTCTTAAAATAGGATCTGGGCCTATGAAGAGTATTCCGACTCCATTCTTTGCTAAGGTATCTGCTTTTTCGTTTCCTTCGAAACTACTGTGACTCGGCATCCAAACCAATTAATCATTATTCCGTTTCGGTAGCTCCAGCAGTTCCTTCAGACATTCCTTTACTACCTCTGAGGTGACCTCAGTTCCAGACATGTATCGCCTTCTCCCTCGCATTCTTTTATACGGTAGATTTCCAATATTGATAAATAGACAAAATAAACCTTTAGGTAAATGTAAATATTTGTAGTAATTTTTAGAGCTCCCGTATAGTTAGCTATTTAGATAAAGATGTTTAAATTATGTAAAGGATCCCAACTGCGGAGTCACAATAATATTTTGATGAAAGATTTTAATAAAATTTTGTTGCTAAGGTGGGGTCTACATAGTTAATATTACCAAGGGCTCAGATTTCTCTGTGCGTGAGTCCTAGATTCGCATCATACTCGGATTTTTAATGATGATAACTTTACAACTTCGACTGAAAATTCAATATGAGTGTTTTACTTGTATTGAGTTTACTAAGATTGACATTCGAGGCATTTGTCTGAAAATTACCATAAATATTTCAAAAATAATGTCTTTTTGATTGCGAATTTAAAAATAAATGTTTGTTTGAATTTCCCTAGATGTTAATGGAACGTTTCAATGGTGATAAACGGATATTCGCATTTATTTTATCAACCCGATCGGGTGGTGTTGGTGTAAATTTAACGGGTGCGGACACAGTTGTATTTTATGATTCGGATTGGAATCCAACTATGGATGCGCAGGCACAAGATCGATGTCATCGTATTGGACAGACAAGAGATGTGCATATTTACAGGTATTTACATGAGTTATCTAATTTTATTTTGGATTCCACCTTTCTGCCAAGTAATCGGTATATGTTTTCGATACGTTATCGATTGTTTAGGAAAGGAAAGTAAATTTGTGCACTTTTGGCCTGGATTATATTTTCCATTATATTCAGGGTGGTAGTTTCACTACATTTACTTTTGTATGGAAAATTCGTCGATGCATTTTCAAAAGATGTTTTTTTTTTTGTTTAAAATATATTTTTCGTTGTTTTGATTACAGGTTGGTTAGTGAAATGACAATTGAGGAAAATATCTTAAAGAAAGCAAATCAGAAACGGATGTTGGGTGATCTAGCAATAGAAGGTGGTAACTTTACGACGGCATATTTCAAAAGTGTAAGTTAATTTTACTTTTAATCCAATTTTTGAATTTTCTGTATCCAATTTACATATTATAGTGTTAATTGGATCAAAAATATCGTGATAATTTGACGATTTGATGAAATGGTTTACTAGATACTGTCTGAAAGGGGGTATGGAGACATAAATAGGGTATTATCTCTGAAACTATCTGTCAAATCGTCAAACTAACTAGATTTTCGTGTTTTTTGGGTCCCAATTACCTTATAAACTAATTTTCATTCAAATCGATGACTAAAAAATTTTTGTGAATTTTACGATTTTTTCTATACCTTAAAAAAAATGCAAAAAATAGAAAAATATTTTTTGGTCCCGATTTGGATGAAAGTCACTATATAATACCAATTGGACCCAAAAAACACGAAAATCGTATTAATTTGACGATTTAGTGAGCGGTTTACAAGATACTGTCTAAAATAGTATTAAAGGGGATATCGAATTGAGTAAAGAAGGTATATCTCTGAAACTATTTGTCAAATCGTCAAACTAACTAGATTTTCGTGTTTTTTGGGTCCCAATTACCTCATGGAACTTATTTTCATTCAAATCGATGACTAAAAAAATTTTACGAAATTTTCGATTTTTCTAAGGGAGGTGGTGCATTACTCGTCTCACTTCGAAACATACCTCTCTTGCTCACTCTCACTCAGAGTATACACATCTACCCGCTCCCTTCCCCGGCATTACGAACAATAGATACTCACAGTCCCTTGCTGGTACTCTGCAAAAGTCAATGTCTGTCCAGCGCTAAGACAGCGATAGATACACTATACATTGTTTCCAGATTGGGTCTATTTTAAAATACAAGCTGTATAATGTCAACCTACCACACAATCGTGTATATCAACTAAATTTTTGTGTTTTTATGGGTCCTAATTAATTTTTTTGTTTCATTCTCATTTTTGTTTTACAGTCAACTATACAAGATCTATTTAATGTGAATGCCAATGAAGATGCTTCAACAAGAATGGCTGAGGTAGTCGATCGTGAAAAAGAACGTAAAGAGAGACTACAAAAACAACTCGATAATCAAGTAAGTCATAATTTTATGATCTATTATAATATAGCGTGCCTTCGTATTCGAGGCGAAAAAATATTATAACAAATGTTTTCGCTACTAAAAAGAAGGCAGAATAAAAAGTTTTAGGCTTAGTTGAAGAAATAAATTTCTTTTTTTATTAAGTTTAAAACTTACAGGTTTCTCTTCTATTCTCAAGGTATCTCTTCTATTTCTCCGTTGTTGAATCATTTCCCCTTTATCGTCACTTAAAAATTCAAATGGATACCTCGCTAAAAAAGTTTTACTTATAAAAAAAAAGTATAAAAATTATTACCAAAATTAAGTACAAAGGTTCATTTTTTAAATGATTTAAATTGGAATTATTTTCTTTGTCACACTCAAAGTTTGTTTCTTATTTCCCCTTTTTTATAACAAAAAACTAATAGATACGTCGCTAAAGAAGTTTCACTTATATCATTTGTAGAAATAAACCAAAGTAATTTGATTTGAGAAAATTAGGAATTAATATATTTTGTATTTACAGTCGCCGCCATCTCCGGTTGAAGATCGTTCTGCAATGGGTGCTTTGGAAAATGCCTTGGCTGCATGCGAGGATGAACAAGATGTTCAAGCGGCGAGAACAGCTAAAGCTGAGGCTGTTGCTGAACTTGCTGAATTTGATGAGAGTATACCATTGGAAGAGGAACGAACTGTTGCAGAAAGTTCGTCTGCCGTTGAGAATGCTGCTGCACCAGAACCAGAATTAAGTAAAGCGGAACAAGAAGTGCAAAATTTAATTAAACAGGTAATAAATATACTCGAAATATTTTAGGATTCCGCAGTCAAATAATAATCAAATTTTGTATTCTTAAGAAAGTGTTGGTTTATTATTTACATTGCACGAAAATGTTGATAAATAGAAAAACTTCTGGAACAGAAATCTCTGTGTGAGTCCAATTCGCATCAGACCCGTCTTTTTGATGATGATAACTTTACTACTTCGACTGAAAATTTAATATGAGTGTTTTACTTGTATTGAGTTTACTAAGATTGACATTCGAGGCATTTGTCTGAATTTACCATAAATATTTCGAAAACATTTTCTTTTTGATCGCGAATTTAAAAGTGAATTCTTTTTTACAGTTATCACCCATAGAATTGTACGCAATGCGATTTGTTGAAGAAAATGATGCTGCATGGTCTGCCCAACAATTGGCCGCTGCCGAAGCGGAAATTGAAGCACAAAAATTAGAATGGGAAGCAAATCGTTTAGCATCATTACGTAGTGAAGAAGAAGCAAGAAAACAACGGTTACGTGAAGAAGATGATCTTCTAACATTTTCACGCGAGGATGCAGTAAATCAGGTTAATAATACTAGTGTTAAAAAACCCATTAATAAACGTTTAGCTTTAGTTAAAAATAAGAAACGTCGATTAATTACTAAGAATCGTAAAGTAAAACTTCGCCGGAAAATATTAAATATAAAAAAGAATAGCAAAGAATCGACAACTCCGAATAAAAATTCTGATAATACTGAATCACAACCAGAGAATAATAAAACTGGTTTATCAACTGATTCAGAAATTAGTTGGGATGAACAGGATAGTGGGTCAAATATTTCATCACTAGGTACAGACATTTCAACGATCGGTACATCAATCAATAATTCTAAAACTCCAAACAATAGTGGTAAAAAATCTATAAGCCAATTAGATGAAGAAAGTCCACGCACTAGGTCACGCGGTACAGTTAAAATTAATTTATGGACGTTAGATGTTAGTCCAATATTACCCGGTGTCAAACCAATCAATAATCGTTGTCCCACACCATCCAAATCAAAATCACCTCGTGCTAAAAAACCAAATAATATAAATCGTAAAATAATTCGTCGTATAAATATAAAAAAACAATTCGGTAATCGAAATGCAAAAAAGATTCGATTAGATGAGAATTCTGTTTCCGAACAAACAGAGATTGATGATGAATCGCCACAAGTCGATGAAATTGAATCTCAAACCGAGGTTACGAGTTCAAACATTCCGGTTAACATACCTACAAAAGTATTAGACGATAATAATAGTTCGGCCCCGGCTGAAGATGATAGTTTAGTAACATCGACAACCGATGAAATACACGAAGAACAATCCAAAAAACCGAAAAAAGAACGTTTAGAATTACGATTACGTTTAACGAAATCACCAGAGAAAAAAAATAAAGGTAAACAGACACAGATTGATTCGTGGTTAATAAAAACAAGTAAAAATGTGAATCATGTGAATGGTAATAGTAGTTCACCAGGTGTACCTCCTCCTCCGCCACCGTACTCTAACCCTAATTTAGTAATACGAACACGTCGTGCATCCGTAAATCCAGCTGCCAATTCGAATGAAGTAGAAACTATTAAAAAATTAAGTAAAAATCATAATAAATCACACAAAAATTCGACCGAGTCGAATGGTTCAATATCATAAAACAAGTATCATTTATTTATTTTCTTTTTTTATTATCAGTATTCTTAGGAACAAATTAATTGGAGTGTTTAATAGATATGCATCATTCGGTGGGGGAAATTTTCTTAATTAAAAAAAATTAATTAAATACAAAGGTTTAACTCGCTAACTACTGTGCTTTATTTCTTTTATAGAGTTTTGTAGTTTCTACACGTATCTACAGAACCCTATTGTTGCTTGATTACCCGTCCATCCGTCTGTCTGTCATTACCTCGATCGATGTTCTTTATGGGGATATAAAATTTTGTTCTATTTCTATTCGGATATAATTTTTCACAAATTATAAAAATCCAAAGATCCTTCACATATAAATGAACCTGTATTTTAATTACTAGAGGAAGGGGGAGCGACGTATTTTCAAAAACAATCCCATCATATTTTTATCACTACTATAAATTTAATTTTATAAGATAAATTTTCTGGCTTCCAAAGAAGCTTTTTTTTGTTTTTTCTTCAATAATTCAATTTTAGTTTTTCGTGTGTTTTATAATAATATTTGCATGATGGCCTAATCCACGCGGAAAATCTCGGAATATCAGATAAATTATGATAAAAAGCTAGAGAAATTTCCGAATCAATTAATGTTGTCAACTACCCATCGCCAAATTTAATGGCTATCACATGTAATACATTTCTAAATAATTCAATTTTAGTTTTTGTGTTTCTAAATCTATTTTAAATTGATCATATCTTGTACGTTGCTTAACGATAATCCTTATAATTATTAAATTAAATAATTTTTTTTATTTTTGACTGTAGTTTCGGAAACACAGTTTCTTTATTAGAATTTATCATTTTTTCTGATGAAGGTGTGTGTCATGGAGGAGACTAGGCAAGGATACCGAATTCCATGTAAACAAATGATTGACAAAAATAAGATGTCAGTAGTGTTCCTTTTGCACCGGAGATAGTGGAGGTAGTTTAAGGCGCGAGTTTGAATTGAAAAACATGACGCAATTATGTAGTATTATAAAAATTATTTTGCAACCAAAGTATTTTTCCAATAAAATACTTTTTTTAATTAATTAAATAAAGTAATTATTTGAAGTAAGTGATAGTCAAAATTCGCAAAATAATTACATAACAATTAAAAAAAAAATAATAATAAAACATCGAATGATTAAATAGTGACCTGTAAAGTTGGAATTGTAAAAATGAAAATAAATTAAGTAGAAATCAATTATATTAAAATTATTAAAATCAATTGAGAAGATTATTGAATCAGATATTAAATTAAACTTTTATTTTTTAATAATAAGTCTAACAAAATAACAAATATATACTTCACTCCTATTTATTATACTATATTCACTTCGGTGCAAAAGGAAAACTAGCGACACTAGTGACACAAAAAGTAAATATAACTTCTACCATTACGTTGACATATTTTGCCAATTCTCCCGTTTGAGTTCGGTCTCCTTGTCTAGTCTCTATGGTGTGTGTAATATTTAGACACCTATGAGTACAGTACCCATTTCCCATAACAGGATATATTGGTATATTCCAACTGTATTTCCGAAACTGTAGTCAAAATACAAATATTTTTTACGAAAATTTCAAATCTTTTTTTTAAATTTAATCATAATTGATCATAATTAATTATCTCAAGCGAAACACTAAAATAGGTCCTAAAAAAGAAACATTCATCCACTTCCACCTCCTGCAAAATACGTCTGCGATTCACATGATATGATGGGATTACTTACTAAAATTTTTTTAAATAGAAATTAATTTCCATCAAAACAGTGATACAAATAATATTCCAGAGAATTGTCTAGAAATAATTTTTATAAGTGTGCCCAAAAAATATCATCCATAAACTTAGTAACAGTGATTTTTTATTGTTTGGAGTTTTAAGAGAGAAAAAAATAACCACATGTCGTATAACAATTTTTAAAAATTCTTTATATTTTTAAGAGGCCTTTCATACTTATTGTATAGTAACTAAATATTAAATGCCAGTGAGAGATAGACAGAGAGAGAACAGGATAATGCTGATGACAAGATTATACTAAGTTTTTTAAGTCCTTTTATTTTTGGAAGAAGTTTTTCATTTTTCTTATTTTTTTTTTTTCATTTTGTACAATTATTAAACAGTAGTTAGAAAGGTAATTGTTGTCAAATGTGTATAATTCGAGTTCGAATGTTGTCGTCCATACCTTTAGATTTATATTTAAGCTTTAAGTATTAACAAATTCTCAGATAACATTTCGACCGTCTAAAAAAGTTTCTTTTCTATGTTTTACTATTCGAACAATCGTTTTTATTAAATGAAGAGGATTTTGTATCATCAGTTGGATACTCTTTTAAGAATTGTATTTCCATTCCATAGTCAGTAAATTCCTAGTAAATATATCATAGTAAATTCCTCTATTGAAATCTTAAAAATCGCTTAGACTTTCGTCCATCAGATAATATGCTTTTGATGACCGAATTAAAGTTACGGAAACTGAGCCTGGCAGAAGTATCCGTCTAGAGATTACAGAAGTACAGTGAAACCTTGATATAACAAATCTGAAGGAGATTAGAAAATATTCGTTATACCAAGTAATTTGTTACAAAGAGGTTTTGCTATATAGTGGTTAGGTTGGTCTAAGATTCGTTTTAGCAAGGTAAGCAAATTAAAAAAAAGAAAAGTAAAACACATTGAAATGAATGCAATCTCGTTTCTTTTTTTGAAATTTTGAAGCCACTCTTTGCTAGCAAGGAAATTAGTATGCCCCAATTCTACTGCGAATAGCTGAGCCTTTTGCTGAAAGACAGGGCCTTCGATTGGCACATTTTTGCCCCGGCATTGCTTTAGCCATTTCAAAACACATTCCTCTACATCTTTGAATTCACATTATTTTAATTTTCTACTGTTTGCAGGCAACACACTTTCTTCTGAAAACTTATCTTTAGATTTTAAAATTGTGGCCAATGTACTTGCGGGGATGATTAATGATTTTTGGTTTAACTGCGACAAAACGAAACGTTTATCTGGAACACCTTTTTCGTTTCTCAGCCATTGCAACTTTACATTAAACAACAGTAAAAAAATATGTAATGCACTCTCGCACTTATAGGAACCTTACAACACAAAACATTATTTTATTATGACAGCTTGAATTCGTGGCTTGTCTTATGATAAATTGAACGTGCTTGAATCTGTCGAGACATGAATTCTTGTGTTAGGTTGATTAGTAGAATACTTTATGCAGAGGTTAATTATACTTTCTATTTCTATTTTGCAATGATTGAAAAATCGTTATAAAGAGGTTTTTACAAAAGTAAAAATGTAAAGGTATATATTTTATATTCGTAATGTAAAGGTATATTTTCCATTAACTCTTACGGCCAGTTCTAGGTGATTTCTAAGAATTTGTTAAATCGAGGAAATCGTTATATTGAGGTTCGTTATAATAAGGTTTCACTCTATTTACGTCACACTGGGTCCAAAAAAGATTATTCAATTTTCGACAATTTTTACGACTCTTTTGAACATCACTATTTTCAGCGACGGTACACTTTTTAGTCCATACTTTCATGTGAATGCTTTTTTTTTATAACTATATTCAGTATTATTTCACTTCTTCTTTATATTTTTACCATTTGCTCAAATACTCGCTAAAGGGGCTTTGTATTAATATGAATTCTTCTAATAAACGATTGGTAAGAACTGTTCACTTTTGTCAGATAGCCAAACTGTTTACACATTATTCTGATTGATTGAAAATGGCAGATTTGTCTTCAATTTCAATTTAAGTGAATCTTTTTAAGTGCAGAAATACGGCTTTCTTCGATAGAAGAACTTAAATTTCTTCCAGCTTTTATTATTATTAGTTTCTTCAACCATATTTCTTCCTTATCATTTGACAGGAAAAGGTGTCAATCTAGCAGAAGAACTATATCAATTAAGAAATACTTTAGATAAGATAGTCCGTTATTATTCGGTCAAACTATGCGTTCATATAATACATTTTTATTGTAGGTGGAAATTAGGATAAAGTTCGAAAATATAATTTTTTTTAAATTCGACTATAATAGGGTATACGCACATAAACAATTTTATACGAAAATAAAGAATTTAAAATCGCACTAAAAAATTTTTTAATTAAAAAAGTTTAGCGTCTTGTCAAAACGAAGCTACTTACAATGTACCAGTTTGATGCTCATCATCCTGAAAAAACCCGTTGGTCTCCCGCACCAAATGTAGTAAATGGTTGACAAATTTAGTTACGTCACTTCGAACATCGTATAAACTCGTGTTCAACTATAAATGTGATCGGATATAATTGAATTCAATGACAGGATGACAGTTGCAACTATTCGTCCATGAATAGTTGCAACAGTTGATATATTTATTTATTTAATATGAACAGATGATGTACATTTGGCCACAAAAGTAGGTACCTGGAATTTAAAAAAATTTTACTATTGATTTGTGCCTTATTCATCCGGGTATTTCTCAAAAAATGCTTCGGATAAAAGTATTCGAACAACTTTTATTCGATATATTTTCCTAAAAACCGAATGAATTCGGTACAAATCAATTTAATGTCTCAGAACTTCCATAAGGCATGATCAATCTTCACCAACTCGATATGTAGATCTTTAAATCTCACCAGTGCGTGTACCTAGTTGAGAATTAGCACAAAATTGAAAAACTCGGTAGTTTTTTGCCACATAATGCGTAACAACAATCTTAAACTATGTATCCTCGTCCTGGTATTACAACAATCCTCCCGGATCTAACGCGGCATTGAATGATATCTGAGACAAAGATGTATAAGGTTTGAAGAAATGATATGTGTGTGACGTCATACATCATTATCATCTTTCACCATTGATTCATTTTGAGAGAGAGGGAACAACATAACAAAAAAAATCTTGAAAATGTACATAAAAACAAAAAAAAATAATTCAAAAACCCTTAAAAAACAAAAAACACTTAGTTTAATATAATATGATCGCATTTTATTTAAAACAAAACAGAAATCTTTTTGTAAATCTTAATGTTAATTATTAATTATGATTATTTGTATATATATTAATTATATTTGAAAAACAATTTAGATAAAAATATAATTTATCTATTATATCGATTGATTATTTGATTGATAGACTTATAGCTTGCTATGTCAGTATATTTATTTGGATGTCTTTAAAACAAAACAAACAAAAAAAAAAAAACTTTAATTAAAATTTGTATAGATTATGTTTTTAGAAAAAAAATATATATATATTATGTGATAAATACGAAAGCGCTTTAAGATCGCTTTTAAATTTTTATATTTTAATAAAAACCTACAGTGTGTATAAAAAAAAAACGTAAAAAAATTAATAATAATAAAAAAATTTATTATAAAAATGGTGGCATCTTGCTATAAGTTTATTGAAATTTCAGTATGACCAGACATTTTTCTTCTTTTCATATAATTTGCTATTTGAAACTAATCATTGGTTCAGGTATTATCAATTTGTGTAAATTTTTAAGAATACAGGAAGAAGTCCAATTATCCGGAATTTGGTATCGGGTCCGATTCGGATAATTGGATAAAAGGTCATTTCTCTAAAAAAAAAAAGAGCTTAATTTATTTGTACTGATAACGAAGACAAACTGTCGATTTTAACAGCTAATTTTTTCCCTCAAAGTGATCTGGATAATCGACGATCCAAATAATTGAACTTCAGATTATTGGGGTTCTACTGTAATAATACAGGATGTTCAGTGATTCAGAAAAATCGGAAAGCTGAAATTTCAGCAATCGAGAATATCGCGTTAACCGAATATACTCAAGGAATCGATAATTTTTTTTGTATAAACTGAAAATTTGGTGTAAGCAAAAATTTTAGCGATCAGAAATATTCGGAAATTTCGGGTACAATGGAATTTATGCGTAATTAAATATAGGAGACACAGCTAAATTTCTGTACACATTTTCGTGGGATTTTTTCAGAAAACTCTCAGGGCGGTCTTGTTGGTTTTTATTAAGTAGAACAAGTTAGAAAGGGAACTATCCGTGATCGAATTTCAGGCTATCAAAATAGAACGATTTTTGATAACTAATATGTAGTGTGCTTTTTCATGCAGCGAATTTATCGGAACGAATGATACTTCTATTTGAAAATAAAAAGTCGGTGACTCAGGCATGATGTGAAAACATAAACGTTAATGTCGTTCTTATTGACAAATTCGATTGGATAACTCCTATTTTAACAATGCCGATGATTGCCGACTGTCACATCGTTACAAAAACCGCGACATTGTATAATCTGAAATTTCATTTCACTCCCCAAATAAAATCTATAGTCTCGCTATAGATGTTTTCACTTAAAAAAAAAGATAAAGTTTTTTAGTGTTTGTATCAACAAGTTTTTAACAAATATGATAATCATTTTTCTAGATGAAAAATAGTTCCTTTGATGGGCATGTTAATTTCTATAAAAATGTCCGAGAATTTTAAAGTCCAATAATGCTGAACACCCAGTATCAATTTTTTTTTTGTGCAATTCATAAAAAATTAAGTTATTCGTTGGCGTTAAGATTTAATATCTGAACATGATGATTAAAGACAAAATTTATTTTCAGAAAAATTGACTTTTTTTTTGTTTGTAAAGGACGAGTTTAAATTCTTGAAAAAATTTTATACATTGTTCAAAATTTGAACTCTTTAAAAATGAATTTAAACTCATCCTCTCAACCTATACTTACCATGACATATATACAGTTGCATGAAATCAAATACGGTATTTTATTTTGTTCAACTTTACCAGAGTTCAATCTTGAAAAATGTCTGAAATACTGAAATGATGATTTGATATCTGCTTTAGTGGATAAAATAATTCTTGTGACATGTTGTCACCTATATAATTTAAATAATAAAACAAAAAAAAAACAACTATTAATGGGAAAATAAAGTGTTTTTCCTTGCTACGCCATTTTGTTTTTTATTTTTCATAAACATTCCTTACATATATGTAAATAATTTTGTACTTGAAAAATATTTTTTAAAAAACCTTAATTTGAAAGAATATGTACGGTTTGTTTATTTGTGTTGGGGTGAGTTTCGGGGTTTTTGGTGCCACCCTTGCTCTCTGCGCTGCGGTGTGAGACACCGGTGGCGCCAAAACGCACGAGGTCTCGCCACAGCCAGCGAGCAAGGAAGTCACACTTTATTTCAGATTTATATTTCGTTGGTTTGTAAGTAAAGATGATCAAGTCCATAAAAAGTGGCGATGACCATTTTACTTTCATATATACTGGGAGTAAGAAGGTTTATATGGGAGTAAAACTGACCATCATTTGGTCACATTTACCTACAAGTCAACGATTTATTTGTGTTCTTACTAAAAATCATTCAATTCAAACTAATTCGTAATAATTTTATTTGCGAATTTAAAATTTTAATGGAAATCGTACCAATTTCCTCCAAAATTGTCAACTGCGAGTCAAATAAACAATAATGATAATACTATAATGATATTACTAATGATAAAATTATAAGGATATCAAATTTGGATTTGATCGTTATAAAGTGGATTCTCAAAAAATGTAAATGTGTTAAATAATTTCGAGTCGGCGATTAGGCTATATGTGAACCTGATATGGGTGTCGGACCATAGGGGCATTCCGGGAAACTAGTGACGACGAACTACCGAGAAATAGAAAATGGTATATCTTTTGTAAACTGCAAGTTACTCCTGAAAGAAACCATATTAGGCAAAGCCAATAGAAGCGAGAGTAATGCACTTGCGGTATTACCAGGCAGATCTGACAACATCTAACGACGTTCCGAAGATATTTTCTGTACGGAGATCATCTATAGGCAAAGTTATAGCAGCCATCACAACTGGGCGGCAAACATGCAGAACGTCTAGGACTGCCAGTGTACCAAGGAACTGTCACTGTAAGGAAGATGAAGGGGCTCGTCTCGTCTGTCACTGCCCAGTTCTTACTATGAAGAGACTCACCCGTTTGGGTCAACCATTCTTTGACGACATCTCTGAGCTAAAGTCTACCGGCGTCAAAGCTCTCTTGCTGTATCTGAACAGCTTAAAATGGCTTATGCAGTAGTGGGAAGGATCAGCCCCACTTCGGCATCACAACGGACCTTACGGTCTAATTGTGTCCATCCAGAATAGACGCTACAACCTAACCTAATTTAATCATTTCGAACTTGATTATAGATATCGTTCAAAAATTTCATAATTGTTAAAATTAGAGAATTGAATGATTTTCAGTAAACATAAAAAATAAATTAAGATATGCCAACTTTAACATTATTAAAAACAGTAAGTAAATTAATTTTCCTAAATTTGCATCATATAAATGAAAAATTATTTTAGTGGATAAGATTCTTTTTAAATGCGAATCCAATAATTTAAGTACGTTAAGTACTTAGTTTGATAAGGATAGTATAATAATAATTGCTCAGTTTGCTCTGAAATACGAAATGTTTCTTAAGACGGCCATTCAAGATACGAAGTTTGAACGAAGCAAATCAGTTAACACAAAAAAATCAATTTTGAAATCAAATTGAAAGTTCAGAGGATCTATGAATGGAACTATTGTAGTATCTCCTAAGAGAGTTCTACTAAATTGGGGAAAAATTATGTTTTTCATTTCGATTTCAGACAGGTTACAAATTGAGAGTTTTTTAATTTTTAATAGTTTTTAAACATATCTTTCAAATAGAGAAAAAATGTCTATTTTTATTCTTTTTTTGCAGATTTGGATCTCAGATAACGGCAATGAAGAAATGCCGGTAAGTAAAAGTTATATTCGTTTAGTTATCGAAATAAAATAATATGGAAATATCTCTTAAGTATTTCAATATGCAAATGTCTTTTAAGTTTATTCCGAACAAACTGTGAACCAGAAAGTTCAGCTAATTTTTATCTAGATATGTTTAGAAGGAAATAAAATTAAGAAAAGCTAAAGACGAAGTCTGCTTGTTCTAATTTGCTGAAATCAGTATAACGATGCAACTTTGCTTTCTTATTTTGGCGAATTTAAACCGTTTTCGTGATTCCAAATATATTAATTAAGGATGCAATAATTTCGAAATACTAGAAAAAAGCACTCTATATTAAAAAAAAATTCATCAAAAAGCCTAAACGAAATTTTCTTATTTTCAAACTAGATGTGGTGTCCCCCAACTCCTCCACAAAACGATAACGACGTTTACATAGATCACTCAATGGGTTTCCTATATGAATCAGTTGTAATGTCGGAAGCTCAATTACCACCTGTGTACATCAAAAAAGAGCCAAAACGTTCACGTAACGAAGCTGGTTTAACAGAAAGTCGTCGGCCAATGAAACAACATCGTAAGGAAGAAACGCTTTGTGCACCACGTTCGTTATTCGATCGACCAACACCTGCTTTGCTAAAAATGCGTCGTGATTTTAAACAACAAAAGTATCGTGGTATAGTACGTCCATCAATACCCCCCATTCCTGGTGTAAAAGCACCTTCTACATCGAAACCACAACCTGAACCGGAAGGTGTATTGGAATGGATGATTCATGAAGATATGGCCTTGTTACAAGCTGTTCAAGTGTATCAATGCTTGCCCTTGAATTTAGTTGTGGTATCTCCTGGGCATACACCAAACTGGGATTTGGTTTCTGATTTTATTAATAGTACTTCACGTATTTATCGATCAGCAAAACAATGCAGGAATAGGTAAGTT
Organism: Nineta flava; assembly: GCA_963920215.1. Taxonomy (NCBI): domain Eukaryota; kingdom Metazoa; phylum Arthropoda; class Insecta; order Neuroptera; family Chrysopidae; genus Nineta; species Nineta flava. The sequence goes on from OY986041.1 coordinate 123,377,316, forward strand.
TTTAAAATCTGGACTATTGTCTTTTAATTTCGAATTTAAAATCAAACAAAGCGAATATTTTGAAATACAATAATCGTATCGATTTTTAACGCATCCATCCGTGGTGTTTGAATCAAAATTATTTTATAACGTTTATTTTTTCAAGAATAACTTTTCTTTTGGAAATAGGATCCCATTTTTTCGATTAAAATGACCTTCAAAAGTGAGTCTATGAATAATTAATTTACATAAAGTGTATGATAAATGTTACTTTGGCTTTGCCCTGCAAGGGTTGAATTTTGGAAATTTTAAAAGTTATACACCCTATTGTTTACTTAATTTGGTTTTTTTAGATATGAACTGGCAATTGTTCCAAGGGAAGAAGGAAAAGTACAGTTTGATCCAATTCCAAAGAAACAAAAGAAAACCAAAAGTGTATATAAAAATCCACAACAAACTAAAGGCAACAGACCATTACGCACTTCTCAAATTTATACCCAGGACAACCATCAATCGTTTAAATTAACAGTGGCCCAAAGATTTGACAACATTAAAACTATTTCCAACAAACGTCAACCCACAGTTAAACCGACAATCGGTAATCAATTGGTAAAAGCGGCAAAACACACAACGATTTCAGCTCAATCAGTTATGAACTACGACATGCCAATAAATCCAATTGAATGTGCAATTAAACGAGTGGAACGCATAGCCAAAGAGGCCAAAGAGAAAAAAGCCTCATCATTGGGAATGTTAGCAGCCAAAACATCTCAACAAGTCCCAACTACTCAACAAGCCGTAAATGCCGTTGTTCAACAACAAACCGCAGCTACTGCTATCCAAATACCACATTCTCAAAGTCCGGGTCCATCATCACAATCACCAGTACCGCAAGTTGCGTTATCTGTAGCTGTATCACAAGGTGTCCAATCACCATCATCTGTAGCATCTGCGTTACGTGCTCAACGAATTAGTTCCTCGCTAGTTCAAGGCACTAATGTGGTAACAATTGGCGGAATTACAGCCGGGCAATTGCAAGCTCAGCGATTAATTGTTGCTGGGCAAACTGTATCGCGTGTTACAGCTAAAGGTATAACAACGGGAACCGCGGTAACAGCTGGTGGTAAAGTTGTGAATCCAGCGCATTTGCAATTATATCGTCAACAAATTTTAAAACAACAGCAACTTCGGCAATTGCAGCAACAAGCTTTGTTGCAACAACAGCAGCAGCAACAAGCTGCAGGAGGTGGTTTGGGGACGACAATAGTGTCTGGCACAAATGTTGTTAAAACACCATCAACCATGACCACGACAACTGTTAGTCCTCAGACTGTTAGTATACAGCAAGCGCAGATGACACAAGCCCAACGTGCACATTTCTTAAAACAAGCTGCGGCAGCAAATAGTGGTGTTGGAAAACAAACAATTGCACGAGCTGTGACTGAGAGTGAAGTTGCCGCACTAATCAAGTGCCAACAATTACAACAACAACAAAAGGCTTTAGCTGTTGCGGCCGCGCAACAAGGTGCTGGTGGCCAACAAGTACATGCGCAAATATTTGCACCGGCTGGTGTTCAGCTTCAACAAGCGGGAACATCACAAGTAGCCACTCTTGTAAAAACAGTATCGGCACCAGGTGGGTCCTCAGCTGTTACAATACCCGTATCAGGTGTTACATTAGGTCCTGGGGGACAAGTAAAAGCTTCCCTAACACAAGGTGTTAAAGCAACCGCGGCCACCACTCAACAGATTCGTCAATTACAATTACATCCACATTTATTAGCTCAACGTAAGCTACCAGGTCATGCTAAAGTGGCGCAATTGACTCAAGTTACAAACAAAGCATTGTTAGTACAGACACCTAAAAGTATGGCAACAACAATGACTGTGCAGCAGTTGCATCAAGTGATGAGAGTACAAGGTGCAAATGCGGCACAACTTGGTACGGCGACAAGTCAAGGTGGTACACAACACGTTGTATTAGCTAAACCAGGTGTGGCTCGAACTACAACGTCTGTGATGCCTGGACAAACTCATGGATTGACACAAAAAATACAGGTAAATGTTCAAAGTAATTTCATTGGTTTTTTAACACTAAAATTTTATCTTGTGTAACAGGAGGATGATACCTAATATTTTCAGTTGAGTTGTGTTAAATGATTTGTCCAATTTTTCTTTTTAATTTTGATTGGAAATAAGTAATGGTCAATTTTATTGACGTAAGAATCGAATACATTAATTACCTAAATAATAAATAAGTAAAATATTTTGTCTTGGTATGGATCAAAAATATATTTTTGGACTTGATGATGTCCTTAAAATCCAAAAAATCGTTTCTACCCTAACAGAAAAAAATTTTATCCGATTTTAGCCTGTTTTTTTTTCTTCTAATAGAATAAAATTACTAGAAATTTAAATTTGTTAAATGTGGCTAGCTATGATTTATAGAGCCCCTGTACACGGGGGCAGTAGTGGCGGCCAGTAGAATTAGCCTGTAATGGCTGCTAGTAAGTATGCATCTACTGCACTCGTGTGCAGTGGTATTACCACTTCAACGTCCAGTTGGGTACTGGAGGCCACCAAACTCAAGCAGCTTTGAGTTTAGTGGACTCCAGTGGCCCAGCAACAAGGTCGCGTGACGGTGACATAGTGGCAGTCATTATTGGACGTGTCTTAAAAGATACTGTCCGCTAGTAAAGCGCTAGATAGTACACATCATCTGACCATGTAGCACTCACGACGTTCACACAAAACTGACTTCCAAGTTATGGAAGCCATTACTGTCCTTGTGCCTATGCCTTCTATCCGGCCATTTCACTGGCTTCTACCTCTAGCCGACATTATTGGCCGCCACTAGTGTTCCCTTCTGCAGGGAGCTTTAGAATCGGATATTTTATTGATACTTTATCCTGAAAGAGGCGTCATCGAAATCTTAAAAAATTAAAGAAAATAAAATTTTAGGCGAGAATTAAAACAATTAAGTATTCATGTTTTTTTAAATAAATATTCTTAGGTGGTAACTGCAACATCTGCCGCCCAAGCTTTAGCGTCGGGTATACGACCTCAAGTGAGTGTCCAATCAACACTAGCCAGTGCATTAGCTGGCACAATAAAAGTAGCCTCATCTCAACAAGCACTTTTATCCCAAGTGACAGCGGCATTGCAAGGACAACAAGTCTCAATGGCTGTTAGACAAAGTGGCAGTCCTGTCAGAATTCAAGCGGCTGGTGGCACTCCATTAGTTGCTGTTTCAATGCAATCAGCTGTCTCGTCCGCTGGAAATACCATAACAACGTTTACTCAACAACAACAACAAACCCAACAAACATCTCAACAGCAACAACAACAACAAAATATACAAGGACAAGCGAATACTGAAGGACAACAACAAGTGAGTTACAGGGTCTTAAAAAAATAAATTCAGTATTTGGAAAGTGGTCCATGTAAATAAAGTATAAAACAATGTAGGCTTTTAGTAAAAATTTGTTAAAATTTAGACTAGAATACGTTGTTTCGTGTTCGAAATTAAATGAATAGGTAGTGTTTAAGAACTTTCTGGAAGGGGATATTTCAACAACCTCCCTCTCTAATCAACAATTGTTGTGAATGTGATGTGCGGTGTTTATTTATTTTACAATAATAAAAACTGTGAAAGTAAGATATTATTTTAATTTGTATAAAAATCTATAAAAAAAAAATATTTAGAAAATTATGGGAAAACAAAATAATAAAATTTGTTTAAATTTATAACTACAGTGCGTTCGTTTATTTTTCATGTACTTTTTTTATTATTATTATGCAGGGTATAAAAATTTTAGTAAAAACGAAATGTACCTAGAATTTTTTTAATTTGTGTGTGTGTGTGCGCGCTCTTTTTACAAAAAGTTTAAATAAACGACAAATTTATTGTAGTTCGGTAGTCAATATTGGTTTTAATACGTTATAATGTTGGGCCATCGTTTTATAATTGTTTTGCAACGTATTCGAACCACTGACCCCTAAATAACTGGACAGATTATCCTATGTTACGCCATTAGTCCCAATTGAAGCGCTCCTCAACTATCATGTATGTGTGTTAGTGTATGTGTGGCTATTACATGCATTTCCACTACCCACATAAAGTTTTGGGACCTTGGCTAGTTGAGGCGGTTAGACAGCGCTGCGTTAGGGTGTGTTAGGGTCCGTTATTTCACGTTTATACCGATAAGCATACTTTGTCCAATTATATAGAGGTCAGTGATTCGAACTGTTGCTGCATGTCGACTTACCATCGAATGGATAGTCATTTACACATTACTTTTAAGTAAAATTGATTAGGACCACCGTGAAATAAATAAAGAAAAATGGTCGCTCATTAATTCAAATTAATTTCCAATAATTTACCGCCTTCAATTACAAATGGCGTGGAGTGCAGCCACTTTGCTACATTTGATCAAACTTCTTATGCTTAATAATATCTGCAAGACCATAAAAAAATAATTGTGAGTCCAACGTATGACGTATGAAATTGATCACTGACTCCTGAACTATTGATTTTTAATTCATACAGAGATGATGTACCAAACTATTTATTTTTTGTTGAAAAATAATGTTTAATAATTAAAAATATGTTTCTCTTTGTAAGATTTCGACTTTTTGTTTTTATCTAACCAATGTTTACATCCAAGATACATAAATAAATAGGTATGTTATTCAAAATGCTGTGCAATTTAATTGACCTTCCTATTGGGATCTCTAGCTCTTGGATATGCTCCCTGGTGGGTAAATTATAAACTAGAGCTAGTAGGTCAATGTTGGTTGCTCCAACCCTCCCTTGACACTTATAAGTTTCGTGGTCGCACTTTGATGAACAACTTAGTAATTACTGCTAGTAGGTTGAAATATTAAGCTACGCCCCCTGCCAGATCCCAATATCAATGCTATGGTAAATTCAATGTATTTACCCGCAAACGGGGCAAAGGGAAATAATTAAATAACCATAATTAAAAGTGTAAATATGTCGTAGTCTCATTACGGAATCTGTTTTTTCACGATCCTCGGCATTTCATGAAACGTCGATGTATTTTGTAAAAAGAAAATGTTACATGTAGTGCCTGGGCGTTTCGTGAAAAGCTTATTATACTTCGACAGGGCGTTTTGAGACTTTCGTGGTCATCCATAATTTTTTAAAATTTCACCTACATTCCCATTATTTTCTACAAATAATTCAATTTTATTGTAAACATTTGCTATATTATTCGATTTATTACAAAAAGTTTGAAAGTTTCCAAATACTAAAATTATTCTTAGTGCAAAGCACACATAATAAAATTAAAAAAATTACAGTTGAACAAACATTAATTACTACATATGCTATATGTTATGTTCCTGTCTAACTTATCTACGTCAGAAGCAAATACAATATAGCAATAGCTTATCTATTTATTTATACTTCTTGGTTAACATCTGTTTTTATAGTTATTTACATCAACTTTTGATATCAGATCGTTTATTTACCCCCTTCAACAGGAACTGAACTCCTTATATAAGAGAAGAAATGGATGAAAAATCTCTTGTTTTTTTTTCTTCAACTCTATGAACTAATAGTTATGATAGTCATATGATCACGTACAGCCAAACCCGAATGAGCGAGAGATCAAGAGACCGGAATCTTGTTTTCGCTTCTGGAAGTTTTTCACTTCCCAGTTTCTCAACCAAAAATAGTTCAATTCCTTTGAGGACATCCATAAAATGTGTATGAATAAACGCGGGGGAGGCGATTATCTAACGTAACGCGACATTTGATTAGATTTTTTACGCAGGAGAAAGTTTTGTATGTAATTATTCTAATAACCAAATACATCGGTCAAATAGTTATTCATTTATAATAGGGGGGTTCACAAATATGTGACGAAGAGGGTGGAGGGATGAAAATGCGATAATTTTCCGAGGTATATTTAATGGATGAGTAATTATCAAACGAACCAATCATATGGCGCCATGTACTCCGATCACGCGTTTCGCCTGTTTATATGGATGGACTCTCTAGTTTGAGTTTTCTATGAGTACGATTAATTTATTAACTGTAATTTTAAGAAATTATACTGTATTAAGCGATTTTTACATTTTTCTTTTGTTCAAAATTTGGGTCAGTAATAAATTTTATTTGTATTTAATAAATTGATTTTGTTATTTTTATCAACAAAATTCTCAAATTTGTTATTTTTTAGTTAAAATTTCCTTCACAAAAACAAAATGGAAAAAGGATTTTAATCAATTCGCTGATTTTTTTTGGATATGTTGTCGTTTTGCTCATTCTGATCAAATGTCGCCATTGACAGAACTCCTTTTTCCGTTACAATTGTTTTTATTCTTTAAAATCGTTGAAAATCGACGAATGAAAATAATTGCCGGAAAATCCAATTCTTTCAGAGATCAAAATTAACCAAATTGATTGAAATTCCTTTATTTTGTTGGTTTTAACCGTACATTTCATATTTATAATGTTTCGAATTTTCTAAATGTGAATTTCTTATTAAAGTTTACAAGCTTTCGTAGATCAGTTTTGATTCCATTTTAATAAAGACGAATTATTATTTCAAAATTAATTTCAAAATAAAAATAGAAAACTTATTCGAAGAAACTTTTTGATAAATTCGTTTTTTTATTAGTGCAATGAAGTAAAATGATTTATCATGGTGATTCTGGAAGGTTTTGATAACTTTTTTGATTTAGTTAAAATTGATTTTAAAATTTTGTAGAAAATAATGTTGGCACTTGGTAGTGGATTAATTTACTCTTTGCCTGTATTTATATTAATTTAATGAATCTTTTTTGTAAATAATTAATAAAATAAAATATTTGATTAAGTAATGAGTTTTATTGTTTATTTTTGGACGGAGAGAGAGAAATTGGAAATGTATGGTCAGTTAATAACTAATTTACAGGAATAGTAGGGTATTTTACTATTTCTAAGTTGTCAAACTCTGAAAATAGCTCATGAGATTTTTTTCTTTTTTTTTTGGGTTTATTTTCCCATTCTTTACGGACAAACTCGCCCGTAACGAATGGGTGGATACGTCAGTGAACAGGGAATGGAAAGATACTGCAGGCTGCAGACAAGCCAATCAAATGATAAAACCGGAAAGATATAAACCTTCAGGTTGTAGTGTTTACAGGTCACTGGAGGCTCAAAAAGGCTTTTATCCCTCATGAGGTTTGAAGACAGTTCGATCTGTTCGGACTATAACGTGGCGGATGATACGTACTTCCACCTTCTGGCAAAATGTCCTTACAGAGCCAGAATGAGATACTTCCAGCTCAACCGGAATGGGGAAATGTGAGGTAAAATATCTAAAGAGGAGATCTTTCCAGTCATTCGCAAAGAAAACGGATAGGTTTGACAATGAACTCATGGTTAGAGAAAACGGGCCAGGTGTGTTAGAGGACAGAAGAGATTGAGAGGATGGGTTTCTTAGGGGTTGATAAAAAAGGCCTAGAAAGGCCTTCTTGCCAGGCTTCGACCTTCCCTTCACTTACTACTAACTTACAGAGTTTGAGAATGATCATGTTTTTTTTTGTGAATTATGATTGATTTGTAAAATATTTACTAAATAGCATATTATTCAGTTGTGATGACAGTAAAAAACAATATTAGATCATAAATAAAAATACGGGAATTTCGAAATCTGGTGGCGCTAGACACTGTGTTAAATAAATTTTCCTAATGCAGATGAAGGTGTAACAGCAGGATAAATGGACGTTCAAGAACCGTAAAAATTAGTCCAATGGACAAGTTGCATTTTAGTTGGGTACAAAGGGCGTAACGTGTTATAGAGACTCAGGAGCGACCTCATATACTTATTATTCCTATTAGACTTAGTAAAATAAACTCAAATTCGACTTTTATACAAAAGCAATATTTAGGGGGGAAAATACGAAAAGCTTATTTGAGAATCTTCCAAGCCAATTTCATGTTGCAGTTAAGTTTACGTTAGGCAATTCTTTTTACATACATGATACATAAGTTGCATGAAAATATAAAAAATCTTATAAGAATGTATTTTGTAATATTTCGAAATAAATTTAATAAGTATACGAATTTAAATTCAACTAGTGTTAATTTGAGCTACTAACGCACATTAAATATGCTACTAGATAGAGCTATATGGTTAAGAAAACATACTTTCCATCTGCCCCACGAACAACATTTTCTTAACCTCAAAATCGTTCAACATTTTGTTTTCGATTTCGGTTTTTTATTCTTAATTAATATGGCATATAGTTTTCACGTCAATTTTCATGAAAATGTAGCTTATTTATTTTTGTGTCATGTGTGGTGTGTTTTAATTAATTTTCTTAATGGGTGAGATAATTTTTCTTCTAATACAGTGTTTCTCTTAGGAAAAACTATGTGAAATATAAGTTTAACATAATATTTCAGTAAAATTAGACTTTAAAATTATAAAATTTTCAAAAATTTAGTGATGTGAGATGACAAGTGTATGTTTTCAATCATGAGGTTTTCGATACTGTTTGTATTATTCAAGTATATTGTGGACATTGTTCGGCTTAAGACTGTACAAATATTTTACTGATATTAATACAGTTTAAACTTATAGTGTTTTAGTGTTTTATTTTGTGAAATATGGATTTTGAAAGCATGGTGAATGCGGAAATTTGGGATAAAATTACCAGGTAGGATTTTTATGATTAGTATCTTTATTCTATTTTGTACAGGATTCAACACAAAATTATTTCCAATTGCTTGTACATAAAATAACACAGGTATTCAATAACACAGGTATTCAAAGTCGTGGTGGTCTTAAGCAGGAGCGATGACGTTTCTTCTCTTGTCAAGTTGTTTGCTCTTTCATATTTCTCCACTCTCATTGTGCCGGTAATCAGTTATGGAGTTGTATTGCTGTAGAAATGTTGTGAAACACAAAACATTTTCTTCTTTACGTATGATTGTTGGCAGCACCGGATTTCACTTTTTTGCTCCTCTAGGTTTTAATAGTGAATGGTGGCCTAGTTTTTCTCGTTCTGTTTTAAGATATATTCACTTCACTGACTGTTTTCTCGATTTTTTAATAGCTAAATCCCTGATAACTTCGTCAAAATTAATTTCACGTAGCAAATCACTTGATGCAAAGTAATGATAAAATGTATCCAATCTTCCTTGCTTCAGCATAGTCCGATAAGAACCATTTAATCGCTTAGTTATGAGACTGATCTTTCTGCGGAACAATTTGTGGCCATAAAACTGAAGAATATTCGTAATGCATGCAATATCTATGTTTGAAAATTTTGTAGTGAAAGAGTGCATGTGATAAATAAAATACTTGAAATGTATATTTTTGCAAACTTTATTTCACTACTTTTTGGATAACAGTTACAACTTTTAGAGTATACTTTTGAATTGTATTAACTTTTTGATTTTAACGAAGGTTACATTGTTACTGAACTAATGTTAGATTGTTACTGTTAAATTGTTACTGTACCGAGAGCTGTTGTTATCCTGCTTATATATCTGACATGCATGTGTTCTAAGAAGGTGAGAGAATCGCATCGAATATTCTTTACACTACCAGAACATACCTATAAAGTCGATCCGCTTCCATACGAAGTGAGATCGTATCATTGGAGTGAGATGTAATCAAAACTTTCATCTTCTGTAACGGTTGTATTTCAAAATCGACAATAATTGAAACGAGAAATTCATACCCAACGTGGTTACAGAGTGACTTGTTAGCTCGCGATATCAAACTTTGGCTGACGGTTCGTCCTATTTACAAAGTTAGAAGTCTCTATAAACACGATAATAAATTTGATGGTGGTGATTTAAATGTCCCATGTTTCTCAGTACTGCAACCACATTTACAAAGGTATTGCAAACTTGCATTATTTTTGCGACATTGGTTTAAAAATTTGAAGACTGATACCTTTATTTTTATCTTAGAATCGCATCAGCTATCAATTTCCAAAGTCTTTTATTCGCCGAGAAAAAACTGTTTACATAGTATTTAATACAAATATTTGAAAATGGTACGGAACCCTTGACAAGAGCCCAGCTCACATTTAACCGATCTGGTTTTTACTATTCGCTACGGATCACCACTAATGTACAATCTGTGTAGAAAATTAGTTTTTTTGTGGATGAGTTAGTAAAAAATCTTACATGAACATTCAAATAACCTCCATATATACGACTATATAAACTTATACGACTTTTGCGGTTTAAATAATGAAAACAGGATTGTTTTACTTATGAGGCTACTGGATATGAATTTTGAGTAGAAATAGTTCAGCGGTATAGGCAGATACACGGATTAATGGACAGATACACATATCGTTTGTACCTGTAGAAACCTATAAGGAGCCAAGTAATGTATGGATTTCTTTACTTCCCAACTCCACTCGATTTCTTCCCATACCTACAATTGAATTGTACCACTAGATGAATGATATTCAAAGAGAGTACTTACTTAAGGTCTACAGCCCTAGATGCTGTAAAGCTTCACATCGAACACAAAAAGCTCTAGATTACACAATAAGTTCTAATTTGTATATAGAGGTGAAAAACTGAATATCTTTTAATTCATTGACAGCAAAAACAAATAAAAACAAAACACGATCATAAAAAAAGCAAAAAACAAAATAAAGTTTTGTGTAGTTTATTGTTGAATCCTTCTTTAAAAACTGGAATGAAAATAAATGAATTCATAAGCGTTATATATCCCATCAAAAACAAACAAGTAAAAAGGGACGAAGTTCTTAAACATTTCGCCGAAAAATGTAGTGATGTCTCTCTATAAGGGCTAAACTATTACAAGTTTTGTGATAGTATCTGTTTAATATTTTACTGGGCAAGTTTACATATAAGGTCGAATTCGAATAGTAAAATATTCAATAGCTACTATGGAAAAGCTTGCAATGGCTTGGGCCTGATTCAGTGGCTTGGACCTCTTGGATAGATATGACTATTTTTTTCAATTTTGATTATTCTTGTAGTAAATGTTTTTTTTTATATAAATTGTTTACATAAACAAAAAAACATAAAACTTCTATTACTTTTTTCACATTTTAAAAATATACTACTTATCTTTGTTTATAAATAAACAATGTACAGAGAGTTACAAAAGTGAGGAGTTTTATGAAATGTAAGAAAATTAACATCTCAGGTCTGTTCATTTTTAAACGGGAGTGTATATTGTAGCCTACTCGAATAACCTACAAAAGTAAGTTTTCACATACATTTGTTACAATATATTGTAAAATACACGTTTTTTCGACTTCTTTTTATGATATATTCTAACGCGTTGGCCGAATTAGAAAATATGACACAAAAAATAGTAAATATAAAAATAAGTTTTATTCAAATCAGATAAAATTTCGCTGAGATATTCAACAAATTAATTTTTACAACTTTGAAGATGTCCTCAAAAAACAAAAAACAAATTTTGTTCCATTACAGCTAACTTTTATCCGATTTCAAAGAATTTGGTATCAAATTATACTAATTTTGGGATATGTTTTTGAAATTTGATGCTAAATTTAATGTACCTCTAGAAGATTTCGAGAAATCAAGACGATGTGCCACGAATCGTAAAAGTCATACAAGATATCGAGATAGCAAAATCAAAATTAGATAATATGACCCAAAAATAGTAGAATTAAAAAAAAATTTCATTCCGATAAAAATGGTCTGATATATCCAAAAAATTGATTTTAAGAACTTGACGGATGCCATCAAAAACCAAAAAACAAATTTAACTCCATCCCAGCTGAATTTTATCCAATTTCAACGAACTTGGTATCAAATTATTCTAATCGCCTAATTCGCCTCGTATCGTAAAAGTCATACTAGATATCGACATGGTAATGTCAGCATTAGGATAATATGACCCAAAAAAGTAAATTTCAACAAAAATTTCATTCAAATCGGATAAAATTTCGATGAGATATCCAAAAATGACTTACATAGTTGCTGAGAAATAGACAAACTTGGTTCAGCGCAGTACCATGCTATTAGAATTCTTTTTATTTTTCTTCTCTTTAAATGTTTAAAGACAATATTATATAAATTGAATGTTGGCACATTGCCAACATAGAGCTTTTTCGAAAAACGTGTTTGTAGATATTGTCCAAGTCCAACACAAATATTCAACAACGAGTATAATATGTTCTGGTGTTGTTTACTTGTTTGTTTATATTAATGTTTACTGTCTAGTAGAGTTATTTAGAACGTATACATACATACAACTTTGGTTCATATTCGAGCAGGACAAAAACAAACTATCTATTATACAGTTGAGATACTATGTCAAAAATTTATCTAATTTGTTGAAGACCAAAAACAGAAAAACTCGAATAGGTTGTTAAGGACGTTCATGTATGAGGCTTGTTGCTAGATTTTTTAGTTAATTGAATAGCTCAAGTATGTAATTATCCTCCCTCAAAAATTTAAGACCTGTTGACGATCATTTCAAAGAGTATCGAATAAAAATTAAACTTTTAACAAAGCGTCTTATGGAGAACATAATTTTTTGTACTAAAAATTATAATAACTTTATTTTTAAAGTAGGCAACATAATAAATAATGTTTATAAATATTCTTTGGAATATGCAGTTTATATAATTGCATTAAAAAAATGGTGTTGACGAACGTTTAATTAATTATTAAAAAAAATTTAAACTGTTTTGTTAGGTTTGTTTTTGTCACCATATTTTGAAAACTGGCGATAGCGTACAGTAAAAAAACATACACATACATATACATACACTGATACACTGTGAATATCATAACATTTAACATAGTTTATTTGGGACAAATAAAAAAAGGTTATAAATCGTTGAAAGATTATTCACTCATATCAATAATCATTATTGATATACTTTACAACTTTTTTAAAATCCTAAATAAATTTTATTATAGATAGTACTCATTTGACTCTAGTGTAGCGCATGAACGTCCTTAACCACAGTATGTTTTTAGTGTATAAGAAGATTTTATCCGAATTTAAATGAGCTTTTTCCTAAATTAACTAAATTTTGTCTAAAATACTTAATAGAATGAAGTACAATTAAAATGTAGCTATTGGTTTTGAACCGATGAAAGAAATTCGGAAAAATGTATATGTGTCTGCATATGTGTCTATACGCGCTCTGTAGGTTGCAATTTTAGGTTGATCGGAATTAAATTTGGTATGTGACGTGCTATCTGTATATTTGAAAGACCAAGTTCGTTAATGGGCAAAATCGGACAAGGAGAAAGGGGGCTTGAAGCAGGGGGGAACATAAAATCTTTAAGTTCATATCTTCAATATTACTAAAATGAAAAAAATTCTAATAAGTTGTAGTAAATAAATTTTACTACAATTCATTACCTAACCACATTTTCTATAACTCTAATAAAGATTATTAAAATAATTAAAGAGAACTCTAGGTTTTTTTAAATTACATTTCAAATTTTGCCCCAATTCCTAGAACATTTATTTGTATTTTATAAATACGTATTTCGACTACAAGGTAGCCATCATCAGTATGAATTAGCTAATCGTAACTATCTCTGGGATATGGAGACACGCACCAAATTAGCAACGAGCAACATATCTCTGACTCCATATCTCAGAGATAGTTACGATTAGTTAACTCATACCGATGATGACGACATTGTAGTCGAAATACGTATTTATAAAATACAAATAAATGTTCTAGGAATTCGTAAAATTGCAAAATTTAGTTTTTTGGTTCCAATGCATTTCTTTCAATAGAGGATGCAAAATTAATTTGATTTTGTTCTTGATTAATTTTGTCATTTGTGCTGGAAATTGAAATGGATTGACGACCCACATATGTGGTAATATTTAGATGTAAAAACTGGTGTTAAATTTTGTCCATTCCTACTTAATACTTAATAAAAAATTTCATTATTATTAAATATTAACAAATTCATAAATTGATTTTTGATTATCAGAACTAAATTAAATTAAAATAATAAATTTTTAATAATCTAATTTTAGGTAATGAAAGTCTTGCATTATCTGAACTTACTTTAATTTCTAAAGAGAAATCCATCATTTACAAAAATGTTATGCTTCTGTAAAGTATTCAGTCCAGTGCTACGTGTACTGCGCGTATTAGGGGCATTTCCATTTGAATGGGGACCACACAATTCAAAAAATCAATGTCAATTTAAAATTTCTAAAATTTCCATCCTTTATGCATGCTTAATTATGTTAATTAATATTTTATATCTTTATAATTTACTTAATCATGTTGAAGTTGACAATTTTCGAAAATTTATTATATTTCTGACAAAATTGTGCCGTTTAGTTCTCAGTACATTTCTGTTAACATTTCCAACAATTTTAGTTCGAGTTTACATAAAACATGTACAAAATTTATCGGATAAATTCACCGAAATCGTTTGTGATTTAAATAAAGAGCATTCGAAAAAAGTTCAGTTTGTATATATCGCTGTTTTATTCGCTGCATTAATACTTAATTTATTGTCTACGTGGTAAGTAGTTAAAAAAACAGGTTTAAAATTAAGGACATCGGTAAGTCAATAAAATTTTATCAGAATAGCCAAGCCTTGGGTCCATGTTAGCTTTTAACCGGTTATTAAACTATCTCAGAGAATTTGATCGAAGGCCCGAGTGACAGGCGAAGTCGATGCATTTCCCTTCTCCTTTATCCGAGTTTTTCATGTATAAGGTGGTGCATAAGTAAATAGATAGATAGATTGTAGAGGCTGCCCTGAATGGTCTACACTTTGACCATAAGGTCCATTGTGATACCTGAGGATGTGAGGATGTGAGTGGAGTGGAAAAAATTTTTGTGTATAGACTAGGAATTGGCAGGATATGCGGCTGCAGCCGACTATGATAGGAACTATGCCGATATTCATCTGGAGTTCGTGAAGGAAATTGCAGAAAACCTTCTCAAACATAGCCGGTTAATTCGTTCTTATCCATACGCCGACAGTTTAGTCAAGTAACCGCCCCTTTTTTTATATAATTGACAAACTGCTGATGTCGGGATTCAAACCCATAACCTCCCAGTTTCCAAGTTTGCATACTGCGCAGACGTAATACCTTAGACCGCTCGGCTATTTGGACTGGTGGGAAGAACCAATTGAAGATCTTATAGGGAACGATCTCTGTAGAGTTTGCTATGAAGAGATGTGGACCGGGAGAGACAAAATACCTTTGAAGAAAAGGACGCACAATAGACAAAACTGGTTGCAATGCAGAATCTTTTCAAAGACTTCTAAATCTAATCTTATTACCAAATTTCGTTACCGAATCAAGGGGTAGATGCGACAGACTCATCTCGATTACTAGGACTTTGCGCAGAGCATGTGACAGGCCAAGTTGTGCATAAGCACAGCTAGACCATTCGACTGTGCTCGGTTAAGGCTCAATAGAATGCAGCTGAGAAGGGTGGTGGGGTTCTTGACAGGACACTATTGATTGAACTACAATCTTCATAACGTGGGGATCTCTGATGATCCCACTTGTAGGGCCTGTTTGGAGGACGATGAAACCTCCATACATGTTATATGCACCTGCAGAAGCCTGCAGGGTGTCAGATATAGAATGTTTGGGTCCGAAACTTTGGATCCATTAATCCTGGGAGCAATCCCGGTGGAGAAGTTGTGGGCCTTCTGTGTGGCGTCTGACCTCGACAGAATCCTGTAGCTTCATCTACTTAAAATAGCACCTCTCATCTTCGGGTGACAGGTTGTTCTTAAGGAGGGCACAGAGGACCCCTTGGTTTAGGTGCTAGGGACCCGTTTGCGGTACCCCTCTTTCTAATTATTATTATTACCAAATTTCGTTGACTTACAAATTTTTTTTAATGTGCCACATTTTAACAATAAATATACTGAAATTTAGGTATTTTGGTGATGAAGAAATTGTCTGTGTTAACGATTTTTGGATGCATATAATCTACGCTGTGGAAATGTCATTAGCTTTGCTCATGTATATGATTCAACATTGTATCCTCGCGATAATTTATTGTTATCGCAACATTGTGATTAACGCTGTGAACTACCAACTGGTTCATGAAAATGAGAAAATCGATATACGCAACATAAATTTATCGTCAATATTTGGTGTTTTCAATGTGTGTGTTTGTAATTCGAACAACCATTGGAACGATGTTCCGTATATACTTTTTACGCTGAAACCGGCGAAATTATTAGAGTATTTAAGAATTCGGGATACGCAAGAATGTTGGATATTGCAGAGGGATATTATGGGATCGTCTTATATTTATATATTTATATTTATCTCAATTGAGAATATTTTGACTTTGGCTCAAGCTTCGATGAATGTACAGATTCTTTATTTTGGACATTTTTTGGAACAGTTTTTTTTGTTTGTGTATATAATATTTTATATAAATACGAAATGTCTAATGTTGGTCTACCTGATACATGTGTCGAATATTATTACGGCACAGGTAAGTATTCATTTTTGTACGTTTTTTCATTTATCAATCAAGATTTTCAATATTAAATATTATAAAATTCAAAAATTGATCTCTAATTAGCAAAAATAATTTAAATTAAAGGAATAAATTTTAATAATCTAATTTTAGGTCTTGCATTATCCAATCTCACTTTAATTTCTAAATAGAAATCTGTCATTTACAAAAATGTTATACTTCTGTAAAGTATCTAGTCCAGTTGTACGTGTACTAAGATCATTTCCATTTGAATGGGTCCAAACAATTCCAAAAACCAATGTCAATTTAAAATTTCTAAATTTTCAATCCTTTTTGCATGATTAATTATGTTAATTAATATTTAATATCTTTATAATTTAACTTTTTTTGACATCAAATGCTTGATATGAAAAATCATACACATCTAGGGATGGGGATCGAACCCACGACCCCTAGCATTCTTGACCAATGCTCTACCAACTGAGCTACCTTAGATGTTATGGTAGTGACAAAATTAATAGTAAATAAACAAAATTAATAATAGAATGCATCTAAGGTAGCTCAATTGGTAGAGCATTGGTCTAGAATGCCAGAGGTTGTGGGTTCGATCTCCATCCCTAAATGTGTATGATTTTTCATATCAAGCATTTGATGTAAAAAAAAAAATGATATCTATATATTTTCATCTAATTCTTTTCTAAAAAACTGTAATCGATTATGGGGAAAAGTTTCCTACAAAAGGTGTTGGAAATGACATTTTATGAAGAAAAGTATTGATGTGTTTTTCTCGTAATATTTATAGAAAATAAAGTTATGCGTGATAAAAGATTTGGGGGTGGCTGGCCCGCTTCGGATCAGGTTCTCGCAGTGTTGCCTAGGCAAATGATTGAAGTCACAATATGTTCACTCCCGTTCATAAAAAGGAACCGAATCAGTCTCTCACAATTTTGATTATTCTTGTAGTAAATGTTTTTGACAGATACAACATTTTATTTAATTTTTATACGTAAAAGAGAGATATAACACTGAACATTATATGTATATAATATGTATTTACATTACATATTCTTACTCTATCACTGACTTGTTTTCATAAATAAAAAATATAAAACTTCCATTTGTTTTTTTCACATTTATAAAATATACTACTTATCTTTGTTTATAAATAAATAATATACAGAGAGTTACAAAAGCGAGGAGTTTTATGAAATGTAAGAAAATTAACATTTCAGGTTGGTTCAAATTATTGAACGGGAGTGTACTTTCTGAAAGTTTCATCCCATACAAAATGGGCCCATTTTGTACGACCGCTCCTACTATACGTAGAACATGGCCTCCATGCCTTCTGGATTTCTAAACCAGTATAGAGGTATTGTTTTCGATCATGAAAATTAAAAAACTTACTCATTCTTGTTTATTAGTTTTTGAGATATTATTGAATAGTGGATCTATTACATGATTTTTTTTTTTATAGAATGACAGTTTTAAACATTATATTTTGGAATATGCGAATCGTAATTTAGATGAACACGTGGAATTGCAAGTACGTTTATTTTGTACACGATTAGAACATGCTCCAACAATTGTACGTGGATTTGGTATACAAAATTTAAGTTTGGCTATATTTTTGCCGGTAAGATATTTCGTAGATATATGTGTAACTCCAACTGATCAAAAACTTTTTGTCAGAGGCAGTAGTTATTAGATTTTTGGAGTACCCGGATTCCTAAAATATATTTTTCGGGCTAAAACAAATGTTCAATATGTACAATCAGTGATCATAATTAGTAGCGAAGAAGCCGACTACAATTTTTATTTTTAGGGTGGTTATAATCATTAAGGTGTGATCATTTGTTAAATTATTGAAATTCAAATTAAATTTCAATAATTTACAAATAGCCATACCTTCTGGGTCATGAACGCTCATTGGTTGATTTTCATGTTTGGAAGTAAAAAAAAACCAAGATAAAAATAAAAATGTATTGTGAAAAAGGAAATCTGATGGCCAGATATTGCTAAGAAATCCTATCTTCGGAGCTAAAACACTGATAATTTAAAACAAATTAAGCGTGAGTCTCTTTTATGGCAAACTTTGAGCTTCTGACAATTAATTTGACTAGTATTTTGAAATCAATGTAAAATTTTCAATGAAAAAAAGATAAGAGGTTTTCTGGGATAAAAAATCACAAGATTTTGATATACATTTGATTTTGGAGTAATCCAATGGTAATTAAAAAGCTAATTACACACAATTAAGGGAATTAGGTCTCTTTTATAGCAAATTTGGGCATATTTTGAGACAAGCTAGTGATAAAAAAATTTTGTTTTATTTCTAGGTAATCGATTTTTTACTCAAACAATTAGCAGTTGAAATTCAAGTATTTCAGACACAATAAAAATATTGGCGCTCTTCATCAACCCTTAAAATCGAAAAGATAAATTGAAATTGAAAGGAGAAAATCGTTTGGGGCGATCTGGAATAAAATCTTCGCACATTAGTTTTGTAAAATCAGGTTTATTTTAGTGATTCTGTTCTAAGTAGAACACGTTATGTTAAATATAGACACAAAATCTGTAACACACTGTATTTGCTATTGAAAATAAATAAAATTACTGAGAGAAAGAAATGTATGGAATATTTCAACATAAAATCCACATTTTTCTTCCGTTTTCGTTTCTGTGCTAATAATATTAATTATAATTTCATTGATTCGAAATAAGTCCATTTTGAAAAGATCTTTTCTACCATCAGACTTAATTCATATATAAATACGTATTTCGACTACAATGTAGTCATCATCAGTATGAATTAGCTAATCGTACTATCTTTGGGATATGGAGTCAGAGATAGTTACGATTAGCTAACTCAAACCGATGATGACTACATTGTAGTCGAAATATGTATTTATAAAATACGAATAAATGTTCTAGGAATTCGCAAAATTGCAAAATTTAGATTTTTGGTTCCAATGCATTTCTTCCAATAGAGGATGTAAAATTAATTTTGATTCTGTTCTTGATTAATTTTGTCACATGTGGTGTATTTGAAATGGATTGACGACCCACATATATGGTAATATTTTATGGTTAAATTTTGCCCATTCCTACTTAATACTTAATAAAAATTTTTACTATTATTAAATATTAACAAATTCATAAATTGATTTTTGATTATCAGAAATAAATTAAATTAAAATAATAAATTTTTAATAATCTAATTCTAGGTAATGAAAGTCTTGCATTATCTGAACTTTAATTTCTAAAGTGAAATCCATCATTTACAAAAATGTTATGCTTCTGTAAAGTATTCAGTCTAGTTCTACGTGTACTGCGCGTATTAGGGGCATTTCCATTTGAATGGGGGCCACACAATTCCAAAAATCAATGTCAATTTAAAATTTCTAAATTTTCAATCATTTTTGCATTCTTAATTATGTTAATTAATATTTTCTATCTTTATAAATTTACTTAAGGTTGTCCGGACAGTAAAGTACAAATCATAATAAACAGAAATATCCTTTTTAACAGAAATTAAAAGTTTTAATCTGTAAATTAATTATGTAAATTTAGATAGCATCTAACATCACTAGTGATCGGATTTATGTAATTATTTAATTACAAAAAATATTAAATAATAGTCTTTTGACGATTATTCAAAAGTTAGTCCTCAGTTAGTTGGTATTTTCGATTTTCAGTAAGTTGGTATTTTCATTTGAACATGTCTATTTAGAAGATTATTCGCAACTTCTCAGCCAAACATATCGGGGTTCAAAATAGATCTTTCTAGATACTAGTAAGTGTTAATGAACTTTTCATATCCTGTAAATATATTTCCTAAAAATATGATCAGTAAATTTATACTGAATCGAATTATACTATAATACATCATTCGAAGGATATCGTAAAACGAAGCAATTCGATTATAAATTGAAGTTGTGTTGTCATTGGAATGCCATGTTCTTCTGTACAATATCAACCTAAACAATCTGTTGTTATCAATCATTCTTTAGTAACGAACCATCCACATCACTGGTAGACCGTTATTAATATAATTTTGCAGTGTCCCATCTAATCTATTGTTGTATTTCGTACACAGAGAGCTTTTCATGCTATGCCAATTTTTTAAACTATAAGATAACTAGTTGTAAAATCAACATTACAATAGCTTTTGGGAAAATGCTTTTTGGAATTTACTCCTTAAGAATCGATTTCATTTAAAGCCCCTGGTACAACAAATTTATGGGTAATAAAATCTTGTGTTAACAGTTTTCAGATTGATTTTACATTAATTTTCCTTTTTCGTAGGCTATTAATTTATTTTAAGAAAAAATAAATTAAAATTTTTAATAAAAATTTAAATAATATTTTGAATTGTATATTAAATGTTAGCTTCTAAAAAATAACTATAAAATTATTTTATTAATAATATTTTGTTGATTGTCATTTCCATAGAAACTATAAACTATACTAGCACATTATAAACCGTTACATATAAGTTAGAAATATGGAAATTTGTATTTTGGCTTTTAATAAACTTAAATTTTTATAAATGAATTAATGTTAGCGCCATCTAAGCAGAATATTTTAAAATTAACTAACATAAGAGTAAACTCCAGCGTGCATCGGAGCTGACACGCACAATTTTTTACTTCTACATGCTAGTCCAAGTAGGGACCGTAGAAAATGGTGCCCAGTTAATTAGGAGATAAAACTTTTAGAAAAGATAGTATATATGGTGACTTCAGTCAATTTCTTAGACAACTCTGCGAGAAAAACTTTATTTCCCAACAACTTTTGTATGAATCTTTTTTCATATCTTATATTTTGATATAGAGATATATAGATATGAGACTTATATATCTCTTTCAAAATATATCTATGTATTTTCATCTAATTCCCTTCTTCCAAAACATTATTACATGATTTTCTTTTTATAGAATGGCAGTTTTAAACATTATATTTTGGAATATGCAAATCGTAATTTAGATGAACAATTGCAAGTACGTTTATTTTGTACACGATGCTCCAACAATTGTTCGTGGATTTGCTATAAAAAATTTAAGTTTGGCTATATTTTTGCCGGTAAGATATTTCGTAGAAATATGTGTAGCTCCAATTGATCAAAAACTTTTTGTCAGAGGCAGCAGTTATTAGATTTTTGGAGTATCCGGATTCCTAAAATATATTTTTCGGGCTAAAACCAATGTTCAATATGTACAATCAGTGATCATAATTAGTAGCGAAGTAGCCGACTACAATGTTTATTTTTAGGGTGGTTATAATCATTAAGGTGTGATCATTTGTCAAATTATCGAAATTCAAATTAAATTTCAATAATTTACAAATACTACCATCTGGGTCATGAACTGCTCATTGGCTGTTTTTCATGTTTGGAAGTAAAAAAAACCATCCTTAAAATAAAAATGTATTGTAAAAAAGGAAATCTGATGGTCAGATATTGCTAAGAAATCCTATCTTCGGAGCTAAAACACTGATAATTCAAAACAAATTAAGCGCGAGTCTTTTTTTTGGCAAAGTTTGAGCTTTTGACAATTAATTTGACTTGTATTTTGAAATCAATGTAAAATTTTCAATGAAAAAAAGCATAAATGGTTTTCTGGGATGAAAAATCACAAGATTTTGATATACATTTGATTTTGGGGTAATCCAATGGTAATTAAAAAGCTAATTACTCACAATTAAGAGAATTAGGTGTCTTTTATAGCAAATTTGGACATATTTTGAGACAAGCTAGTGATAAAAAAATTTTGTTTTATTTCTAGGTAATCGATTTTTTACTAAAACAATTAGCAGTTGAAATTCAAGTATTTCAGACACAATAAAAATATTGGCGCCCTTCATCGACCCTTAAAATCGAAAAGATAAATTGAAATTGAAATGAGAAAATCATGTGGGGTGATCTGGAATAAAATCTTCACATATTAGTAACATAAGGTTTATTTTAGTGATGCTGTTCCAAGTAGAACACGTTATGTGAAATATAGACACAAAATCTGTAACACACTGTATTTGCTATTGAAAATAAATAAAATTACTGAGAGAAAGAAATATATGGAATATTTCAACATAAAATCCACATTTTTCTTCCATTTTCGTTTCTGTGTTAATAATATTAAATATAATTCCATTGATTCGAAATAAATCCATCTTGAAAAGAGCTTTTCTGCCACTATCGGACTTAAGACAAACACAGACAACAAGACGATATGTCACGATTATATAGAATATAAAAATCCAACATAACTTTTGTACATAAGGTATATATATATATATATATATATATATATATATATATATATATATATATATATATATATATATATATATATATATATATATATACTGAAATACAGAGATACGGTACATATATATATATATATATATATATATAGAAATACAGAGATACGGTACATATATATATATATTTATATATATATATATTTATATATATATATATATATATATATATATATATATATATATATATATATATACATAGAAATACAGAGATACAGATACTTTTTATACTATTGTCCAAAACCCAATAGTTAAGGAGCTATGTGCACTATTAAATTTAACCAATAAAATAAAGACATTGTTACCAGTTCAAGTGGCCGAGCGGTCTAAGGCGTTATATCTGCGCAGTATGCCAAATTGGAAGCTTGGAGGTTATGGTTTCGAATTGACAAATTGAGAAAACAGATAATGAATTTAGACAATGGCCCAATTCCAAATTCTGATTTAATAAAATTAAACCATTTTCAAAAAAATCTAATTTCTGAATATCAAGGTTAGCTTCGATACCCTCACTTTAGTAACAAAACAAGCGCCGCATAGTCACCAAAGAATACCGTCAATAAATAAGTGGGCCACATCACACACCTAATCCGTTAGTCAGTCAACTCAAATAATCCTCAGGTTCGATTATACCCTCTGTCAAATCGTATAAAAGACAGAAATTTTTTAATGTCATTGTGAGACACGCACCAAATTAGCAACAAGCAACATATCTCTGAATCCATATCCCAGAGATAGTTACGATTAGCTAATTCATACTGATGATGACTACATTGTAGTCGAAATACGTATTTATAAAATACAAACAAATGTTCTAGGAATTGGGGCAAAATTTGAAATGTAATTTTGAATAACCTAGAGTTCTCTTTGATTATTTTAATAATCTTTATTAGTTCTCACAAAGTTAAGTTCTATTAAACTTTAAAATTAGAGATGAATTCTATCTGTAATATTTCACAAACTTCCTCTACAATAATACACAGACAAAGTCGACCATTCTGTATGGGGATATGAACAGGAATGAAGGATGATGACAAAGATATATGTTATCAACCATAATAACAAATGTAACTAAACTAACACGTCCAGTTAATATCACAACCAGCAGGCAGAAGAGAAACCAAAGTTAGAAAATTGAACATACACAAACGTATTTATGAATGTTAGTTATAGCCACAGTCTGGAGGCACAGTTTGACTTCACTCGGCTCTGAGTGAGAGGTAGAAAGATAGATAGAGTAAATCCAGGGTGTCCTACCAGTTATTATTATTTTCTTTTTTTAATTAAAATATTTTCTGAAAAAAATATAATAATACGAACCCTTTTTTATGTTCACAATTATACAAAGTATACAATACATACAATACATTGAATACATACTCTGGAATTCTGGGCTGGTAATTTGGGGCATAAAATGTACCCTTTTTAATATATTTGTGTATGAATAAAACATAAATGTTATATAAATCTTTTGATCCTTTACGTTTACCGCTTGACCGTTATAATAAACGAGGTAAATTTTTGCTACGAATTTAAATAGAATTGAATAATAGTTTAGACTTTTAGAGATAGCTGTAAATTTTTTTTAGATTTTAGAAATTCCGAATAATTTTCCTAAACTTTTACAAGTATTACACATCGGAGACTAATAAATAATTATTTACCTGATATAATAATTCTCTTCGTAGGGGGTATAGTAGCATCGGAATTTGATGACACTGGACACAATAAACTTGCCAATGATAATTTGTAACTGATTTCTCAATGTTTAAATTTTACATAAAATGGGAATTTTATGTTAGCTTACTCAACCTGACTGAGTTTCTTCGAGTTAGTTTACTTTAAATTAAAATAGTGAAAAGTACTATTTGTGCTAGTGAAAATTATTTTTTGCATAATTTCTTTTTTAAAAAAAAAAATAGAAGTAGTGATTTTAATAATGGAGAAATGAAAACTATTCCTAAATTGATTGAATAAATTATTGGGCAATACTTGGTAGTTCACCCAGTATTGAAACATTGTCCCGTCTTACTTCAAAACATTTCTCTCTTGCTTACTCTCACTTATCTTATGGAGTGTACAGTTGCTCTGATGAGCAACCCTTGCCCACCTCTGAGTTATACCGTCTATATAGATAGTATAGTATCGTTCACTTCCTTATGACGGATGTATAAATGTAATTTAACATCAACTCTGGGATGATTTACACTGCTGGAGGATGAGTTACTGGGAATTTCACTCAATATAAAATTCATTTCTATGTTTTCAGATTTAAAAAAAGGGGGTCAGTAACAGGTTTTTATAGTATACTCTTAATTATAACTTTTCAGGTTTGTTGGTATTTATTATCAATAGAATTTCAGGAGATTGTAAAGGATTTATCATATCTAAGCCCGTTTTTACACATGTAACTTCAGATGTAATTATTCATGCGAATGATTTGATGAGCATGCGCAGTAGTTTTTTTATGCATGTTTTTAGTTTTATGAAATAGACCTATTTTACACATGTAACTTTTCAAGAAACTATTTATGCCGCATGACTTGGTGAGCATGCGCAGTAGTATTTTTTTGATGAAACTATGCTGTTATAACACTATAGATTTGGCGTCTATTTCGATACAATCTTATATGTAACTTTAGATGTAAGAATAGGGTGATTGGCTTACTTCCTTGTGATTGGTTTACTATGATCAAGTGACCGAAGTGGTTGACAAAGAAAGAAATATTTAGCAATACGAGAGTTATAAGCTATTAACAAAATATGTGATTGATATATTTCTGCATGTACAAAGAGATGTAAGTCTCATTATATCACTTACATTTATTGCGATTGAAAACTTTCATCAAAACTTTCACGTGTAAAAACGAGCTTAGAGAAGAATTCTATTTTGATGATTTTTTTCATGAAATCTTATATGTAACTTCAGATGTAAGAATAGTGTGTATGATATGTTTATATCCTACTTCCTTGTCATTGGTATACTCTGATCATGTGATTGACAAAGAAAGAAATACTAAATAAGATGAGAGTTATAGTTGTTAACAAACATGCGATTGATATATTTTCTGTAAATTTCAGCGTATGCATAGCAATGTAATTTCAGTTATATTAATTATTTTTATTTTTATTGAAAACTTTGATCAAAACTTTCATGTGTAAAAACTAAGAAATTATGTATTTTTGATAATTCAATATTTTACAAATAAACCCGAAATAAATTTCGATTTTTGCCCCAATTTCCTAGATAAATTTTTTTTTGTATTTTATAAATACGTATTTCGACTACAAAGTAGTCATCATCAGTACGAAATAAAACCATTATAGTATAGTATTAGAACCACTTGCAATGTGGTATTTATTACACGCTTAAAACATTACATACTTCATGTTGGCTTCGTTAGTAATATGTATAATTCAGTTACATAGTTGTGACAAATATAACCGGAGACATTTTTCCGATTAAAAGATCATTTCTTTTATTTGCCCTAAGCTTTGATACAGTATTCATTTTATTTATTTATTTTTTAACTTCATACATAATATGATTTTTCATCGTATCCATTTTGTTGTATATTTTTAAGACTAACGTCCATTTAAAATGATCCTTATTTAAATGAAAAATTAAATTACAGCAACAGAACTATCATATTATTTAAACGTTGTATATCAAAAATCTATACTATATTAGTGGAAGCGCAATGCAATAGGGAATATGCATGAAAATTTTTTTTCACATTTATTTTCAGAAAATGAAAATACTGTTAATACTGTAACAATATTTAAAAACGAAATTAAAATCCGACAAATATCAAGGAAGCTATAAGCTTTTAAAGATTACTATCTGTCTCTTTATTGCAAAAATACTAAAAACGGAGTTTTACGTGTATTTTAAATGGTGAAAGTGTAATATGACGTCACATAACATATCAAGAGGGCAATCACCCTCTTTGTCTAATTGGGAATTTCAATCATTCATTTCTCGCTTATTTTTAAAGTTATTTAAAAAGTAATTTTACCTTGATATTTGTCGAGTAAACATGCTTCAATTTAAGTGAAAAAAAATTTTCACGCATATTCCCTATTACAATGTAGAAGTATATTCTCTCGAATATCGTCACAGTTTGAGTGGATCAGTCTATTTTCAAAATGACGGGGAAGAAACATATTAATGCTTTCCCTACTTTTCATATTCAATTAATATATAAAGAAGAGTATGTGATATAACTATATGTTAAATATTATTTTTGCTTTTTTTAATTGTCAAAAAAAATTTTTGAAATATTTCTCTTTTTATTGATCTTAAAATATAAAATATAGCGTTTGTCTTCATTTATTATTTTTATTTTTAAGAGGCGTAAAAAGTTTTATTATACAAATTTCAAATGAAAAATAAGAAAGGACATTGTATTGTAATTACATAATAAAAAAACTGTTTGTCCTTTTAATATAGAGAAAAATGCCGATTATTTAATGGCCATGATATATTGCTGTTTTTGTCTGATATATTTGTTTACAGAAAAATATTTTACATTCTTTTAGTTTATAATAATTATGAGACGAAATTTCTATAATATTTCCCCTCGAAGAAATGGTCATTATTAAAATATGGTTTAAATACTTTAAATAAGTTGCCCTTCTACTTTTAAATAAGTTCCCCTTACGTGCATATAATGGTCAAAACAAATGAATTCAGCTCTATATCAGTTTACTTGTATATGATATACAATTAATTGCGCTATGTTTGTTGATAGTTACCAAGGTAATTTACATAATAACAATTACCGTGGTAACTTGAGGAGGATATAGTTTAGGAGCAATGGTTTCTAAAATAAAGCATAATTGATTTTAGGAGCGTACCGCAACAAACTTAAGCACGGCATTATATATTATTATTCCAAGTAAAAAACAGTGGCTATTTAATTAGAGGATGCAACTTTCAGAAATTATAGTAAATATAGTGACTTCAATTATTTTCCAAGGCATCCCTGTGAGAACCTGACCGGAGGCTGCTCCATCCTCAAATCTTTTATCGCACATAACTTTTGATCTAAAAAAATTTCGAGAAAAACACATCAATATTTACAATATTAATTGAATTGAATTAATGATACCTAAAAGCTTTGTTAATATATGAGAGCATGTACTTTTGATAGAACCTTTTTCAAGAAAATATATATAAAATTAAAGTCATTTAAGTCGAAGGTGAGAAAGGAGAAAACATTTCTTTGATGTAATTAACAATGAAATAATTCGAATAATCTGTAGAATTTACAATATAAAATGTTTCAATTATTGAACAAATTTTCTCTTTTATTTATCAAACTCAATCTAGACATTTTCTTTATCAACATTTTCCCAAGACGATTGTTCGAAACAATTATTACAACAATATAAAAGCAAAATCGTTCTTTTTTTGTGTGTGTGTAAAATACATAGAGAAAATGTTCTACAGGATGTTTCAGAACAACTTCTGAAATATTTGTTTACTTCAAATCTTGTAACCGACTTTTTACCTACTTCAACCGAAACAAATCTCATGAAAATGTGGCATGAAATAGTAATAATTAGACATTCGAATTTGGTTTAGTCTGCTTCTTTTACATCGCCGCACGCATATATGTATAAAAACATGACTATGGTGTATATGCGAAGGTTGATTGATTGATTGCAAAGGCTACACTTCGACCATAAGGTCAATTGTGATGCCTAAGGATGTGAGAATGTGAGTAGAGTGGAAGGAATTTTTGTGTGTAGACTAGGAATTGGTAGGATGTCCGGGTGCAGTTGACTCTGTCGAGCTGAAATTATGACAAAACTATTATTTGTACCTACTGTCCCTAAGAAGAAACTTTGATGATTTTGAACGAAGAAACGGTGTAAATCAATTTATTAGAATTGGAAATTTATTTCTTTATATTCATGGAATCTCTGGAGAAGTCACTAAAGTTTTTGTTCAACTTCTGTGATCTCTGTACTCAGCTATATATATTCTAGGAGACATTGTATGTAAAAAAGGATAAAGAGACATAGAAAAAAAAAAACAATTAACACAGAACTATTACCATTCTCTAGAATTACAAAAAGAGGATGCGAAAGGAAAGTATTAAATGCTGCTGGTAGGTATATGAACCATCCATATCCTACAACTAAATACACTGTACACTATGTTACAGAAATGGGTGACTCACTTAACAGAAGCATATCGTACACATCAAAATATACTAAAAACATTCAGTATTTTTCTTCGAATTCACCCTGGTTTAGTGGCAATCAGCCATTTTGTGTTTTTTTTCTTTAATTAATATTGAGAATAGGTATCGCAGGATCAAAAATATACCTGCGGGTTTTGAGAGGGTGAGGTAGTCCATGAGCCGCCGATTGGAGCAGTGTATTGTCATTAATAGCGGTCTTAGAATAATTAAGTTACCGATATTTTGCGCCCCCTTCTGTTTGGATTGGCTAGTTTGTGTGTTTCGTGTGCTACTCTTTTTTATATATACTCTCTGTCAGGACAATGTTTATTTTTGATTACTCTTTAAAAGTTGGTTACTCTGTCAGCATGACGTTTTAGTTTTTGATGTCAAATGATTTTTTATAATAATGGTGTCTGAAATCTTTATAATAAAGTGTCTGAAATTAACCAAATAATTTACAAATAAATAATTTAAAATATATATCGTTTTATTAATTAAGTTTAAAGAACCCAACAAAACACCTTCTACTTCAGTCTGACAACGTTCGCTTCTCCCGTTTCTTCGTAATAGCCAAGAGCTTGCTTATCAGGTTTTCCTGAAGGTTTATATATTCGGGGTGAGATTCACCGAATACTTTGTATTTGCTGTAACCGAGAGATTCGTAGCTAAAGATGATGTGGATGGATATTTCGTCCTCCGTCCCATTCGTAGGTGATAATGTCCTGTGATGAATCCGGTAACTTTTGAAGTTGAATACTTGGATGCATTCCGAAACAGTATTTAAATGATGTAACAATTTTGGGGAAATTGTATTGGGATATTTATGAGGTCAATGTATATGAGATATTTGCCGAGTTCCAAATGAATATCTTCAAGAGTTTTTAAAATATTAATAAAAGAAAAAATAACACAAAATGATGGATTTTGCCGAATTCAAGACGAATTGGAAAAACAAAACTGAATATGTGGAATGTAGAAAATGCTCCTGTTAATAGCGAATCACACATTTGTGTAACACCCTGTATGTAAGGAATACACTATTGTGTTGGTTAGTCTACTCCAGAGGGAACTGTTGCTATTTGATATGTTAGTTATGTTGTGTGGTGGTGGTCGCCTATGGCAACACTACAGGAATAACAGGAATAATAATAATAATTCTCTTGTTTCTTGTGCATGTACACTCTCGTTCATAAAAATTGAACCAGTTGAAACATTTTAATTGTACCATATACGTAGTGATGAGCAAAATTTGTCTTGGTCTTGCAGTCTTGGTCTTGGTCTTTTGCAAGACCAAGACCAAGATCATACATACACTAGCAAGACCAAGACCGAATGAACAAGAATAAGACCGACACCAAGACCGAGAATACAAGACCAAGACCAAAGTGCAAGACTAAACTAAAAATTATAACTTCCGTTGTAAATAGGATATATGCGAATATTTGTCGTAACTTTAATATATGTTATTGTTGGAACAAAACATTTTGTGTGTTTAAGATTTCCAGTTTACTCCACTAAATTTAAACATCAAATATAAAAAAAGGTACTGGTAAACTTGGTACCATTGTCTGAAAAAAAAAGGATCTACTGAACCATTCCCAAATGGTCCAAGATTTAAAGTCTATTAAAGCCATGAATGAATCAAAACAAAAAATAAAAATAAAATAAAAGAGATGAGTTGATTGAGAGAGGGAAGTAAAATCAAAAAAAAAAAAAAAGAAAGAAATCTAAAACTAAGTTAAAATAAAACGCAAAAAACCTAAATCTAAATTTAAAAAAAAAAAAAATAAAAAAAAATTAAATTAGGTGTTAACCGATTGTTAAAACCTAACCAATGTGTATTAAATAAAAATAAAAAAAAAAGATAAAATAAAATAAAAAAAAAAAATAAAGTTAACACACAAAAAGATACACGCGAAATGCATTGTCCGACGGAACCGTGTGAACAGCCAGTCCGGTAGCGATAATTACACGGAATATTTACTATTCTAATAAAACTCGCAAACAACGGGATGATGTGCAAAAATTTGTTATTGACGGATGAAATAAAAAAAAACATGTCTCTTATATCACTGGATTCCAGACGAGTCAGATCGGAGTCAGGATTTGAATTTTTTTGGAAGATAGAAAAGTTAAATTAAAAAAGAATCGCGATTATATTAAAATAACATATAGTATACGTTTACGATCGAATGATAAAGACGCGGATCATTAAAACTACCTACCGAGAATAGATCCACGATACAGAAGTTCTGAGTCTGGATATTTGGAAAGTTTATCCACCTGGTTCACACAATATCATCACGTGGACAAATCGTTACACATCATTCCGGAATTACAAAACATATTACCGTCGGATTGTGGTGGTTATTCGCCTGGCAGCATCAGTTACATTTGGTGGCCCCATTACAAGGTGCGTACATTATTGACTTAGTCACTCTCTCTCTCTCTTTCCCATATCTTCTGGTTGGAGGTTTACCTTAAAATTTAAAAAGGATATATATATAAATTGGATTTACAATAAACAATATACGAGGGTTGGGTGCTTCGATTTTCGTCACACGCCGGATACTCGGAGGAAGTCACACTCGCAGTAGTCCACGGGGCATTCCTAGGCGCTGGGTTTGGACTGCCCTTCATAGGACGTCAACACCCCCAGTGTTGCCACGTGAAGCGACTCCCCTTTATCCACATTACGCACGTCTTCGACGGGCGTTTGATACCCCGTCTAGCGCACGCGCCAAGTGGGTCGTCATAAGTGACTCCCGTATTCGACAACCGTCGTCCGAAAATCTAATCACCCATCACCCCAATTAATAAAAATTATACTACCTATAGCAAATTTATCGACGATCATTTCAATATTGGATTGCGAAATTTCAATCGTTTAGCGACCATTTACTTGAACCAATTTTTACTGCAAAAAAATTCTTACGATACAATTTAGTGTCTGATAGTAGTCGTGTTTACGACATTTGATCGTTCAAAAATTTTCTGTCCATAATTTTATTTATTTGTTTGTTTTATAAAACTATTAGTGTTAATTAATTTCGCTATAAAACCATTCGTATTAATAAATGATATATCATTATCAATGAATACAGTTTTTTTTTAAAATTAATTTAAGCAATAAAAATTAATACTTACGTTTGACAGTAGCATCCATTTGTTTTGTTCACGTCCAAGCACTGTGACATAAAATTAGTAGGCTTGCTCCACAGTGTATGCATCATACAGCTGAAGCTTATATAGTTGGCGTACGGCTAACCACAGCTAGTGGGCGCTGTACGGACGTAGTTTGTCAAGTTGGGTATTGTGTTTATTGGAGTAGATCCTTCATACTGTCCATTCATTCGCTTCCACAAACAAAATCAGCGCACTCCATAGATGGCCTGAGACCTTTCTCAATAAATAAATACAGCAAAGGTCTACATGTCACACTACAAGAATATTCTTGAAGTAACAATTCTTTTCCGATGTCTGGTTAAATCATGGTTGATGTAGAGCTAAGCTAATTTTTTTAAATATTTTTACTATAAAGACCAATAGAATACGGTAAAATTTTTTGTTTATTGTAAAATAAAACTTAATTAATTATAGATATTTATTGTTGATCATTTATAATTTATACCTATAAAAAGCCTTGAAAAATTCCCAAAACGACGTAAGTAGTAAGTAACAGACTAAATGAGCAAGACCAAGACCAAGACTGAATACGCAAGACCAAGACCAAGGTCAAAACTACAAGTATTTGGGCAAGACCATGACCAAGACTGAATACGCAAGACCAAGACCAAGGCCAAGACCGGACAAGCAAGACCGATATCGATACCAAGACTGCCTTGGTCTTGGTCTTGCTTTGCTCATCACTACATATACGCTTAAAATTTGACTTACTAGTTCAATTTTTATGAACGGGAGTGTGCATTGCATGTATAGATATGATGGTTTAAATTGAAGTTAGGATTTTTCAGAAAGAATATTTTTATAATTTTCTTCTGTATTTTCTTGTAAGCTTGTAATAAACGTTTCATGTGGGTTTATATTTTATATAAAATGTGTTCCTTTAGTGTTTTGATACGAATTAAATTTGTTATTTTCTTTTCTAAAGTATTACGATTATTATTACAAGTCGATCATTTGACGTTTATTTTTATAGTAAATATATTTCTAGCAATGCATGTTATGTTCGATTATTTTGGAATACGTGTCGACTAGGTAGGTAGGTAAAGAGCTATTTCAATTACTCTGGAAGAATGGATATAATAATAGAATTTTAATGAAATAAAATTTTTCATATTTTAATGAAAAATTGAATGTTTTCAATGTAATTAGTGTTGCTGCGAGAGACGTGAGAAACGAGACGAGACGAGAATAAGCCAGGGAGAGCCAGGGAAAGCCAGGGAAAGCCAGGGAGAGAGAGTCGAAAATTAGTACTCTCTTTCAATCACTATAGATTTTTAATCTGTAAAAGTATCACAAAACAGCAAATAATTGTGGATGATAATGATTTAATACACTTTATTGTTTCAATTTCAAATTCGCTCCCTTTACCTAGATCAGTTTTTTGTATTATAAATACGTATTTTGACTACAATGTAGTCATCATCAGTATAAATTAGCTAGTCGTACTTTACTCATGGTGAAACTGTCACCAAATTAGCAACAAGTAACATATCCTGCGACAATATAAGAGTAATTTTAATAAGAGTAAAATTAACAGGAATAAATGTGAATGAAGAAATTTTAACAAGAGCAATTTCAATATAATTTAAAATTTATTATATTTTAAATCCAGTATATTTTAATCTAGTTAATTTTCTATTTATTTTTATTTTTTGTCTCGACTTTATATCTATTTCTAATTGTCAAAGAGTAAAGTACGACTAGTTAATTTATACTGATGATGACTACATTGTAGTCGAAATACGTATTTATAATACAAAAAACTGATCTAGGTAAAGGGGGCGAATTTGAAATTTTATTTCAAAAACCTACAGTTCTAACTAATTATCATTCGATAATATAATGTTTATTGTTTCAATTAAAACATAACTAATTAAATAAATTGGAAAAATAATAATTGTATTTTGTAACTGTAAAAACGAGACGAGACGAGACTATAGAAAGCTTTTACAAGTCAATACAATACAAGAGACATGCTACTCACGTCTCGCCTCGTCTTGCAGCATCCCTTAATGGAATATAATTTATAGAGAGATTTTATATTTTTAATAATACTCAATTATTGAATAGAAATAAATTTGGTTTAATAGTTATGGACAGTAACCAGATGTGATTATATAATAATTTTCCAATAAAATATATTGCGAACAAAAAAATATATAAAAGGTATCCAATACCATACATACACGAGTACAACAAATATATTATTTATTGTTCTTATAACTTATTAGACATATGTTTATTTTTATTATAAAGTCTAATATTTTATAATATTACTCGATGGTATCGGTGTGTAACATGACAGCAATTTATTTCGTTTGTTTTGTATGCTATACGAATCCTTGCATTGTACAGTGAACATTCTTTAGACACATAAACAATAATAATCAGTGAAAAGCTTTATCTTTGAAAGTTTTTACTTATTATAGCTCTGTCAATTGTATATATCTACTTAGAGCATACACTTTATACTGCACAATCAGAAGTATTATATATTTTGCAAACTCACTTGGGTGGACACTGATTATTCATTTTTTTTTTTGGTGTCGCCGTTGAAAATCACCTTTGAATATTATTAATATCTTTAAAAGTTTGTAGTATACATTTATTTAAAATTTAATTTGTTAAGGTCTTTTGTTATAAGGTGTTTGTTTTTGAAAGAAATAATATATAGAAAAGTTTGCCAGCTTATTAAAAAACTTGAGGCATGCACGAACCGCTTGCGCTTGTCCATACGCCGACAGTTTAGTCAATTAACCGCCCCTATTATTTTCCAAGATTCTCGACTCTTTTCAAGCGTGATATCTTTGCGTCTCACGTGGATTCTTGTTTTCCTTCGCAATAAGGTCTATGGGTGGCGCTTTCTATATAACTTGTACCGCAGCCTCGGATACAGTCCGATACGTACACGGAGGGTGGCGGTTCTTCTCTGCACTGAGGCTATTTGGTCCAGGGTTAACAAGAGGGTTTGTTGACACCAATTTTATGTTGCGCTCTTTCGTGCAAAATTGGTTGTTGCAGGTGATGAATGTCCGCTGCCACCAGAGCAGCTGATTAAAGCTCAACTTCGTAGGCTTGTTTAATTTCAAATATTCGACGTCTCAAATACTTGACCATAACCAATTTGAAAATTTGATATTCCTCAAATGTTTCCAATTTAATACGGGTAATATTCTGGTTAATTAATATTACAAGAATGGTAAATAAGTCAGAAATAAAACAAAACACTTAAAAAACTCAATTTAATTTATTTACTAGTTACT
Source organism: Nineta flava (assembly GCA_963920215.1). NCBI lineage: Eukaryota > Metazoa > Arthropoda > Insecta > Neuroptera > Chrysopidae > Nineta > Nineta flava. The sequence goes on from OY986041.1 coordinate 123,412,699, forward strand.
TAATTAATTTTGACTGAATTGATTATTGAAAATTGAATAGACTTAATTGTTAAATATCGGATTAATATCCGATTCTAATTGAATTTACATTTTTATCGTAGCTATGAGATGATACTGTCTCACTAAAAATCTATTAATCCATTATCTATTAATCTATTTCTAAATCTAAATCTGTTTTTGAGTTGATTCACAATTGGTTTTTATATGCGAAAATCGATTTAGTTAAAATATATTTGCGTTACACGAGCTACAATAATTTCTTCAACAAATGTATTTATGCTGATTTCGCAAAAATTGCCAAGTGAGTTTTTTTATAAATAAATTTTGTGATTGCAAATTTTTTTGATTGCAAAATACATTCATTAATAATTAGAAGTGTCATTAAACTTAAATAATTATAAATAGGCGTTATCGAGTTACGCAACAATATCATGATAAATCATGATATAATATTGTTGTAATTGTAGTTTTTATATAGGTTTGACTGTAAAATATATGCAGTCAAAGTATAATATATATATGTGTTAGGTATCCCCATATATTTTATTATATTTAGAGGTGTGATATTATACATACGCTCTCATCATATAAATTGTTGCTATATTGTAACAATATAGACAGAAAGTTATGACCTCTAATGGTAAACCAACAAAACATTGTTGTTTGGTTATAGTTCTAGATGTTTATTTACTGCATGTACTTTATATAGTTTTGTTAATATAAACTTATTTATTTATATATATATGTACTTACCTTTAAAGCAACAAAGTTTTACTTTGGTGCTTGTCGAAATTTTTTACTTAACTTTACCCTATAATAATTTATAAGAGTTTTTGTTAAATACGGAAAATAATTTATAAGAGTTATTGATAAATCCCATAAAATATCGACATTATATGTTCTATATCTTGAGGTTTCACGTACAGAATATTTGATTTAGATTTTCTGGAAAACGGTTTTTTGTTTTTTTTTGAAGGCTAGAAATAAGATAATTTTGTATTTCTAGATTCGATCTATCTCCTACTAAATAAAATTTCAAATTCGCCCCCTTTACCTAGATCATTTTTTGTATTATAAATACGTATTTCGACTACAATGTAGTCATCATCAGTATAAATTAGCAAGTCGTACTTTGTTCTTTGACAATTAGAAATAGATATAAAGTCGAGATCAACAGACAAAAATAAAAATAAATAGAAAATTAACTAGATTAAAATATACTAGAATTAAAATATAATAAATTTTAAATTATATTGAAATTATTCTTGTTGTTAAAATTTCCTTTATTCACATTTATTCCTGTTAATTTTACTCTTATTAAAATTACTCTTATATTGTCACAGGATATGTTATTTGTTGCTAATTTGGTGACAGTTTCACCAGTATACTGATGATGACTACTTTGTAGTTTTATTTCAAAAACCTAGAGTTCTCACTAATTATCATTCGATACTATCTCGTACTATTTAAAAAGATTTAAATAGTACTAAATATTAAATATATGATTAAAATATGGTTTAAATAAGTTGCCCTTCTACTTTTAAATAAGTTCCCCTTACGCGCATATAATAGTCAGAACAAATTAATTCAGCTCTATCACAGACATTAGGTAAAATCACACGTCTTAATATAATCAAATTTAATAATATAATATCAGACTATTTTTAGAAAATATTAAATATTTACACGTAGCAATCACAAAGGTCTTTGGTCACATTTTCTTATCTTTTAGTTTTAAACGGCTTTATAACCTTGCAAATCGAAGCTTTGTTCAACTTTTATTACATTTAAAAAAATATTATTATTACTGCTATCTATGTTACTTTGTGAATTTAAACGTGTTCCACATATGCAATATGCGATGCATTCAAGTACAAAGTATTCGCTTTTTTATTTGATTTTTATAGCGTGGCGCATAAGTAACCTTATGATTTAATTAGTGAATAAATTTTTTGTTTAAGTATTTTTTTTTTCAGAATTAACTTTGAAAAACTTGGGAAATTTATGATGGAAAGACTAAGCACAGAACAAAGAACCAAAGTTGTTCAATTTTATTTTGAAAGTCAGCATTCGATTATTCAGACACAAAGATCATATACAAATTTCTTTCATGTTCCGACAATTTACCGATTGGTTCAGCGTTTTCGGCAACATGGGGCTGTCTGTGATCTTTCGCGTACTGGAAGACCTCGTGCAGTTTGAAATAATGTGAGCATTGCTCGGGTGCAAGCAAGTGTTGAGGAAAACCCCGAAACTTCCACCAGGCGACGTTTTCAGCAGTTGGTGATGTCTAGGGGATCTTTGCTAAGAAATTTACTTACGTTACACCTTTTCCCATATAAGATTCAATTGGTTCACGAGATAAAACCAACTGATGCACAAATACGTATTCATTAAATGAATCATAACGTTACTTATGCGCCACCCCTTAGTTCGTCAGTTTGGTCGTAGTGTTCCTTACACTGTATTTATCTAAAATTACGTATCTGATCTTGATCAAAATTTGTGGGTAGTTTTAGCAAGAGCGAAGATGGTCCGAATTTCATGGAGACCTAATTTGTGGGAATTGTATACGATTATCTGAAGCATTGTACGAATTTTCATCCAATTACGGTCGATAGGTTTCGAGAAAAGTAATGTAAACTGAACAATTCTTTACTTTATACCGTTTTTCTCGGAAACCATTGATATTGGAAAAATTCATAAGAAATTTTGGATCTACCTGATTTTTAAATTTTAAGCAAGTTAAACTAGTTTTTAGGTGAGTGAATATTTTTGTGACCGAAAATGTTTATGAAATTACTCGTTTTCATAAAGGTTTTCAACAGAGTTACATAGATTCGTATATACAGGGCCTCTAATTTTGCAATGCACATAATTATTTCTTCCAGGGAGAGTTTTTGGAAAAAATTATGTTCGGAGGAGGGCATCTAATGGTGATCTGGGTTTTCACCAAAAACGGAAGTTGATCTTCAAATAATCTTGAAGCCCATGCTTAAGATACCCCCACCCCGAACAAAACCACTTTTAGTCTTAGTGTTTTCCCAAAAACCCTTCCTTGAAGAAATATTCAGGAATATACATTGTTTAAAATGAGCCAATATTTTTTTCAGGGCTACCAATTTTATAAGATTTAAAACTCGCTAAAATGTCGTGTTTAGATGCGTGAATGTAACAACAAAAATCTTGTGAAAATTATTTATTTTCAATTGAAAACATTTCACTTTTTTGAGAGTAAATTTAAATTATTTCTGATCTTCTGAAAATTCCATAATCCAAAATATTTCTCGAACACACTGTACTCTCTTGAACACACAAGAACATGGTGAATCCATTCTTCTCTTGATTACTGAACTGTGGAATTTTCATTTAAATATTGTCACTATATACACTATACATACAGTATATATACACACACTACACAAAGATAACAGAAATCGTTGGATCGAATATACTAGTTACGAATATTGGAAATTGTGTGTTTTGGTATCAAACATATCTGAGCAAAAATGTGTTGAAACGAAAAACAGAAATTAATGAATTCAAATCTGGAATAAACCTGTCATTGAACATCTATGTACAAAGTAAATATCCACATAGAAGTTTTGTAACCATAAATTTTGCGTATAAAATAATATCATGGGGGTTACTTGGAAGGGGGATGTATCACCACACCCTCAGTTTATTAAAGTTCCGAAGAGTATTTGTGGCTGTTGATATCAGATTTTATTTCCATATACGTTTAAATAAGAACAGTCCAAATGGCCAAGCGGTCTACTTGGAATCTAGTGGTATGCCTACTTGGAAACTAGGACGTTATGGGTTCAAATCCCGACATCGGCAGTTTGTCAATTTTTAAGAAACAAAAGGGGGGCAATTAATTGACTAAACTGTCGGCGTATGGACAAGAACGAAGTAACCGGCTATGCTTGAGAAGGTTTTCTGCAGTTTCCTTCACGAACTCCAGATAAATGATGAATATCGGCATAGTTCTATCAGAGTCGGCTACTGCCGCATATCCTACCAATTCCTAGTCTATACACAAAAAAAGCTTCCACTCCACTCATATCCTTAGGCATCACAATGGACCTCATGGTCGAAGTGTGATCCCGTCCACGGCCGCCTCTACAATCTATCTATCTAAACAAGAACAAACTCTTAAAGTTTGCATACTTTAATGGTTTATATCAGTGAAAAACAGAAAACAAGTTTGGTATCTATGGTAAAAAAACATGCATATAAGTCGAAAATGTATACAAACTTTTTTAGGGATTTAATGTCAATACAGGATATAATAGTTTCCCTTTTTGAATAGAGAATATCGCCAAATTAGTTTACAACTTTATATGGTACTTTTAAATATCTTTTGAATTTAGCGAAAACACAGAATGACGGCCAAAAATGGTAGTTTTGAAATAAGGGAGATCTCAAAACCTAAAGATGTGTTAAAAATTCAATATTGGTTTTGGACCCCGAACATACAACTTTAATAATAACATATTTGATACTTTGTCATTGTAATCTTTATATGGAGGTAATAATGTTTTCATAAATGGTTCCTATTAAAAAATTAATTGAAATCATTTTATAAATTTCATTTGGTTTCAATTTATTTGATGTTTTTTATTTAATTAAATTTATCGATAACCCTTTAAAATTTCAGTTCTAAAAGTATTTAAGATGGTTGAATAAAAATATTATCCATTTTGAATAAATAATTCTTCTACACAAACTCATAATAGGGAATATGCATGAAAATTTTTTTTCGCTTGAATTGAAGCATGCTTACTTGACAAATATCAAAGTAAAATTACTTTTTAAATAACTTTAAAAATAAGCGAGATATGAATGATTGAAATTCCCGATTAGACAAAGAGGGTGATAGCCCTCTTGATATGTTATGTGACGTCATATAACACTTTCACCATTTAAAGTACACGTAAAACTCCGTTTTTAGTATTTTTGCAAGAAAGAGACAGATAATATTCTTTAAAAGCTTATAGCTTGCTTGATATTTGTCGGATTTTAATTTCGTTTTTAAATATTATTACAGTATTAACAGTATTTTCATATTCTGAAAATAAATGTGAAAAAAAATTTTCATGCATATTCCCTATTGGATCGGGTTCGTTTTGGTAGAAAGCTTATAAAATTATCTACCACTCCAAGTAGCCGCGCGGTCTAAGGCGTTATGTCTGTGCAGTATGCATTCTTGGAAACTGGGAGGGTATGGGTTCGAATCCCGACATCGGCAGTTTGTCAAAGGGCAACACTTCGACCATAAGGTCCATTCTGATGTTCCTATCAAAGTCGGCTGCAGCCGCATATACTACCAATTCTTAGTCTACTCACAAATTCCTTCCGCTCCACTCACATCCTCACATTCTTAGGCATCACAATGGACCGTATGGTCGAAGTGTAACCTGTCCAGGGCAGCCTCTACAATGTATCTATCTATCTATAAAATTATCTACAAAACAAGCGAAAAAAAGCAAAAACAAAAACTGTTAATTGCGTTAATACCCGATATATATTGAGTTTATAAAAATAGTTTCAACACAAGTGGTTTATTTTTTAAAAAGAAAAATTTTTTGTCTTTAAATTGGTTTTCTATATTTTACGGCTTCAAAGATGCATATTCCCTCCAGCGGGGGGAAGTACGATCCGATTTTGTCCATTCACAAAACTTGAAGTAGTACTTTATAGCTCACAACGTCGGGAATAAACTTAATATACCCTTTTATATATTATATAACAAGGTATAACAAGGTTCGTTATTTTTTTTTCAGCCATTTTAATTGTTTGTTTTTGTTTGTGACCTTTTGGAATTTTGGATAATTTCTTCTGAAGGTCTTTTGAAGGTGTAGTTGATGTTTTAGTATAAAGAGACTCGCTCGAGCTATTATACTCTACCAAATTTGTAGTAAAAATTTGGAGTAAAAACTTATTGAAGTATACTTCTCACGTCGACATGCTCAGCTTCGAATGAGTATACATACAATTGGTGCATAGTATCATATTCATATAGACTTCTAGCTTCGTCTATCATCTAATACCAATATTCTATTTGGTTTTCATTGTAAACGGCATACAACAAAAGACACAATCATCTTCGTAACTTAGTATTATTATATATACAGACTGTAAATATTTTAACGTTATATAGCACTAATTGTATGTAATAGAATGTCATAAGAAAGTCTGCGTCTATTTATCACTAATCTATACTAATATAATAAAGCTGAAGAGTTTTTTTGTTTGTTTGTTTGAACGCACTAATCTCTGGAACTGAATATTAGTAAAATGAATCCTCAGAAATCAGCTGAATTTTTTTGAGAATTTATCCCCATGGCGTTTTTGAGAAAATCGTTACGTTAGTTGGAGAAATTTAATATGAATCTTCATAAACATGGTGAAATAAAATGCACTGTTTTAATTTAGAACTCTCTCAATATAGTCACGGTTGTTCTGAAATTCGACACATACTTTCCTAAATTCCTTAGAAATATTTTTCCTTAAAATTTTGGGAGAATGACCATCGGGTTGTTAAGTTTTTTGAAAATGAGAACACTGGCGAATGGGAACGAATGGGAACACTGACGACAACGCTTTCAACAACGTTGAAAGTAGTACCAACATATTTTTTTACGCATATAAGGGAACGTACCCATACTACGTGACCTATTTTTTTAAGTTTTTTCGACCCCCCCCTCCCCTCGGTAACCATTTGTGGTATATGCCAAGACCCCCCCCCCTCCCCCTAAAGTTGTTACGTAGTATTGACAATTATGATTATTAATCATTTTGCAAGCAGAAAGTGAAACAAATAAAAATAATTTGGCTCATATTCGTCTTTATTAATACGGCGTTTATTGCATAAGAGTGCATGCATAGAAGTATATTAATTAGTAATGAAGCCTCGAATATCGTCACAGTTTGAGTGGATCAGTCTATTTTCAAAATGATGGGAAGGAAACATATATTTATTACTAAGTATTAAACATATGATTAAAATATGGTTTAAATAAGTTGCCCTTCTACTTTTAAATAAGTTCCCCTTACGCGCATATAATAGTCAAAACAAAAAAATTCAACTCTACTTATAATTACTAGTAAATTAAATCCCTTAAACTCGGCCTTACGCACTACCGTGCTCTAGATATTATGACAAAGAAAAACTTATGTAAAAACATATTGCTACCGAAAACTTAATTTATGAAAACAATTGTTTTCTGCTTAATCACATTAATATCCGTCTCATACTTCACTGTTCGTACTTCACTGGACTACAAATTGTCGGACAAACAGTGTCTGTTTTCAATCAGCTGACATCTCGACATATGTGCATCAGCGCCACTAACTGTGAGTTTAAGAAGCACGTTTAGTTAAACACTCCGCGCTATAGTCAAATATAGTTCGAAAAAGCGCGAGATTTCTCTCGGCGAAATCGATCGACTACGTGACAAAAATCAAAGCCACCCCCACCCCCATTCCCGTGACCGAGCGTAGTATTTTAAAGATCTACCCCCCCCCTCCCTAAACAGGTCACGTAGTATGGGTATGTTCCCTAACTTTTTATAGTGTTCTTTTCGCGCGGGTACCCGACCAGCTGATATAGTTTGGAAATACCTTAACGAACCATTGACCATCTCCTACCCCCGGACCATCAACAGCCACAATACTTAACACTAAGTTTTATTATGATAAAATACATCGACCATCAAATTGAATGGTTCTCCACCATTGAATTGACTTTTTTCTGGACTAATACACACTAAATTCTATATAACGTTATTAAATTTACAAACTATATATATATATATATAACAAACTATATATTTATATATATATATATATATATATATATATATATATATATATATATATATATATATATATTATATATATATATATGTGTGTGTGTGTGTGTGTGTATGTGTGGATGTGTGTGTGTGTGCATCTTGGGCATTCTCTGTTCAATATTCGATGCCCCTTTTTTCTGTTATCGGGTTATACACTAGTGGAAATTAACTCCATAATATATTTATGCTTAATGGGGTGTTGCACAAGGAAAACTCGTTGAAAATTCAACGGTACAATATCATTGATCCAAATTTTCTATACTTTCGTTGCGGGAAGAATAAATCAAATGTCTGAAAAGATTACACACACGCACACACACACAAATTTGTCAACAATTTGTATATGTGAAAAGTTCTTTGCGCAACAAAAGTTTGGATCAATGATATTGTACCGAAAATTGCTCAACGGGTTTTCGTCTTATATATGTTATTATAATGATAATAGCACTGTACAAAGCACTGGTTCCCATCATGGTAATGAGAATGATGCCTTTATATAATGTTGATAGTGTTATATTAAAATAACAAATTACATTAAATTAACGTTTTAACTAACGATATTACAATATCGACTAACTCGCACATCACATCACATACAAGTGCGGTTTGGCACATTACAAGGGTACAACGTTCTCCGGGTACAATATTTTCGTTCTAATTTCACATTAGGTTGGTAGTAGTAGTAGTTATTTAGGGTAATACTACTCCTCCAACAGTATTTGTTAGTCAAATTGTTTTTTGTAAACTGGCGTCTATTTATATCCACTGTTAGTATGGTTGCCTTTCGGTTATATTATACCAACGGAAGCGACTAGCGTTTACTTTATTGGGCATTTAAGTAATATGTCTGAACATTGATACCATTTTTTGACATTAAATGCTTGATATGAAAAATCAAACACATCTAGGGATGGGGATCGACCCCACGACCTCTGGCATTCTAGACCAATACTCTACCAACTGAGCTACCTTAGATGTTATGGTAGCGCTATGCATATGATCTTTCACTATCATTTTTGATGCCATTGTATTATGAATTTTGTTGACCTGAAATGTTAATTATCTTATATTTCATAAAACTCCTCACTTTTGTAACTCTTTGTATAATGTATAATTTTATTTATTTATAAACAAAGATAAGTAGTATCTTTTTTAAGTGTGTAAGAAAGAAATGGAAAAATACACTGAATTTATATTTTTTATTTGTATATACGGTTTCAGTGGCAGAGTGAGAATTTAAAAAATATATGTAATGTTAATAAATGTTAAGTGTTATATCTTACTTTTATGTATAAAAATAAAATAAAATGTTGTATCTGTTACTACAAGAATAGCAATTGTGAGAGACTGATTCGGTTTAGGTCTGTTCATTTTTTTTGAACGGGACTGTATGTGCGTCGTGATGGATATGTGTATGTAAATCAGATATCTCATGAACTGAGATATCGAAAGATATGGAAACTTAAAATTAATATTGTCGTCTCCCGAGGCTTTATTCTTAAAGTTTTTTTGGATTTTTTGAAAATCCAAAAAAAAACCGTAAATAAAAAGTTAAACTCTAAAATTATTCAAAATAATATTTTTTTAACTTGGTGACGTCATCTACTCACATAACAATTAACTTTTGCTATAGCACAGTTAAATTTTCTTTAATTAACCTAGTTTATCTTAGCAAATTTTTGAACGAAATGTATCCATTGATGTTGTACCGGTCGGTAACGATCTCGTAAAAATTCATAATATGCTGTTTTAATTACATTCTCTGGCACTTAATAGGGTAATATTATCTATTCAGTTTGGATTTAATTCATTGTGTGTCACTTTTTCAAAATAGTTTGCTATCATAAAGTAAGGCCTAAATATACCAGTCCAAGTGACCGAGCGGTCTAAGGCGTTATGTCTGTGCAGTATGCCTACTTGGAAACTGGGAGGTAATGGGTTCGAATCCCGACATCGGCAGTTTGCCAATTATAAAAAAAAGGGGTGGTTAATTGACTAAACTGTCGACGTATGGACAAGATCGAAGTAACCGGCTATGCTTGAGAAGGTTTTCTGCAGTTTCCTTCACGAACTCCAGATGAATATCAGCATAGTTCCTATCACAGTCGGCTGCAGTCGCTTATCCTACCAATTCCTATTCTATACACAATGGACCTTACGGTCGAAGTGTAGCCCGTCCAGGGTAGCTTCTACAATGTATCTATCTATCTAAGGCCTCATTATTGAACTTCATTTTGGCTAATACCAATTTGAGTGTTCATATTTTGGTAGCCGCTGCATAGTTGAAAAGCTGAGTTTTATTAATATTTAGTTTCGTAGACCACTTATTTATTTTTTTCAATGTCAAAATATACGACATTATTTTTAGAGTTTTTCACCTTGATTACTGCCATAATCTGACTATTTAGGTCGGCTGGTTTCTTTTGTGTTTTGTACAGTAAAACTAATGAATATTCTTAAGGTAATGTCTTCATTCAAGAAGAGTATTATTATTTCCTGAAAAACTCATAAAAGATAAAAGGTGAACTTTACAATTACAATAAATGTTATAAAAAATTTAAAAAAAAAAGGAAGAAGTATAAAACAGTTAAGACATCTTTCTTAAACGACTGATTGACTTACAGGTCAAGTAATACTGTTAAAGGATTGTGTATTATAAGGATAATGCACACCTACTATATAGGAGTATAATATACAAACATTAAAGAATCTAAACACTAGCTCAAGAAAAATTGAACTAATTCAGGATGAAAAAATTAAGTAAAAATAGTTTTTATGTTAAAGGGTTTTATTGTACACATGACGACAAAAGTGGCGTTCATATTTCAAAATTTTATTATTGATTTCTGTCTTATCTATTCGGTTTTCGAATTATTTCACCGAATAAAAGATGTTTATTATAGATATACTAACAACTTTTATTAGAAACATTTCCCAAACAAAAAAAAAATCTATAAATAATGTACTAATAAACGAAATAAAATGAGCGCTATTTTTGTGGCCCATGGTCCAATTGATGATGTACCAGAAGCTAGAAAATAATATAATGAATCAATTTTAGGACTTTAATCAAACCTTGAAATAAAACCTTTTAATAATAAAATACAGCAAATGGTAAAATGTTGGTCTAAATTTAACTTATCAACAAGAGGATGAGGATGAGGAATAGTTTTTTTTTATAGAATTTTACTTTTTTGATAAATTTTATGGCCAATTATTTTTGCCATAAATTTTAATTTGAAGAAGTTTGAGGCACTTTGTTAAACAAATCATTTCAGGTCGATACAATTTTGTTCAATTCGTATGTTTGTACAGGACAATATAATCTACGGTGGATTATACAATGCTATATAGTCCGGCAGCTGCTGGCCTCATGGCTGTATTGTGTGGACTAAAGTGTGTTTTTTTTGTGTGAAGTATACGTAAATACGAACAGATTGAACTAAGCTCATTTGATGTAAAATGTGACACCCAGTGATTTACTACTTTTCTAGCATCCATCAATGTTTTGTGGATACTATTGATAGCAATGTCAAATTTAGACCATTTTTACGATAACATTATTATTTAGTTCCGGGCGTCCTTGGAACTGGGAGGTTGCTGGTTCGAATCCAATAGCGGCTGTTTGGTAATTAAATTAAATTAAAAAAAAATAATGGGGTGGTTAATTGGCTAAAATGTCGGCATGTGGATAGGGACGAAAGTAATCGACTATTCTTGTGAATGTTTTCTGTAGTTTCAATCGGCATAGGTACTATCAATGTCGGCTACAGTCACACAAACTACCAATTTCTAGTCTACATACAAATTCCTTGTAATTTAGGTGTCGGTAAAAAAAGGCTTCGAAAGGCCTACTTGCCATGCTTTGACATCCCCTCCGATACTACTACTACTACTACTACTACATTGTGATACCGGAAGGGGCTGATCCTTGCTATTACTCTTTAAACCTATTTGAAGTTTTTTAAATACAGCAATAGGACTTTGACGCAAGTAGACTTTGGTTTATAAAGGTCGTCAAAAACTGGATGACCCAAAAATATTAATCTTTTCAGAATGAGAGTTGGGGAGTGACAGAGTTGACGAGTCATTGTTTCTTCATCTTCCTTGTTGTGACAATTACTGCAGTAGTTGTGTTCTGTGCTCGGAGATGGTTGGATCGCATCTTCAGCATTGCTTATAGACGATCTCCATAGATCCTCGCGTTGTTCTGTTTTAAGTAAAAGTACATATCTTTTTGCTTAAACAGATGAATCTATATCCCTTAGAACGATAGTCAGACGAAGTTTCAGCACTTACTATGTTTACAGGAAGAATTAGAGACGATTTTTAGGCCTCTGTGTCTTAGAAACCACAAAAACTATGCAGCTGAAATTATCGTGAGAGTAGTGTGAGATTCACAATCTGAAGGTATGTACCAAGTTAACTAAAATATGAAAACCCTGCACCTTGGAAACTTACCCTATAAAAACGTCTTATTTTTGTTAAAAAACTTAAGTTTGAAGGCGAAAATTTTTCTTTTTCCTGGAATATCAATACCTTTTGCGTGCGAAATCTTGTTCCCTCTCACATTCATGTTTTTTGTAGGATTACAAAATATTCATCTCCATTTCGATAGATAGATAGATAGATTGTTGAAGCTGATATACTTCGACCATAAGGTCCATTGTGATGCCTAAGGATGTGTGGATGTGAGTGGAGTGGAAGGAATTTTTGTGTATAGACTAGGAATTGGTAGGATATGCAGCTGCAGTCGACTATGATAGGAACTATGCGGATATTCATCTGAAGTTCGTGAAAGAAACTGCAGAAAACCTTCTCAAGCATAGCCGGTTACTTAGTTCTTGTCCATACGCCCCAGATTAGTCAATTAACCGCCCCTTCTTTTTTTTCTTAATAATTGCCAAACTGAACCCATACCCTCCCAGTTTCCTAGTTTTCCTTAGACCGCTCGGCCACTTGGAATGGTCATCTCCATTTATACAGAAACTAAAAATCCTTTTTTCTCCATTTATAACATAACATCTTCATCCACTCACGTCGTCCAATTGTTTCTGATATTTGCTGCCGGTCTAATAAGTAAAATCATTACCTTCCATTTGACAATGCGACGACAACTTAAACAGTTCCAACTGAAACAGTTACCAAACCATTATATTGTATTTGTGAGGAAAGAATATTATTGTATACTACAATCTTATACCTACTATAATACAGAGTCAAGTAAAAGACTTGTGTTGTAACTTAATGACCAAATAGTAATGTAGTTTTCTGGCTTATAAAAAGAATAAAAAAAATAAAAAGAAGCAAGCAAGCAAGGAGAAGCTCTTTAAATTCTATATGTTTTGTCACAACGTAAAAAGGCTTTTTTACTTACTTAATAATATCTTTCTACCTACGTTTTGAACTAAACACTGTTGTACAGGATTATTGACAATATGATGCTATTATATATATTTTGTTTTCATTCGAAAAGGATGTATTTCCTTTTTTAAAATAGATTATTATGGTCAACATGTACACAGGATGTTTTTTCATAATGAGCTTTTATTTTGCTGCACTTTCGTAGATTTGTTTGCTTCAAAGCTTTTAATAGGCTTTAGATAGATAGATTGTAGAGGCTGCCTTGAATGGGCTACACTTCGACCATAAGGTCCATTGTGATGCCTAAAGATGTGAGGATGTGACTGGAATTTTTGTGTATAGACTAGGAATTGGTAGGATATGCGGCTGCAGCCGACCATGATAGGAACTATGTCGATATTCATCTGGAGTTCGTGAAGGAAACTGCAGAAAACCTTTTCAAGCATAGCCAGTTACTTCGTTCTTGTCCATACGCCGAAAGTTTAGTCAATTAACCACCTCTTTTTTTTCTTAATAATTGACAAACTGCCGATGTCAAAATTCGAACCCATAACGTCCCAGTTTCCAAGTAGGCATACTGCGAAGACATAAAGCGTTAGACTGCTCGGCAACTTGGACTAGTTTAATAGACTTTATATGAACTGAATCGATTCTTACGAAGTTGTGCACATGTATTTAATTCTTATGATAATATATAGTAATATGGTACTGTTCGAGCAGATTTTTGGGATTATATAATAATAGTAAAGCCTGTAATTAACCCACTAGCTGGGCAATCGCCTTCCCTATTAGATTCCAATTCACTCTGTTACTGGCTTTGCTAATTCACCGACCACCTGCAAGTCTCACAATATCATCTTTCCATAGTCTCATCTGGCGTCATCTTCTTCGTTTACAATTATGAAGTGAGGTGGCAGTGGGCTGGCCATGTCGCTAGACCATACAGATAATATATATATATAGAGTAGGCAAACCTAGTCAAAAGTTTTCCCTCAGATAGAAAGAGAATCGCGTAGGTTAAGCTATCTCATTTTATTGACTAATATATAGCATAGAGATAATATATACTCTATGATATATAGTCATTATATATCATAGAGAATATATTATCTCTATGTTATATTTTAGTCCTTAAAAAGGGATAGCTCAACCTACGCTATTCTCTTTCTCTTTCTATTGACAGGACGTTTCTACATACACGCAAGCCTATGACTGATTTTCTCTATGCGCCAGACTGGGGAATTTGGACCCCATACATATATATTATGTATGCGGGGTCCAATAAATATGATAATTTTGGGATTAGCTATACTAATAATATTATTATTTATTTATTTGATTTGACCTTGAAAGTATAAACGAAAAATTGTAATGGTTACTAGACATAACAAAGTTGGTGATTATGTATAGCAAATTTGGTTATTTGTAACTATGTATAAAACAATACAAAACAAATATTTTGGGTTATACATAATAAGAGCTTTTATTAAGACATAAAAAGTGAGCGTACAATTAGTACAACTTCTCCAGTCACACAGTTCGATCAGCATATACGAGTATATACAAATATAGTACATTGTGGCTATGTACAGCTAATAATGTTGTTTAGTGCAAATTCATTCTTTACGCGCCATATTATTAACGCGTAGTAAAAACTTATGTAAAGTTTATAGTCTGAGACTTTGATCTGACTCAATTAAAACCGTGTGGCGCATAACAAACGATTTAACTATAAATATTAAGGACAGTCAAAAGTCATATACATATTATCAACATTATCATTTTGTATATAAATTTGGTGGAGGTGACGGGTAGTTCTTATTATATTAAATATTAATGCATTTGGCGTTTTTTAAATTTTAAATTTTACTTGTTACAAAATTTTGTTCTTCTTCAACTTTGTTGAAGAAGATCAACCTTCCACGAAAATTGCGCTATTATAAACGTAAAATTTAATTTAATTTTTGTTTTTTTTTTCTTGAAGCC
The DNA here is from genome assembly GCA_963920215.1 of Nineta flava. Classification (NCBI taxonomy): domain Eukaryota; kingdom Metazoa; phylum Arthropoda; class Insecta; order Neuroptera; family Chrysopidae; genus Nineta; species Nineta flava. The sequence continues at coordinate 123,427,911 of OY986041.1, forward strand.
GTTTTGATAAAAGTTTGTGTTTGTTTGAATAACCCTATACTTTCCATTTATCCTTGGATTTGATAACGAACAAATATAGTTTAAGTTTTTAAGTACCATTAAACGGATTCTAGAGACAACTTTTTCACACTTTTAAATTTAAAACCATTAACGAGAATTAAGTTTTATATGTTTTACTATTTTTATATATTCAGACGACACTAACCAGTGACTTTAACACGTTACATATATATATATATATATATATATATATATATATATATATATATATATATATTTATATATATATATGTATATATATGTATATATATATATATATATATATATATATATGCATATACAGGATTAGTCAAAAGTCATGGAGTTTTTTGAAAGGGTAGGTCGGGAATGAAATTCTAAGATAAAAGACCCACCGTTGATATAATTAGATATTAACTAAATAAAGTCACCAATTATAGAGAAGCGTGTTAATGAAATCAGAAATGGTGGGGAATGAATGCTGCGACAGCAGAGCGTTAGGGGAGCGAGTTCTCCCCACCACTACCGTAGAGAAATAATTAATGAATCAAAAATTGATAAACATTTATTTAATGAAATTTCATCGTAAGAAATGTAATAAAAATTGAATAATACAGTTAATTAGATTTTTCGAAAAAATCCAAAATATTCAAAACTCTGCTTTAAAAACTCTACCAGATTTGAAACACATAAAATTGACTCACTCGACGGGAGTGGTGGGGAGAGCTGGCTTCCCTCACGTATCTCTGCTACCGCTACCTTCATTCCCCACCATTTCTTATTCCGTTAACACGCTTCTCTAATTGGTTACTTTATTTAATTAATATCTCATTAACGGTGGATCAGGTGCAAAAATGACCATTTCAAAAAACTCACCTTTACATATATATATATATATTTAAATTTATTTTTGTCATAGCTAATATGTATAATCAGTCAAACAATCGATCAATTATTAAGTAAATTGGACCGTTTTGTTTACATAATTCATGGATTTTTGTATTGAATGGGTCGTTATTTGAACTCCGTTTTAGAACATCGTTCCTTCTTCGCAGTAGCCACAAGGTAAACATTTCCAGTTGAAAATTTTTTTTGAAAATAACAATAAAAAATAAAAAACTAAACCAAAATGATTTGTTGTTTTGTGATTGTTACATTTGTACAGATTACAGAGACTAATAGAGAGTACATTCTCGTCTCAGCTCTCACTAGCTTATGCTCGCCTCGCCTCGTTTTTCTCTTCTCCTGCGGCATCACTTGTCTGTTTATGGGATTCTTGACTACCACATATATATACTCTGATGCTATAGTCATAAAAACAATGTTTTACAGGGTAAAAAAAAAATTGTACGTGTTTAAAAAACTTTAATATTTCCATTAAAATATCTATAAAAAAAGTTTTTAAATTAATTACAAGTAATTTAATTTTATGATTTTATTAAAAAATTTATTATACATAGAAATTTGTAGTGTATTTGGTAAAAGAGTAAGTTAAGATAGTACTCTCTTTAAATCGGTGTCTTACAAAATTGTGGAAATTTTGAGAGGTTAATCTTAAAGGCATTTCGAATAGAATCATAGATATTTAATTTCATAATTTTTATGTTCAACTTTCTTTACATTAGCCCGATGTTACACATGTAATATGTAAAAATGTTATTCAAATTTTAGCGAATTTCCTGAAAGGAAATAGAGCTATTGGTCCCGTACCGAAGTCAAAATTTCGCAAAAATTTCTTCAAATGTCCATCGATCCTACCTAGTAGACGTCGAAAATCACCATCTGTAAAATTTATATATATATATCTATATCTATGGACATATATATATATATATATATACATATATATATATATTTATATATGTGTCTGTAATCACTCTAGCGGTCACAGTTTTCATTTTATCGGAATGAAATTTGGTATTTGAAGCGCTTTTGGTATTCAAACAATCAAGTTCGTTAATGGGTAAAATCGAACCAGGGGAAAGGGGGGTTTAAAGGGAGGGGGAAACACAAAATTTGACATATTTCCCTTAATATTCGAAAAATCGAAAAATTTATAAGAAGTAAAGTTGTAGGTATTAAGTTTTACTGTAATTTTATTTCTTATCATTTTTTCTGTTACCCTAATATTTACAGAAATATTGACGGTTTAAGATTGAAAATTAAATTTCTCACTATCTCTGTACACATTCGAGTTTGAGCAAAAATGATAAGGTGATGAATTGTAGCAAACATGATTTTCTACAACTTTATTCCTTACGCATTTTTCGATTGTCCTAATATTACGAGAGATATTTTGTGTTTTATTCTTTCTTTATGCGCCCATTTCCCCTTGACGTATGTCATTTATTAATAAAATTAGCCTTGCAAATAGTAAAATCATATACGACATTTCATTTTGATCAGACTAAAATTGTGATCGCTAGAAAGTGATTTATATATTTTAAGGAAATTCGTTAAGTTGAAACAGCTCCTGCGTAACGAATTTTTTAGTGTATATTTCGCTATACTTTAAGTGCATATTTTAATGCAAATATTTACAGTTTTCAAACGTTACGCGTCGTACGTACCAGTCGGTTACCATCAATATGGTTGCTGTAATAGACGTGATTTTAAATTAAAAAATAGTAATGCGAGAATTACGAACGAATGACAACCATAAAATTTAGTTCACATTTTCAATGATCGACATTCAAATAATATATGTTCCTAATAGTATCCGTATACCTTCATATATTTTTGAAAGGATGGGTACCACATCTAAATTTTATAACTCTGAGAGCAATAAAATTCAAGTTTGCTAATTTAAGTTTGAATTTAAAAGCATGCTAATCTAGCAGCCATATTGATGGCCATATATTATAACCGGCTATACTTACCACTTGAAGCAATACCTTACACGCTTAAGAACAGATGCTTAGAACAGTAGAACTTATTTGCGAAAAAATAATTCACAAAATATATACCACAAATTAGTTTTTCAACGAAATTTTCAAATCTGTTGAACACTGTTGAAAAGTTTTCTTCTTGTTCTAATGCCTTTTATATGATTCATAAAATTTCCAACATATGCACACATACGTAGTTAAACGTTACATTAACGTTTTAACTCTTATAAATAACAATTATAATAATAATAACTGATATTATATAAAAGAGCATTAATTTTATAATACAAGTATTATATGAGTATAATTCATTTTTTGTATTCATAGTATTCCGATGTTTGGGAACCTCTTTGTAAAATTAATAAACAAAAAAAATTAACTAACAAAATAACTGTATCTTAATTCCCTTTGTTTCAAATGCTTGTAGGAAATTGTAATCGCGTTTTAATTGTTTGTTATTTTGTATACTTTGTTCATATGTGTAAGGTTAAAAATCTCAGTCTGGCGAGATTCGTTTCTCCCATATTTTGGCAATAGCCAGGAGCTTGCTGATCAGGTTTTCCTGAAGGTTCATATATTCGAGGTGAGATGCACCGAATATCTTGTATCGGCTATAACCTAGAGATTCGCAGTTAAAGATAATGTGGTTGGATGTCTCCTCCACCTCACCACACAATCTGCAAATAATGGATCCGTTATGGAGTCCAAGTAATGGCAGATATATAATGTTTACTTACTGTCTAAAATAATAAATGACATTTTGAAAACCATGTATTGTTTGAATTGCAGAGATTGCTTATGTTATAGAGCATGAAATTTTCTACAAAAACTCTTGTTACACTTTGCGATTCGTCAATTATTTTGCCGCGTCAAAGTTGAGTTGGAAAAAATAACTCACTGATTAAAAGTAATTAATAATTCAATTAATCGATACACTAGTAAATAAAATGTCCTTTTTGCTATTTTAAGAAAAACTTTTTAAAGAAAGTTCATCTGTGGCGTTTGTACCGATAAAGCGCTTCGGTACGATTTCTTCTAATGTCCATCGAACCTACATTTGTATAAATTTAAAAATCACATACTCCGTCTGAACTTGACGCTTCTAAGGTTAAAGGCGAGCACAATGTCACTACGCCACGGCACACTACACTTGAATCCACAGTTAACTCATATATACGATATGTTTAGGTTTGATCGAAACTTTCGGATTGATTTTCTCGATAGTCCGGATCCTATGGCTTTAATAAATAAGTACTCATATCGTGTACCAGTCCAGGTGGTCAAGCGGTCTAAGGCGTTATGTCTGCGCAGTATGTCTACTAGGAAACTGGGAGGTTATTGGTTCGAATCCCTACATCGGCAGTATGTCAATTATTAGGAAAAAAAAGGGGCGGTTAATTGACTAAACTGTCAGCGTATGGACAAGAACGAAGTAACCGGTTATGCTTGAGAAGGTTTTCTACAGTTTTCTTCACGAACTCCAGATGAATATCGGCATAGTTCCTATCATAGTCGGCTGTAGCCGCATATCTTACCAATTAAGCAAAATATCGTTCCAATTTGAAGATTCCACACCCTTGCCGCCTCCTTGTAAGCATATCGTGTCAGGGTGTGGAATATTTTGTATATAAAAAATAAACTATATACGATATTATTATGTATGTGAGTGTTTAAAAACAGGAAGAACTAAACAAACCGTTACGAGAAGTAGGTACCTAAGTTATTAAAGTTTTGTGATTTAAGTCGATAAAGTTACACTCGCTGCTACTCGTTGTCGACTTCTACTACCAGCAAGCACAGTAAGTACTCCTTCTCTTGCTGCTCTGTATGTGTGACAACGCCAAAACTTTTGAATATATAAATAACAATGGAATTGAACATCTGTGCTATTTCGCACAATTGTTGTTGTATGCGGGGTGTTGGGATCCGGAGGAGCTGGTGGTGTTATGTAGAGAGGATATGTTTGTATGAATTTTGGATGGTGTGTGTAATATTAGCATATATTACCGTTTAGTAAAACCGGGTGGTTCATTCAAAATGTTCTACTCATGGCAATGTTTCAATGATACATTGCCATTGATCTTGGGAAAAAAGGAGACATATGCGAATTCGATAAACACATTTTAAAATTATAGCTAACTCCTTGCTCGCCTTTGATGTCTTTTTAACTGACTTATAAAAAAAGGAAGGTTGTTTGCATCATGAGCGCGGTTTTTTCAGAAACTACACGGTCGATTTTTATGATTCTTTCATTGCGGTAATCTATATAGATAGACAGACGTGGCTTGGAATATAAAAAGTATTGTACTTTGACCTTATGGCCCATTGTGCGCCTCCTTCTATTTCAGTTTAATGAGGTTCGCTTTTCCCATATCTTGGCTATGGCCAGGAGCTTGCTTATTAAGTTTTCCCGAAGGTTCAGATATTCGGAGGGAGTTGAACTGAATATTTGCTGTAATCTAGAGATTCGCAGTTAAACATGATGTGGCTTGATGTTTCTGCTTCCTCGTGGAGTCCTGTAGTATGCATTGCGTGTAGACGCTTTCGTGCGCGATCATATCCGGTGATGAATCCGGTAACCTTTCGAAGTTGTTTCCTGTTCAGGTTCAGTGCATCGAGAGACAGCCTCTTGGATACCATCTATATACTTATGGGAAGGTTTTAGTATGTTAACTGTCATAAAAAATAGGAAGGTTCTATTACGTTTATTCAAATACGACCAATATTTATGATTCTCTCGTTGCAGAAATCTATATACTTAAGGGAAGGTGTTAGTATATTACAAAAACTTAGAAAAACGGAAGATTATCTGTTAAGAGGTTTGCTAATTATTAATAAATATAATTGCTTAAAGTTGCAAGACTCTAAAAAGATCGAAATTAAAAAGTTATTGAAAAGATATTCAAGAATATCGCGAAATTGTGAAATTAGTTTAATAAGAACATTTGTGTATTTTTTCTTTTATAAAACATTTTCCCGTTACGGTTTAGTTTCCATGGATATAGTTTGTTATACAAGCTGGGTCAAAAGTAATGTCATAATGTGAATAGGCTACCATTTTGTTATAAATAAAAAAAAATTGGATCAGTTTTCAAGAAAAGTTTATTAGAAGGCGTAAAATTGATGACATTAAGTTGAAATAATAATATCGGTCAAATGACCACCTCCTGGGTTAATGCAAATTAGAGCTCGTTTTATGGCGTTTTGATTTGTTGCTCGCAAAACATATGGCTTCAAATTGGTGATTTATTCTTGAATGTTGGCTTTCAAGACTTGCAAGGTTTGTGGTTTGTTGTGGTAAACACAAGATTTCAAATAGCCCCAAAGATAGAAATCTGGCGCTGTCAAATCTGGCGATCTGGCCGACCAATTCAAGTCGCCAAAACGGAAGATTACGCGGTCTGGAAATTGATGTTTCAAAATCTCCATTGTTGCTCGAACTGTGTCAGCAGTTACTCCGTCCTGTTAGAATCAACAATGCTCGAGACCCAATTCAGCAACTTGCGGCAAAAAAAAGTCGTTCATTCTCGGTCGAACGAGCTGTACGGCATCGGCCACTTCTTGTGACATCCTTAGTGGACCCAGTTTTCACGATCTAACGGCTTGATTGTTCGCGACGACCAGGATAACCGAAATTCATACTGCGTTAAAACAGCAGACCAAAAATTGGTCAAATAAGCAGTACCAATAATTTCGAGTTCTTCAGGAGTGTATCGCTCCATTGCTTGTTGTCAACTAATTCTCTATCTATCTGCAACATAAAAGCCAAAGCACAATGGCATTAGGTGTCAATTACAAAAATTATGGCCCATTCACATTATGACATTACTTTTGGCCCACCTTGTATATGATGTCGGAGCGTCATATAATATTATTTTCACTGAAGCATTCTGAAGTCAATAATTTCTCTGATAAAAATTCGAGAGCTGAACAAATTCTATACAGATTACCCGGTATACTTAAGTGGGTAAGTAGGTAGATGACTACCGTTGTCGGTTACATACACAACGGTTAAATACATGCCGGTTGCACGATATGATTTTGTACAACACTTAATGATTTCCATAGTATAGTATATACTCTCTGATCATGGTAGAGAGGTTACAATTATCTTATCTTCGTTATAATAAAATTGTTATGTTTATCTCGAAAATCTTCCGTATGTTCTGTTTGGGTAATTTCGTTAATTTACCCATTTTGAAGGCAATAATGTAACAGTGTTATCAAGAAAATCGTAGCATATCGTAGTTTTATAACAACCAACACCTGCTCAATCCATTTTGAGTTTCTACTTATTAACAATTATATTTGATCTATACCGCTTATTTCGATGGGGAAATGGAAAAATTGAAATAACTAATAAGTCGCTCGATAAGAGTTCTAATGATTTTGGTAAATAAAATATAAATTTTGGGTTACAAAATAGATTTTGCTGTACGTTTTACATCTATTCCGAGCTCCTGAGCTCGGTCGCTCAGGTACTTTGAATATGGAATATTAATATACAAATTCTATTATACAAATTTTTAAGCACAAGAAAGATATGATAAGAATTAAGTTCGAATTTTGTTATAAAGGTAATTCTAAACAAGTGAAAATAACAACTAACTGAGTTAATTGCTTAAATACCCCATATATACCGAGTTTATGAAAAAAGTTTTCAAACAAAAGTTGTTTATCTTTAAAAAAGAAACATTTTTTGTCTTTAAGTTTTTGTTCTATCACTTACGGTTTCAAGATTGATTCACTACTTTAAAGTTTTGCTTTGAAACACACACATAAAATTTCAGCTCGATATCTTTTTTCATTTTTGAGTTATCGTCTTGACGAACGGACAGATATGCGGAAATGGACTAATTAGGTCATTTTATGAACATTAAGTTTTTTTGTGCGATCAAGTCGGGAATATACTCTTGTACACAATAGTTGAGCTAAAATTTTATAATAAATTTATGCCTTATTTATTTGAATTTCGGAAAAATGTTTCGAATAAAAGTTGTTAGTATAGTAATAATGATCAACTTTTATCCGAAGCTTTTTTTCGAAAACCGAATAAGTGAGGCACAAATCAATTATAAAATTATTAAATGATAGCTCGAATTGGATGATAGCTATACATATACACCAGTTATTAAAACTCAAGTTTGTCTTATTTACTTATGTTCTTTTCGAACATGTTTTCAATTTCTGGATTCAGATTAATTTTCTGTGAACGATATTAATTCTATGACGTCGCAAGGTATAGTAATTTTAATTAAGAATTGTAATAAATCTGATCTTTTTTTTTAAAACAGTTCAAACGATAATTTGGAATTTAGAAATTCTCTAGTAAGCATATAATTTCAACTGGTACAACCTTTATTATGATACTCGTACTAAATAAATAAGATTTTATATTCTTCCATGGTTTAACAAGTTTTATTCCCTAACTAGTAGAAAGATATGCGACTAAATATAACTGTATAACGATAAAAGTAATAGCATATGTACCCAGAATTTGTATTTAGAACAAGCGTACTGAAGTTTTGACATATACAGATAGTTTTTAAAATAATGAAGGTAAAACATTACATTCATAAGTCCCCGGTACACGGAGACGTTAGTGGCGGCTAGTAATGCTGGCTAGATGTGGAAGCTAGTGAAATGGCCGATCAGTAGATTTAAATACGCTTACTTGGCAGCCATTAGCCAGTTAAGTGTGCATGTGATAAGTGCAAGGATATGTGAGAAAATCAGTCTAGCGCTCTTCAGGCCGCCAGTACCTTTTAAGATACGTTCAATAATGGCTGCCACTTAGTCATGAGATCGTATTACAGGCCCTCTGGCGTCCACTTAACTCAAATTTGCTTGAGATTGTTTACCAACTAGACTTTGAAGTGGTAGTACCCCTGCACAGTAGGAAAGTAGCGGGATAATTATTAGCGGCCATTACTGGCTAGTACTACTGGTCGCCACTGCGGTCCCCGTATGCAGGAGGCTTTATATTGGTGACAGCTGAGAAATTGGAAAATTACGTGAATATATAAATAATGCGAGGATATTAGAGGGATAATTTCTAGCGACCATTACTGACTAGTACTACTGGGCGCCATTGTAGTCCCCGAGTGCAGGGGGCTTTATATTAGCAGCAGCTGAGAAATTGGAAAATTATTTAAATATTATCGGGCTTATCGTGAATATACAGGATGAGTCAAAAGTCATGGAGTTTTTTAAAAGGGTGGATAGGGGATGAAATTCTAAGAAGATAAGTCCTTGGGCATTTTTGGACCTGACCCACTGTTAATTAGATATTAATTAAATAAAGTAACCAATTAGAGAAGCGCGATAACGGAATAAGAAATGTCGTGGAATGGATGAAATGCAAATTGTACCCACAAGAAATGATCGTAAATTTCAACCACGATTTAAATTATCAATATTTCACGAGCTCTCTGTATACTTTTCTTGTTGCTATCAACAACATGTTGTGTAATGTAAGCCTTTTATGTGTCTTGTCTCTTCTTTAATGTTAATTTGAATTTTCTAACAAGTTTAGTTCTTAACTGTGTTAATTTCTTAGGCAATTCTAAATAGGTACTTTCGGTAAAAATATTTTATATATTTCATTCTCTTATTCGATGAAGAAGAAAAAACATATTACTTAATTAATTTTATAGTTCCGTTCCTAAGTTGAAAAATATAAAGACAATTACGATCCTCTTCGGCGAAATTTGGCATGATTGTGAACTTTTAGGTTTGTCACATGACCAAAAAAGTGGCGTTCAAAACTTCATAGTTGATTTATGCCGACTGCATTCGGTGTTCGAAAATAATGTTTTGCACAAAAATTGTTTATATTTTTAAGCGAGACCTTTTTTCGATAACCAAATGGTTTGGGCACTAATTAACTATGAAAAACACACTTTTGTGGTCATGTGTACTATCGACTCAAAACTTGTATTCTTTTCCCAAATTTTCCAGTTAATTTGCCAAATCTATTTTGTCTTTCGGAAAAATGTTAAGAACAACAGTAGAGGATCAAAACAGGGCGTATGTTGCAAAAGGAGGTGTAGTACTTTTTATCATGAATGTATGGGTACAAAAATGGCAAAAACAAAAATGCTAAGACGGGTGACCTCGGGGCAACTTTTGGCAGCCAAAAACCCGCGGAATATTTTGACTTTTCTGGTATTGCGCGTATAACTTCTAGATATTGCATCCCAGTGAAAAAGTCTTGATATAACTAATTAAAGAACATTAAATTCTCCATCAAATTAGTACCACAACTTAATCATTCGAAATATAGTGTCGAATTTCACTGCTATGAAAAAATGCACTAAGAATTGGCAACCGTTTGAAATTTATAAATCTTAAAAGGGTAAAAATGGTAAATTTAAAAAAAATAGAGTCATGTTTGCGAACGTTAGTGTCTAAAGGATAACGGGGTCTAATAGTTAGTATTTTGAAATGGATCGTTTGATAAAGTACGTTATTTTTCACAAATTAAGTGAATTTACTGAAAAAAACCTTTCTTTAAGATTATAGTTCATTTGGTAACACCGTGCTAGATTTACAAATTATTTCGAATACAAAGCTGGAAAAATAAACAGTTCCGAGTAAAAGAGAAATGGAATTTTTTGTTTAAATGTACAAAGGTCTCGGGTACGAATCGTCGTACGGAAAAATCTACTATGGCGTCAAAAGTCGTGCTATTAATTCAAAAATTTATAATTAATTTGTGGCTTATTCATTAGATTTTCGAAAAAATGCTTCGAATAAAAGTTGTTACTATATTTCTAATGTTGTTACTATATTTATTTTTATTTGAAGTATTTTTTCGAAATCCGAATCAATAAGTCACAAAAAATTATAAAATATAAAATTTAAAACAATGACATCAACTTTTGTGATCTATAGTACATATATTATATATATATGTATATATATATATATATATATATTTATATATGCATATATATGTATATATATATATATATATATATTTATATATATATATATGTATATATATATATATATATATATATATATATATATATATATATATATATATATATATATATATATATATATATAACCCGAATATGAGCAAAGCTCCTATGTCTATCTTATAATAAAGAAAATAACACATAATGGCGTCGAAGCAACTAATGTGAATTTATAAATACTTATATCTTTGTTTGAAAATTGTTTTGTTTAAAGTTTTATGAATGAAACAAAGACTAATTACTATTTGATATTCGATGTTATATATTTTTAACACATCACTGATATTTAATTACTTCATGTAGAACTGTTTTTAACTGATTTTAATAGATCTTAGTTTTACTTCAGATAAATAAGGGTTTGTTGTCATTATTCAAATATATAAACTTTAGTTAAAGTTTCCAAAGATTTGTGTGCAAGTCCTCTATGCAGTACGTAAGTTGTTTAGCTAAATACACGCCTGAAGAAGGTTACCTACCTAAAATAGCATGACTTTAAACATATTTACAAAATCCCAAATGTCAAAACTAAATCTATCATATCTGATTAGTATTAACGAGTATTTCAGATGTATTCGTTTTGGGGGCTTACACGCTTTCAGCACCATCAAGTTTAGGTTTTAGTGTTCAACTTGACGCTGTGTAAGTGATCTAATAGTTGATTCAAACAATAGACACCACACACATAGACGCCTTATCCAACGAGATAGGGTGGAAAAAGTGTGCGCCAAATCGTAATAACTCCCATAAAAAGTATTCATAAGCCAATATGAACGCCATCAAATTGCACCTATAAGCGTCCAAAACGAATACCCCATTAGGTTAATAATGTTTTTTTGTTTAATAAAATTTGTATGTTATAATTAAACATCATTAGTAAACATTCGTTAAAAGCTCTTGTATTATATAGTTCTAACTTGATATACAGTAATTAAATGCTCCATACTGCTGATATACGGTCGTTTTTATTTTTGGCATCGGACATTCAACAAATTTACATTTATATATAAATATATATATATATATATATATATATATATATATATATATATATATATATTATATATGTTTATAATATATTCAAATCAGGTTTTAACACACAGAAAGCAGAAGGCAAAATCTGTTAGCAATAAAAAAATTTAGTGTCTGGTGTGAACACGACCTCCATATACAACAATTGTTGGCTTTAACATATATCATTGAATTTAACATCGGAGTAGAATATATATACCTACACATATAATGGCATTTATTTACTATCAAAATTGAATTTGAAAGATAAATAAGTGAGCTTTAATTGAGCTGAATTTATTTCCATTACAAAAAAAATGGTTCATACAAAAGTTATTCATATTTTTGTCAGAAATAATTTTGTAAATTTCTATTAAATTTCTTCTAATTAAAGCTCTACGTTTTTGGAGAAAGTTGGGAAACTGCTTTTGAGAAAGTTTCTCAAAACCAAAACAATGCCAAGAATGAAGTTCCACTTCCTATTTGTAAGCTACTCTTTCTGAAGAAATCCAGAGTAGTGACAAGAAAATCTAGGTCTATCCGTCAGAACATTTCAGTCACGAGGGACGACAAAAATCAATCATCCGCCAATGGCCAAAAATGAGTATTTTGTAATCAGGGGACTCATTCAAAATGAGAATGGAACGTGTCCCCGCGGTAGTAACTTTTCGAATATTTTTTCATAACTATGTTGACCAAGAGACAAATTTCGATATGATAAAAACTAATTAATGAGAAAAATTAATGTGAAATGAAAAATGAAGCACTGAAGATGAAAATTCAGAGTGTAACAAATAATCACACGGTTTCCTTTACATAGAGGTAGCATTTATATATTATAAAGTGTAAAGTTGTGTAAGAAATTGTTTCATGATCATTATTTTAATACTTTTATGTGTTGTGTTGTGGTGCTTTATGGAGAAAAAATAAATTTTTTAACATTTAAAAGCTTAGTTCACGTCTTCTCCGCGTAGCATTCAATGCGTGCAGCATTCGAAATTTAAATACATATTATGAATTTTATATTAGTCTGTCAATTTTGTTTAATAAATATAATAAATACTATTAGCAGTGCTGTTTCGATCAATTTTTCCGAGAGTATATCACCAGTGGGTGTTACATACACCGTCTGACAGATCAGATCAGTCCATGGCTCCTAGTTCATGAACAGAAAAGTTACGAATATACAATTTACGAATACATATTTACAACGTGAAGCAAATTTTAACAATTCAACAAATAGAAAATTACAATAATTAATCTGAAGACTTCTGTTATTCACGGCGTGAAATATTATATGATTTCTCCGTGAAACAGACTGTATAACCTCTACCGGTCAATGATAAGTTGCAAGAGAGCCTTTTTTATTTCAATTGTTAACAGATAAGTTTTTAATGTGGTAAAATTCATTTCAAAGTTACAGACAGATCGATAACTTTCAGATGCGATTCCCGTGGACAATAATTGAACATGAAGCTCCCCGTACATGTAGCGGTAAAACTGTACCTTCACATATAATAAAAACATATAATATAATCAAATATAACGATGTAATGAAGATATATCCTTCTAAAACAAATTGTAATTAGTTATTGTTTGGAGTTTTGTATGTTTTGGAGTTCATAAAAAGTAAGTTGAATTTGATATAATGTTAATTAATCCTTAACTCATATGACAACATATAATGGTTATTAAATCGTTTCAGTGTAATAATCCTTCTACGGCGTACACTTTTTTAAGTCGGTGCGATGGGATTCAATAACATCATATTAATTTAAACTGCATACCAAATTACGCATTTTTGAAAATTAAATTTTAATTTTACAGGATCATATGATGTTAAGACAATATGATGTTAAACATGTTGTTACAATATATGGCCATCAAGATTTACGGATATTATTATGAAGATATACTATTTGAATGTCGATTATTGGAAATGTGATCTAACTATTCATTAGTTAGATCACATTTCCATGTGTGAATTGGAAATTACGACTATTCTAGCAGCCTTATTGATGGCCATATATTGTAATCTTCTGTACCTACGATAAAAATCTATATGATCCGTTTGAAGTGAGTTTACAGATTTTGAAATTTGATTTTCTTGCCCATATTCCATCTCCTATGCATGTAAGTTTTAGTATGTTGTACAGGACCGACAACTTTTCCTAAAACTATGTTAAACTTTACAAGAATTCAATTTGTTTTCCTAAACAGTATTATGTAGCGTTTATTGTTTGGCCTAAGAGTACCCATCTGTGAAAATATTCTTAAAGAATGCACGAAAGCTTTGGTAGATGCTAATTGAATGAAAATCAAAATCAAACGTTGTATTCAATAAATATACATGATTCATTGTTTTCATTGTATTCCAATATATATGCGATATGTTTTGAATAAATGAATATATCAGTTTTTTTTCTTCTTTTTTGTTATAGATTCCTCTCAATCAAAGAGTTTTCCATATTATGAAAACTTGAATGGAAGAGAAATGTGGGAAAAAAACCTTCATTTCATCATTTTCACTCTGATATTAATACAGACATGTACAGTTTTACAAAAAATATTATGATACATTTAATAGATGACAAACAAATGACTTGCAGGTTGAGAAAAAAAATATCATTTGATACAACAAATATTAACCCTATTATGGACGTTCATGCCCCACGCTAACCTTTTTTTATTTGTCCTAAATATTTTAAAAGTGTTTATTGTAAAATATCAGTAAATGTAAATTAGAAATTGATTTGACAGATCTGATAATAAACTATGTTTTGTTATGACGTTCACGTGTATATGTATGTGTATATTTTTTTACTGTGCGTTGTTGTCAGTTTTCAAAATATGGTGGCAAAAACAAACCTACGGAAATAGTTTTAATTTTATTAAATAATTAATTCAAACGTTCGTCAACACCGTTTTATTAATGCAAATATATGAACTGCATATTTTAAAGAATATTTATTTAACCATTATTTATTATGGTGGCTACTTTAATAATATAGTTATTATAATAAGTACAAAAAAAATTTTGTTCTCCATAAGACGGTGTGTTAAAATTTTGATTTTAACAGGTCAACAGGTCTTAAATTTTTGAGAGAGGATAACTACATAATTAAGCTAATCAATTAACTAAAATAAACTTATTTATCCACTATCAAGCCTTATGGATGAAGGTGCTTAAATTAAAAAAATATTTGAAATTTTCGTAATAATATTTTTATTTTGACTATAGTTCGCGAACACTGTTGCTTCATCAGAAAATTTATAATTATTTATAGGGGAAAAAATATCCTTCTTTGAAAAGGTAAGAGATCGAAAAAAAAGTTAAGATAAAAAATGTCTCTTTTTTAAAATAAACAACTTTAGTTTGAAACTTTTTCATTAACTCAGTATATACCGGTTATTTAAGCAACTAACTCAGTTAGTTGTTACTTTCACTTGTTTTTTATTATTATTTCTGCCTTTTTTTGGGGGGAGGATATATTTTACACTTAGTCAGAAAATGAAAACCTGTTTAGGTGTTATCCTTTAAAAACTGTATAATGGTATTTTTCGTATACTGGTAGGTGTATAGGCTCAGTTGATAAAATATATATCTACTGATTATATTCCTCTCACTATAAATAATATCTCTGTAATATGGAAACATCAATCAAAAATGGAACATGGATTCGATTTGTAACAACACAAATATATTCTCATATATTTAAATCACAAACATTATTTTTCCTATCCTTTGCTCTGAATAGATTATAGATGTAAAATACATAAATCAAAATGTTATTATCTTTGAAATTAAAAATTTTTTTCGGATAAAAATGATAAACGCTTATATATATATGTAAAATATGTACAGTTGTGTACAATAAAAATGAACTACATTAAAGATTTTTGAATCATTAAAAAAAAATTTGCTACGCAGGAGCTACTATGTCAAGTTTTGATTTCTTGTGACCGCTGAAGTGGCTACTGACGCATATTAATAAATAAAATAAGAAAAATTTTTCTCCTAACATATGAGACGAAACAAAGAACATCTATCGTCTTGCCCTCTTTCGCGAGAATTGTTAAACACTCTACAGACAAATTGAATAGTAAAATAGGGTATTTTAATATTTAAAATACGCTAGTTCGATAGTTTTCAAACAAAATGCCCCCTGGTAAAATGACAGATACGGGAGTAGAAATACAATTGTTTTAATTTTCTAAGTTTTTCTTTCACAGAAAAAGCTGATATAAATTTCTAAAAACTGTTGACAATGAAAAGAACCTGCATGAAAACATTTGTGTTACAGGAATTTTGAAACAACTTGAATATGGATCAGAATGTAATTGTTTATGCATTCGATAAACATTAACAATTTTCGGAATTGAAGATCATTATTTTTATAAACTGGAATTTTTCCACAATATAAACAGCTGATTAATATTCGATATTAAGATATTTTGTAAAACAAATAACGCGCTGAAATACCTTGAGCGTGTTAATAGGGAATATGCATGAAAATTTTTTTTCACATTTATTTTCAGAATATGAAAATACTGTCAATACTGTAATAATATTTAAAAACGAAATTAAAATCCGACAAATATCAAGGAAGCTATAAGCTTTTAAAGATTAATATCTGTCTCTTTCTTGCAAAAATATTAAAAACGGAGTTTTACGTGTATTTTAAATGGTGAAAGTGTGATATGACGTCACATAACATATCAAGAGGGCTATCACCCTCTTTGTCTAATCGGGAATTTCAATTATTCATATCTCGCTTATTTTTAAAGTTATTTAAAAAGTATAAGTTTTACCTTGATATTTGTCAAGTAAACATGCTTCAATTCAAGTGAAAAAAAAGTTTCATGCATATTCCCTATTAGCTAAAATGTGCTTTGTGTTATGTGAATGTGCAAAAACGATCCATGCAACTTCCCTCAAATATATATCTTTTAAGGACGTTCATGCATGAGGCTTGATAGTAGATACAAATTATTTTTTTTAGTGATTTTAATAGCTCAAATATGTAGTTATCCTCCCTCAAAAATTTAAAACCTGTTCACGATTATTTTAAAGAGTAATTATCGATTAAAAATCAAACACAACGTCTTATGGGGAACAGAATGCCTTTGTACTTAAAATTATAATAACTATATTATTTAAGTAGACATCATAATAAATAATGTTTATAAGTATTCTTTGAAATATGCTGTTTATATAATTGCATTAAAAAAATGGTATTGACGAACGTTTGAATTAATTATTTAATGAAATTCAAACTGTTTAGTTTGAATTTGTTAGTTTAATTATTTAATGAAATTCTAACTGTGGTTTGTTTTTACCACCATATTTTGAAAACTAGCGACAACACAGTAAACAGTAAAAAAACACAGTAAAAAAATATACAGATACACACAAATATACAACATAGTGTATTGCCTGATCTGTCAAATCAAGTCAAATTAATTTCTAATTTACATTTCCTGATATTTTACAATAAATACTTTTAAAATATTTAGGACAAATAAAAAAAGGTTATAAATCGTTGTAAGATTATTATTGATATACTTTAGAACTTTTTTACAATTCTAAATAAATTTTATTAAAGATAGTACTTATTTGCTACTAGCGTAGCACATGAACGTTCTTAAAGAATTAGATATATGATAAACGTATATAAATTCAAAAAATGTTTCTTTCTTAAAAACAAATTTAATCTGAATTTTTGTGAATAATATAAGCATTTATACTTCTATACACTTGTAGAAATAAAATAAATAGTAGACGCACCAGCATACAAGATATTTCAAAATTAAACTCAGTAACGTCGTTTATTCTGTGGTATTTGTGTTATAAATTGGAAAACAATATTCACAAGTAAAAATAACAAGTAACTAAGTTAATTGCTTAAATACCCAGTACATACCGAGTTTATGAAAAAAAAATTTCAAATAAAAATTGTTTATTTTTAAAAAAAGGTAAAGGTTGTTGTCTCTGAAAAATTTGTTGCCAATCTTCAACCTCCCTTGCGCTGGGAAGGCTCCCTTGCGCTGAATAGTCAAACCAACTATTCGAATATGCCTCCATTATTTGCTAAACAATATCCTAGTCGATTGAAAAACTCTATCCGGGTATTTTCTTGAGGAGAACACTTGAGGAGAAATATTCGTACAGTTGTTAACAATTTTTTGCGTTAATTGTTGCATATTAGCAATAGGCTTATTCCGCGAATAAATTTCTGATTTGAGAAAACCCCATAAAAAATAGTCGTTAGGAGATAGATCTGGAAATCTGGCTGGCCACTTGATCGTTCCAAAACCACTCATAAGACGTTCCTGGAAATTTTGTTCCAGGAATAACGTTACTATTGTCATTGTTGAAATACCGTTAAAATAGCATAACCAACTATTTTCAAATGCTTTGCACTGTCTTAGATCAGTCTTTGGTGGAGACGTATTAGCTCCACTGCCGTAGTGTGAAGTTTGAGTGTAACACAGTACATAATATCATGGTATACTGTGCATAGACATTGATAGAAACACTATACATTGTTTCTTGATTGGGTCTATTTTAAAATACAAGCTGTATATACCGCGTATACAAATAAGATTCTCAATAAATACAAAAATAATATGGTTTATTTCTGTAATTCCCAATTCTTGGAAATTTATATAATAATGTAAATTCCATTTAAATGAAACTCCATACATTTGAAGCTAGTAAAATTTTATCTTTTCTATTGTCAAATACAATGTAAACTAAGAAATCAATGACAATTTAATTTATTTATGCTGTCGAACATTTATCTATGCATACAGTTTTCATCATTCATTTTATCAGAGTGTTAAAGAGAAACGGAGAATTTTTTCCTCATTCCAAAGTTTTTATTATTGATCATATCAGATTCGAAAAATCCTTGTTTTTTTTAGTAGCACTGCAAGTAGTAGTAGTGGAGGGGATGCCGATGCCTGGCAAGTAAGCCTTTCTAGACCGATACCTAAGGAACCCATCTCCTCTGCTGTCTGCTACCCCACCTGGTTCGTTTCCTCTACCCCTGTGTTCGTTGTTTAACGTCGTTTCCTTTTAACATTACAGGACAGGTGCCTCAATCTAGGTGCATCATTCTGGCTCTGTAAGGACATTATGTAGAAGCAGAAGGTGGAAGGGTGTATCATCCACCCGTTATAGTCCTGGTAGATCGCACTGTCCTCTGACCTTATGATGAATAGATTCCTTTTGAGTCTGCAATGACCAGTAAGCACCCCCCCCCCCCCCAACCAGGAGGTGTATCTCTTTTGGGCTTTTGACAATTAACCAGAATGACCTCGCGGTATTGTACTCAGCTATGATTTGTTTGGCTTGTCTTCAGCCTGCTGTGACTTTCTCTTTCCTATTCATTGACTTTTCCTTGCCCTACTCTCTTAGGGCAGAGATAGATAGATAGAAAGAAGAGGCTGCCCTGGACGGGCTACACTTCGGCCATAAGGTCCATTGTGATGCCTAAGGATGCGAGGATGTGATTGGAGTGGAAGGAATTTTTGTGTATAGACTAGGAATTGGTTAGATATGCGGCTGCAGCCGACTATGATAGAAACTATGTATATTCATATGGAGTTCGTGAAGGAAACTGCAGAAAACCTTCACAAGCAAAGCCGGTTACTTCGTTTTTGTCCATACGCCGATAGTTTAGTCAACTAACCGCCCTTTATTTTCCCTAATAATTGACAAACTGCCGATGTCGGGATTCGAACCCATAAGCTTCCAGTTTCCAAGTAGGCATACTGCGCCTACTTGGAAACTGGAAGGTTAAGCGACATAACGCTTTAGACCGTTCGGCCACTAGGGCTGGTTAGGGCAGAAATAGTCTGTCTTTTAGTTATTCCTAGATATAGTTCCGGTCGGTGAAATGGGTGAACGGATCCTTCACGCGCGAGTTCGTCGATCGTTTCGTTGTCCTGATAAATTTTGTCCTATTTTATGCAATTTTTTCTTGGGGGTGAATTTTCCATTTCTACAATAAATATTTGTATAGCGTTTATCAATTCACATAAAGGTTATTGAAATTCGCTCACTTATGGGCGCAGCGAGTTTAGTGTACTGGATTTTAACTAGCAAATTTCTCCGTGTATCTATAAGACAATGGCAAAATAGCACAACAATAATAGATATACAAAAAAAATACTCTATTTCAGTTAAATTGATTGAAAATAACAAACCAATGATCTGTAAATTGTAATACCTATTTTATTTGTTGGTTTGTTCTTTTTTACCTCTATATACATGTGAACAAGATATCTCAAGAACGGAGACAGCGGTATCAAACTTTAAACTAAAGTCTAATATTGTTGTCTTACGTGTCTGCATTGTTATAGCGGAAATAGATAATCCGGAAATGATTCTTTATTCTTAAGGATTTTTAGTTTTTTGAGTGTAAGAAATCCGACGATTTAAAAAAAATCGATTATGTACCATGATTACACTTCTTAAGATATTCACATACTTAACCAGTCCAAGTGGCCAAGCGGTCTAAGGCGTTATATGCCTACTTGGAAACTGAGAGGTTATGGGTTCGAATCTTGACATCGGCAGTTTGTCAATTATTAAGAAAAAAAAGGGGGGCGGTTAATTGACTTAACTATCGGCGTATGGACAAGAACGGAGTAACCGGCAATGCTTGAGAAGGTTTTCTGCAGTTTCCTTCACGAATTCCAGATGAATATCGACATAGTTCCTATCATAGTCGACTGCAGCCGCATATCCTACCAATTTCTAGTCTATACACAAAAATTCCTTCCACTCCACTCACATCCTCACATCCTTAGGCATCTCAATGAACCTTATGGTTGAAGTGTAGCCTTTCCAGGGCAGTCTCTACAATCTATCTATTTATCTATTCACATACTTAACCAGATATCCAGATATAGATACTCACCAGATATTCAAAGAGAACTCTTAAGTTTTTTTTGAAATGGTCAGTGAGATGCACGAAATTAGCGACGAGATAGTTACGAATAGCTAATTCATACTGATGATGACTACTTTGTAGTGGAAATACGTGTTTATAAAATACAAACAAATGTTTTAGTGATTGGGGTAAAATTTTCAATTTAATTTTAGAAAGAGTAGTTTACTGGTGAGTGAAGTAACAAAAATTTGAGCTAGAAGTACAAAATTTTAATCTTAGATACTATAGCAATAGAGGATGCAAAATCCATATATCCATTGAAATCCACAAACCGGAAGTGCATCTTAACTCTGACTGTTTTTTTTTATATTTGGAAAATAGTATTATGGCATAGAGTAAAATTTTTAATCGCAAAATTTACAAATATGGACCACTTTTGTATCAATCATTTTTTTCGCAAATGAAATAAATAAAACTCAATAATTTACATTGTTTCTAGCAAATTTAATTTTGGAAGTACTATGGGTCACAAAGTAGTGCTAATTTTTCAAAAAATAATAGTTGATGCCTTATTCTTTCGGCTATGGGAAAATGTTTGAATAACATTTATTAGAATATTTATAATGAACAAAATATTTATTCCGAAACTTATTCCGAAACATTTTTTTCGAAAACCGAATGAATAGATCACAAATCACTTATATAATGAAAAAAAATGGCTTACTTGATTTTTATATGCAGTTTGCAATATACTTAACAGATATAGATTTACCTGAAAAAAAATCATTTTCACTTCTTTCAGGTAAAATTGTATCCGCCACATATTTTATTTGACGGCTGTCATAGCCAAATTATTCAGAAGACATATAAAATAAAAAAATGGCTTACCTGATATTCATATGTAATTTGCAAAATACTTAGCAGATAACTATTTTACCTGAAAAAAAATCATATTCACTTCTTTCAGGTAAAACAGTATCCGCCACATATTTCATTTGACGGCTGTCATAGCCAAATTATTCAGAAAAACTTCTGAAGACATAAAATAAAAATGGCTTACCTGATATTCATATGTAGTTTGCAAAATACTTAGCAGATAACATATTACCAAAAAAAAAATCATATTCACTTCTTTCAGGTAAAACAGTATCCGCCACATATTTCATTTGACGGCTGTCATAGCCAAATTATTCAGAAAAACTTCTGAAGACATAAAATAAAAAATGGCTTACTTGATATTCATATGTAGTTTGCAAAATACTTAGCAGATAACTATATTACCTGAAAAAAATTATATTCACTTCTTTCAGGTAAAACAGTATCCGCCACATATTTCATTTGACGGCTGTCATAGCCAAATTATTCAGAAAAACTTCTGAAGACATAAAATAAAAAATGGCTTACCTGATATTCATATGTAGTTTGCAAAATACTTAGCAGATAACATATTACCTGAAAAAAAATCATATTCACTTCTTTCAGGTAAAACAGTATCCGCCACATATTTCATTTGACGGCTGTCATAGCCAAATTATTCAGAAAAACTTCTGAAGACATAAAATAAAAAATGGCTTACCTGATATTCATATGTAGTTTGCAAAATACTTAGCAGATAACATATTACCTGAAAAAAAATCATATTCACTTCTTTCAGGTAAAACAGTATCCGCCACATATTTCATTTGACGGCTGTCATAGCCAAATTATTCAGAAAAACTTCTGAAGACATAAAATAAAAAATGGCTGACCTGATATTCATATGTAGTTTGCAAAATACTTAGCAGATAACATATTACTTGAAAAAAAATCATATTCACTTCTTTCAGGTAAAACAGTATCCGCCACATATTTCATTTGACGGCTGTCATAGCCAAATTATTCAGAAAAACTTCTGAAGACATAAAATAAAAAATGGCTTACCTGATATTCATATGTAGTTTGCAAAATACTTAGCAGATAACATATTACCTGAAAAAAAATCATATTCACTTCTTTCAGGTAAAACAGTATCCGCCACATATTTCATTTGACGGCTGTCATAGCCAAATTATTCAGAAAAACTTCTGAAGACATAAAATAAAAAATGGCTTACCTGATATTCATATGTAGTTTGCAAAATACTTAGCAGATAACATATTACCTGAAAAAAAATCATATTCACTTCTTTCAGGTAAAACAGTATCCGCCACATATTTCATTTGACGGCTGTCATAGCCAAATTATTCAGAAAAACTTCTGAAGACATAAAATAAAAAATGGCTTACCTGATATTCATATGTAGTTTGCAAAATACTTAGCAGATAACATATTACCTGAAAAAAAATCATATTCACTTCTTTCAGGTAAAACAGTATCCGCCACATATTTCATTTGACGGCTGTCATAGCCAAATTATTCAGAAAAACTTCTGAAGACATAAAATAAAAAATGGCTTACCTGATATTCATATGTAGTTTGCAAAATACTTAGCAGATAACATATTACCTGAAAAAAAATCATATTCACTTCTTTCAGGTAAAACAGTATCCGCCACATATTTCATTTGACGGCTGTCATAGCCAAATTATTCAGAAAAACTTCTGAAGACATAAAATAAAAAATGGCTTACCTGATATTCATATGTAGTTTGCAAAATACTTAGCAGATAACATATTACCTGAAAAAAAATCATATTCACTTCTTTCAGGTAAAACAGTATCCGCCACATATTTCATTTGACGGCTGTCATAGCCAAATTATTCAGAAAAACTTCTGAAGACATAAAATAAAAAATGGCTTACCTGATATTCATATGTAGTTTGCAAAATACTTAGCAGATAACATATTACCTGAAAAAAAATCATATTCACTTCTTTCAGGTAAAACAGTATCCGCCACATATTTCATTTGACGGCTGTCATAGCCAAATTATTCAGAAAAACTTCTGAAGACATAAAATAAAAAATGGCTTACTTGATATTCATATGTAGTTTGCAAAATACTTAGCAGATAACATATTACCTGAAAAAAAATCATATTCACTTCTTTCAGGTAAAACAGTATCCGCCACATATTTCATTTGACGGCTGTCATAGCCAAATTATTCAGAAAAACTTCTGAAGACATAAAATAAAAAATGGCTTACCAGATATTCATATGTAGTTTGCAAAATACTTAGCAGATAACATATTACCTGAAAAAAAATCATATTCACTTCTTTCAGGTAAAACAGTATCCGCCACATATTTCATTTGACGGCTGTCATAGCCAAATTATTCAGAAAAACTTCTGAAGACATAAAATAAAAAATGGCTTACCTGATATTCATATGTAGTTTGCAAAATACTTAGCAGATAACATATTACCTGAAAAAAAATCATATTCACTTCTTTCAGGTAAAACAGTATCCGCCACATATTTCATTTGACGGCTGTCATAGCCAAATTATTCAGAAAAACTTCTGAAGACATAAAATAAAAAATGGCTTACCTGATATTCATATGTAGTTTGCAAAATACTTAGCAGATAACATATTACCTGAAAAAAAATCATATTCACTTCTTTCAGGTAAAACAGTATCCGCCACATATTTCATTTGACGGCTGTCATAGCCAAATTATTCAGAAAAACTTCTGAAGACATAAAATAAAAAATGGCTTACCTGATATTCATATGTAGTTTGCAAAATACTTAGCAGATAACATATTACCTGAAAAAAAATCATATTCACTTCTTTCAGGTAAAACAGTATCCGCCACATATTTCATTTGACGGCTGTCATAGCCAAATTATTCAGAAAAACTTCTGAAGACATAAAATAAAAAATGGCTTACCTGATATTCATATGTAGTTTGCAAAATACTTAGCAGATAACATATTACCTGAAAAAAAATCATATTCACTTCTTTCAGGTAAAACAGTATCCGCCACATATTTCATTTGACGGCTGTCATAGCCAAATTATTCAGAAAAACTTCTGAAGACATAAAATAAAAAATGGCTTACTTGATATTCATATGTAGTTTGCAAAATACTTAGCAGATAACTATTTTACCTGAAAAAAAATCATATTCACTTCTTTCAGGTAAAACAGTATCCGCCACATATTTCATTTGACGGCTGTCATAGCCAAATTATTCAGAAAAACTTCTGAAGACATAAAATAAAAAATGGTTTACCTGATATTCATATGTAGTTTGCAAAATACTTAGCAGATAACATATTACCTGAAAAAAAAACATATTCACTTCTTTCAGGTAAAACAGTATCCGCCACATATTTCATTTGACGGCTG
Source organism: Nineta flava (assembly GCA_963920215.1). NCBI lineage: Eukaryota > Metazoa > Arthropoda > Insecta > Neuroptera > Chrysopidae > Nineta > Nineta flava. The sequence goes on from OY986041.1 coordinate 123,452,986, forward strand.
TCATAGCCAAATTATTCAGAAAAACTTCTGAAGACATAAAATAAAAAATGGCTTACCTGATATTCATATGTAGTTTGCAAAATACTTAGCAGATAACATATTACCTGAAAAAAAATCATATTCACTTCTTTCAGGTAAAACAGTATCCGCCACATATTTCATTTGACGGCTGTCATAGCCAAATTATTCAGAAAAACTTCTGAAGACATAAATTAAAAAATGGCTTACTTGATATTCATATGTAGTTTGCAAAATACTTAGCAGATAACTATTTTACCTGAAAAAAAATCATATTCACTTCTTTCAGGTAAAACAGTATCCGCCACATATTTCATTTGACGGCTGTCATAGCCAAATTATTCAGAAAAACTTCTGAAGACATAAAATAAAAAATGGCTTACTTGATATTCATATGTAGTTTGCAAAATACGTAGCAGATAACATATTACCTGAAAAAAAATCATATTCACTTCTTTCAGGTAAAACAGTATCCGCCACATATTTCATTTGACGGCTGTCATAGCCAAATTATTCAGAAAAACTTCTGAAGACATAAAATAAAAAATGGCTTTGCAAAATACTTAGCAGATAACATATTACCTGAAAAAAAATCATATTCACTTCTTTCAGGTAAAACAGTATCCGCCACATATTTCATTTGACGGCTGTCATAGCCAAATTATTCAGAAAAACTTCTGAAGACATAAAATAAAAAATGGCTTACCTGATATTCATATGTAGTTTGCAAAATACTTAGCAGATAACATATTACCTGAAAAAAAATCATATTCACTTCTTTCAGGTAAAACAGTATCCGCCACATATTTCATTTGACGGCTGTCATAGCCAAATTATTCAGAAAAACTTCTGAAGACATAAATTAAAAAATGGCTTACTTGATATTCATATGTAGTTTGCAAAATACTTAGCAGATAACTATTTTACCTGAAAAAAAATCATATTCACTTCTTTCAGGTAAAACAGTATCCGCCACATATTTCATTTGACGGCTGTCATAGCCAAATTATTCAGAAAAACTTCTGAAGACATAAAATAAAAAATGGCTTACCTGATATTCATATGTAGTTTGCAAAATACTTAGCAGATAACATATTACCTGAAAAAAAATCATATTCACTTCTTTCAGGTAAAACAGTATCCGCCACATATTTCATTTGACGGCTGTCATAGCCAAATTATTCAGAAAAACTTCTGAAGACATAAAATAAAAAATGGCTTTGCAAAATACTTAGCAGATAACATATTACCTGAAAAAAAATCATATTCACTTCTTTCAGGTAAAACAGTATCCGCCACATATTTCATTTGACGGCTGTCATAGCCAAATTATTCAGAAAAACTTCTGAAGACATAAAATAAAAAATGGCTTACCTGATATTCATATGTAGTTTGCAAAATACTTAGCAGATAACATATTACCTGAAAAAAAATCATATTCACTTCTTTCAGGTAAAATTGTATCCGCCACATATTTTATTTGACGGCTGTCATAGCCAAATTATTCTGAAAAACTTCTGAAGACATAAAATAAAAAAATGGCTTACCTGATATTCATATGTAGTTCGCAAAATACTTAGCAGATAACTATTTTACCTGAAAAAAAATCATATTCACTTCTTTGAGGTAAAACAGTATCCGCCACATATTTCATTTGACGGCTGTCATAGCCAAATTATTCAGAAAAACTTCTGAAGACATAAAATAAAAAATGGCTTACCTGATATTCATATGTAGTTTGCAAAATACTTAGCAGATAACATTTTACCTGAAAAAAAATCATATTCACTTCTTTCCGGTAAAACAGTATCCGCCACATATTTCATTTGACGGGTGTCATCGCCAAATTATTTAGAAAAACTTCTGAAGACATATAAAATTAAAAAATGGCTTACCTGATATTCAAATGCAGTTTTCAAAATACTTAGCTGATAACAATTTTACCTGAAAAAAATTACATATAAAATAAATATTAATTATTCTAAAGACATATAAAATAAAAAAATGGCTTACCTGATATTTATATGCAGTTTGCAAAATACTTAGCAGATAACAAGTTTACCTGAAAGGTTAACGAAATTCCAACATTGGTGCAAAAACAATAGCTGTATTTTCTTTGGCGGAAATTCGCTAAAAAAATAGATAAACTTGAAACCACTAACATTAACTTTCACACGTAGATCGCGAACACGAATTATTTTCCAAAAAAATTAATTTGCAAATATTCGATTGATGCAAAACTTATTGCAGATTTAAACTCATATAGTTTTTTTTTTTAAATAATTCTTTGTTAATATGCACAAAAAATAATTAAATTGATAAACTTGAAAACACTAACATCAACTTTCACGCGTTGTTTAGGAACACTTAAATTTTTTTTCTTAACTGATTTGGCCGCAAATAATTCTTGACTTATATACACAAATTCAGGTATATCCATTAGGTTCAAATAGAGATGAAAGTGTGATTTGATTGGAGCAAAAAAAATGTATCTAATCACATACCCATTCGAAATGCGGGTAGGTCAAAATATCATTTTTATAATCCAAGTGTCCTCCAAACTTATTGTCAAAAATTACCTGGACTCAATAAAATATTACTTTATTGAAAAATAAGGATAAAGGATTACGGATTTAAATATTATTTTGGGCGTAACGTAACTGGTAAAATAAAAATTATTTAAATTTATTTTGTATTTAAGATTACTTTATGAGGTTAGATTTTTGGATATATATTTTTAAAATACATCTTAACTAACTTTTAATCTTATTAATATTTATGACGGTCTTATTCAACAAATCATCCAATTCTGGAAATATTTACAACCACAATAAAATTATTGACACATATACATGAATCACTATTTCTTACTTGTATTCGTATACTCTCTGTAGGTCACAATATTATTCCGATCAAAACGAAATTTCATATCTGATAAGCTTTTGGTATTTGAGAGTGCAAGTTCGTTAATGGATAAAATCGGTCAAGAATATAAGAGAGGACATGCATAAAACTCTCATTTTCCTAACATTACCACCAAATATTTAGCTTCATCGTGGTATATTTTCGAATCTGTAATTAGATCATCTCGATGATAACATATTTCTGTATGGTGTTGTATTTAAGATCTATACCAATATGTCAGCTCTAGGCGAATTTTTTCGTTACAATGTTTTTTTGATTTATTTTTACAATTTTGTATAAAAGAAAAGGATTTGAACATTTAAATAAAATTCGTTACGCAGGAGCTGCTTCAACTTAGCGAATTTCCTTAAAATATATAAATCACTTTATAGCGGTCACAATTTTAGTCTGATCAAAATGAAATGTAGTACATGATTTTTGTATTTGCAAGGCTAATTTTATTAATAAATGACCTACGACAAGGGGAAATGGGGACATAAAGAAAGAAGAAAACAAAAAATATAAAATATCTCTCTTAATATTAGAACAATCGAAAAATGCGAAAGGAATAAAGTTGTAGAAAATCAAGTTTGCTACAATTCATCACCTTATCATTTTTGCTCAAACTTTAATGTGTACAGTGATATTAAGGAATTTAATTTTCAATCTTAAACCGTCAATATTTCTGTAAATATTAGTGTAACAGAAAAAATGATAAGAAACAAAATTACATTAAAACTTAGTACATGCATCTTTACTTCTTATAAATTACCCCTCCCTTTAAACCCCCCTTTCCCCTCGTCAGATTTTACCCATTAACGAACTTGACCTTTTGAATATCAAAAGCGTGTCAAATACCAAATTTTATTCTAATCGGAATAAAACTGTGACCACTAGAGAGTCCACAAGTACATAAACTAAAAATTTTAATGATCGTGATTTTTGACATCTAGTAGGTAGAACCGATGGATATTTGAAAAAATTTTTAAGAAATTCCAAGATTGGTACAAAAACAATCGCTGCATTTCCTTTGAAGGAAATTCGCTAAAACGGACGAAATAAATGTATATACAATGTAATAATTCTGTAAATTTTTAGACATTTGTAAATAGTTTATAATGTATAAAAAAATAAACACATAAATCATTACTTGAAAAAAAAAAAATTGATGATCCCTTTTATTTCAATTCAAACTTTTTGAACCCATCTCTTTTTCTCTATTAAAAACAAAAATTCCGAGTGAGATTTGAACTCAGGATCTAAAATATAGGTCGCAAACAAGATGCCAATATACAATACAAATTTTTAGAGCATGAGCACTACTTTTGTGCCCTAAATAGCATTATGTGTGTATTTGTTAAAGTCTGTGCTTAGAGGTCATGTGAGTATTTCAACCAGATTTTTTCTTTTGTTTTTATTGTTATCAGTTGTTGTTATGATTTTTTTGTACTGTTTGTTTCTTGTGTATGTTCAATATATCTATACGTACACTTCCGTTCATAAAAATTGAACCAGTAAGTCACATACTAAGTTTAAATATATGACTAAATATATGTACAATATTACACTTAGAATGTTTCAACTCGTTCAATTTTTATGAACGTGAGATTGTTGTATTATGAACGGAAGATTGCTGTGCAGCATAAGAGATTTATTGTTTGTTCATTTTCAATTATTTTCATTTTCGTGTAATATTTTTCTCTATAATATTATAAATATTATATTATTTTTGTAATTTCGTACTCGGCTCGAAGCTTATAGTGTCTGAGTGCATGTAATTGATGAAAACTATACGGCTTAGTAATCAATCTGTCTTCGAGTTTACTTCATGATTCGAAAAGAAATTTCATATTAGGTGTTTATATTTTATTCAAGCAATAACATATACTTAAAATCAAGTATTGTATATTTAAGGATGTACGGGCACTGGAGCTTCAAAAAGATTAAAGCTTTGATTTTTTTAAACATGTAGTTGACGTGCATATAAATCTATCATAAAAGTTTCAGGGGGGGGGGTGGTGGTTACGGGGGTCTTGAATTAATTGTGTAATGTTAAAGTTCGAGTTTTAATGCATGGAGAAAGCCGTGAGCGTTGACATATTTTGATAATTTTCTCTTGGAATAAAATAAGACGAATAAAAAAAAACTACGCAATAGAAAATAGAAATATTAAAAAAGAGATTGATCCAATAAAATTCGGGTATGACGGGCCTAAAAAATGATATTTAAGAAAAAAATTTAATGGAATCCTGGTGGGATTTATGGTCAGAGTTCCTTAGTAATCAATTTACGTTCGAGTATATTTCCTGATTGGAGAGAAACTTCAGAGTAGTTTTTTTTTTTCACGCAATTATACTCTTAAAATCAAGTATTACATATTAAACTAAAGTACGGAGCCAGCCAAGTAGTCGAGCGGTCTAAGGCGTCATGTCTGCGCCGCAGTATGCAGTACTTGGAAACTGGAAGGTTATGGGTTCGAATCCTGACATCGACAGTTTGTCAATTATAAAAAAAGGGGCGGTTGATTGACTAAACTGTCGGCGTATGGACAAGAACGAAGTAACCGGCTCTGCTTGGGAAGGTTTTTTGCAGTTTCCTCACGAACTCCAGATGAATATCGGCATAGTTCCTATCATAGTCGGCTGCAGCCGCATATCCTACCAATTCCGAGTCTACTCACAAATCCCTGCCACTCCACTCACATCCTCACATCCTAAGGCATCACAATGGAACTTATGGTCGAAGTGTAGCCAGTCCTGGGCAGCCTTTACAATCTACCTCTACCTCTAAAGTACGGAGCGTATACATAAATACTGAATATACGAATTACAACAGATGTATGGTAACGAATGTGTTAAAAATAGACAATTTGACCTATAAATAGTTTGCTCGGACATGGAATGTTTGTCAAATTAATATTGCCAATTTTTTTCGTTTACTATGTATTTTTGAAAGCTGCTACTTTACGGTGTAAAATTTACCACTTCCATTTGATATTATAATGCTAAAGGCAACAATGTAATTAAACGATAAATTTTTAACATAATTATAAAATTAATTTAATAAATATAAAATAATAATTTCATTATTTAATTTAATAAACTCACAATGTGTCACGCGCTATAGGAGGTTCTTTAATATTTTAACCAGTGTGGTTGAAATTTTGTTTTTCCATTAACAATCATTTTTTACAGAAAATAATCATATACGATTTGGAAAATATAGTACACTCCCATGCAATAAAATTGAAACAAACTGAATCGAAAAAGTTCCCCGTGTTTTTGTTGGTGTTTGTAGTAGTAATAATAACAAAAACAACAAAAAATGAAGAAACCCGGGTTTCCCGGAAATGTGTATTAATTTTCTCTTGCAGAGTTAGATAGAAATTCACTTTACATACTTGTTTGTATAGACTTACTCTGTTTATCGTTTATCTAGAGCACGGTAGTGCGTAAGCCTGAGTTAATATATATAATTTTAATAATTTGATATATTATGTGTACCTTGACCACAAAATTTGATGTCATTTTTTAAAATTTTATAGTTGATTTGTGTCTTATTCATTCGGTTTTCGAAAAAAAGTATAAAGGTTGTTACTATATTTCTAATGAACAACTTTTATCCGAAACATTTTTCCAAAAATCGAATCAATAAGGCACAAATCAACTATAAAATTTAAAAAAAATAACATCAACTTTTGTAGCCAAGTGTACATTATATAAATATATTTATATATAATATTAATGAAGTACACACTAAAAGTTTTTAGGTTAACCCCATAAGGATACCTCTCCAGTTATATAGAGGCCAGTGATCATTTGACACAAATACTTATATATGTGTATAACTATTTGTTGTGTTGTTTTGTTGCGTTGTGTATGCACTCATACATTTCTTCTAAGAAGTTTTACAATGTGAACATTAAAAAACATGTATGTACACTACCGTTCAATAAAATTGAACAGATCTGGACCGAATCAGTCTCTCATTATTTTGATTATTCTTGTAGTAATTGTGTTTTACTATACTTCCATTTCTTTTTTCATACTTAAAATATATACTACTCGTATACTAATCTTTGTTTATAAAAATTAAAACTTAACTAAACTAAAAATTAACTAAACTTTGTTTATAATAATTATACAGAGAATCACAAAAGTGGGTGTTTTATGAAATGTAAGAAAATTAACATTTCAGGTGTGTTCAATTTTATTGAACGGGAGTGTATATATTGGTTAGTATTTAATAGAAAGATTAAGCTATCAATAATTATATATGGAATGAAGTATATTTAGTTTCACATTATATTTTTTTCTAACTATTAATTAACCCCTCATCCTTTTCAAAAGAAAGAGACTGCAGGATACATCAAGTATAGCAACAATGTTTATAATAAATTAGGATAATGTATTAAAAAAAATTAAAAACCTCTCCCATACTCCCAATTTATTACATTGACATTTGGACATGTTACAAATAAAACATAATACAATATTATATTATATCAATGTTTCAAACATTATATATATATTTATTTTGATTATAAATATAACCAAACCTAATCCATTAAACTAATGAACTATAGTATTGACCTGCCTAGCATTATATTTCATATTGGTTGCTGCATCAATTTAGGGGAAGCTTTCATAGAAACAAAATCTAGTATTATTTTAGTCCAGTTAAAATACACAAGATTTATCAAGTCTTATAGTATTCGTGTTGAAAAGTTTCAGAACACACATCAATTATATGAATACAACTGAGATTGATTGTCTACTATACTTTTTTTACTTGAATGTACCTCGTATACTGTTCGCTTGGATTATATAAAATTGTCAATCTTTACAATATGTCAATTTTGACAGTATTATTTCTGTTGAAATTATTATTCATATATATTTATTTGTGTATACTTAAGCGTAAACAATACAATGTTTGTCCAAATTTCATTAAGGTTAAAAAATAAGAATGATATGAGAATGTTGGCTCTTTCGTCAGAGTTGTCTTTGGTATAGCGGTCAACACGCTGGACTAGATATCCATAGGGCCGAGGCTCGATTCGTGGTTGACGAGTTAATTTTTTCATATCAGTATTTAAATCTAATATTGTTGTTGTCATCATGGAAAACAAAACAAAAGTTTGATGTGTACAATCTTGTTCAAGAAAACTGACTCACTCTGTAGAGTTTATAATCATACAAAATTTAAAAAAAACACTCAAATAATATTTCTTTACTAATATTAGGTATGAATCTGGAGAGTTTGTATATTTAAATGCGCTAATCTCAGAGATTACCAGTTCGATTCGAAACATTATTTTTCCAGTAACCCTATTGTTTATTAACGAAGGTTATGAGTTTTTCAAATTTACGATCAAATATTACCTGAATTCAAAAAAAATTTACTTAGGGTTTAAATATTTTTAGGGGTGTTTTTGTAACTAGTAACATTGAAACATTATTGAAATAGTTAAATTCAATAGTTAAAACTCTTTATGAATCTTTACATTGATCTCGTTAAATTATGAATCTTTACAATTTGTCAATCTATTATAATAATTAATCGATCAAATTGTTTTCTTTTCTTAAAAATATAACATCATTTTACATTGTCCTAGTTTTTTTAACCAAATCGTTCGACGCGTTTTTTAAATGCAATTTAAAGTGTGGTGATAATAATAATTAGAAAGAGAGGTACCGCAAATGGGTCCCTATTACCTAGCGCAAGGGGTCCTCTGACCTACTTTGAGAACAACTTGTCACCCGAAGGCGAGACGTCCCCGGGTAAGATGTGCTATTTTAAGCAGATGAACCTATAGGATTCTCACAACTTCTCCGCCGGGATTGCTCTCAGGATTGATGGATCCAAGGTTTCGGACCCAAACATTTTATACCTGACACCCTGCAGACCCTGCAGGTGCATATAACATGTATGGAGGTTTCATCGTCCTCCATACAGGACCTACAAGTCGGATCATCAGAGATCCCCAAGTTATGAAGGAGGTAGTTCAATCGACAGTGTCCTGTCAAGAGCCCCACCACCCTTCTCAACTGCATTCTATTGAGCTTCAACCGAACACAGTCGAATGACCTAGCTGTGTTTATGCACAACTTGGCCCGTCGCATGCCCTGCGCACAGTCCCAGTAATCGAGATGAGCTTGTCGCAGCCACCCATTGATTCGGTAAATTACGGAGCATCTTGCTATGGGAATGACAGGCTCAGGTGAAAGGGGCTTTTGAGATGACACCTCTCAACTTTTGTGATGAAGTTTCTACTTTTGTATCGACTTGTAATGTTAACCGTACAATTTTTGAGAGCGATTTTTATGAAAACTAAATTTATCAAATATTCAGCCAATTTCAAGTCGACAATGCGTTTTACATGACAATTACCTTAATATGACTTGGAGCCCTCACAAGCTACTCGGACCTAATAAACAGAAAAGTGGTGTAACATTGATTATCGTAACATTGATGTATCGCTTCTTACTCATTGGCGAGTCTTCTTCTCAATAGAAGAAACTCAATAAATCTACAAAATTACTTTTCGATGATATTGTCATAAGAAGCAAAAACACTTGGTGATTTAGAGGTAGATTGTAAAGGCTGCCCTGGACGGGCTACACTTCGATCATAAGATCCATTGTGATGCCTTAGGATGTGAGGATGTGAGTGGAGTGGAAGGAATTTGTGAGTAGACTAGGAATTGGTAGGATATGCCGCTGCAGCAGACTATGATAGGAACTATGCCGATATTAATCTGGATTTCGTGAAGGAAACTGCAGAAAACCTTCTCAAGCATAGCCGGTTACTTCGTTCTTGTCCATACGCCGACAGTTTAGTCAATCAACCGCCCCTTTTTCTTTTTTTTATAATTGACAAACTGCCGATGTCGGGATTCGAACCCATAACCTCCCAGTTTTCAAGTACTGCATACTGCGCAGACATGACGCCTTGGTCCGCTCGGCTACTTGGCTGGTCTGGTGATTTAAAGCATGTCTTTGAAAAACAAGCGAAGAAACTGAATCTGCTTATCAAGATCCAAAAATCAAATATATATAATTCAGCACAAATCAGTATCTGGGTATTGTTTGAAGATTGAGTCTGCCAAAAGTGTCCTACTTAAAATGACTGTTCTTAAAATACTAAGCGCGATATTGCCTTAGATATTCACAATAGAATAACCGCTACCCGGATTTATGGATTAAGAAAATGTCTTAATTAGAATCTACTAAGAAGAGAAACAGATGTGTACTCCCTTACAAGATCAGAAACATTTTTTGGCATCTATGAGAGTATTATATGTAGAAAAAGGATGAGCTCTGAAGTTTAAAAGACATATAAGGAGCCTGAAAAATTCATAAAATACAACGGTTTAATTTGGGCCGGATATTTAATAAAGCTGGACAAGTGAGACGAGGAAAGATTTAGCATAGCACATAGGAGAGCTGATTTCGCGTAAAAGTGAAAACGGAAATTAACATTCATGGATTATTGAGAGAATGATCTGTAGGTTATGCAATAATAGTCGCCTCTTGCGGGATTATCCACGGGACTGTGTCATATTCTTACAAAAGTTCTAACAGGATTTATTCAGATTTTAATCCCGATCCTTTTGTATTTTAACACAAAGAAAAAGTTGGTTTTATGTAATCTATATTTTAACTGGACTAAATAAACTATTTTATTTTTACAAAAAATTTAATTTGTAGTGGTCTGCTCTATTTTTTAAATAATTATTTTAAAAGGTTTTTTTATTTTATCTATAATCCAACAAATTAACAGCAAATAACTAAATTAAACAGTCTTAAACAAAATATCCGAAAGTTTAAACTATAATCAAAAACTTCAGGTATATAAATGTTTCTTTTATGTTTAGTGTTCTCGCTACTAACCACGACAGTATAGATGTCTCTAGTGTATGCTTCAATTTATACCTTTCAATTTATGTCATACACAAAAATATATAACGGTTAAAACCGTTTTGTACTTTGGGCTTTAACTGAATTTCGGTTCGATAAACATCCCTGCCCCAAAGATTTCCATACGCTTGATAGATACTCATTTGACGAAAAACAGGAATGATGGGAGAAAATTACCAGCATTTTTTACGATTTGTGAACGGTTTACGAGATATCGCCTCGAATCTTATAAATGGGGACATTAAATCGTTTAAAGAGGGCATATCTGGAAATCTATTCGTATTATTGTCAAACCAAGTATATTTTTGTAGTTTTTGAATCATAATTACCTTATAAACTAATTTTCATTGAAATCAAAACTAAAAACTTTTTGTAATATTTCCGATTTTTTCTTTAAAAAATTACCTTAAAAAATCGCAAAAATAGAAAAATAATTTTTGTGTCTGTTTTAGATGAAATTTACGTTATTAGATAAATTAGACCCAAAAAACATGAAAATCGGCTCAATTTGATGATTGGGTGAACGGTTTACGAGATATAGCTTGAAATCTTATAAATGGGGGCATCAATTCGTATAAAAGTGGGTTTATCTCAAAAACTATCCGTAAAATCGTTAAACCGACTGAATTTTTTGGGTCATAATTACCTTATAAACTAATTTTCGTTCAAATCGATGACTAAAAATTTTTGGTGATTTTTTCGATTTTTTCAAAGGGACCTTAAAAAAATCTCTTAAATCCGAAAAATAATTTTTGTTCTCGATTTGTATGAAATTCGCGGTATAAAGTAATTTAGTCCTAAAAAACATGGAAATTGGGTTTATTTGATGGTTTGCTGGACGGTTTACGAGATATAACCTAAAATCTTATAAAAAGATGCATCAAATTGTATAAAGTAGATGTATCTCGAAAACCATCCGTAATATAACCAAACCAAGAGAAGTTTTTTTATTTCTTGGGTTTTAATTACCTTATAAACGAACAAATATTTGTTATATTTAAAAATTATATAATTACACATAACAAATTATCATCGATATTTTTATCATGGAAGCCATTTTTAGATCATTTTGGACTAAATTATGAAAAAATTGTATAGTTTGTTCTAAAATATTCCTCTTGTTACGATTTGATACAACTTACGATCAAGAGAATTCTAAAAATATCTCATCAATGTACAATCTTGAAGCCCCTGTATATTTATACTGTAATGACATATTCACAACAGATTACTGAAATTTAGAATAATTTTTTCGAAGCGAATTTATCCTTCACATATCAATAAATAATTTGAATAAATGTAAATAAAAATTCAATGCGCTTTTTGCTCGAGGGAGAATCAATTTTTCTGCTTAAAAGCTCATAAAATATGCAACAATATATGTTTGATATATGCAAAATAGATAAAAATTTATTAAAATTTAATTATTCATATTAATTATTTTGATGGTTGCAGAATATATATTGTGTATATATTATTATTATGAACTTAAAACATATTTTGTAATGAGTTTTTATATATATTATGTATTTTTAATTTATTTAAATAATATTTAATAATAATTTGCATATTACATGCATACCTTAATTATTTTGAATAAATTTATTCACTTAATATTTAGTGTAAAGTATGTTATTACGGAATGATTTATGACAGTTTAATATGAAAAATAATAGACATTTAAAACAAGCTTTTATTTAATGAACTAAAAAGTAGAAAATATATTTTTTCCCAAAGTCGTTAATATGCCACTTGAGGCATTCTTTAATTTTCCACCGCTTCCACTATATCTCAATATTTATTAATACTTCCACCAAATTTGTATTAAAGAGAATACTTTCGAATTTCATCTATATAGAACGATTTTAGATAAATATATTTTGCCCAAGTACTTACACTTGTCCAATTAGTACTAGTCGTAATTTGTATTGCAAAACCTTCCCCTCACAGACAAAAATAATAAACAAATAGAAGATGAAGTTAAATAAAAGCTTGTAAAATCAGTGCTATATAAATAATCGTATATATAATATTATTTTCTACTAATCGTTCCATGTAGTATATATAAGCCCTCTTAAGGTAGTACTCTTCTAAAGCGGATATCTTTATAAAGTTTCGGATCAGAACTTACCTCAAATATATGAATAAACTGTGATTGTAGACCTTATTTTTGGTTTAAATGTACAATCACTGATCACAATTTCTAGCGAAAATTCCGGAAAATATATTAGTTATAAATTTTAAGCCTTTGCCAATTAGCGGTTAGCCAGGTGGACCCATATTTTATTAAAATTTATTTGATTGATCATTCAAGGCAGGATAATTTTAATGAAATTCAAAATGGAAACTTTAAAGCAATAAAATAACTATGCATATTATAAAATTATAAAATTTTTAAAAAAGGACCTGCTCAACCGTTCATTGGCAGAGACCTGAAATTCAAAGAAAATATATTTACAGCTATTTTCATTAAGACTTAGCTCAAGAACTTGTGATTGAACCTCTGATTGTCTCCCTGTCTGTCCGTAGACACGATAACTAAAAAACGAAAAGAGATAATGAGCTGAAATTTTGTGTCTGTATTCTAGAGCTAAAATGTCAGGTCAAGTTTGTAAATGGTACCACAAACCAGCAGGGAAAATACCTATATTTGAAACCATAAAAGTTGAGACAAAATATCTTTATTCGAAATAAACAACTTTTGTTTGAAACCTTTCTCAGTATATACCGGGTATTTAAATTATAAACTCAGTAAGTGGTTATTTTCACTTGTTTTATAATTAAATATATGACCTGGCACCTGAATTTTTCGAAAACTAATGCATAATGTATAACAAGCTCGAATTTTTAAATTAAAAATCTCTGGTTCTAGACAGTCGATTTTATTCAGTTTTTCTATTCAAAATGTTTTTAAGATGAATTTCGGAAATTTTCAACAAATTTCGTAAGAGATCGGATTTACGATAGTACTACCTTAAGATGAATTATCTTCTATATCTGATACATATTATATTAAATACATTGGATATTATACCGTACGTGTTGGAAAGCATTGCTAATAGAGGATCAATGTTAAATATTATTTACTATAATAACTATACACAATATGCTTAATAAAGAAATCAAAATAGTTGGGGTACTCTTTATTGTGTCTGTTGTGTATGCTTGCTGGACTCAGTATGCATTAACATGTAATGAGATTGGGTTAAATATGTTCATTGTTGTCTTCTTAAGCTTAGTCTTAAGCTTGTCTTCTAACAATTAAAAATTCTTTTTTGAATATCCCATATTTTTTGTATGTGGAATGTTTGAAATTAAATGATAGTATTCTGTTAACGGGTATAACATAAAACAACAATCCACACAAATTAAAAGAAAAATAAAACCCCAAAATAAATAAAAAAATAGAATTCCGACAAAAAAAAGAGTTAAACCCACCGTTCGAATATGCCTCCATTATTTGCTAAACAATTTCCGAGTTGATGGTATAAATATACAACCCCATCTAAATGTACAACCCCATTTTTCAAAACAGCTAATCATATGAGTAACTGTTCGAATGCTTTGCGATTGCCTATCCTCAAATGCCACAATAAATAAATTGACACATTTCTGTGCCGAATGTCCCCCAAAGTACCATTTAATAATTTACCACTTTTTCTATTATTGTGTAATAACCCATTGGTTGAAATACGGTAATACCATTAAAACACACAACCAAATATTTCCCATGCAATCACATACGTAATGATAAATATTATCAATTATAATGAGCATCACAACATCCCCACTCTTAAATGACATCAAAAAAACACCATACACCACAAGTCTATAGCCAGATGTATGTATGTATGTGTATGTATGGTTTTATAGTAAATATTTTATTTATTTATTTAACATTGATTCCCTATTAGAAATGCTTTTGAAAACGGCCTGTATAATATAAATGATATAATAATTAATTGTAAAATGAGTTAATTTATCTAGAACAGAACTTAAGTGAGTAGAGGTTTAGATAGAATTGTTGTTTATGTAAACAAATATCTATCTTACTCTCTATTGAATAAACAACTATTATAGCTAGGGAGTTCTATCTATAAACATGAACATGAACAATAAACGGATAATGTATTATGTTTGTATATTTTAAGATAGCTCTGTTAATGTTGTTTACACAATAAGATGATGTTTCTAGCAATGGTGGGATCTTGTGATGCTTTTCTTACTAAATATTCTAGTTAGTGAAAATGAATTACACAGCATGGCTTTAATAGGTTAGTTGTCACCATAGAGATAGGACGTAAATCCTCAGGGGGGAGGAAAGTAACCTTGCCGCTGATTGGCTGTTGATGTGAACTATTTTTGTGTGTATATGTCGCAGATGGAGCGTCGAATCCGCTGTTTTACAAAATCGCTAGTTGTTTTACTTAACAACTCCGTTATGTAAAACAACTGAACGATGTTCTGCTGGATTGTCATTGTGATACGTTTTACAAAACTGCTACCCACGTTTAGACGTCATGCAGAATAGCTTATCTGTAGTCACAAAGAGCGTGTTGATATAGGGAAATGTATAGAACATCTTTTAGTGCGGGGCCCAAAAACACGCAAAACCCGATCAACTCGGGGTATGACCCATGAAGTGAAAGATTCGAGTACTCGGTTGTAATAGTTACCTTATTTAATATCAATAATTTTTGACACTATATCTAAAATATATAGAACTTGTTAGGAAAAAGGACCTTTAGTAAAGGGAACTCCATTAGCTCGTTTATAATAATTCTAAGCTATGAATTTTAGACTTAATTTTAAACAATATAGACAGCTAGGTAATATAAATAGTAGTATTAATAATAATAATAATAATGATATAAACTAAAATCTACAATCTCACGTTTCATTTCACGCTGTTTTATATAACGTCTAATCGTTGACCCGCTGCATTGATAAACGCAAAACGTTTTAGCAATATTTCGTGTTAAAGTTCAGTAATTATGTAAAACAGCTAAATAAACGTCGTTCAGTACATAACGGAGTTGTTATGTAAAACAACTAGCGGTTATGTAAAATAAATAAACAATCAACTAGTTATTTTGTGACCTTTACGCCATACAAGTAATAAAATATATCATTCATATTATTTGAATTTCAATTATTTGAAAAAGGTTCACACCTTACTGTCAACTTATTGGGTTTTTGGAATTAAAGCGCACTCAAAAATGCTGGACTATTGATTGACTATTGACATTGTACAAATGGCGTCAAAAGTAAAAATTCGTAAAAATTCTTTGGCTAAAAGTTGCTCATTATAATTATACTCTTCAAAAATCCGAATAAAAAAGGCACAAATCAATTATAAAATTTTAAAATGATTGTTCAACTTTTGACACCATTTTTATATATGTACACTCCCGTTCATAAAAATTGAACCACTATTTAGTAGTACATACGCTTAGAATGTGACTTACTAGTGGTTTAATTTTTATGAACGGGAGTGTATATATGCGAACTAGTTTATCTTCCGTCTTTCCACTCCTATTTCTATAGTTGAAAACTACCAAATTTTAGTTAAAAAATGATTAATGCATAAAGATTGTGCCTGAGAAGACTTAAATATTTTGGCTTAAAAAAAAAGGTTTTAATTAAAGCTTTTATTTAGCATTTAATTAGCATTTTAATTATTTAATTAATAGCATTTAATTAGCTTAATAATTTGATATTAAATACAATATAACTAACAGATTTTTTAAATATTGCTCTGCTAGCTAAACATTAAGCTAGCAGAGCATACGGTATCACAATACAACAAAGGGCATTTAATATTTATTTAGGCCATTTAATTAGTATTTAATTAGCTACTAATTATGAGACAATTATAATTGTGTTTTGCTCAAGTTGGTCTGCTAGCTTTAAGGAATTTTTGAGAAACCATTACTATGTGGTTATAAGTTTAATCCCATATGAAGTCTCACACATGAACATCCTTAAATATTCTGCTATGTCCGTTACATACTGTATATAAACAAGAAATATTTAATTTGTTTTTAAGTAGAAATATAGTAGTTAAGTTTTATCTCAAAAATAAAAATATAAGTATAATTTTTAATGTCATGAACTTTTTTTTTTTTAATACGATATAATTTTTTTGCAAATGGTTGGTAATTATGGAAAACTTTTCTAAAATGAATGTTAATTTCTCAACCATTAAAAAAAAAACTTGAAGATATATTTTATAAAATATACTAAAACAAGTGAATAATTGCATTACATATTCAAGTAGGCAGTTGAAAGCTACGACGCTATCACGGTATAGCATACATATAATTGCCTTGAATATCCGATGTAGATTGTCTCAAAAACGAAGTTGAACTCACTCATATATATATACTTTTATATTATAAAAGTAATATACTTTTATATTTTATATATTTTTATATTCCTTCTCTCTCATAGTACCACTTTTCGACAGATTTTGCTTATTTAAAAGTTTTAAATTATTATTTTTCTTTAAATTAACATTATTTTGTATATGTGAACAGTACATTTAGCTATGTGCTGTATATGCGTGTTTATGTATTTGTGCTATATTAAAATCAAACCGGTTTTTTGACCTGATTATATGACACAGTTCTGGAACGTCCTTAATCAAAAATTTTTCATCATTTATTAATTAATATTATAAAATCTAAACTGTAATAAAATCTGTAAATTTACTATAAGAAGTGTGCTACTTGCTTTATGTATAAGTAGTTTGCGATGAAACTCGTAAGAACTGCTTTTTTATAATTGAATGTATGGCTTGGCCCAGAAAGTTTTCTTATGCTATAACGTCTAATATGATCGAAAACCCAAAGTTTGAAATTGAAAATCTCTGATCCAAGACTGTCAATTTCTTGTTTACCATTTTATACGAAATTTCATAAGATTAATCTCTCAAAGTTTTAAATGTGTGTATACTAAAATGGTTTAAGGAGGTATTTATGATACACGGGTTTATTAAGTTTAGTTTCGATCTTGTAATGGCTGCCTGTCTGTCAACACTATAACTAAAAAATGAAAAGAGATAGCGAGCTGAAATTGTGTGTCTGTGATTTATTTTGCCTGTACCATCGTTGAAACTGTAACAAAAATTAAATGACAAAAAATGTTCCTTTTTTAAAGCAACAACTTTTTTTCATAAATTCAGTATAAACCGGGTATTTAAGCAATTAACTCAGTTAGTTGATGTTGTTTTTACTTGTTTAATTTTGATGTCTGACATATAAAAATTAGTTTTTTGTAAAAATTGATAGATGGTTTATCTTGCGTAGGTATAACATAAAATTAAATGTTTGTTCTTTTCAACAAAACATCCGAAATTTTGTTTAAAATATAAGGGTACCGTTGAATTTTCAACGGGCTATCCTTCTCGTATATAACATATATTTACCTATTACATGCCTGTTTGAAACTAAGTGTTGTGGAAATGTCATAGAGCTTTTTATAAAGCACTGTTTTAAATCATTTCGTTTTTTATAAACTTAATATACATACAAAAAACAAGACTATTTCTGTGTTCTAGTATATTTAGTTTTGATGTACTCAGTTTTTATTTTATCTGTAAAGTTTATGAATTCCGTACCAAAAAAAAAGGTGAAAACTTACTCTTATAGAACTGTCATTACGTTAATGGAGACTGAAAGCACTCTGCTTGCAACTGGGAGACTGTGTGTTCGATTCCCAACGGTGGCTGTTTGTCAATTAAATGTCAAAAAAACTGTTGAGCCGAAACCGGGACTCAGAACATGATATTGCCGACGAATGTCGATGATTGCCGACATAGCCGATCGATAAAAAAGTGACAGTCTAAAATCATACTTGCATAGTCTCGCTATAGATCATTTCACATCAAATAAAATTAATGGATTGGTTAATTGACTAAACTGTCGCCGTATGGAGACGAACGAAAATAACTGGCTATGCTTGTGAAGGTTTTCTGCAGTTTCCTTTCACGAACTTCTGATAAATACCGGCATAGGTCCTATCAATATCGGCTGCACTCGCACAACCTACCAATTCCTAGTCTGCATACAAATTCCTTGCCCTCCACCAACATCTTTAATTTATAGATATCATAATGATCCTTATGGTCTAAGTGTGTCCCAGCTAGGACAGCCACTACGGCCTAACCTAACCAAATGATACCATGCACTACAAAAGTAGCGCTCAATTTGCAAAATTTTATAGATGATTTGCGCTCTATTTATTTAGTTTTCTAAACAAATGCTTCGGACAACTGTTATTCGTAACATTTTCCTAAAAACTGATTGACTAAAATCAATTTTTAATTTTATAAAATGGTCCAGTACCTATGTGAACTAATGGCTTTCTGCTAGAAATTTATGGATATATTTTCCTGATTTGTGCTTTTGTTGCTTGGTTTACAGCATCACATTGTACTGTTTTGACTGTGATCTGTGAGGATAAAATGATTAAAAATGTCTATAAAATCATTTTTCTATGAAATTGAAATAAAATATTCCTTTGAGAAAAACTTCCGAGACATATTAAGTTATTTTGTATTTATAAAAAGTTTATCTTAAATATTTAATTAAAGTCTGAAACCATCCTTTTAACCATCTTTTAATCACCCTCAATAACAGTGACAATATGATATTCGTAAATGGAAGTGTAATTTTACCATCTTTAATAATAATTATATATATATATATATATATTACGGTAAATGTACACTCTTGGTTGGGAAATGTACACTTTTACCGTAAAATGTGTACATTTCCCAAAAAGTTAGGTATATGTGAACTGAATATAATGTATAAGTACATTTCCCGGCAAATGTGTACTCTTGCCTTCACGTTTTGGTAAATGTATACTCTTAACTTCATGTTTTAAGAAAAGTTGGAAAATTTTGGCACGATTACGATAAAAATATGCAAAATTTCAACAGAGAGAGTTAAAACATGATGAAATTAGATGATAAAATATATACCTAACCCAACCAGGAATAACCCAACTCGACTTAACCCAACCAGACCCAACCCAACTCGGCCCAACCCAACCAGACCCAACCCAACTCGGCACAACCCAACCAGACCCAACCCAACTCGACCCATATCGATATCTCTATTTCGTATTTTGTATGTTCACATTTACCAAAACGACATGGTCATTGTGAATTCAATGTACATTTCCCTTCTTTGAACCCCCAAACGAGGAGGCAAATGTGCACATTTACCGGAAAATGTGTACATTTGCCGCAATATCTACTTTTACCGTACCATATATATATATATATATATATATATATATATATATATATATATATATATATATATATATATATATATATATATAAGATTACCTACCTTATATCGTACGAGTATGCGTGTATTTATCAATGAATAATTATTGTTTGTGATTACGTCTGAGTTAAGTGTAAGATTAGGAATAACATGATGTAAAATTAATTACTAAAGAAATACAGTGTGTTTCAGAAATATTATCAAGTTTTTCTTGTGAATATCTCACACCAAAAATAGATAAATACTTTGTATATACAGGATGGAGCATTTTCGATAATCTAGTTTAAAACAAACACAGAAGCACAGAAGCAGTAAGGAATTCTGTATTTATTTATGGGTTTCAGAACATAATTTGCACTTTTGAAATTAACATTAGTTACATTATTTTTGGAAAATAATGTTTTTCAAATGCACTCCTTCCTCGGCATGACATTACGTCAGACGGTTTTGAACATTTTGCATGATACGATCAGAAACAATGTTTGCAATTTCTTCTCTGATTTTTTTTTTCTTCAACGTTCCTCAATCTGGTTGCAAACACTTTCTTCATCAGATACTCCCATAGGAAATAATCTGAAGCAGTGACTCTGGCGATAATGGCGGCCAAGGAATGTCGCGAAATAACGAAACGTGAAATAACGTGACCTGTAAGAACTCCCGCAGTGTATTCTTACTGAGGCGAAAAGTGTGAGCTGTGGCTCCATCCTGTGGGTATCAGAGGCTTCTCAAATCACAATCAAAATTTTGTAGCACAGGAATAACAAATTCTCTCACCATTTGGTTGTAGCGATCTGCATTCATATTGGTAGGTCGGCCATGAACTGTAAAAAAATATGGCGCAACAATCCCCATCATCCTACACCGTACCAAACAATTCACTGAACCATTGTATTGTTGAAAGCATAAAAGTGGGGCTAATGACAATAATTTACAGTCAAACAATCGATACTTTTAAGATACGTTTTATGGAGAAGTAAGTGTCAATGAAAATGAGTTTGTAGAGCCCCTAAAATTTGAAAAGTATTTCTGAAACACCATGTAAGCTAGTTAACGTGATGGAAATTAGTTTTAGAAAATAATTAATATTCATATATTACATATTTCAATATTCTAATATGTTTAACAATTTATTATCGAGATTGATTTTCAGGCCTGATAAAACCTTGCCAGTTAAGTCAGAAATTAGTTTTAAACTCTTATAGAATGTATGAACACATCTCGAAACAGTCATTGAATTCTACTTTCGTATAAATGTCTACGCTTGGAGGACATTCAGATGTTTTTGGAGAATTCTTCGAATAAAAGTTGTTCATTATAAATACACTAACTTTTATCCGAAGCATTTTCGAATAAAAAAACCGATTGAATAAAACACAAATGCTCGGGCTTTCACATGGGGGAGTCCAACAATGCACAAAGGTAAACTCGTTTCTGCATCGGTTAAAACAATTTTTGTTTGAATTTTTTTCATAAACTCAGTATCTACCGGGTATTAAGTAATTGACTCAGCAGTTAGTTGTTATTTTCACTAGTTAATTATTTTGGCTACCGTTTTGAGAAAGTTTTACAATAATTACATTATTTGCTGTCTGGAATTTCATAGTTTCGTCACACTTTTTCCCACTTGCATTAAGTTCAAAATTCGGAATTCTATACTGCTGTCTTTCGACATCGCATGCTTGTAATTGCAATTTTTTTACCTGGTGTACTATTACAATTGATGTCCCAATTTTGACATATTGTGCTAAAGACGATGCAAATAAATTCTAGTATTTGAAAATTCTTAACGCGTGTAACCCCTTAAAAAACAAGCCCGATTTTACTCCAAGCGTTTATTTTAGGAGATATTCGCAAATGAAATTAATTTGTAATTTTTTTGTATTATATATTTTGTAAATAACCGTCCAAGTGGCCCAGCGATCTAAGGCGTTATGTCTAAGACGTTATGCCTATTTGGAACTGGGAGGTTATGGGTTCGAATCCCGGCATCAGCAGTTTGTCAATTATAGAAAAAAAAAGGGACAGTTAATTGACTAAACTGACGGCGTATGGACAAGATGTTTATATGAAAAAATTAATCGCCAACCAGGAATCTAGTCCAGCGTGCTTACCGCTACACCAAAGGCTACTTTGATGTAAGAGCCAACTTTTTCATTTTTATTATTAATATTATATTGTTGTTTTCTACCGTCATCATTTTTGACTTATTTTCTATTGTGTAAAAGAGAAAAAAAAAATAACAACCAACAACTCACAATTGAATTATGATTAATGGATTTTTCTATATAATAATGGAAAATGAATTTTTTTTCGTTTTTGTGGAACTGGAACTGTAAAAAACAATGTAACTGCTTTTGATCTTTTATTGAAATAAAAATAATATTATGATTAATAAAAAAAAAAAAACGTTTTGTTAATTTTTTTCTCATTTTCCTTTTTTATTTTTTGGTACTAAATACAATCATTTATTATTTAATGAATGACTGGATGTGATATAAATTGTCAACGTTAACAAATTATTTTCTAAAGCCTGTTATACACTATTTTGATTTTTTATTAACTTAAAAAAGAAAAAAATCGGATTTTTACTAATTTTTTTATAATTAATGTATTTATTGGACTCATACAAAATGAATTTTCATCATGGAATTTAGAATTAGAATGTTGGTGAACATTGTCATCGATTCTTACATAGCTGAAATTTTGTGTGTGAGTTCTTGAGATAAAATGTGAGTTGAATGTTCGTGAATGGATAACATCGGTTCAGGCAGTCTCCCGCTGTGTAGGAGGTTGAGTTTGAATGATTGACACAGTTTTAACTCCAAAATCTGTAAAATACAAAAGTATACCTTGAAGTGAAATATAGAGTATTTAAGCAATTAACGTATTTAAGCAGTTTATTTTTTCATTTGTTTAATGTTATATATTTGGTTACAATGGAAAATAAATTATGTATATAATATTATGGATGTAATTATAAAAAAATTATTATTTATTTTTCTAAAAAAATAAACGAAAAATGTTTACATATTATGTAAAAAAAGGTTATTGTTCGATATTATAAAACATTTTACAAAAAACCTATTTACGGTATATGAATATTTATATATATATATAACGCGCTGAACGGGGATTGTGAATAGTAGCGCATGATCAGAGATTTGCGTGGAGTTTTCGAGAGAGTGTAAACCAATGCATTATCAACCATCGCGTTCTTCGAACATATGATTTAATGAGTTTCAATCACAGCTGAATAAGCATAATACTCGATATTGCCTTAGAAACCACATCAAGCAAATTTTAAGGATTATTGCAGAATTAAATTTATTGATCGACAATGATTTCCTAATATTTTAACCGATTTTGATGAGTATAGTCGTTCAATTTGTAGAAAAAATGCTAAAACTATTGTATCTTTTTATTGTAAATTTTTTGTTAAAGTTGTATATTAAATATTGATAAGAAAAAATTAACTCCTCCAGCAGGAATCGAACCTCGGCCCTCTCCACGACTCTGAAGTAAAAGCCAACTTTTTCATATCATTGACAGTATTACTTTTTGTAGTTAGCCAAATATCAACTTAATATTCGTATATTTATTATTTTGTGTATACTTAAGCGTCACAATACAATATTTGTCAAATTGCATTTCGGTTACATAAATATGTGAGAACTAACGTATACTTTATTGACAAATGTCTTGAACTTTTAACTAAATATTGATAAGAAAAAATTAACTCGTCAACAAAAAAACGAATCCCGGTCCTGGATATCTAGTCCAGCGTGTTTATCACTACACCAAAGACGACTCTGACATTGTATACATTAATATAGGTATTATTGCTATATAAATTGCTATATAATTATTTATTTTATATTTTCATAATTACAAATTGACATTTGATTTAAAAACGATACGTAAATTATACTTTAGGGTATGCATGTACTCTTTCTGTAATTATTTAGTATTTATATAATCGTTACCAATACCTTTTTAACATCAATATAAATTCTCTGGAGTATTACCTACATTCGATATACATATTATATTGGAATTAAATATCGAGAATCTATGTACTTAATCGAATTGGCCAAAATTCATATGGGATAAATATCAGAATATATATATATATCCTTCGTTCGTTCCATTCTCGTTCTCATTTCCTTCGTTCTGAAAATCAAATTAAAATTAAATTTTTGTCACGTGATATATATATATATACATATATTTATATATTTATATATATATATATACATATATTTATATATATATATATATATATATATATATATATATATATATACATATACTTGACAATATACTTCCGTTGGGAATCGAACCCACAATCTCCCAGTTTCAGGTAGAGCGCGGTAGACGGCCACTTGGACTGGTCAAGGATAAACCTTCTCATTGTTTGTACACATGGCCATAAAGTTTAGTTGAATTGTGTCGTATTCATTCGGTTTTAGAAAATAATGCTCCGGATAAAAGTTGTTCATTGTATACATACAAACAACTTTTATTTTCGAAACATTTTCGAAAAAAGCTGAAAATGTTTGTATTTATATTTTTCAAAAACCGGATGGTTTCGATACAAATCGACTATAAACTTTTGAATAATATACACCAATTTTGGTCACTGACTGTACAACAGGTATGTTTGTTGGAAAAAAACGACTATTAACCCATTCGATCAACTGCATGCAAACCCGAACAACAAACGTTAAAACTCTGCAGAGGAATAATTTAAAAATTATACACTTTAGTTAGGTGGACACTTCGTTGTTTCAAATACAATTCTTAATAATGGTCTAAGATCCGACATTAGAAAACCTTCCCTCATCTGTTAATTGATTGATATATTATTGAAAACGCTTATTGCAATATAAACAATTTGGCAATGTAATGTCTGCCAGGGTAGTTATGCTGCAATTAACATTAATTAATTAATTTAAAATTGATTTTTTTATAATTAAATCCCTCACGTGTTAATTGAATTTTGTTTGTTAAATAACATAGTATACGATACGACAAATCTTGCTACGGTTACCTGCAGCCAGGTGTTCAAACTTTAAGTAAACTTAGCTTACTTCCCTCATATGTTTATTGAAAAATATTTAGCTAATTTAAAAGTTTACAATAATTAGAATACATCCATAACTGGCAGCCATCTTAAAATCAATTAAAATCAATTGCAGCCTATATAAGAAATATTTAAAAAAATGGAAATTAAAAAAAAAATACCTTGTAGAGAGAGAGGCTATTGCATTATTCAACGTAAAAACAAGGAAAGTATATGATGATGCGAATGTAAAGAGTATTATAGATATGACTAGCATATTATATTCAGACATAATAAGTACACAAAAACAGTTTGTAAACAATTTGTAAATATCTATTAATTTTCATTTAAAAAATATTATTGAAAAACTCTAAACAAAATAAATTGTTTATTAAATAAATGTAATATAAGATTTTAATATATAAGCTGCGCGGTGTTAAATGTTGTAATTAAATTGAAATCTTAAATATTTACTTTACCCGTTTTATCAACCACACGATACAGGTAAAAGCACTTAACTTAGAATTTATTATTTATTTAATTTCCTGAGGGTAATGTTAAATAGCATTAAATTTATTTGCGTATATAAATATTATGTATGTTACAATATTCTTCTGATTATTATGTATTATATACAAGTTGATTATAAATTCCTTAAGGATGTTCGAGTATACTAAAACTTTTTACAGATTATGCTCATTTTTTTCCACAGGCTAAAAATAATGTTTTCAAATAAATCCCGAAGTTTCAGAATTTTTGACCGTTTAGAGCGCGAGATAATTAATATCAAAGTTATCATTCTCTCTCACTCTCTCTGATTAGAAGCATGTAAAACTTCATGTCCGCCCAACTATTATCCGTTGTGTTAGAAAAAATAATCGACAGAATTTAAAAAAAAAATAGGAGAGTAAGCCAAATATTTATTATATAAATTTAAAAAAATAATCGTGTGTTACCGTTTTGTTTTCGAAATATATAAGTATAAAATTATTAGTTTTCTTCAAACTAACATTATTTTGTGTATGTAAACAGTGTTTTTAGCTATGTGTTATATATGTGTGTTTATGTATTTGTGCTAGAATAAAATCAAACAAACTTTTAACAAACTTTAAAATCTGAAACTGGTGGAGGCTGGTATATTGAATACTGATGTTAAATGGAAGTCATAATTTACGAAATATATTTGTCATTTACGAATACCAGTTATCAATCATAATAGGTGAGAACCTACGTAGAGGCTACATAAGCTAGAACATATATATTCTCTTGGACAGTCAAGCTGCATTAAAAGCCTTGTCTGGAATTGAGGTCACCTCAAGGTTAGTCGAGGATTATCTGGAGGAACTGCTGGAGCTGGCCAAACGGAACAATGTTAAATTGATCTAGGTGCCAGTTCATAGTGGTTTCGATGGAAACGAAAGATACCTTAGCAAAGAAGTGGGTCGGAATACCCTTCATTGGCACAGATCCTATTTTAGGAATTCCAAGGACTGCATGTAACAGGCGATCAACGAATGGTCTAATGCTAAACACCGTGTTCACTGGGAAAAAGTACCGCGATAGGAGCTCGGGAAGGTACTGTTTCAGAGTGCAACCAAGAGGCTATCGCTCGAGGCACTGAGGTTTAACAGGATGCAACTGCAGAGGGTTATCGGATTCATTACCGGGCATTGTCCCCTGCGGAAGCATCTGCGCACTATGGGACTCCATAAGGACCTGATAAGCAAGCTCCAGGCTATTGCCAACATATGGGAGAAGCGAATCTCGTCGGACTGAGGTAGAAGGGGGAGCACAATGGACCATATGGTCGAAGTTAGGTCAATCAATCAATCAATGAGACCCCATAACGGGTCCATTATGTGCAGATTGTGTGTCGAGGAGGAAGAAACATCTAGCCACATTATCTTTGACTGCGAACATCTAGGTAAAAGCAGATAAGGGCACATTTGGTGCATTTCACCCCGAATATATGAACCTTCAGGAAGACCTGATAAGCAAGTTCCTGGCTATTGCCAACATATGGGAGGAGGGAATCTCGTCGTACACAATGGATCATAAAGTCGAAGTGCTATAATTTTTAGACCCCAAGATGGATCTATCTATCTATCAATTATTATAACAAGTTTTAAACAAAAGGCAGGACCATTACAGTGAAATAAACATCCTGTATATGATAAACGTTTTCAATCGAATAAAATTTTCGTTAAATATATAGAAAATTTAATAAACTCAATTTTGTAAGTCACTCAACGCTGACTTAATTACATAAAATGGTTGTTGGCTTCTTCATGTTTGTTGGTTCAATACAAGAGATTCGTTCATATTGTGCTTGCTGTATGACTTATGTAACAAAGTCACATATAAATGTCCTTAGAGTGTAAAACTTATATTCAAGTAAAATAATTGCTATCATCATCGTTCATAAACCTAAATAATTCTTGTGTTAAACTTCTGAACAGTGAGTATTAGTTTTGTTTGATTCCCATGACAAATTATGACTATTATATCTAAGATCTAAACCATCACCACCAAACGGCAAATATTAACAATAACTTGTGTGGTTTAAATTTAGCTGCAAACAAACAGTTCGTAAAGTTTAATTTTCTATTTAACAATTGTTAACTTAAACAAAAATGGAATGTTCGATATACATATACAGAGTGAGTACGTCAGAACGATTGTTATAATTATTGGGAGAATTTTCTACGCGTAAATCTCCGGAAGAAATATCCAAAATTTTTTAAGATATATATATATATATATATATATATATAGGGTGTGTCGAAGCAGGTGGATAACAGCACACACTTCCACTTTCTTCCACCATTCTCCCATTTTTCTACAACATCAATAGAATACAATACATTATAACAAAACGAAGAACACACAAAGACATGATATAAGCCACAACCAAACACTCAAAACAATGTGCGCACAAAAATAAAGCAGGCAGGCTACTGTCTAAATTCAATTCCGGGAACGTAAGCACCGGTGGGCCAAAAATATATAGTTTGAAAGTTTAGTTTCAAATTATTATTTAGTTTTTCTTTAGGAAATCTGGCAGTATTTTGGCAATATACAAGACTACCTCGAAATTAACACCAATCGTAATTTACGAAATAATAGTTAATTGATGTTTCAGATATTTGGATTACATAGGTCAGTTGGTATGAAATTTAATTTCTGGATATATTTTCAAACATAAAAATCCACACTTACCTTGGCAATACCATAATGGAGTTTAAAACGACCAAATTTCTTCTAGAAATTATTTTCGAATTGTATTTATAATTTCTTCAACTAACAACCTAACAGGTTTACGTAATTTACCTGGGATACTGTGGCATGTCATACTTCAGAAAAATTTAACTTTGAATTCCATATATTTGAATCGATTATTTAATGGCAATAAATCTTGCAATAATTAAAACCGAATACATAATCATACCCCATTTTTTCCCGCTATTCCCAACATAGTTAAAACAACATAGCGTAAACAAGTCAATAAATATTTCACACGATTTTAAAAGCATGAATTAAAAGCATTATTTAAAGTACAGAAATCAGAAAATACACGCAGTAATATATTTTAAAACTTAATTTATCTATCGTATTATTTTATATACAGAGTGTATCAGAAATAGCGTGTAGTAATGTTTTCTTAAAATAATTTCATAAAATCAATTATTTGACTAGCACAGCTAAATTTTCTCCGAGTTTAATGAAATTTTTTTTGAAACCGACAATTTTTGGGGTGTATTTTCCAGAATTGTATATCCTATATCGGTTTAGAGATACAAGAATCATGTACAGATCTCAACAACTCCCTGAAATATGCCTGAGATGGACCAAAAACCACGCTTTTGTCGAAGAATATTGTTTATTTTGTTAATGAGACTGTTTAAATGCAGCCCTACTAAAGCCACCATATTGGAATATGAGGTCACGAGTAACATTTTCAATAGGAAGAGAAATTTTTTTAAGAACTAGGGGACCCCAAATTCTTGGGTCAACTATTGCCACAGCTTGTAACGACGTCAGATAACAATTTATGTGAAAATTCTAAGATGTTGGTCGAACGACATCAGTGACAAATTTCATGAACAAGTGTTATCTCTCCGTGCTTGTCTCGAAAGCCGTATTAAAAACTTCATTCATTCGGTGAAACCGTTCGCTCATTTGTTCTTAATAGAACATTCAGTTTTGTCAGCTAGTTTTCTGCACTGCTTTAATGTTTTTTGATTTTTTTTTTTTAAATTTCCGTCACTGTGGCTTCAACTGAACGTTCATTTTGGACGTTATAAATAAAAATAAAGTGTTTGCTGAAGTAAAAGTCCGCCGTTTGACATTCTGCAGTTTGTTCCCGCGATCGTTATTTTGTTCACGAAGTAAAAACATATTTATATTGATTTCACCCTTGTTGTATTGTGAATGTTTGTAATAATAATTATAATACATTTTCTCGAAATACTTTATATTGTTCCTAATTAAATTTCAAATTTTGCCCCAATTCCTAGAAGAATTATTTGTATTTTATAAATACGTATTTTGACGACAAGGTAGTCATCATCAGTACAAATCAAGGTAGTCATCATCAGTAGCTAATCGGAACTATCTCTAAGAAAACTGATAATGCATTCAGACAATGGCCCAATTTCAAATTCTGATTTAATAAAATTAAACCATATTCAAAATTTAATATCTGAATATCAAGGTTGTCAGAAAACAACTGTCAGAAAAGGATACCACCAACAAATGGGTTGGGTTATTCACACACTTAATCCCTTAATTGGTCAGTCAACCCAAATAATCCTTCAGGTACTACCTCAGTCAGATCATAGAAAAGACAAAACTTTTTTAATATTATTGTGAGACATGCACCAAATTAGCAACGAGCAATATATCTCTGACTCCATATCCCAGATATAGTTACGATTAGTTAAATCATACTGATGATGACTACCTTGTAGTCGAAATACCTATTTATAAACTACAAATAAATGTTCTAGGAATTGAGGTAAAATTTGAAATGTAATTTTAAAAACCTAGAGTTCTCCTTGATTATTTTAATAATCGTTATATATTGTTCCTGCCAATGATCATATATTGATGTTATATATTGAGATTTTTTTGAATTGTGTAAATGGGGCTCCAAAAAAGCCACCCGGGCCTCGAAGGTGAAGCCACTGCGATAGATGAAAAGTTCACGAATATTTTATTTTTGTTACACCTTGTATCAATACAATAGAATTTTGGAATAAATATATATATTGTTGAAATGAAATTTATTTGAATTTCTAGATAGTAAGAAGAGTTGTATATAGTAAAACTCCTGTGGGAAAAGTTTATTTATCTCTTTGTCTAACAATGGACAACAGACATATCCATACATATATTTATGGTGATAACGATAGGATGTATAGTATAAACAACTTTAGAGAATATAAAATATAGAATTTTATATCGAACTGAGTTTTCTGGTATATTATTTAATATTTTCAAACGAATAGACGATCTCGTGTGAATAAATTTGATTTTTTTGTTGTATTTCATATGAATAATTTTTTGGCGCACCATAGACGGGATATATGGTCTCTAGGTACCTTTGGCTCTTACATAGCATAGAGCATTGTTTGTGCTCTAAGGAATCGATATTTGTCGATTTTATTCATACAAATAAAAATTAATAAAATTATTATAATCAATTGAATTTTAAAATATTTACCTGTGTTTCAAATCACCGAAATTGTAATAGACAAGGTGAAAATCTCGCATTCGTAAAAAAAGCATTTTCTTTTTCGATTCTTCTCCATTTTCACGTTTGAGACAGGTCCCTTATTAAGGTTAAAGATTTTACTCTACAAAAGATTTTACCCTACAGGTAATTTTTTTGAATTAACGAATATTTATTCTAAATGGAATGGTATTTTGGATCATTTTAAACATAAAAGATGTCATGTCATATTTTAGTAAGCTTGACCGTTTCCGAAATATAATTAATTTAATGTTTGAGAAACGGTCGTTTTCAGGGCTGAAAAAGAATTTTTAAACGGAAAACTTCAAGTTTACCAAAATTCTTAAATAATCTTTGAACAACCTTTAATCCTTTTTTAACTGTCAAATATACGCTAAAACGTATGTAAATTATATGTAAAACTTATGTAGATCAAATGTTAAACGTATGCACGCTATAAAAGAAAAGCTCCGAAAATACATTATAGTCCAAACAGTCATCGAGCATCTATTCGATAATTACAGCTTTTGAAGGAAATCATCTGTAATTACTCTTCAGAATGTTGTTGAGGGATGTTCAGCGATTATTTAAGATTTACAATGGAAACACTCAAGTTTTGTTTAAAATGACCCAACTAAGAAAAATTCCATTTGTAATTTAAACAACTTGCCATGTAAGTTATATTTGAAATATTCTCCGTATGATTTTATATACTTCTAAACTTAAATTCTAAAAGCTCAAAATTTCTAAAATTGGCGTTCAAGTAACAGAAACTCAGATGGAACAGATGGACCACAGAAGTCCAGGTCCTTTTTTAAAACTCAATAATTTATTTGTGCCTTGCATTATTCATTTTTCGAAAAATGCTTCGGGTAAAAGTTGTTCATTATAAATATAGCAACAACTTTTATAAGAAACATTTTTTCGAAAACCGAATGAATTACAAATCGATTATAACATTTTAAAACAATAGCGCGAATTTTTAAAAATATCTTTAGCGTTGTCGATTGCTTATGGAAAACGAGGATAGTTCGACAGCAAGTTGGTTACATTTATGGAGCTTCTGGGGAAACCTCAAATGGAATGTACTCTCAAATATTTAGCTGTAGATCAAAGTAGTGTGGTAATAATTGAATAGGCCATTTACCGCACGAAAAAAAGATAGTACTTATCTCGCATTAGTAAAAAACATCGTATCTGCAACTCGTTCGGTGTTGTTGATTGCCCACTCGAGCGAATGAGTGGACAGCATCGACCTCGTGGGCAATTGACAACTTACCACACGTATTGCACAAGATACTATTATAATAGCCTATTATTTGTTTTCGGGCCTACTGTTATATATGTAACTAAACAATAGGGATTCATCATGCGCTTAATGCAAAAAATGAAAAATTTATTATTAAAAGGTTTATTCATAAAGCTTGCTTAAGGCTTTTACACAAAAATTTGTTGATTAGATTTAAAAAAAATTAGTACAATATGTGAGTATACAATCTATCGCAATCAATTTCGATTTTAAATAATGTTTATTTATCCATACATTTTATAAATGAAATATACAACGTAAATCGATAATTTTTGCTGATAGCGCTAATAAATTGCACATATGCGACATATGAGTGTATGTACTATTGGCCACAAAAGTAGCTCATTTTTCAAAACATTTTTGGTTAATTTATGTCTTAATCATTAGGTTTTTGGGAAAATGTATCGAATGAAAGTTGCTAGTATATTTATAATGAACAACTTTTATCCGAAGCATTTTCTTAAAAACGGGATGAATGAGCCATAATTCAATTATAAAACAGAAAAAAATGAGCGCTACTTTTGTGGCCGATAGTACTCATACGAATATGCATATTATGCATTTCAATAATAATTAGAAATATTATCGAATAATCAAATTTTACATAAATTGATTGACATCGATTTGAAAATATATTCTAATAAATTCACGTTTATATAAAATTTATAAAAAAATAAATAAATTACCGTATTGGTCTTCTATTTAGGATTCGATATTACGGAAGTGGACGCTTTTAATAGAACGGGGCAATTTTTTAAAAGTAGGTTATGGTATTTGAACTGTAGATCTTTCTAGGCTTTTTTTACCGACCTCTTAAGGAGTTTGTATGTAGACTAGGAATTGGTAGGTTGTGCTACTGCAGTCGACTTGACTAAAATGGGGATGAAAATTGACTAAATTGTTGGAGTATGGACAAGAACGAGAGTAACCGTCTATGTGAATGTTTTCTGCAGTTCCCTTTCACAAACTCCAGATGAATATCGGCATACTTCCTATCAATTCCTAGTTTACACACAAATTCCTTGTCCATTGGGAGGACGGTATAAAGACCTAGAAAGGCCTACTAGCCAGGCTTTGACATGGCCTACAAAGACCTACTTAACAGGCTTTGACAGGCATACTACAACTACACCCCATTTATATTATTATATAAATAGGGGGTATAATTGTTTTTGTCAACTTTTGGTTGTTCTGAAACTTAAGGTTGTTCTGAAACTGGACAGGGTAAGTAGGGGTGGTGAGTTTGTCCTATACTAAATGCATTCATATCTCATCCATTGCCAACTCTGAATAAGTAAAAATTTTGCAATTAAATCGTTTCAAATAATTTAATTTTTGTAAAAAAAAATATATATTTGAAAAAAAAAATTGTTTAAAACTTAAATCCTAAATTTTATTTTTTCGAAGAGTTTTAATTATTAAAAATATGTTTTTATGTATTTCAAAAAAGTTGCATGGTGATAAAACTAGATAAAAATAAATATAACTAAAAATAAAACTAGATAAAAATAAATAAAACTAAAAATAAAACTAGATTTAGAACATTTTCCGATCTACAAATTTAATTATCTCAGAAACCAAAAATTAATTTGAAATTTGGTCCAGGTATTTATAAGACTTTGATAATTATTATGACAGTTTTTCATAATACTGGCATATCTGGTTGTCGAGATATAGATTTTTGTATTAATGTTTTTACCGACGAGTCCATTTAACCTATGTAAAAATCTCTTAAGAAACGTAATTTTACTCAAAAACTAAAAACAAGATGAACTTCAAATTTTGACAAGATATTTTTTATTATTGAAATAATAAGCTGTCAAATTTTGAAGAACATGTCATTAAATTAAATTTTCTTCACAACAACCTTAAATGTCTATCCATTGTAAGTATGGCTGGATTTCGGGTATGTTATGCTACCGGAGGTGACTTCATATTTATTATAAATATTATTGAGTACAAGCATAATATTTTCGATTATTATAGTATTTGGATACACTCGTATTTTCACCCAGTGTGTTTACTATCATCTGTCTAAGTGTTTTAGACACAAGTATGACTAGGTATATGTTTAATACAAGTGTATATACGAAACACTTCTAACAGTACTGGAGATAGATACTCGATATGATATGTATGTATTGTATATATATATATATATATATATCAGTAATAAATTGGGTGCGATATTTGGAATTGACGTAGCGTGGTTGTGTGAAACCACAACGGGGATCCATAATTGGATTTCAACAGGAAATTCATGTTGTATGTCTCTATTTTCATACACCAGTAGATCTCGATGTTGGAACGCATACAATACAAAATTCTATATACTAAATGCATCAGTATGAAAATTTTAATACCCAGTATACTGACTTTGTATATCGAGGTTTGAACACTTCTTCGAATTCAAAGTTTATAAGATATGCATTTTTTTTCTGCGATCAATATTTTCAAGCATTACAAAGTCGGAACTAAACTTAATATACCCTGTATATTTACAAATATACTGGGTATAAAAATAGTAAGCTATGTACATGTATAAATGCATGCCTTCGTTCACCTATCAATTGTATTTATCATTTTCAACTTTGAGCACAAATTATGAGAAAACTATTGAGTTTATGAAAAAATTTCTCAAACACTCTTACGGTTTCACAGATATAAATTTTCTCCCCTGGAGGGGAGAAACACATTAACGAACTTGACCTTAATTTTTTGCTCTAGAACACACAAAACAATTTTCAGCTCGTTATCTCTTTTCGTTTTTGTGTTATCGGGTTCACGGACAGAGAGACAGACAGACAGACAGACAGACAGACAGACGGACGGACATGCGGAAATGCTAATTAGGTAATTTTATGAACACCTATAACAAAAAATTTTTTCTGCGATCAATATTTTCAAGCGTTACAAAGTCGGAACTAAACTTAATATACCTTGTATATTTACAAATATACTGGGTATAAAAATATCAATAATGTATTTTACTTAGAAATTATTTTACAACAAACTGTCACAAGATAATAATAATTACATTCGTAAGCCGTTTGCTTAAAAAGGATCTTCGAAATGGTGATCCAAAAATTAAATATAGAAATTAGGTTACCTGTTTCGGTGTTTTTCTGATTTAACTTTTGTCATAGTATTTTAAGAGTTCGTCACAGAGCGTTATGTAATGGAAAAAAAAAAATATTAATCGCGATTTAAACCTGAAAGTTTTACTGTCAATGTATTAGTCGATATTTGGATGTACAATCAAACATCGATTAATGATGCTGAAACACCTTGTAAATAGAACCAATAATATTTGAGAATGGTATATATTCCAATTCATTCAACAGAAATCGACAGAAACCACACTCAACCATATTCACATTGAATTAGGATTATTCTATAACACAAATCAAGCTATTTGTAACAGTAGTAAACTATTTACTTCACATATTTCATTATGTATTGGGTTTATTGATTCTAGCATAACGCATGTCTGTGATGACGATTTAAATGAAGACTTTACTCTTGAAAATCATTTACTATGGGCTCCAAAATTGGTGTTAATTTTTCAAATTTTTGTAGTTTGTAGTTCCGAACTAATTTTCGGTTTTCAAAATATGTTTTTCATGATAGATACTAATAACTTTTGTTATTAGCAAGTTTTTCAAAGACCGAATGGATTTGGCTTACACCATCTGTAAAATTTTTGAAAAAGGAACGCCGCTATTGCATTTTTGTATTCGCACTCTCTAAAGCCATCAATTTTAGTTAAAGTGGGAAAAATTTTAGTATGTAATGTGCTTTTGGTACTTGAAAGCCGAAATTCGTTAATGGACAAACTCGGTCTTTCTAATCGGTCTTTCTAAACTATAAATCTATCGTAACTGGATATTTATTACGATTCCTTCCGTTAGTCTGTGTAGATAGATAGATCGATTGTAGAGGCTGCCCTGGACGGGCTTCACTTCGACCATAAGGTCCATTGTGATGTCTAAGGAAGTGAGGATGTGAGTGGAGTGGAAGGAATTTTTGTGTATAGACTAGGAATTGGTAGGATGTGCGGCTGCCGTCGACTATGATAGGAACTATGTCGATATTCATGTGGAGTCACTTGAAGGAAACTGCAGAAAACCTTCTCAAGCATAGTCGGTTACTTCGTTCTTGTCCATACGCCGACATTTTAATCAATTAACCGCCCCTTTCTTTTTTTAAAAAATAATTGACAAACTGCCGATGTCGGGATTCGAACCCATAACTTTTCAGTTTCCAAGTATGCATACTGCGCAGACATAACGCCTTAGACCGCTCGGCCACTTAGACTGGTAGTCTGCGTAGCTCCTACGTGACGAATATTGAATTACGATCTCAACAATATAAACAAATTTTGCTCAATATGGATCTGTTTGAGTTTGACCACAATGTTACGAATGTGTTAAACATAGCGAATCTACAGCTACAGAATAAGCCTAAAACTTGAATTGAAATAAATAATTCTAACCAATTCTATCTCTACTGAATGTGTAACGTCACCAGTCCACATATCCACACGTTGTTGCCGTTGCTGCATAGAGAGTTGCCAGCCAGCCAGCCAGCTCCACATTATATATAACACTAAAATACATGTGATGAATTGTATTCTAACATTTACATATGTTTTTACTTGTAATAAATTTATTACAAAGTTTATTATTAACAATAAGTAGAATTTCTTAACTAGAACTCGAGAACGTATATAACGAATATAACTTTTCAAAAAGAACATTTACAATATAATAATATATTTTACTGACACAAACTTTATAATAAATTCAATGACTGTGAATGTGTTTATGTATATTTGCATAAAATGTACGATGGGTATAACGCTTTGAAAAACTTTTATTTTTGTATAAAATTCACATCAATCGTGTTGATGTACTTTCTGTTTTCGTTTTCTACTCTGTAGGATATTATTTTTCTGAAAGTTTTATTTTGAGTGTAAAATAGATGTTTTAGTTTTTTTTTTTTTGCAAACAGCAGTGTGGACGTGTTTATAGGAATTATTAATGTATTTATTTAATGGAGTCGGATCTTATCATTTGATTTGAGAATATAAAATGAATAGACGAAACGATGATCAATTTTTTAGATAGTAAATGTACACTCCCGTTCAATAAAATTGAACCGACCTAAACCGGATCAGTCTCATACAATTTTGATTATTCTTGTAGTTAAATTTTTTTGACAGATACAACATTTTATTTTATTTTTATACGTAAAAGCAAAATATAACACTTAACATGTATCTAGCGCACGTATCTAGTAACATGTATCTAGTAACACGGTAGTGCGCAAGGCCGAGTTTTACATTACATGTTCTTACTCTATCACTGACTTGTTTACATAAATAAAAAATATAAAACTTCCATTTCTTTTTTCACATTTAAAAAATATACTAATTATCTTTGTTTATAAATAAATAATATACAGAGAGTTACAAAAGTGAGGAGTTTTATGAAAAGTAAGAAAATTAACATTTCAGGTTGGTTCAATTTTATTGAACAGGATTTTACACATGACCACAAAAGTAGCACTCATTTTTCCAAATTATATTGATTAGTGCCTTCAATTCATTTGGATAAAAATGCTTCGAATAAAAGTTGTTCTTTGTAGTAACAACTTTTTTGCGGTATTCTCGCAATTTATCTTGAAAGCTAATAATGTAATTGTGTGATTTCGTGCAAAAAATTTGAATCGCATATTTTATTAAAAATAAAGTTCAGATAAATTAAACTAAGCTTTTTGTATTCCACGAAAAAAAAAACAGAGCCTTAGTTCAAGCCTTAGTCATTTACTCATTTTAGTAGCTTCTGTTACCAAAATTTGAGATTTGTTCCCAAGACTCCCAATCAGGCCCAGGGTTAAAAATAAAATACTGATTTCCATTTTTTTTTATTAATATTTAGTAAAAGATCTTTAAACAGAAAAATTTAAAATACATATAAAGATTTTTTTTTTGTTTTAACGCAGTTTGTATTATTAATTGATCTAACTAGGCCCAAACTGTTTTTGGCTGAATTGTTTTGCGAAGTACATGAATATCAAGTAAGAAAATATTTATTTTAATTACTGTTAAGTGAATAATTATGATATACTTTAATTTGACCGTAAGGCACAAGGTTTTGAAATGGGCCTTATTGAGAGGCCTAAAAAAGCCCACAATCAAGTTTTTTAAATTTATCTTTTTAGTTATGGAAACATAACAATTTGTTCAAATATACGAGATGCATAATTAATGTACCCTAAATTTCTATTGTTTTTTGTTTATAAAGCAATTTTACGTTTTAATTATCATTTTGCAAAAAGCAGGCCTTATTAGGCACCGGTACCTTAGTATCATTGATTATTGGACATAAAATAGGATTCAAAAATCAAAGTCCATTTAAATTTTCAGTTTGTTTATTAAAAAATTATTTATTCCTATTCAAATTTACTGCCATAAAAATTTCTTTGATATTTTTTTGCATGTCTTTTTAGTAAATTGAAATATTTTGCACATCATTGTTTCATTCGACACAGACTTGAAGTAATTTTATGATTTTCTACAATCTGCTTTAATTAAAAATTCTTTAACTCATATTTTTACAATGAACATTCTCAAATTGCCTGTTTAATTTTTAAATCTCAGAATTTCATTCGAAACTTTTACATAATTAATTACAACGTTTGTATTTAATTAACGCTTCATATATTTAAATACAGTCAGTCGTAATCTACAGGATGGACTAAAATCTACGCCCATATATTGAAAATTTTATTTATATATCAAAGAGATGAAAAATGTTATTTGAGAAACACTTTGTTGATTTTACGAATACAATTATATTTCGAGAATGGTTTGAAGAAATATAATGATATTTGGTAGAGATGATAGTTTAGTAGCTGTAACCAAGTCCCATTGACATCAAAGATGGGGTTTTGTTTCCAAATTTTGACTGTCGGTTTCTGCCGAACACATTGATTCGAATTTATTCAATACAAATCATCATTAAAATTATAAAAAAGACACGCAATGTTCGGAGTCGATGGGCATGGGGCACATGTTTCAGTTATGCACATTTTATTTTGACACATTCAATACACTGTAAAAATTTTTCGTCTTCTTTTGATATGTAGTCCTGAAGAATATAATCCTGAAGAATATAATCGAATATAGTCCTGAAGAGATGGTCGGCTGTTTTGAACTACTTTGTATGTATTGATTAACCAGTCGTTAAACAAAGTTACACCATTTTTGGAGTTTACTCCTTAAGAATCGATTTTTCATATAAGGTGTCCGGTATTGAAAAAATATGAAGAGTGAAATTTAATGATCGAATGACCTCGTTACGTTTTTTAGAATATGATATTTATATATACATATAAGCGTCTATTAACCAAAACTGACAATAGCATCACGATGTTCACACACTTTGTTCATTACCACATGTATTTTTAACACTTCAATAACATGTAAACAAGCTTGTTTTATTTTATTATTGATATTGATATCGATAATTAATATTATTATTGTGGACTACTTCAAAGGTAAACTTCAATCTCGACAAAAAATTGTAATTCAAGAAAATTTATAGAAAGACATGTTTTTCTAGCTCCAATATGATATCGGTCTTTTTTTTAGTCTAGCTAGTCTTTTTTTCTGTGCTTGTTCAAAGACAATCGTTGTTAAGGAGTAAACTCCACGTGCGTCGGAGCTGACACACACACACACTTTTTTTCTTCATTTATTTGTCCCTTTTAACATATAGAAACAAATTGTAAAAAATTAAAACGCATGTGCTTTTTTGGACACTTTGTTTACTGTTAGACATAATTACAGAGTATCCAACATATTTTTATGTTACATAAATCACAATAAATTAAAGGCAATGATTTAATAGTCATGTAATGGATCTACATTTATACACAATATCTCTCTCTCTTTGGATGCTATGCTCCATTTAAATTTTACACTTTATAATTAGTTCCAAACCAATTCGTTCTCTTTCTACTTTGATTTGCTCTCAAATATAAATTATATGATTGGATTATTGTAACCACTGACCTCCGTATATACGGAATGACTATTCTATAGCTTAAAAATGACACAATTTGCAAATAAATAAGGTGCTAGATTTAAGGCACATATGTTAAGACATATGTAGTGATGCCGCGAGAGAAGTGAGAAACGAGATGAGACGATAATAAGTCTGAT
Source organism: Nineta flava (assembly GCA_963920215.1). Taxonomy (NCBI): domain Eukaryota; kingdom Metazoa; phylum Arthropoda; class Insecta; order Neuroptera; family Chrysopidae; genus Nineta; species Nineta flava. The sequence goes on from OY986041.1 coordinate 123,493,467, forward strand.
TATCGATAATGATTCGAGAGACAGACTAGATAGTAGTCTCTTTGAATCTGTTTTAATAAGCACTTTATTATATGAATAGAAAAAATTAATTAAAAGTAATTGAATAATATTTTTAAAATTATATTTTTTCAGGAAAATCTTTAACTGTAAAAACGAGACGAGACGAGACGATAGAAAAGTTTTACAAGTACAATATAAGAAACATATTACTGTCGTCTCGTGGCATTAGATTCAAACTGTGGTGTACAAGAAACGAGCATTAAAGTAGGATTCTTTTGAAAAATTAGCAGAAAAACTAATTTTTGAACCCTTTTTTTCTTTTACGCCATAAGAAAGCTTTGTACCGTAGGGAGGGGGGGGGTAGTCAAAGCTCGGAAAGTAGGCCTTTCTAAGTCTTTTATTGCCGATCCCTAAAGTAACAAGGTATTTGTGTGTAGACTAGGAATTTGTAGGTTATGCAACTGCAGCCGACTTTGATAGAAACTATGCCGATTGATTGAGTGATTAATTTGTGTTGGGGTCTAAAAAGTATTGCACTTCGACCTTATGGTCCATTGTGCTCCCCCTTCTACTTCAGTCGGACGAGACACGCTTCCCCATATGTTGCCAATAGCCAGGAGCTTGCTTATCAGGTCTTTCTGAAGGTTCATATATTCAGGCTGAGATGCACCGAATATCCTGTATTTGCTGTAACCTATAGGTTCGCAGTCAAAGATAATGTGGCTGGAAGTTTCTTCCTCCTCGCCACAAAATCTGCACATAATGGACCCGTTATGGAGTCCCATTGTGTGCAGATGTTTCCGCAGGTGGTAATGTCCGGTAATGAATCTGGTAACCCTCCGAAGTTGCATTCTGTTCAGCTTCAGTACATCAAGAGATAGCCTATTTGTTGCACTCTGAAGCAGTACCTTCCCGAGGTCTTGCCGTGGTACTTCTTCCCAGTGATCACGGTGTTTAGCATTTGACCACTCGTTGATCACCTGTTGTTTACATTCAGTCCTTGGAATTCCTAAGATAGGCTCTGCGCCAATGAAGGGTATTCCGACTCTTTTCTTTGCTAAGGTATAACTATGCCGATATCCATCTGGAGTATTTGAAAAGAAACTGCAGAAATTCTTCACAAGAATAGCCAATTACTCCCGTACTTGTCCATACGCCGTCAGTTAAGTCAATTAACCGCCTTATTAATTTTTTTTATAAAATTAATATAATTGACAAACTGCCATCGTTGGGGGTTGCAACCTCCCAACTTCGAGCTGAGAGCCTTTAACAATTCGAGCACTCGGACTGATAATAAACCTTAGTCCAAATATAGAGGTCAGTGCTTGTGAACCCACATACATTATCATTCTCTGATTCCATTCATCAACGTATGTTGTATATTATTTAAAGCTTTAAAGCGTACATAAAATGTAATACATTTGTATTAACATACATTTTTGTGCATTCAATCATAAAATTGTGTGAAACTGACTGCTCGCTCTGCAGTACGTGCTACTACGTGTCTGTTGTTGCTATTGTTTGGCTCTTGTCTTGCATGACGTGTGCGCGTGTCGTTTGATCGTACAAAATAAATTCTGAATAAAGAGGATAAATTCTGGTATGTATATACAGCTTGTATTTTAAAATACACCCAATCCGCAAACATTGGGTGTCCATATGTAGTGTACTATGATATGGCGTACTTTGTTACACTTAAACTGCATTAAAATCAGTATTGTATAACATATAACTATGATACTTATCTCTCTCTAACTACAATCATTTATATATTGTTGTATCTTACTCGTGCATGTATACATCGTCGTTATTGTCCGTCGACCGTCGTGTGAGTCTGTCTGCATGTATATGTACCCAAGACACCATATCATAATCTCTGCCTAAAGACAGCGATAGATACACTGTACATTGTTTCTAGATTGGGTGTATTTTAAAATACAATCAGTATATAATTTTGGGGATTAAAAGTGTTGTGAGAATTATTTTGTGACATAAAAAGGCTCTTTAATGTTTCGAATTATTGCCTTTCATTTTACGTTATTTATTTGAAAATTCATTAATGTAAATAACATTTAAATTTTTAATGGGTCTGTGTACAAAAATCTATACTAATATAATAATGCTGAGGAGTTTTTTTGTTTGCTTGTTTGAACGCGCTAATCTTTGGAACTGCCAGTCCGATTTGAAAAATCTTTTTGCGTAGGATAGCCCGTTTATTTATGAAGGTTATAGGCAACCAGTCCAAATGGCCGAGCGGTCTAAGGCGTTATGTGTGCGCAGATTATGGGTTTGAATCCCGACATCGGCAGTTTGTCAATTATAAGAAAAAAAAAGGCGCAGTTAGTTGACTGAACTGTCGGCCTATGGACAAGAACGAAGTAACCGGCTATGCTTGAGAAGGTTTTCTGCAGTTTCCATCACAACCTCCAGATGAATCTCGGCATAGTTCCTATGATAGTCGTCTGCAGCCGCATATCCCACCAAATCCTAGTCTATACATTAAAATTCCTTCCACTCCAATCACATTCTCACATCCTTAGGCATCACAATGGACCTTATGGTCGAAATGTATCTATATCTATAGGTTATATACAAATTTAACGCTGTTGAAACCATTGCTAATATATGTATATATATATATATATATATATATATATATATATATATATATATATATATATATATATATATATATATATATATATATATATATATATATATATATATAAATTTATCTCTGTAATTACTACAGCGACCATTTTTCACCATGTATATTAATAAAATAATAGTTAATTAAGATCTATTTCCAAAAGAGAAATGATACATTAAGGATTCGCTAAATCCTGCGTAACGAATTTTTTATAAAAATTAATCTTAACAAAATTATAAACAACCTTTTGTAGAAACCTTTAAAAGGTTTTAGAGCTAACTGTAAATAAAAATACATAAACAGTAGTATAGTTTTCCTTTTTAAACAAAAACACCACAGAGAGTTACGACTAATATTACGTACTAACGAGGATGTTATGTAAGTAATGATAAACATATAATAAGATTATCCTTTCCAAAAAGGACCAGATTAATGAATAGTTGAGGGTAATATGGTCTCTTTAGCAAATATATATATATATATATATATATATATATATATATATATATATATATATATATATATATATATATATATATATATATATATATATATATATGATATATTATAAAAGCGTTGTGTGGAGATGTGTTTAATGAAGTAAAGTAATTTTGGTTTATGTTAATTTTTAATAAAATTATACTTTATTTTACTAAAACTAACGTTAAGGTGGTTGGTGTATTTGAATTTGTTATTCTATTCCTCAATATTGTATCAAAATTTGATATATTTTTTATTTATTTAAAAATTTAATTAATATTTTATTTCATAAAATTTCAAATTCGCCCCTTTACATAGATCAGGTTTTTTGCATTATAAATGTTAGATTTTAAAAAATGTGTATAGTAAGTTCAAACCTAAATGAGACAGTCGCAGAAACACATTTTTTTTGGACCTAGTCTATATGATATTTAAGGTGAAGTAGTATATCATTATCATTCTACACTTCTGTGTGTTAACAACTAATCCAGTGAATCTCAAACAGTTTCGTGTGTGTGGTATTTTGGAAGTTTTTATATTTTTTTAAATATTTAAATACAATGGAATGTACGGCATCTACTTCTTTCAAACATTTGTTTTTACTTATACTCCGCTTCAAAAAAAAAAAATTATTTTTCTTTAATTCAGGTAAAATTTGTAGTCATAATTTTTAGGTTAAATTATGATTGTCGGCTTTATTCAATAAAAATTAATTTAATTGCTTGTTCAAAAACATTTTATTTAATAACAAATCCGAAAATTTTATTGAATATCAATTCTATAATTTATTTTCATACTATTTACATCATTGATTCACTTGCATTTTGTTTGATGTCCACTGGTATATAAATAAATATAATCTTTTATTGATAATAGCCATCTCGTTCTTACTATGATGGTTGCATATGTGAATATCTTTGTCGATGGCCATAGCCAATAGAAATAAAATATAAGATAAGTTTATTATAATGGCATTTCTTTTTATATAATTGATAAAGTGTATCTTTTCCCTTTATTGAATTATTATATTAAATTCCCCTTTTTCATATATTAAATAGCATTAGTGTATTTTTACCCATTCCAATTTTTTATTTCTGCGCAAAAGGGGAATGGTGTCTCATTTAAGTTTGAATTTACTATATATACAAAAATCACACTCTTATATTTGAATGTCGGTGACATCAAAGGCTAAATATATTTTAGTAATTGCATTTGGGGTTTTTACCATTATGTGTAATATAACTAATAACATTTAAATATACAATCAAATACATTAAATTTCGTGTTGAAACTTGAGTATAATAAACACATAAGTTTTCATTAAAGACAGGGGTTGAAATATATTATTCATACCTCCTTGTATTTCAACATCTTTGAAAAATAGTTAGACATTATCTATCACTCATATAAGTTGGGCATACTTTTGAAACTGCTATATTAAATAAATAAATATTTAACAATCAAACAATATAAGTATTTTTATTTCACAACAATGATCACAAAACGTCCAAAATCCTAACAATAAATACGTATTTCGACTACGAAGTAGTCATCATAAGTATAAATTAACTAGTCGTAATTTACTCTCTGACAATTAGAAATAGATAGAAAGTCGAGACCAATAGACAAAAATAAAAATTAACTAAAATAAATTACAATTAAAATATAATAAATTTTAAAATATAATAAATTTTATTGAAATTACTCTTGTTAAAAATTCTTTCATTCAAGTTTACTCCTGTTAACCTTACTCTTATTAAAATTACTCTTATATTGTCTCAGGATATGTTATTCGTTGCTAACTTGGTGACAGTTTCATGTAATTTTATGAACCCCTAAATGTACACTTATTACACCATCTGCCTTAAGGACAGTATACTTTTTCAGTATTATGTAAGAGTATATACAGACATAGTCAGTAGACAGAGGTTCTGTGGCTGATCAGATCACTAATTTGCTTGTTTTTTGTTTCAGGTATGCTTTCAAGAGAAATACCAAATAATACTAGTAAAATTAAACCTTGCATACGCACAGGTACTTATAGCAACTGATTTTTTAAATCCTGTCTAATATATTAAGTGGATAATAAAGTGTGGTTATTTCTCCATTTCCGGATGACTCTCTGTCTATTTGTCATGAAAAACCGAACGAGATAATGAGGCGAAATTTCTTGCAAGCTTTCGAGATGAAGAAAGCACTAGATTTAGCCCATTTATAAAATTCTTCAAAATCTTATAGGTATAGTACATTCATAAAAGTCCACAATAAAGTTTATTATTTTTGGTCGTAAGTTAAAAGGAGAAAATTCATTATTTTCGGTATGACGGGCCTAGAAAAAAGATATATAAGAAAAAAAATTGAGATTTCGGGTTATTAAGCTACTGCCGACAGAAATTAAATGTACCCGAAATCTCAGTTTTTTTCTTAAATATCGTTTTTTAAAAGGCCCGTCATACCGGAATTTTATTGGATCAATCTCTTTATTAATATTTCAATTTTCTATTGCGTAGGAAATTTTCTATTGCGTACGACATTATCGAAATATGCATAAGAGGAATGCATTAAACCTGGAACTTTAACATTAAATAAATAATTCAAGACCCCGTAACCCTTCTTGAAACCTTTATAATTGATTTAAATGCACTTCAACTATATTTAAAAAAAATCAAGCCTTAATGTTTTTGAAGCTCCAGTGCTCGTACATCCTTAAAGTCAAACAACTTTTGTTTGAAATATTTTCAAAAATTAACGACTCATTTCTTTTTCACAGTTAAAAGATAACTAGAATAGTAAACGTAAATATTTATTAAATAAATCTCATTTTATAGTTTTGTTTTCGAAATATAAAAGCTTAAAAGTTTTTTTTTTCAAAATTATTATTTTGTAGATATGAACAGTTAATTTGCCTATGCATTTGTCTATGACATATGCAACATATGTGTATATGTATTTTTCTATATAATACAATCAAACCATTTTTTTGTCCTGATTATATAACACAGTGCTGGAACGTCCTTAAATAGTTTTGCCACAATTTTAGATCAATCATATGTAATTACTTGTAGATTGCAGATTTATGCATGCATATATGTGTAGAAGTAAAATAAACAAAACAATGAAATTTTTCGTTACTAGGCTTTCATTTATTTACGATCAGTTTTTTTATATTAATGTACCCCAAATTGTTTCATACATATTATATTGTTGTAACTGGAAAAATCTTGTTAATTCTAATTGATAAATGTGTTTGTTGTACATTTACAAGAAAAATTTATCACTAAAACACATACATTGTATTTATTATTAGTAGTATAAAAAAGAATTTATATTAGATAAAGTCTAATCTTCTAAACAAGATTACATAATGTTTTATTAAACTCATAATTTAATTTCCAACTGTTTTCTCGTTTATAGTAGAAGCGGCAAACGTAAAAAATGGTGTCCATTTAATTAGGTGATGAAAGTTTCAGAAAAAGATTGTAAATTGAATCACTTTGCTTGGCAACCATGCGAGACCCTGATGCAACTGCGTGGTCACCACCTCCAAATCTTTTATTGCGTATAACGTTTTTTCTTTATTAATTACGAGAAAAATAAATCAAATGTTTTTGTCATACAAACATGTTTCCAACAACCTTTGAATGGAACTTTTTTCATATTTATTACAGTTTTCGATTTTTAGTACTAACTTTACCTACTACTATAAAAGCATGCATTTTAGTTTTTATCTAAAAAAAGGTTAATGTAAGCCGCTCATTTAGTTAATATGTAAGCTTTCAAGTTCAATTAAAAGACCCCGTTTGATTTAACGTATATCAAAAGTATATTAATACATCAGAAATTCTTGAAGGTACATAAAAGGTTTTTGATTTTAATAATAATAGAGGCCTATTACACATGGCCATAAAAGTAGGGTTCTTTTTTCAAAATTTTGTAATTGGTCTCGTATTTATTCGGTTTAAAAAAAATTGCTTCGAATAAAAGTTGTTCATTATAAATATATTAACAACTTTTATTCGAAACTTTTTTCCAGTACTGGAAAGAATAAGCTACAAATCAACTATAAAATTTTGAAAAAAGAACGCTATTTTTGTGGCCAATAGTACCTACTTACTCAGAATTTAATAACAATAACTATATCATTGTTGATCATATAATAATAGGAAATTTTCTTGTTTATAGTATAACATATATGTCTACATATAAACAAGTGTTTATGTTGTATAATATAATATAATACCTTATATATTATATATATATATATATATATATATATATATATATATATATATATATATATATATATATATAGTTTATAACCTACAATATTGTGTCATAATATTGTCTATCAATTCCATTACGATGCCCAAGTATTTTGTCTGTAAATCGTGTATTTGTGTAGATTAACTAACAAACTAACTGTGTATATCACAGTCCATAGTGTTACTGGGTAATGTAATTGAACTTATATTATACGAGTATATCGGGTGTTTCGTATAAAAATAATATTCATGTGGAATATATATCAATAGTATTTATTTGACGTATTCGTATATATGTATGTCTATTCCTTTGCCAAGCTCTGTAGCCTAAACGGCTTGATGAATTTGTAGCGGTGTCGCTTCATCATTAAATTATTATTATAATTTTGTTCTTCATTTTTATCTGTTGCATTTCAACTATAATTTCTCTATATTATCACGATTGCTTTGAATGTTAACAACCTTGGTAATTTACATATTAAAACAATAACATTTCATAAATCAAATTAAAAAATATCAATTTTAATTAATAAAGATTAATTATATCTTTTACATATATTTATTATTTATTTAAATAATAATAATTTAATATATCAAACATTTACATAACAAATTCTAATATATTAGGTTTCGTTAGACGATTACCGTTTAAGAGAAATAAGCGAAAAACATATAATGCATAATACGACTTTTTCAACATTTTGAATCACGATATCTCAGACATGGTGATTCGTAGAAAAAACAGTATCTGATCAATTTTTGTAGACAATTGTATGATCTATAACTTTTGTCAGATCTATTTTTACGATAATACTTACCGTTTAGACCATAAATACAATTTTTAGCAGAATTAGGATCGGTGGGAATTTTTGATATTTTATTTGCAATAGTGTATATAGAGAAGATAATTCTAGGTTTTTTGAAATTAAATTTCAAATTTTGTCCCAATTCCTAGAACAATTATTTGTATTTTATAAATACGTATTTCGATTACAAGGTAGTCATCATCAGTATGAATTAGCTAATCGTAACTATTTCTGGGATATGGAGTGGGATATTTCATTTTTTGCATTAAGCGCATGTATAACAGTAGGCCCAAAAACAAATAATAGGCTATTATAATAGTATCTTGTGCAATACGTGTGGTAAGTTGTCGATTGCCCACGAGGGCGATGCTGTCCACTCATTCGCTCGAGTGGGCAATCGACAACGCCGCACGAGTTGCAGAGACTAATGCGGGAAAAGTTTTTTACTAATGCGGGATAAGTACTATCTTAGTGCCCCTTTTTTCGTGTGGTAAATGGCTGTTTGCCTATTCAATTATAACCACACTACTTAGATCTATTGCAGATATTTATTTGAGTGCGACAATTTTACTTGTCGCACGCCTAATTTGTGAGACACGTACCGAATTAGTAACGAGTAACATATCTATGACTCCATATTCCAGAGATAGTTACGGTTATCTAATTCATACTGATGATGACTACCTTGTAGTCGAAATACGTATTAATAAAATACAAATAATTGTTCTAGAAATTGGTGCAAAATTTAATTACAATAGTGTAGCTTAAAACCTGTACCAATTTTCAGTTGTATGCGAATTTTTCGAAGTTTCCCTGTTTTTTGTTCATTTTAACTGGATTATTTGTAAATTTTCCCATACACCTGGTATTTATATCATTATATAAGATAACTGTATTTAATGTGTATAATTATGTTAGGTATATGTGGGTTTACCACTTGTATACGAGTATGTATGGTTTTGTTCAACCCTGTTATAATATCATAACATTAGACAAACAATTAATACCTACAAATACATGAAATATCTAACTTTGAATATGAAACTTGTTGTCAGGATGTTTCAGGACAAAATGAGCATTATTGTTTTATTTTCATGAAATCTTAAGTTGAAACACATGTTGCATTTATAATATACATTGATTAATCTAACAGTGGGCGTGAATTAATGTATTTAGTAATGTGGCATAATAAAGTTCACAAAAACAATCGTTAATTCGTATGGACTTACGTTTCCCAAACATATATTACATGTTCTTAGAATTAATACTTCCAAAACTAATATTAAACGAAATCTTAGACAGGAGCTCATTGAGTTAACAAAATAAAGTCATTCAAAGAGTAGATACTTTTACATATTTGGGCCATGAATTTTAATTCTGAAACAGAACTACTGGGGAAATGCCATAAAGAACAACTAATGTTTGGAATCGGTATTGGAGTCTATAGTTCATTTTCAAAGACCCAATATCTTTATACTTTGTTGTAATGAAAATTAGTGAAATAATTTTTGGGACCTCAGCACACAATATAATTACAGAAGACTGGGATAGTGCGAGGGAATATTAAAGATGAGATTGAAGAATTGAGGAAGGTTGTCATTTTGAAACAAAAAAATATATGTAATTTACGTGTTTACCAAAAATTTGTTGAATATTTTTTTAAATCAAAACAAGTAAGAATATATATACAAGTTAAATTTTGCCAATTAAAAAAAATTGAATGCAAGTTTAAACTGTAAACACAATAATAATAATGTTTTTTTATAAACACGTTGTTGTGCTGACTGTATAAAAAGAGCAGTTTCACTCAAATTAAAGCCAGTTCTTAAATTCAGTCCGAAAGGAACAGTAGTACGGTTTGAAGTTACCATTGTTGAATTGATCATTGTTTAAATTAGTATTGTTTGAATATAAATTTAAAAAAATATTGAAGAAAATTGAATATTTTTTTGTTTTTTTGTTTCGAGTATTTGAATCTGTATAGATTCGACAGTGCTTCTTTTTGAAAGAAAAAGAGAGCCAAGATACCACGACAACTTTGTTGTTTGTAAAATTTCATCAGAATTCAAGAAAAGTTGTCCGAGTTGTACGTCTGTAATATACGGACGGACCGAAAAAATAATAAAAATTTGTATTTCGAAGACAAATTATTTATAAATTCATTCTCTGTACGAAATGTTTAAATAAAAATTGTTTTCGGTTCAATTGAACTCTCTTCTCATATTCTGATCAATACTATCGATCACAAACGTTAAATGCAGTTTTATTCTGGAAAAAAGAATTTTTCAACGATTAACTAATGGAAAATTTTGACTATACGACCTACTGAAACACACTGTATTTGATATTGTCATTTTGTTATGTTTGAATGATATCAAATAGCCAAACATAACACAATATGTTGATATAATAATAACAATAGCAATAAATGTATACTCTATGAAAATAATATGTTGTCAATAAAATTAATATTTATCAATGAATGATAGTAGAAACATAAATGAAATCAAATTTTACCATCCATGAGTTTTTAAGAATTATGGTTTGTTTTGATGAAATAATTTAGTCCGATATGAAAATCGTACATGGTAAATTATTCAGATTTTTGACAATCTTAATTATAATATAATACAAATGTACTAAAAAATCTCAAAAGTAGTGTTGTTTTAGCCAATTTTCTGAAAGGTCCAAATGTCCACCTAGTAGATAAATTTAACTACTAGGTACTTAAATATATAAATTTTACAGATTATCATTATTATCACTTTAGCTATCACAGTTTTAATTTGATCGGAATGAAATTGGTTATGGAAGATGTTTTTGGTATTTGAAATGTCAAGTTCGTTAATGAGCAAAATCGAACATGGCGAAAGGGGGTTTAGAGGAAGAAGTAAATACAAAATTTGGCAAGATAAGAAACATAATTGTAGTAAAATTTTCTACAACTTTACTTCTTATGTATTTTTCCATTTTTCCAATATTAAGATATTTGGAGATACTTAATATTGGAAAAAAGGAAAAATAAATAAGAAGTAAAGTTGTAGAAAATTCCAAATTGATTTTCTACAACTTTATCAATTTTAAAATATAATTCATTCCTAAAAAATTTTATTGATTATAAATAAAATATTGATTTTTTAGTTAAATAAACATTTGTCATTGTATTCGTTACATGTTACACTCCGAAAATATGATATATGTAGATACTAATCCCAAAATAGTATACCTAAGACTCTCTATACTGTTTATACGAACAGAAGTATAAACAAATATAATATATCCAAACCTATACTAAATTGGTGGAAGCGCAAATAAATTATATAGTGTATAATATATCAACTTATAATGCATGATATGCATTTAATTGCGCTTCCACCAATTTAGTATACATTTGGATATAATATATTTAATTATAATTTTATTTATATATAAACAGTATAGTGTAACTCTATTTGGGATTTCTTTCTACACATGTAACAAATATATATACAAATATATTTTATTTAGAATGGATTACATTCTTTGGGAATGAATTATACTTTAAGATACATATTTTCAATAGAATTGAATCTTTGTAATAAAAGCAAATTGAATATATAATTTAACCTCCAATATCGGTGATTTAGAGCAAGAATAAGAATGAAATGAGCAATATTTGAATATTGGAATGTAACATATGTTTCTTCGCGAACTGTATAATTAATTAAGTGTCTGTCTACTTTAAACCTCAACTTGTTTTTGTTTAAAAATAGAATAAAACTTAGCTCATTACCGAAAGACTACAAATCCATAACGTTAGGCAACTATTCTTTAAGTAAATTCGTTTTCTCAATAGGAAATATTTTTTTAGTAATAAGAGGGGTAATTTCTCTAATATTTTAACCGTTGACCTTCAAGTATTTGATTCGATTATTTTATCAACTGATCTATAATTGCTCTAGTATTTTGATCTAAGCTAAATAAAATTTGATAAGTTGTGTGCTCTTGGTATTATGTCTCTAATGAAGACGTTTTTTATGTTTGTATCTTTTTAAATTTTGAAATATTTTCAAAATTTGATAATATTGAAAAAAATCACCATGAACATAAGATATAATTTAACGTAGATATATTTGCTAAAATCATAACGAGCTCCTACGTAACGAATTTATATTATTATATAACATCATGCATTTTAGAACAACTCGATACTTGTAACATTATTATTTATTTACTTTACAAAAAGATATATATATATATATATATATATATAACTTAAAAATAATAAATTATAAAAGTTAATTTTCATAAAGTTGACATTATGTATATTATGCATAATGATAAATACTTCAAAAATACAAACCCTTATTTGTTATATAACTTATTACTACCCTCTCATCTTACTGTGTGTGTTTGAACATCATCTGTTGTGCGTCTCGTTTGTGACATTGCTTGTGTGCATTGCCTCCATGGTCTTTAAAATATTGCCTTATAAACTTATCTTCTGTTGTTTTAGTATTATTTATCTGATGTCACTTTTCATAAGTTTCTTTTCATGACATTTTCATTCACTACTTCATGTTTGCTATTAAAATGATTATATTTGCACGTACGTATCTTTATGGAAAATATGTGGAAAATGCTCGAGTATTGATTTATCTACTGGAAAATTATTGATTTAGAATAATTTCAAAAAAGCAGGAATTGTTATCTATTCGATGTAAAATGTAATACTGAGATTCAGGAATTTTTTTGGCCTAATTTTGCTAGATATTTGTGTTCTTTGGTTGATGTGAAAAATGCTTCTTACAAACACACCAATATATCCAAACGTTTTCAATCCGATATTTTAATTCGTTTTACAAATAAACACTCTTTTAGAAAGGTACTCTTTTATAGTTGATTTGTGCCCTTTTCATTCGGTTTTTTTTGAAAATGCTTCGCATAAAAGTTTTCATTATATTTCAATAAACAAAGTAAAAATCAATTATAATATTTGGAAAAATTAGCGCCACTTGTGTGGTCTATAGTATATAACTTTCTAATCCGGGTAGTATTTTTTCTACAAATTTTGAATAATTTATATTTGAAAGGATTACTTCTCCAAAAGTTTTAGGTACTATTGCAGAAATATTTCTTCAATACAGAACTTCTATAAACAGAACTACTTCTAAACATAATCTACAAGAAATATATTTATTCAATAATATAAACAATCTTTTATCATGAAATAATATCTTCTATATAATATTTCTAGGGATAATGAAAATCCGATCAAGTGCGTACACATCAACCTATGAACTTAGGGTTCCGTAAAAAATGTTTGTCATATAGTATATATTTCAGTTGAAATTAGGCACAGGAATGTCTTCATAATTATTACTCCACGTTTCTGATTAAAGAAGAATATTAGAATCACGAACACATTATCAATTATATTATTTTTATGGGCTCAACAGCTTATATTAAATGTATATTTTGATAAATCTTTGATCTTGATAAATTTCATAAGCTCTGATTCTAATGTAAATAATGGATTGAACTCTAATTTTAACGGAAGAAGAGACGCTGGTTCTGTCCAGCCATGATAAAATGTAGAATCTATGGTTTTTGAAAAATATATAATTTTTCTATTAAAATTTTTCACAACTATATAATTTTATTAAACTTTTTTTATCTTAATAGTAGAGTTGACCTTATTCGATATTATTTTAATGAATTATATAAAAAGATGTATAACTTCTGACATGTGTATATAAGTACACACACACACTTTTTATACCCGGTAAATGTAAATATACAGGTTATATTAAGTTTATGGTATATTAAGAAAAACATTTTTGGTATAGGTGTTCATAAAGTTACCTAATTAGTGCATTTCCGAAAGTCCGCCTGTCCGCCTGTCTGTGAACACGATAAGTCCAGATCGAAATGAGATAACGGGCTGAATTTTTGTGTGTATTCTAGAGCAAAAAAGTTGGCCCAAGTTTGTGAATGGGCCATATTTGGACAAAATCGGCAAAACTGCCCAACTTTGAAACCATAAAAGACAGAACAAAAATGTTCCTTTTAAAAAATTTTTCTTTTTTTAAACCGTTTTGTTATAAACTTTTTTTCATACATTCAGGTTATACAGGGTATTTAAGCAATTAACTCAGTTAGTGGTTATTTTCACTTGTTTTTTTGTTAATTCATTATAGAACGGTATACCTGTAATATCATAGCACACCGTCTCGTGAAATTTCATGAAAATCAAAGGAAAGATAACGAAGCATTAAGCCAAGACAAACTACCGGATTATAATGGATATATATTTAGTCTATCCAGTAACGGAACCCTATTGAAGGTTCAAAAAGGATCTTCTAGCATTACAATATTTTATACCTACCCAACTAAAATTATTATTACAATAACAGAACGTGTAAAACTGTAAATTAGATTAAATATAATGACAGGACCAAATAACAACGATGATGTTATTATTATTATTGTTATTATAATAATAAATTTCATAATCACATTTCCAGCCTTGTAGGATAGTTTTAAGGATAATAAATAAAATTATTATTTTATACAAAAACATACGGTTTTATTTATTTAGTTGATGATTTTATGTTTGAAATTTGATGTTGTTTATGTTCGTTTGTTGTTTTCATGTTGCTTCTCTCATTCATTCATTGTTGTTGTTTTTAGTTAGTTAATAATTCTTGTAAACATAATAATCATATGTACAGAGAATTCGTGAAATATTCAAGCTGTAATTCATATATATTTTATGCTTTTCATAATTTTCAATAATTAATGTTAATACTTGTTTGGCACTGATTTATAAGCTTAGTTATTAGCACTATCGAACCTCAAAATTTATGTTTGATTGTTTTGTGAAAAATTCGCTTGAGAAATATATTTAAAAAACAATGTTTTATTGAACAGTGAATTCGCGTAATGCATCGGGCCGATAATTTTAACGCTTGTTAAGCTAGCAACCTATAAAATGGAAAAGTATATATATATATATATATATATATATATATATATATATATATATATTTCTTGCTTCCCCGTTTCTTCATCTTAAAACCTTCTGAAATTATAGATTTCTAAAACTATTTGAATTTAAAGATAGCAGTGAGCTGGAATGGTGAGCCAAATGATTCTAGGTTTTTTCTGACGTTGCAGGAAGAATCAGTAAACTTCATGAGATTTATATGTTTACAATTTAGTCTAAAAGACTAAATCACAAGTTGTATAGCAAAAAACATGGTTGACCAAGTGAGGTTCGAACCACAGGCAGAGTACGGTTCTTTAGTCAGTTACTCAAGTTGGTCGGCAATTACTCGTAAACTAATCTACCCTATTTAGCTGTGATTTTTATTTGAATTTCGATAAATATACTATATTAATTTTTCAGTAGTCTTTTAATTGTAGAGTAGGAGTAGTTTCAGGATATATTGCTTCCTACAGGCTCAACTCACCTTAAGAAAACAGACCACTTTCAAAGTTTCATATTTCGTAAACGGATCTCTGTATCGAAAAGTGTTCATAAAATAATCCGCCTTGTGGATGAAAAACCTGTTCAACGATATCTTACCCGATGGGATAAGTATAACTGTGCGCAATTATTGCTTTATAACATACAAATTTATTGAAGGTGTAGCGGTATCGCTTCTTCATTAAATTATTATTATAATTTTAACATTCAAAGCAACCGTGATAATAGGGGGAAGTTATAGTTGTTATGCAACAACTAAAAATGATGAACAAAATTATAATAATAATTTAATGAAGAAGCGATACCGCTACAAAGGAAACTGTCTCAGGGTTCTTAATTTGATTAGGGAACCCTACAAATAGAATCCGAGTCTAGAGAAAGGAAATTGAACAGCCATTTGAAAATAAGAGCGTCAAGTACTAATGGCCACAAAAGTAGCGTCCCTTTATCAAACTTTTATAATTGATTTTTTCATTGTCTATTCGGTTTTTGGGAAAATGTTTTGAATAAAAGTAAAAAGTATGTTTATATTGAGGAATCGGAGTACCATTAATTGGCTCAGAGCCTATTTTAGGAATTCCAAGGACTGCATGTAAACAGGTAATCAACGAGTGGTCAAATGCTCAATACCGCGATCACTGGGAAAAAGTACCGCGGCAAGAGCTCGGGAAGGTGCAACAAAGAGGCTATCTCTCGATGCAATGAGGATGAACAGGATGCAACTGCGGAGGGTTACCGGATTCATTACCGGGCATTTTCCCCTGCGAAAGCATCTGCAAACAATGAGACTCCATAACGAGTCCATTATGTGCAAATTGTGAGGCGAGGAGGAAGAAGCATCCAGCCACATTGTCTTTGCGAATCTCTAGGTTACAGCAGATACTTGATATTCGGTGCATCTCACCCTGAATATATGAACCTTCAGGAAGACCTAATAAGCAAGCTCCTAGCTATTGCCACCGTATGGGAAAAGCGAATCTCATAGGACTGAATTAGAAGGGGGAGCACAATGAACCATAAGGTCGAAGTGCAATACTTTTTAGACCCCAAGATGTATCTATATGTCTATGTTTATATTGAACAACTTTAATCTGAAACATTTTTTTCGAAAATTGAATACATAAGGCACAGATCAATTATATAATTTTGAAAAATGAGCGTTCCTTTTGTGTCACATAGTACACTTGGCTACAAAAATTGATGTCATTTTTTTAAATTTAATGTTGATTTGTGCCCTATTCAAACGGTTTTAGAAAATTCGAATAAAAGTTGGCACTATATTTCTAATAAACAACTGTTATTCGAAGCATTTTTTCGAAAACTGAATAAAAAAAAGGCACAAATCAAATATAAAATTTAAAAAAATGACCTAAGCTTTCGTGGTCAAGTGTACATAGAATCAATCGAAATTATTATCACAAAATTCTTACAAATTATAGTAAATTGAATAGGGAATATGCATGAAAATTTTTTATCACTTGAATTGAAGCATGTTTACTTGACAAATATCAAGGTAAAATTACTTTTTAAATAACTTTAAAAATAAGCGATATATGAATGATTGAAATTCCCGATTAGACAAAGAGGGTGATAGCTCTCTTGATATGTTATGTGACGTCATATTACACTTTCACCATTTAAAATACACGTAAAACTCCGTTTTTAGTATTTTTGCAAGAAAGAGACAGATAATAGTCTTTAAAAGCTTATAGCTTCCTTGATATTTGCCGGATTTTAATTTCGTTTTTAAATATTATTACAGTATTAACAGTATTTTCCTATTCTGAAAATAAATGTGAAAAAAAGTTTTCATGCATATTCCCTATTATCAATATTTTACGAACCCTCTTGACATTATACACACTTTTAGCATAATTAATTCTCAGAATATATTATTATCATCTAACAACTAAATATTTATACCCAGTGGGTTTATATGATTTTTCTTTGTGATCAAAGTACTACATGGAATTTTTTTTAATCAGAATAATTTTATAACCCACAAATGATTAACAATGTATGTAGTATGGCTTATGATATTTATGAGTTAATTCCATCTTCCATCCTGATTTTATGAACGCTTATAATATTCTAACACTTTTAGCATAATTAATTCTTAGAATTATGTGTGTGTTTCTACCAACTAAATATATTGTTACCCCACTATGGTTTTATGACTTTTCTTTGTGATCAAAGTAAATAATAGTAAATAAGTAATAGAAAATAAACTTTTGTAAGCGTGTCAGAAAAACAAAATTTTATATCCTTTCCCTTTCAAAATTTGAGGTTTACCAAAAATATCAGGATTAGTTACTGATCTAATCACATAGCACAGCAGTAGTGCGTCAGACAAAGTTTACGCATAGACGATTAGAGATGATTTTTAGGCCTCTGTATTTCAGGAACCAATGATGCTATGAAGCTCAAAACGTAGCATGCGACCCACTATTTGACGGCTCAAAAATTGACATTTTGGGTGACTCACTCATCATAAAAATCATAAAAAATCTAGGGTATTTCCAGCTGCCCTAGAAACTTAATATTTGGAAGAAATATAGGTCTTAGACTGAAACCACCCTGAAAAGTCTGAAAACTGAATATTTTTATCTGGAAAATGAAAATTATTGCAATTATAATTACAATGTTAATCTTATGGAAAGTGTTTTCTACATGGTAGTTTTAATTTGATATCGTTTAATATATAAAGATTTAAAATTTCAAATTCGCCCCCTTTACCTAGATCAGTTTTTTGTATTATAAATACGTATTTCGACTACAATGTAGTCATCATCAGTATAAATTAGCTAGTCGTAATTTACTCTTTGACAATTAGAAATAGATAGAAAGTCGAGATCAATAGACAAAAATAAAAATAATTAGAAAATTAACTAAATTAAAATATACTAGATTTAAAATATAATAAAGTTTAAATTATATTGAAATTACCCCTCTGGTTAAAATTTCCTTCATTCACATTTATTCCTATTAACTTTACTCTTATTAAAATTACTTTTATATTGTCTCAGGATATGTTACTCGTCGCTAATTTGGTGACAATTTCACGCAAATGTTTTCTCCATGGTAGTTTTAATTTGATATCGTTTAATATATAATGATTTAGTTTTTTCAATTTCTAAACGATGTTAAAATGATTTTATAATCTCAATGTATATAATTTAAAATGATGGTATATTATGGGTAAAGCATAGGCTAGGAACTATAGTTTTAAAATGTATTGTACTAAAATGTATGTAAAATATTGATGATAAAATATACTATTCTAGATTCTTCGATCTATGATTGGATATAGTCGCAAATGACAGCATTGTGTCTTTGCAAAAAATTTACAAAAAGGAATGATGTGACAGGGCTCAAGCTTTCGCATTCAAAAAGTAGTGAAATCCCCGTATATATACAAAGAGATAAACTAGCCAAGTTAAAAACATAAATAAATAAAATATGAAATACCCTGCACCTGAGAAAGTTACACAATAAATATATACCAATCATTTTGTCACTTTTGTTAAAAAACTTCGGTCTTGCATAGATTTCACTACTTTTGAAGGCGAATATTTTTGTTCTTGTCTAACCTATTTCAAAATTATTGGTTTTAAAAATTATATTATAGTATTTCAATTTTATTAAATGGAACGATTAGAAAAAATAAATAATATCAAATATTGTACACTTCCGTTCAATAAAATTGAACAGATCTGAACCGAATCAGTCTCTTACAATTTTGATTATTCTTGTAGTAAATGTTTTTTACTATACTTCCATTTCTTTTTTCACACTTAAAATATATACTACTTATCTTTGATTATAAATGAATAATTATACAGAGAGTTTCAAAAGTGAGGAGTTTTATGAAATGAAAGAAAATGAACATTTCAGGTCTGTTCAATTTTATTGAACGGTGGTTTACATAAATTTAAAAATGATTATTTTTTGAATATTAATTAACTCGCTTGAATTAAATTTTTATTTATTTTTTAATACTTGTTTTATTTAAAAATTATATAATATAACCAATGTGAGTACGTTTAGAGATTGTTATATACATATATTTCTGATAGGATTATTCCGTTAAAAGAGTAAATATTTTGAAATAATTTATTTCACGAAAAAACCTATTAAAAAATCTACTCGTTAACATAACTTCTATATACTGAGTAAATTTTCATTATAGGAGCTTTGTGCCATTGGACGCAATTTGTTTTTCTCATATACATATAAATAATAATAAAATCCTAAAAATATGACACTTATATTTATATTTAAAAAAAAGTTGATTTGAGTTTGTGGAATTCAAGCTTACAATTAAATCTTAAGGCGTTTGTTGCATTATCTTAAGGTACACTCCCGCTCAAAAAAAATTAACAGAACTAAACCGAATCAGTCTCTCACAATTTTGATTATTCTTTTAGTAACAGATACAACATTTTATTTAATTTTTACACGTAAGAGTAAGATATAGCACTTAACATGTATTAACATATATTTTTTAAATTCTCACTCTGTTACTGACACCGTATATACAAATAAAAAATATAAATTCAGTTTATACTTCCATTTCTTTTTTACACACTTAAAAAATATACTACTTATCTTTGTTTATAAATAAATAAAATTATACATTATAAACAGATTTACAAAAGTGAGGAGTTTTATGAAATGTAACATAATTAACATTTCAGGTCTGTTCATTTTTTCTTGAACGGGAGTGTGCAATCTTTCACAAATATTCTGTGAAATTTTCACGCTGATTCGATTAATATTTTTCAAGATATTGGACGTAACGATGGTGTTAATATCTCATCAGCCAAAATTTTGAAATTATAAGCAGGTTATACTATTACGGAAGACAGAAGTATGGAATTCAGAATGTTTTCTGTGAGATATCGTATTCCAAGAGAACCATTCATCTATTGAAACACACTAATCGATGACAAAAACGTAAAGATCCGATGGGAACTTGGACATGGTACACATAACCTCTTCATTGTACTGTGTATATAGAGGCAAAAATTGACGATACACGTAATGTATATTTTAAAAGTTCTATATAAAAAATTAATCCATTTTTATATTAATAAAAATCCGATTAATATTTTTATACAATTTAAATGACTCGTTGCTTTTTTTTCAAATTTAAAATTCGTTTCAACTTCCATAAATATTGAATGTGATGGTATATTTTAAAAATATTTTGTGAACGCCATACGACCTCTAAATTTATTCAAACTCGATTTAAACCAAGATTCTCGCAACACAAGTCGAGTGGTCTCAACATTAAGTTTGCCACTTTCCTACAATTCGACAATCACAAAAATTTACAAAAAACCCAAACTTATCCGTTTACAAAATTATTGCGTAAAGTTCCAAAGTTATATTGTCTACAAGACTCTGCGAAGTTCTAGTGAGACAAAACTTTGTTATGAATAAAGATTATTAAAATAGTCAAAGAGAACTCTAGGTTTTTTGAAACCTAGAAAAAGTTTTTTGGGCAATGGCCATTGCCCAATTCCAAATTTTGATTTAATAAAATTAAACCATTTTCAAAATAAAAATAAAAATTTAATACTTGAATGTCGAGGTTAGCGTCGATACCCTCACTTTAATGACAAAACAAACGCCGCATAGTCACCAAAGAATACCGCCAATAAATAGGTGGGGCTTTCCAAACACCTAATCCGTTAGTTAGTCAACTCAAATAATCCTCAGGTCAGATTATATCCTCAGTCAAATCGTATAAAAAGACAGAACTTTTTTAATGTCATTGTGAGACACGCACCAAATTAGCAAAAAGCAACATATCTCTGAATCCATATCCCAGAGATAACTACGATTAGCTAATTCATACTGATGATGACTACATTGTAGTTGAAATACGTATTTATAAAATAGATATGAATGTTTTACCTCTTTTCAGTCTCAAAATATCGAGCCCATAAAATCCCTAAGCTCGGTCTACCTCTCTTCTAAGGTGGCACAGGACCTAACTATCAACAATTGCCAGTTAATTTATGTAGTCTTCATTGTATAAACTTTCTCATGGTATAAACAAAGGTTTTAGTAGAAAGTTTTCTTCTGGAAACCTCTGCCATATTTTTCTTGGGTAAGTACTATTCTATACAAATTGACTTTTATAAGACTATGGAAGTTAGAAAGAAAATTTTTTTTAATTATTATTTTAGGCTTTATAAAGAAAATTTTATCATAAAATAACAGAGATAAATTGAATAAAATTTTGTATATTTTCTGTACAAAAAGTATTTAAAATATCAACATTCAATGTAGATATTCATTTATATGCAAGACAATAGGACACCATTCACATATCTATTACAAAAAAAAAACACTGTTATTTTTAAACAATACAAATTTTTTTAACGATATTATTCTGTGAATAAAAAAGAAATTGTACACAATTATTTTACGGGCATCATTTTCTGAAACATTGTCAAAACAAAAAAAAATACAGTTCAATTCAACAACGTTGTCCATTGATTCGGAATATTTCTAACCAAATTCTGCTTCCGGCGGACAATACATGGGAAACAAGCATCATTCTGTTTTAAAATAATTTTTTTATAGAACGGGCTATAAAGCTCTGGGGATGCTCGAAATATGTTAGTTAATAGCAGCCATGTTGTTAAAGTGATAACTGTCAAATTTGTTGTGAATTGTTTAGTAGTGTATGGCAAATCACCATGCAAGGTTATAACATTGAACAACGTTTGCAAATAATCTAATTGTATTATTAAAATCAGCGACAAGAAAAAAAATTTGTTTTAGTGACGAGGGCCATTTTTGATATCAATTCACACGAGATACACCTGAACCAAATGATAATGGCATTGCCATTACCGTCAAAGGCGAGCACTACAGATCGATGATAAGTAATTTCTTGTGGCCTAAACTGGATGATACTCATATATATACCAATAACATCTGGTTCCAACAGGACTGCGCTACGTGTCACACAGCGCTGGCCACGATTAATATTGGATGGATATACCCATCTGTCATTTGTTTGGCTTTTCTGTAGCTTGATGTATCTTCCCATTTCCTGTTCATAGACTTATCACTTATCCACTCATTCGTTAACGGATAGGTAGTCAGGCTCCAAGTTTTAAATTTTTGAGGGAGGATAACTACATAATTGAGCTATTCAATTTACTATAAACAAATAATTTATCTACTATCAAGCCTCATGCATGAACGTCCTTAACTCTGTTGTCCAAGAAATTCTGTTCTGAGAAATTAAATTTAGGTATTAAATTTGATATATTTATTACAACTTAATATAATTTTATTATTGTTTTCAATATATTAAAAGATTTGCAGAATTTTTTTTGAATATCCATTTAAAGTGTAGAAAAACATAATAAAAATTACTAAATATATTTAGTTTCATTATTTATCACCCGAAGCGTTGCTATTCGTTATAATATTTTATTAATATTTTCAAAATATAGAAAAAATTTGAGTTTTCTTTGAATATCAATTGAAGTGAAAGTTTAAGTCATAAAATTTATTTTTATTTTCATTGTTATAACATTCCCACAACAACGATAATAATAATAATAATGATATAGTCATGAATTTTCGAAATATAATACTTATACATAATAATATGAAATATATGTGTAGGATTTATTTGAGAATAGGATACACTAACATAAACGGGGATATATAATGTAAATACGGGGATATAAACTTATATATACATACAGGGTGTCCCGTAAGTAGTCGAGTTCCATAAAAGGGTAGTTAGAGGTTACGATTTTCGAACGAAAAGTCCTGAGACATTTTTTTATTGTACACACCGTTAATTATTTATTAATTAATTAAGGAAACTAGGTTAAAACCAGGTTGTAAAAAGTGCATTTTTTTGATAATTCATTTTTGATTTAATTATCAATTTTTGGAAAAATGTGTTGCTTAAATTTATCAAATTATTAATTCCTTGAAAAGTGCATTAATTAATGTTTTTATTTTTTGAAAAATGTAATAAATAAATTGTTTTAATAATAAATTTAAAAAAAGGCGCATATTAAATTCGTTAACTTATAAAGTTTTCTCAAAAGTTCATTAATAAAATTATTTTATTGATAAATTTAATAATTGCATTATTAAAAAAATTAATCAATAAAATAATTTTATTAATACACTTTTGAGAAAACTTTATAATTTAATAAATTTAATTTGCACATTTTTTTTTTTAATTTATTATTAAAACAGTGTATTTATTACATTTTTAAAAAAATAAAAAAAATTAATTAATGCACTTTTCAAGAAATTAATAATTTGAAAAATTTAAGCAATATTGCTCCAAAAATTGTTAATTAAATAAAAAATGAATTATCAAAAAAATGCACTTTTTGAAACTCTGGTTTCAATCTAGTTTCCTTAATTAATAAATAATTAATTAACGGTGCGTCTAATAAAAAAAATGTCTCAGGACTTTTCGTTTCAAAATCGTACCCTCTATTTACCCTCTTATGGAACTCGACTACTTACGGGACACCCTATATATATTAAAACATAGAAATAATGAAAATTATATCCTGAAGAAGATAATAATATTTAATAATAAAAATTTAGATGTTTTATATAGGTCGTACCATCAAACATAAGACAGGGGTGAGTTTAGTATTTACCAGTATTATGATACTAGTGTTAAAGAACCTTTATATTGTACAAAACAACATTAATGTAATGTGGATTGCCAATTTCAACAAAAAGTGTATCTATTTCAATATAACTAATTGGTTTGATATCAATTTTTTTTCAAGGAATTCTAATCAAGCATTTGACCGATTTTTAGCGAATTTTTGAAGAATACGGTTTTGTACTTAATGGATGATTCAAATGTCCATCGAACCTACCTACCTAGTAGATATCGAAAATGACCATCAAAAGGTGAAGATTATTAAGAAATAAAATAGATAAATAGATATTTTCCATAAATAGAAATTTTTGTTGGGAGAATACAATTAAGGATGTACGGGCACTGAGTCCATTTATAAAATTCTTCAAAATCTTATATAGAACATTCATAAAAGTGCACAATAATGTTTATTATTTTTTGTCGTAAGTAAAAATTAAAATTTAATTTAGGTCCGTCAAACCGGGCCTAAAAAATGATATTTAAGAAAAAACCCTGAGATTTCGGATAATTAAGCTACCACCAACAGAAATAAATTTTTCCGAAATATCAGGTTTTTTCTTAAACATCTTTTTTTAAGCCCGTCATACCGGAATTTTATTGGATCAATCTCTTTATTAATATTTCTATTTTCTATTGCGTAAAGATTATTAAAATAATCAAAGAGAACTCTAGGTTTTTTTGAAATTATATTTCAAATTTTGCTCCTATTCCTAGAAAATTTGTTTGTATTTTATAAATACGTATTTCGACTACAATGTAGTCATTATCAGTATGAATTAGCTAATCGTAACTATCTCTGGGATATGGATTCAGAGATATGTTGCTTGTTGCTAATTTGGTGCCTGTGTCACGCATACTGATGATCACTACATTGTAGTCGAAATACGTATTTATAAAATACAAACAAATGTTCTAGGAATAGGGGCAAAATTTGAAATATAATTTCTATTGCGTAGTTTTATTTTTTCGTCTTCTTTTATTCCAAGTGAAAATTATCAAAATATGTCAAAATATGTGTTTCTCCATAAGAGCAATACATTAAAACTCGAACTTTAACATTAAATAATTAATTCAAGATTACCATACCCCCGCCCCCTGAAACTTTTATAATTGTTTTATATCACTTCAACTACATGTAAAAAAATCAAGCCTTAATCTTTTTTAAGCTTGAATGCTCGACGTACATCCTTAACTGATATTATTTATTAGTGATACTTTTATTCCCAATGTCTGAGGAAATTCGCTTAGTTTACGTAGCTCCAGCGTGACGAATTTATTTTCTGTAGCGTATACATGTATTCATGAATTATATACTAGTAAGTAGTTAGCAATAGTTTAGCTGTAAAACTATTGTAAAATTTAAATGTAAAAGTTTTATATAATTATTTAAAAATACAACACTTTCTATGTCATGTCAATTAAAAGTTAGTATGTGATTTATTTTCATATAATTATACAACTTTTTGTATAATTTTACAATAATTTAATTGCTATACTAATGCAAATAGAAAAAAAAAACCGTATTGAGCTTTATTTATCCATAACTTTATGATCTACACATTTTGAATGAAATTATTTTCTGTACTTTGTAAAATTTTTTAATGATGCGCGAAAAACGTATTTTTATACCCCATATATATAATATATATAAGGGTATATTAAGTTTAGTCCCGACTTTGTACGGTTGTACATATTGATCCCATAATTTTTCGTATATGTATTCATAAAATGACTTAATTAGTTAATTTCCATATGCGCACCCACCTATCTACCCATCTGTCCTTAGATACAATACATTGAATACATACTCTGGAATTTTGGGCTGGTAATTTGGGGCATAAAATGTACCTTTTTAATATATTTGGGTATGAATAAAATATATATGTTATATAAATTATAAAATATATATCTTTTGATCTTTTACATTTACCGCTTGTAAACATTTACCGCATTTTTTGATGATTTAGCTTTAGTTTAGATTTTAGAATTAGATTTTAGGAAATTCCGAATAATTTGCCTAAACTATTCATATCGGAGAACTAATAAACAATTATTTACTTGATTTAATTATTTTTTCTTAGTAGGGAGTATAGTGTCATGGGAATTTGATGACACTGGATACAAAAAAGATGCCAATGATAAAGCTGGGTGGGGGAGAGGGTTGGTAATTTGTTACTGATTTCTAAATGGTTAAATTTTACATAAAGTGGGAATACATATAGTTGTTGTTGTTGTTGTAATTATTGTTATTGCTATCATCATTATTGTTGTTATTATTGTTATTATTATTATTATGTTTTTTGGTGTATCTCTCCATATTGTAAAAGATATTTTATAAACAATAAATATTTTATAAAACTAATTCTAAATTGATTGAATAATTTATTGGGCAATAGTCGATAGGCAAGCTGTATTGAAACATCGTTCCGTCTTATTTCAAAATATACCTTTTTTACTTACTCTCACCCAGCTCACTCAGCGGCGAGCCGTTTGCGCCCACCTCTGTATCTAAATACACCTCTGTTATAAAGCAATTCTTTTATTTACCTTAGGATAGTAGGTAGTTGTTGTTGCTAAACCGTATATAGGTATTAATAATAATAATACAATTATATAAATGAGATGTGTACTCATATTACCTTTTTTTGTTGTTGGTATAATATTTGATATTATTTTTTATCTTTTCAAAACAAATATTTTCATTATTATTTGTGTATTTTTTTTTGGTATATTTCTTTTCACTATATGACTGTTATTTTTCGGTGCATATAGCCCGGATAAACGGATTATCGCAAAATAAACAATTCTGTACAAAATTGCCTATTCTAAATAATAATCTAATTGTATTGTTTTTTCAGACTGTTAAACAGTTATTTATCGGAGGGGGAACGGTAATCATCCAGCTGATATAAATCGGCCAAATTGTATTATTATAGATCTCTGGCTTATGAATTAAGCGAGTGGAAAATTTAGTAAAATTTACTATTAATATACTCTAAATTTTATTATTATACTCTATCCTCGGAAAATGAGGAGTATATATTTTCATACAGTCAAAAAGAAAACACTTCCCGCTTTCCTTGAAAGTACTAGTAATCGATTAATTGAAAAATCATCTTCCTCTACTTCCAGAAAAAGAGAGTTTGAGAGATTACTTTTGATAAGAAGGTACTGAAGAGTCTTTGTAATTTCTATTGCAACTTTCTTTACTAGAAGACCAAGGTACACTCCCGTTCATAAAAATTGAACCAGTTAGTCACATTCTAAGTGTATATATATCTCTAAATATATGTATAATATTACATAAAATAACACTTATAATGTTTCAACTGGTTCAATTTTAATGACCGAAAGTATATGTCCTTTTTAAAATCGAGTCACGTCGGTTTTAGCGATGTCACGAGAGAGGAGAGAAATTAGACACGAGGAGAACAATTTGTTGAGAAACGAGAAGAACATTTGAATCCTGATTTGCGATAAATATTCGAGAGAGACACACGATAGTATTCTCTGAGTTACCAAAGATAAAATTCCATACTTATGCATGCGTGCAAGTTTTAAAAAGTGAATTGAAGTGAAATTTTAACAAATGACTCTTTTGACTTTCATCTAAACAATTATTTTACAAGCTTTTATTTAACTTGCAATGAATGTATGTATGTATGTATGTATGTATGTTTGGATAAAATTTTGCAAGCTGAATTAGTTCCACTTCCTCTTATCCTACGAAGTTGAAATTTTACATGTTGGTTCAGTTTCGATGACAATGAATTTTTATGGTAAGCATGACAAGAATCGTCAAGGGGAAAGAGGGGTTTAGAAGGAGGGTGAAACACAAAATTTAGTATATCTCTCTTAATATTGAAAAAATCGAAAGACACATAAGAAGTAAAGTTGTAGAAAATTCTTTTTACTATATAACACTTGTTTAAAAAAATATTTTTTTTAAAGAAACTTATTGATTTATTATTTATGAATCACTAATGATCACTTATTAATAATAATTATTCATACTATGGCCATAAACATATCAACCGATCAGTAAATATTATTATTTTTAAGTACAAAAAAGGAGTTTTTTTTTTAAATTGTATTTTTTTAAGAAAATTTTCAACTTTAAAAACGAGACGATAAAACACTTTTACAATACAAGAGACATAATATCTTTGTCTCATCTCGTCTCGCAGCATCACTAGTCGCTTTAACAAAAATTATTTTCGAAATGATAGTTGTTTTCCTAATTTCAATAATTTTGAATATCTTATTTCGAAATTTCTTAAAAATAATTAGTTTTGCTATAATGTTACTTCGTGACATATTTAAAATTTAAAAAAGGTATAAAATTTTTTTATAGAAATATTTTAAATAAATTAACGAGAAAAAAGAATATCGTTAAAACTTATTCGAAAATGAATCCTATTCGTAACTTAAAATAGAATATATATATATATAGACACAGGTATAAAACTTAATTTACGATGATATATTTAACAGTTTAATTTAATGAATCACATAAAAGTTTTATAGTAATCAGTAAATTTCTTTAGAAACATGGTGGTGCAAAAGTATATTCCACACATAAAAAATGTGGTTTATAAAATAAATAAACTTTATTTAATTGTGTATTTATACTCAAGGTATTTCAAAACTATATCAGCTGATCGGGTACCCGCGCGAAAAGAACTAAATAAAAAATTATACGTGTAAAAGAAATATGTTGGTACTCCTGCGCGTTGTTGATAACAGCAGTCCGTTGTCGTCAGTGTTCCCATTCGTCACATAACATATCATACATATACTAGTATATAATTTCAAACGACTTTCAAACAACGCGCCGGTACTCATGGTGCCAACTGAACTGGACGTGATATTCGAAGACGAGACCACTTCACGTTAGGCACCAGATGGTGGAGCACAATAGATCTTATGGGTCGCAGTGCACCAAATTCCCTCCATTATCATTCATTCAATCATAGTTATCAGTGACTAAAACAGTGACCAAACAAAAATATGGAAATGCTTTACATAGAGAATAAGGACAAAATATTGGACAACATTTTTGGAAAAAATGGAGATATACAAACAAAAAATTAAAGATCCACAAAATTTCCTAAATGACCAATTAGAATTTGATATCCCCAAATTGTTTATACTTCTCCCATCCACCTAAACTAATTCTATAAAACACATTTTTACGGTACAAAAATTTTTATATATTAATTAATTAATTAATTAATTTTTTATTTATTTGACCATCCAACAAAAACCATCTGATTTTGATAGAATATTATTTTTAATAATTTTTTAAACAGATGTTATTTGTATAATAGTAAATATTTATATTAGTATTTGTATATTAGTATATACCAACAGTAGAAAAACGCAAAGAATAATTTTAAAAAAAGAAATTTTATTTCTAAATCATTAACAATGAATTTCTACAAATTAAGACTCGATACGATACACATATCAGTGACTAATTCAAGTCACAACACAAACTGATATGAAATTTGTTCGTATCTCAGTTCTAAAGTATAAAAAATGAGATAACTTCGTTTAAATCTTTTGATTTTCTCTTACATGTTCTTACCTTTTTGTGACGCCGCTTCGACGAAGTTTTTCCATAACACTTAAATATAACCACAATGTAATTGAATCGTACCTGTACCGTATTTTTCATTATAACATTTCACAAGATTACACATTTTCGTTGCTTACCTTCAAAAATTTTATGGTTTTGTTTTTACGACTTTGCTTCTGTTTTTTGTTCTTTTTTGTTTTAAATTACTCGAAAAATAAATTACGTTTTTCCATCATCATATATGACATATTCTGTTGATGAATACTTCATCAAAAAACAAAATTTTTTTGCTACACATTGTGATAAGAATATTAAGAAATGTGAGTAACTTATTTAACCAATTTAGAAGCTCTTATCAAAAATATATAAAAATTATAGGATCCAGTTTTCTACATCCACTTGAATATCGATGGTTATAAATCTCTTTTGATAAGCCGAATTATACGCAATTTTATATGGTTTATCAGTGAACTTACTTTAATTTTAGTTCTTTTCGGATATATAATAAATTACATGAAGTATTCTAATTAGAAGAAAGATAAAGGACTACTTTACTTTTTTATGACCTATGCGTAATGTTATCTATCCTATGAATATTTTGAGGTTGTTAAAAAGAAAATCCAATTTAATGACATGTTCTTCAAATTTTGACAGCTTATTATTTTAATAGTAATGAATATCCTCTCAAAGTTTGAAGTTGATCCTGTTTTTAGTTTTTGAGTAAAAAATGTATATATATATATATATATATATATATATATATATATATATATATATATATATATATATATATATATATATCTTAACGATGTACATTTGAAGAAGTTTTACGAAATTTCATCATCGGTACAAAAACAATAGATGCATCTCAATAAATATGGAAAATTTAACATTAGCCACCATACAAACAATTGAATCTACTTCATAGCTTCAATATCACATTTTCATTAATTTTGGTATTTGATAGGTCAAGTTTGTTAATCGGACGAGGGGAATGGTGGTTTAAAGGTAGTGGGAAATACAAAATTTGGTATATCTCCCTTAATATTCGAAAAATCGAAAAGTTTATAAGAAATAAAGTTATAGGTTATTATTTTGTTTCTTACCATTTTTTCTGCTACACAGAAATATTTACGATTTAAGATTGAAATTTAAAATTCTTAATATCTCTATTCCCATTAGATTTTGACAAAAATGATTAAATAATGAACTGTAGCAACTTGATTTGCCACAACTTTACTCTTCATGCATTTTTCGATTGTTCTAACATTAAGAGAGATATTTTATATTATGTGTTTTCTTCTTACTCTATGCCCCATTTCCCCTTAACCTATACCATTTATTAATAAAATAGACCTTTCAAATTTCAAAATCATATCAGATACGTGATTTCATTTTGATCAGACTTTAATTGGGACCGCTAGAGAGTAATTTATGTAAGGAAATGCAGCTCCTGCGTAACGATTTTTTTTTATTGTAAAATTTATCATACATTCCTATTGAGCATGACTTTAGAAGTCTTTTAAATGGATTTGGCAAACGAAAAAATCGTTATAAATCTTAGAAAAGAATTAAGTACCATTGAAAAAGAGTGATTTATAAATTCCAGCTTTAGAGAAAAATGCTATAAAACTTTAATGATTCGAGTCACATAACAAACAGGTTAGTTGTTAATAGTATGGTATAAAAAGTGGTCAATTATAATCAACATAAAATATAGTTTTCTACTTAGCTTTTAAGAAAAAAGCCTAGCTTTGATAATGTCACCCTAAACGACATTAATCAATTAACAATGTCGAAAAAGGATATAGGAAAAAGAAAGGTACAAGATAAAAATAAACGACTCATTCTTTTTAATATATAAATATCATTTTCACTTTCATTATCGCGTTACGACTAAAATGCAAGAAGAAAAATCGTTTAATACAATTTAACAGATAATTATTTTTATTCCCATTTTTCCTTACCCATTCCCTCTTTTCATCTCGTTCCGTCTTAGTCAATGCAGCAGTATGATCAAATATATAATAATAAAATTAGGGAAAATTGTCGCAGTAATAATATTTTATATTGTGATTAATTAATTACATACAGCATTTATAAAAATATTATTCTACATTATCTAAAAAAGATCCGTTACGCAAGAGCTGTTTCATCTTTCGAATTTTCTCAGAATAGATACAGAATACATAATAAATATGTTTCCAATCGGATTTAAACTGTGACCACTAGATGGCTACAGACACATACATATCAATAATTATAGAAGATTATCAAATGATAATTAATGAGAATTCTAGGTTTTTGAAATAAAATTTCAAATTCGTCCCAATACCTAGTAAGTATATAAGTAGTCACCATCAGTATAAATTAGCTAATCGTAATTTACTCTTTGACAATTAAAAAATAAATAGAAAATAAAAATAAATTAAAATAAAATGAATTTTATTGAAATTACTCTTATTACAATTCCTCTTATATTTTCTCTAGATATGTAACTCGTCGCTAATTTGGAGACAGTTTCACGGGAAACTGATATAAGAATAATTTTAACTAGAGTAAATTTAATGAAAGTAATTTTAACAAGAGTAATTTCAATAAAATTTAATTTTTCAATTTAAATTTAATTATTTTAATTTATTTTTGTTTAATTTCTATTTATTTTTATTTTCTATTTATTTTTTAAGTGTCAACGAGTAAATTACGATTAGCTAATTTTTACTGTTGATGACTACTTGGTAGTCGAAATACGTAATTGTAATACAAAAAACGAATCTAGGTTTTGGGGGCGAATGTGAAATTTTATATCAATAATTATGTTTCCAATTATTTTTTTACTGTCTAGCGGTCACAATTTAGTCCGATCAAAATGCCATTTCGTCATCTGATAAGATTTTCGCATTTCAAAGTTCAAGTTCGCAAATGAGTAGAATCGTACAAGGGGAAAAGGGAGTTCAGAGAAAAAAACAAGCAGAAAACACAAAATATAGAACATTTCTCTTAATATAAGAATGATCGAAAAAAGCATGATAGTAAAATTGTAGTAATCCAACTTTTTTACAATTCATTACTTGTAAATATTAAATATTTACAAGTAAAATAAAGTGTAAATATTTCTGTAAATATTAGATTGGCAGAAAAAATGATAAGAAACCAAATTGTAGTAAAATTGATTTTCTATAACTTTACTATCTATACCTTTACTTCTTATTGTCTCCGAAAATTGGCTTATTAATTAGACTGGATGTATTGGTGCAAGATTGTGCATTATTCTCGTGCTTCAAAAATCTGTGTGCTTTCTCATTACATTCGCATATATAATAATATTTTTATTCATGCTGTAGATATTTTTTAAACGATTTTTACGATTCTTTTTATTTTTTTAATAATATTTTATGTTTGTTATATGATAAGTTATATGATAAAAAAAATTTAGCATATTGTAATTTGAAAAATATCGAATATATTTATAACATCACTCTCCGCCATCTTTTTTCTAGTTTGATAATTGCCTACAGGTTTATTTTCTGAATCAGTTGGCATAATATTTATATAAACATTTGGCATAGATTGTTTTTATGTTCATTTAATATCATATCAAGAAACATTATAGCACATACATTTCATAAAATATAGTTTTTGCAAAAAAAATATACTGATATACAAAATCGATATATGTACCAAAAAAGTTTTCTTCAAAATTTCACAAATCGGAATACATAATAAATATGTTTCCAATCGGATTTAAACTGTGACCACTAGATGGCTACAGACACATACATATCAATAATTATAGAAGATTATCAAATGATAATTAATGAGAATTCTAGGTTTTTGAAATAAAATTTCAAATTCGTCCCAATACCTAGTAAGTATATAAGTAGTCACCATCAGTATAAATTAGCAATAATTTAAGAAACATTATAGCACATACATTTCATAAAATATAGTTTTTGCAAAAAAAATATACTGATATACAAAATCGATATATGTACCAAAAAAGTTTTCTTCAAAATTTCACAAATCGGAATCTGCTAAAATTATTGGTTTTATAGGTTTTTTAAAATAGTTTGTGATTTTTAACGTTACATAAGTTTTACGATCTCATTTTGGAGAGACGCTGAAGCTCTTATTTAATTATAAATTTGTAAAATTTCCACAGAAATGTTTTTTTACGTATCATAGTCGAAATTTATTCGATATCGATAGAATTTTTTGCCAATTGTATGACTTTATTTGTGGAGTATGAACCCTAAACAAATCAAAAGTTTTGAATACCAATAGAAATGTATAAAATTGATTTTATAACTTGATTTTATTTCATGCATATGTTTAAGATTGTTTTTTTCGTCGTCATACTTTATAAAAGCCGTCATATAACTTTGAGTTTATTTACTGTATCGAATTGATCAATAAAAATGCGTAAAAATGATTTAATTAAAATACAGAAAAATCAAAAAAATCGTGAGATTATTTACATATATATTCGAAACAAGCTTTGTAATTGAATAGCACTTAACTAGATTCTCTGCTATTTTTGTGTGCAAATTTTCTATTGTTTGTGTGACGCTAGTGTGTTAAGGACGTTAATGCATGAGACTTGATAGTAGATAACAATTTTTTTAGTGAATTGAATAGCTCAATTATATAGTTATCCTCTGTCAAAAATTTAAATCCTGTTGACGGTTATTTCATAATAAATAATGTTTATAAATAATCTTTAAAATATACAGTTTATATATTTGCATTAAAAAAATGGTGTTGACGAACGTTTGAATTAATTATTTAATAAAATAAAAACTGTATTGTTAGGTTTGTCTTTGCCACCATATTTTGAAAATTTGCAACAGCGCACAGTAAACAAATATTCACATACGTATACACATATACACTGTGAATGTCATAACAAAACATAGTTTATGGTCAAATAAAGTCAAATCAATTTCTAATTTTCATTTCCTGATATTTTACAATAAATACTTTTAAAATATTTAGGACAAATAAAAAAGATTATAAATCGTTGTAAGATTATTTATATACTTTACAACTTTTTTTAAATACT
The DNA here is from genome assembly GCA_963920215.1 of Nineta flava. Taxonomy (NCBI): domain Eukaryota; kingdom Metazoa; phylum Arthropoda; class Insecta; order Neuroptera; family Chrysopidae; genus Nineta; species Nineta flava. The sequence goes on from OY986041.1 coordinate 123,528,456, forward strand.
AAAAAATTTTTTAATTAAAGATAGTATTCGTTTGATTATAGCGTAGCACATAAACGTCCTTAAGTGCCCAACAATAAAGTTTAATATAAATTTGCTAGTAAAATCAGTACACTATTGACTCCAAAAGTGGTGGTTCCTTTCCAAAATTCATACACTCAATTTGACCCGAATATATTTGGATTACGAAAAAATCTTACGAATAAAAGATTTTCGCTACAAACTAACAATTTATTTTCTTATCATGTTTCCGAAAATTGAATTGATTCGGTACAAATTATCTGTAAAATATGGAAAAAAGGCGTTACGCAGGAGCTGCGTCAACTTAGCGAATTTTCTTAGAATACATCACTCTTTAGTCACAATTTAAGTCCGATCAAAATGGACTGTCATATCTGATATCATTTTAGTATTTTCAAGGTCAATTTTATTAATAAATGGCATACGTCAAGGGGAAAGGGGATCATAATGATAGAAGAAAACACAAAATATAAAATATCTCTCTTAATATTGAAACAATCGAAAAATGTATAACGAATAAAGTTGTAGAATATTAAGTTTGCTATAATTCATTACCTTATCATTTTTCTCAAACGCAATGTGTACAAAGATATTTAGAATCTTAACTTTCAATCTTTAATTGTAAATATTTCTGTAAATATGTGTGTAACAGAAAAATGATAAAAAAACAAAATTGCAGTAAAACTAAGTACCTACAACTTAACTCCTGATAAATTTTTAGATTTTTCAAATATTAAGGGAGATATGTCAAATTTTGTGTTTCCCCCTCCCTTTCAACCCCTCTTTCTTCTCGTCCGATTTTACCCATTAACGAACTTGACCTTTTGAATACCAAAAGTGCCTCAAATACCACAGTTCTTTCTAATCGGAATAAAACTGTGATCACTAGAGAGTTCACAGACACATAACCTTACATGTGTATACAAATTTTAACGATACTGATTTTTGACACCTAGTAGGTAGGATCAATGGACATTTGAAGAAATTTTACGAAATTCCAACATTGGTACAAAAGTAATAGCTGATTTCCTTGGAGTCACACCTCAATTTGTGCGTGTACGTAATGAATGTACGCACATGCTATTAACCAAGCTTTATGCTAGGTACCACAGCATGTATAATATCATCCTATATTATATGATGTGGTTTCTTTCAAACGTCACAGAGCTTCTTAAATGCCATAGATAATATTAATTTTAATTTTAGAAATGTAATATATTCTATAAAATTAGATTATTTATCAAACATTATTATTATATGATGCGTAAGAGCACATGATATTATACAAATATTTTAGATTATATTTTATAAAATACAAATAAATACCATACGATATTACAGTGCGTAATATTATCATTATTATCTATAATATTTAGTATATATAATGCTTATTACAAATATTAATAATTCATATTTCAATTAAAATGTTTCCGATATATCAAGTGTTTCAAAATAACTTATGTAAATTTGTTTTACTCATGTTGAAAGCACAGGTTCTACAAACAGTTTATTAATATTAAATACTATTTCTGACATTTTGGTTCTTTAAAAATGATACCAATGGCATCTATACTATTATATTAAAAAAATAGGGGTTAACTTGAGAACCTCCTTCGTTTTTTTGGTCGGTTAAAAAAACATTCAAATTGCGCAAAAATATTGAGTGCTTACACATAGAACATATATGTCGATTATGATATTTTTTCTTTAGTGGAAGCGCTGGTAAGTGTTATTTTTTATTTTTTTATGACTAAAATTTGAAATTTTTTTCTTCAAATTTATATGGGACCAACTTTGAAGTATACTTATCGGACTACTCTTTACATGTTTTGCGTGATCATACTTTTAAAAAAATATACAGGTTGAATTGAGTACCTCCTTCTTTCGTCGGTAAAAAATTGAAAACATCTGTTTATTTGTTTGTTCGAGAATTACGCAAAGAGTACTGAACCGATTTTGATTAAACTTTTTTTTGTTTAAAAGCTTATGATTAGACTTGAAAAATATGATATGTAAGAGAGAGTCTTAAATTGACGGGAGTCGTTGACATAACAAGTCGCGGCTATAAGCTAGTTATTAATATTTTCGGCTGGCTTTCTGAGAAGATTTATTATAAACTATGAAATTTCAATGCTTCGAAGTATTCTGTAGCAAATTTAACAAAAATACAAAAAGTTGACGTTGTCTGAGGTTTTTGAAAAGATGCTCTTCCAATTACCTACACAGAAAACGATTGCTGAAATTTACTCATATGCTTTAAATGACATATATTTGACAACAAATTTTTATATAAAAACCTTTGCGTTAATATTAATATTAACAAAGTTTATATTCCTGTCAAAAAAACCAACTTTATTTTCTAAATTTTTTGGATTTTTTGTATACAACTACAGCCAGCAAACCAAGCAAGAAATAGCATAGGAAATGATGCTATCCACAAGCTCCCTGAACAGAAAGGCATATCGCTTTAAACATAAAGAACCGAAAAATTTTTGGTCCATAAGACGAATTGTGTTAAAATTCTATAAAATTTCAGTATTGATAAAATGTTTTCTAAAAATTTCCTAAAAACTCCTAAAACGTTGGATGATTTATAGTATCAAATATAACGTAATGAAAAATTTATTTTGTTTCCTGAATAAACGATTTCACTATTAATACAAGAAATGATAGGTTTTTGTTTTGTATTGTATGTGAAGTAATAGGGGAAGGTCAAAGCCATATAAGTAGGCCTATCTAGACCTTTTTTACCGACCTCTAAAGGACAAGAAATTTGTATGTAGACTAGGAATTGGTAGGTTGTGCGGTTGCAGCAGACTCTGATAGGAACTAGGCTGATATTCGTCTGGAGTTTGTGAAGGAATTTGCGGGAAACTTACTCAAGCATGGCCGGTTATTTTCGTTCTTGCCCATACGCCGATAGTTTAATTAACTAACCGCAATATCAATTGAAGAAAAAAATTAATAGATAAACTGCCCGTGTTGGGAATCGAGCGAGCTACCTCCCAGTTCTGAAGAGGGTGCCTTAACAACTTGGACCACACGGACTAATGTGTGTGTACTTATTTGATATTTTCTTAGTAACATTAAATCTGCAAATCGAAGTATTTTGCGTCCAATATATCGATATAATTCTCTACCTTCGTAAGAGAATTCCAATTTTCAAAAGCAATAAAAGCATAAATATTGTGACACACCCGGAATAGGGTAGAAGTAAAGATAATATTGTATGACTTGTACTAAACTCATCAGAGTTACTGTGTTTGTTACAAATGTTTCACTCTGTTAACTAAATTGTTTTAAACATTTATATATGTATACTAAAGCGATGTTCTTCCATTGTATGTATGTGTATTAGGGTAGATACAAGCGTAAAGGGTTCTCAGTTGGTAGGAAAAGGAGAAAAGGTTAATGAGGGGGTTTTATATATGGTCTTAATATTTGTTATGTACCATAATAATATATGATGCCTAACGTTTAATGTTAATTAATTTTCATATAATATGTACTATACAACATACGCTCAAAAATATTGTAGTCATTTAACTATCGCCTAAGGCCCGGTTTATACTGGAAGACATTTTAGAATAGTTTTTCAGGACAAGTAATCATGGAAAAGAACATGGACAATTTTTAAAGTAAAACTTCTTTCGGTGTATTTTGCGTTATGATGTAACGATACCGTAACGAAACGGTGTTATATAACAAACTTGAAAATAACTAGCGTATTGAAATAGTAAAAAGTTTCTAAGAAACTCATATATTTATCGATTATATTTCCACACCTGATTTAGTTTTATTTTAGTCAAACCAGCAGTCATTACGCCCAAAAAGTTAGAATTCAATCGTGCTGTTAAATGTTACACGCGCTTCCCATTTTTATAAGCTTTTATTTAACTTGCAATGTATGAATTTATGTATGTATGTATGTATGTATGTATGTATGTATGTATGTATGTTTGTATGTATGTATGTATGTATGTATGTATGTATGTATGTATGTATGTATGTATGTATGTATGTATGTATGTATGTATGTATGTATGTATGTATGTATGTATGTATGTATGTATGTATGTATGTATGTATGTATGTATGTATGTATGTTTGTATGTATGTATGTATGTATGTATGTATGTATGTATGTATGTATGTTTGTATGTATGTATGTATGTTCGGGTCACATCTTGCAAGATGAGTAGAACCACTTCCTCTTATCCTACGGAATTGAATTTTTACATGTTGGTTCACTTCCGATGACAATGCATTTTGTAAGCATGACAAGAATCCACAAGGGGAAAGGGGGATTTAGAGGGAGAGAGAATCACAAAATTTGGTATATCTCTCTTAATATTGAAAAAATCGAAAGACGCATAAGAAGTAAAGTTGTAGAAAATTAGTTTTACTACAAAAAGCTTGTTTTTAAAAATGTTTTTTTTTAATAGAAACTTATTTATGCATAATTTTTACTGCATAAACTCGGTTCAATTCAAATTATACAGATTTCATATGTGTGACTTGTTCTTGGAAAATAATGAATGCTGAATTACATCTTATATATAAAAACATATAATATCTTTGTCTTACAGAAAGGTTTGAATATATTATTCTTTCCAATTCACGTTATTATTCAAATTTTGTGAGAAATATCAAATATCAATAATATATAATTTTAAATATTTTGAATATCATTACTACGAATACTTTAGTCATGATTTCTTTCATGTAAATGTGAAAATATATGTTATATATAATCTTTCATTTAAATAAAATTTAGAGAACAACAAAAATTAACTTAGATAGATATATTGTAGCGGGTGCCTTGGACGGGACACACTTCAACCATAAGGTCCATTGTGATGCCTAAGGATGTGAGGATGTGAGTGGAGTGGAATGAATTTTGAGTTTATTCATCTGAAGATCGTGAAGGAAACTACAGAAAACCTTCACAAACCGACAGTTAAATTAATTAACCGCCCCTCTTTTTTTCTTAATAATTGACAAACTGTCGATGTCGGGATTCGAACCCATAACCTCCCAGTTCCAAGTAGACATAACGCCTTAAACCGCTGGGCTTCTTGGACGGTGAAAAATTAACTTTAATATAAAGAAAAGCGCATTGGATGCTCTCTACTTACCCTTTATAAAAGTAGAGAGCACCCCATGCTTTTGTTTACATTAAAGTTTATTTTGTTGATAATCTGTTTATTCAATTTTAAATTATTTTGCATTTTTTAGTTCATATTGCAATAGTCATGTTTTTTTAGTTTTTTTACCCAACCTAAAAAACTATAAAAAAGATAGTTTGATACGGAATTCTAAAGAAACGTTAGAGGAAATATATTTTTCATACATCTATAGTGAGTTTTATGACATATATAATTTTTCTTATCCAGTTTAATTAACTACAATATTAAATAAATTGCTTTTTCTATAAATATATTTTTCATCTATATGAGAACATTCATTTTAATAGATTTGGCAAAGTTCATATAGGCGACACTCAAACACAGACGTGTAGATATCAATATTTATATCTACTATTATCAAATCAATCAAGAAGTATTTATTTATTGGATAGAAACATTTGATAGTTTCACGTATGGTAGTAAAGAGTTCATTTATGTATTTATGCATTTACCTTGTTTTTACGCACATGCTAGCATGATAATAACTTTCTTTTCCTTAAGTTTTCTTCACGCGAATGTAATAGAATGTTATAGAATTTAAAAGTACCACATTTAATTCAAGTGCAGATATAGTATTCATGGACATAAGAAATATTACATTTCAAATTTTTGCCCCTGTTCCTAGAACCCTATCCCTATTCTTAGAATTTGTTTGTATTTTATAAATACGTATTTCGACTACAATGTAGTCACCATCAGTATGAATTAGCTAATCGTGACTATCTCTGGGATATGGATTCAGAGATATGTTGCTTGTTGCTAATTTTGTGCGTGTCTCACAATGACATTAAAAAAGTTCTGTCCTTTTATACGATTTGACAGAGGGTATAATCTGACCTGAGGATTATTTAAGTTGACTGACTAACGGATTAAGTGTGTGGAGAGCCCCACCTATTTGTTTGCGGTATTATTTGGTGACTATGCGGCGTTTGTTTTGTCACTGAAGTGAGGGTATGAGTGACAAAACAAACGCCGCATAGGTACCAAAGAATACCGCCAATAAATAGGTGAGGCTCTCCACACACCTAATCCGTTAGTCAGTCAACTCAAGTAATCCTCAGGTCAGATTATACCCTCATTATACCAATTAACTTTTTTAAGGTCATTGTGAGACACGCACCAAATTTTGGGAGATTCATTTGCTACCTTTTATACATCGTATCTATAAATGATTTTATACACAAGGGTTAAATGTCCCTATATTCTTAACACAATGGATGCATTATTTGAAAAATATATGCAGCCAAGGAGAAATTTTGCGATATGCGAAAACAAAGGAAGTGAGTTTCCATTCGTTATAATAGCGTTAATTCCAATTATCAAATCATCACGACTAGATATTGCTATAAGTGAACTTAGCTAGCTATTGTGTGACTATACACGATGTATTTATATACTTTTTGGGGTATATTTAGTGGTTATTACGAACAGGAAAAAAATAGAGAAACAACCAAAAATAAATGAATGTTGCCAACTCATGAGACAATCAGTGTATATCATGAAACTCCAACATATTATACGAGACAATAGGTATGTGGTAGGAAATTAACAGGGATCGTAGTGGAGGTGGGAAAGATGGCCAGGACAAGATGCATCGTAAGTAACATAGTATCTACAAATTGGCAATTTTCCAATAATGAACATAATAATATAATATGACAAAAATTGTCTCTCTAAAGAATATACATATATATATATAATATAACATGACTTTCCCATTTTTACGGTTGTTTAGAAATTCGTAGAACAATGTGGTATTTTTCGTAAATTATATTTTTTGTAAATACAAAGTCTCATTTGTGTTAAATTAATTTCTTTGTATCTGAAACTTGGCATGTGGACAATTAATATCTACAAAGCATTCCATTTTGATAGAAAAAACCGAGTTATCTCCATTAGGTTTTCAGATGTGGTATAAAGGGTTCGTGTATCTCAAAATGAATAAATGCTAGACAATTCAATTATATTGTAAAAATGGAAAATACACTCCAAAAACAGCGGTTTTAAAAATAATTTCCTTAAATCGAACAAAATTTAGCTGCGTTAGTAAAAAAAATTGGTATTTTGAACTTGGTGACATCAAAATCCAAAAAATGGTTTATGGTCCATCCCAGGCATATTTTTACCGATTTTGATGAATTTTTTTGTTTAAATGCACTAAATTCTAGTCAAGGATTTTAATTTTAATAGAAAAATTGAGTTATATCTTTTAGTTTTTCAGATAATGTATACAGGGGTCCTGTTTTTCAAAATCAATAACCGATCAATAATTCTATATTGTAAATGGAAAATATACTCCAAACATAGTGGGTTTATAAAACAATTTCAAAAAAATCGGACAAAATTTTGCTGTGCTAGTCAAAAAACTGATATTTTAAATCTGGTTTTAGTATACCGATTTTGATAATACTTTGTTTCAATTGCACTAAACTTTAGTCAAGGATTTTAAGTTTGCTAGTGAATCCGAGAATTCGTCATTAGTTTTTTTCATGGTGAAAAGATTCAATTCAATTTAATTTGATTAGAGGATAATTATTTGATAACATTTTCTATTATCTAAAGTATTCCCACTATGGTAATTAGGAAAATTACAAACAAAATTTAATTATCAAAAGAAAAGACGAAAGAAATTAAGTAAGCAATATAATGAAGCTTTTTGTTAAAATTAACCAATTTTCTGTTGTGTGGTAATTTTAACTTAATGAGTTTCTGGCATTCATTTTATATGAAATTTGCATACTGAGTGTGATTTGTAAATATGATTAAAATTAATATTCAAAAAAAAGGAATACATTATATATATATATTTAGTTTACTTAGCTACAAAACATTTAAATTGAAATAAGTTATGTAGGTATTTACAATGAAAATTTTTAACAAAATTAAATCATTCATTTAATGTTTCCACATTTTTTCAAAGATAATCTTTTTACATTTGACTTGCTACTCAAATTCTAACTAACAAACTAAAAACTTTCGGTACTTAAAAAAGCTTCTTAGACCACCAAAGCAATAATATCCTTTATACTACAAACCAAGCAATAGATTTAACTGAATTTTCGTTTTCTTTGGGCCATAATGATTTAGAAACAGTATTTTTAACGTAAAATGGTGGTAACAAATTTTTCTCAATTTATAAAATTTTTCTTTATTGAAAAAACATTGAAAAATTTGAAAGAAATTATTTTTTCCGATTTTTTTGAAAATCATGTTTTTAGATGATTTTGACCCTTAAATAACGAAAATCTATACAAAAAGTTATGATTTTTGAAATAGATTCCTATATGTGTCTTGGAATCCAGAAGTTTCGATTCCAGAAGGGCTTATACATGCAATATCATACAAACTACAAATCTGACAATCAATTATACTAAAATTTCGTTTTCTTTGGGCAAAAATGGTTTAGAAACATAATTCTTAATAAAATCGGAGATATAATTTTGTTCTCAATTTTTGAAATTTTTCTGAGGGTACCCCTTGGAAAAAATTGAAAAAATCGAGACATAATTTTTGTCTCCAATTTTATTGAAAATCATATATTCAGACCATTTTCATCCATAAATTATGAAAATCTACCCGAAAATTTGATTCGAGTTATGATTCACGCAATATGGCCACCTATATATGTATTGGTATCCAAAGTTTCGAATCCAGAATGGCTTATACAAGCAATATGGTACAAACAACAAATTAAGCTTTAAATCAGACACTATTTTTCGTTTTCTTCATAAAACCGGAAACTGCGATGGCTACGAATTTAATCAACAAGGAGCCAAGTACTTCATTTAAATATCTCTATATGTTTATAAAAGGAATATATTTTGTATGTATGTGTGTTTGTTTGTCTGAATTGTTTGGAGAAAACTATAGGAGATCTGAAATCCTCAAAGTTTTCTTCTCTTGTGGCACAATGTGAATCCAACTCTCTTTATGCTTGACAAAATATGAACGAAATAAATAACATACTCCCAAAAAAGATTATTGTTTAACGAAAGAAGGTGGCCTACCTACTGCATAAAATACATAAATAGTTATAATGCTGATTAATATCTGAAATAATGTTCAAATACAACAACAAAAGTCTATGGTATTACAGGTCTATGCTCTACTGCAGAAGCACGAGAAATACAAAAAACATATAGAATCAAAGATTATGAAATTTTTGTATAGAAAATACAAACTTTTACTTTTATATACGGAGAAAGTTCGATATAGAGTTAATTCCAAATCTTTTTACATTTGGAGGCCCGTCCCCTGAACCAAAAGTTTTTGGCCATTGATGAGTCAGTTTGTTTGCAAATAGATAGATAAATTGTAGAGGCTGCCCTGAACGGGCTACACCATAAGGTCCATTGTGATGCCTAAGGTTGTGTGGAGTGGAAGGAATTTTTGGGTATAGACTAGGAATTGGTAGGAAACTGCAGAAAACCTTCTCAAGCATAACCGGTTACTTCGTTCTTGTCCATACGCCGACAGTTTAGTCAATTTATAGCCCGTTTTTTTCTTAATAATTGACAAACTCAAGTTCGTGAATGGGCAAACTGGGAAAAACTGTTCATCTTTGAAAACGTAAGAGATAGAATTAAAATTTATTGACCAAAAATGTTCAAAAGTTGTTTATTTTTAATAATAAACAACTTTTGTTTGAAACCATTTTGTCATAAAAGATAGTGTGGGTACTCTGTAGTGTGTGTGTTGTTAACATACTGACTGGCTATGTGGTTACTGTGTGAAGTGAGTCAGTACTGCAGAAACATGTAATCAGAGTGTTAAATATGTTCATTGACTTCTTAACTTTAGAATGTACATCACAAAATCCTCACTCTTAAATGATAAACAAATACCATACGTATACAGTATACACTATCCAGATGTATGTATGTATGTGTATTGTATAGTTTTATAGTTAATATTTTATTTATTTATTTAACATTGATTCTCTATTAGAAATACTTTTGTCAACAGCCTGTATACCGGGTTTAAGCTATCAACTCATTTATTATTTTTAATTGTTTTTTATTTTCATTTGACCTTTATATGAAACTATCTATACTAATGATTACATAATTGATGGTAATATATTTCTTATATGTTGTGTGTGGTAATAATTTAAAATGTAACTTGTGTGTTCATGGAAGAATATATCTTCATTTTCCATTTATCTGGACAGTCACATCACACACGACTACTATACATTACTTTTAAGGTCTTATTTCTTGTATTTTTATTATTTTTATGTGCCCCCGTATAACAAACACAGATAAAAAGAAGAAGAAAACTCTTGTAAAAAAGAATTATTATACTGTATTGTATAGATAAATATATGTATACCGTCTGTTTTGGACAGCTTTGCCAATAGAGAATCAATGTTAAATATTATTTACTATAGTAACTACACAATGTTTCATAAAGAAATAAAAATAGTGGGGGTACTTTGTAGTCAGTAGTGTGTGTGTGTGTGCATATGTAATGAATAATAATATTATAAATTAAGTGGGCATAACTAAATCCCCACTCTTAAATGACATTAAACCAACATCATAATACAAGCAGCCAGATGATTGTAAGTATGTGTATGGATGTATGGTTTTATAGTAAATATTTTATTTATTTATTTAACATTGATTCCCTATTAGAAATGTTCTTGAAAACACACTATATATATATATATATATATATATATATATATATATATATATATATATATATATATATTTTATTTTATGTTTTCCACGGTATCATAACAACATGTTTACGAAATATATTTTCTAAGTTGTCATAAGTTCCTTTTCGGTTCTTAAACTCATAAAAAAGATGAAAAAATGCTGTATAGTGTTAAATGGGATATTATTTAATAACCAAAATGGGTACTCGTTGAAAATTGGCATTATGTTTTTTGATCCGAGTAGCTTTCAATGCTTTTATTGTGAAAAAAATAAACCTATAATTTTTAGCGAATTTTCTTCAATACTAAAATTTAGCTATTGTGGTTAGGAATATTCAGGCTTAACTAAAAGAAGAAAAACCAATCCCAATCGGAATTAATTTTGTAATGTAACGTGTTTTTGTTATATGATGGTCAACTGCATTAATTGGCAAACTCAATTAAGGGAAAAGGAGGGTTCAGAGGGACTAGGTAACACAAAATTTTCCTAATAATATTACTGTCTGTGAATTGAATTGAAGTCCGTTGAAAATAATGGCGCTTAGTAAAACTTGAAGGACCGTTCCCCACGGGATAAATATATAACGCAATTTGTTAATTTAAAATTATTTAATTTACTACTGATAATTAATAACTGTATATAGGGTGGTGCATAATTAACGTTATGATTTCATTAGTGAATAAATTTTTAATATATATATTTATTTTACCAAATTAGTAACTAGCAACATATCTCTGAATCCATATCCCAGAGATAGTCACGATTAGCTATTTCAAACTGTGACTACTTTGTAGTCGAAATACGTATTTATAAAATACAAACAAATGTTGTAGGAATTGGGGCAAAATTTGCAATGTAATTTCAAAAAACCTAGAGTTCTCTTTATATATATATATATATATATATATATATATATATATTGATATTTTGATATTAAATGATATATATTTATTTTGAAAGTGAGCATTCAATTCCTTAAGCGCATAACGTTACTTATGCGCCATCCTCTATAAATTGTATATACAATTTAATAATATGGAGGTAAAGAATGAATTTGCACTTTATTAATATTATTCTCTGTACATAGCAACGATGTACTATATATATACTGAACGTAAGTGTGTAACTGGAGTAAGTAAGTTTTACTCACAAAGCGCACACTTTACATGTCTTAATTCCAGCTCGTATTGTGTATAAACAAAAGTTTAAGTTGGCTTGTAAATTGACCAAATGAATAAGAATTCATTTGGTTTTCACAAAAATGTTACGAATAAAAGTTCCAAATATATTTATAATGAACAAATTTTAGTCGAAGCATTTTTTTCGAAAACTGCATGAATTAGCCACAAATTAATTTTAAAATTTAGAAAAATGAGTGCTTCTTTTTAGGCCAATAGTAGACCATAGCTATAGAAATAGCGTTCTATTTTCAAAATTTTATAGTTGAAGTGGTTAAGACCCAATGCTATATTTTCAAATTCCATCATTACATACTCTAGATGGTACCATATTATTTGATTGCCATAAGGATTGAATACAAGAGCAAAGTTTTATGAGAATCCACTGACCCAGATTCGAACTCCCCATTACATTTATACTAATAGAATAGCTCAATATGATCGTATTGAAATATTGCTCTAAACTTTGAGACATGAAAGGATATCACTGTATATGGCACATAGGACATTAAACGAAATTATTTTTTGTTTTTAACTGGTTTTTATATGTTTATGGTGCTTTTAAAAGAGGTTTATTTCTTTGATAAAGAAAAAAAAAAACGAAACCATTTTTTGATTATCAAGAAAAATTTATTTTGATTGCGTGTACAAAAATAATATTACATTTCCCTTAGGTACTTGATCACTATAGTAGTAAATGACATAGGAGGAGACATATTTTGACACTTTTATAATTAAATAAAAATGATTGATAAATGTCACATTGTAAGGATTTTATTGAGAAAAAAATTATTTATAAAGAAAAAAATGTTGAGTTAACTCCACACAACCTCTATGTAAAGAAAGTTAGTCTATATAGTCTAAGCAACTGCGGAGGGTCACCGGTTTATTACCGTGCATTATCCCCTGCGGAAGCATCTGCATACAATAGGACTCCATAACGGGTCCATTATGTACAGATTGTGTGGCGAGGAGGAAGAAACATCCAGCCACATAATCTTTGACTGCGAACCTCTAGGTTACAGCAGATACAGGATATTCGGTGCATCTCACCCCGAATATATGTTTGACAGGAAGACCAGTCAAACAAGCTCAGGGCCATTGCCAACATATATAAGCGAATCTCGTTGGAATGAAGTAGAAGGGGGAGCACAATAGATCACAAGGTCGAAGTGCAATACTTTTTAGACTCCAAGATGTATCTATCTATATATCTAGTCTAGATAGAGGTAGATTGTAGAGACTGCCCTGGACGGGCTACACTTCGACCATAAGGTCCATTGTGATGCCTTAGGATGTGAGGATGTGAGTGGAGTGGAAGGAATTTGTGAGTAGACTAGGAATTGGTAGAATATGCGGCTGCAGCCAACTATGATAGGAACTATGCCGATATTCATCTGGAGTTCGGAAGGAAACTACAGAAAACCTTCTCAAGCATAGCCGTTTACTTCGTTCTCGTCCATACGCCGACAGTTTAGTCAATCAACCGCCCCTTTTTTTTTCTTTTTTTTTTATAATTGACAAACTGCCGAAGTTTCCAAGTACTGCATACTGCGCAGACATGACGCCTTAGACCGCTCGGCTACTTGGCTGGTTATATCTAGTTTATACAGAGATACAAAATTGATCAATTCCTCTTATTATGTAGATAAGTATTTTGACTATAAAGCGTACAAATTGTTTAAATCTATATTTCTGCGGCTAAGAATGAAATGACAAAATCACTAGTGATGCCGAGTGATCTTCTCGTCTCGCCTCGTTTTTACAGTGTTTGTACATAAGAAAAAATTTTATTAATTTATTATTTATTATATTTTAATTGAAACAAGAGGTGGAGTGGTGGTCGAAACCTGGCAAGTAGGCCTTCTAAGCCTTTTTTATCGACCCTTAAAGGACAATGTATTTGTATGTAAACTAGGAATTGGTTGGTTGTGCGACTGCAGCCAACTTTGATAGGAAATATGCCAATATTCTTCTGGAGTTTGTGTTAGAAAACTACAGAAAACCTTCACAAGCATAGCCGATTACTTTCGTTCCTATCCATACGCAGTTTAGCCAATGAGTCGCCACCTTATCATTTTATAAATATATTTAGTATGTATAATTCCATTTTATTTATAATTACATAGTTATCTATAAAATGTTGTATTTAAATTTTATTGATCTTTATTTTATACTACAAAATCCATAAAAAGTAGATAGAATATTAGAATTGAAATAGAGAACAACATTGTTATTGTTCGATTTATAACTTCCATGTTTGGACATTTATAACTTTCATGTGATGCAACATAAAAAAAGTTTTTCTCGATCAAAGATTCCTTCGGTACCTAGATCAGTTATTTGGGAAACATACCAAATAGCAACGAGTAACTATTAAAAATATAGGTTATTGGAGTATATGTAATCATATTGCGTTATGTGGCGTTTTCGTCTCGTCTCTCACTAATTTAATCCCATATCACGTTTCTGTCGTTTCACGCAGCATCACTAACTGGGCATCATGAGATGACTCTATTGGTCCAAAAAATGGAAAAAAATGATTATCCCACAAATAGTATAAATTAAAATCTAAGATAATCACCTTCATATAACCATGCCTATAGTTACATCAGGTATCGAAATCTTTAAGAATAAAGGTTCACCCTTAAAGTAGTTAGAGCGTTATGACTGGTTAATAAAGAACATACCTGTATTTGAACAAGGTAATCTCTAGGTATTACTATCTCAACTTATGTGGTTATAAAACCTACAAAGTTAGTTTTATACTTTTTATTCAATAGTCCGTAACCTAAGTGTTGCAACTTTGCATACATATATTTTATTAACATAAATTTAATATATAAAACCTGTTACATCACCACATAGATGTACCATTTCTGCTGATTTATTTAAATAAATATGACGCCGTTATACCGAGAGAAAAAAAATTAAGATATTATTTTGTGTGTCTCTATATTTTCTCCTCTATATACAAACGAAAAATTAGTTTGTAACATGGCGATGTATATATCTGAAAACTACTACTTTTTCGTTAAAAAATTGAAGAAACAAATCACCAATAATTTAGCTCACTAAAATATTGCAAAAAAATTATACTTAAGAATTTATTAATATTTTTGCACTGATCAAATCAATTGCAATTTAGACTAATTTTCAAATAAATTTTCAAGTAAATTAAAGGTTTTCAAATATTGGGTAGTTATTGATTTCAGTCCGATTATCGAAAACTGAGTTTTTATAAGATCTTGAATTTTAGTGGTCCTTAAAAACCATCCTGACTATCTTTATGATAATCCCAAAAATATTTTTTTTAAAGAATTTTTACACGAATATACCGATTGATTCCAAAATCTAATCAGCTCTTAACTTTAAAAAAACTACGTAAAATTCCGCCGTAAAATTTCATCGTATGTAATCTAATAAAATCTGAATAATTCAGTTAATTAGATTTTTCGGAAAAAAAAGAGTAAATTTTTTTTCCAAAATTTTTTAAAACTACTATAAAAACTGTACCGGATTCGAAACGCATAAGATTGACTCGCTCTACATTAGTGGTGGGAGAGAGCTCTCTCTCCTCACGTATCTCTGCTGCCGCTGCGTTCATTCCCCACTATTTCTTATTCCGTTAACGCGCTTCTCTAATTGGTTACTTTGTTTACTTAATATCTAATTAACGGTCCGAGGACTTTTCATCTTAGAATTGCATTCCCCAATCCACCCTTTCAAAAAACTCCATGACTTTTGAATCACCTGTATATCTATATATATATATATATATATATATATATATATAGATATATATATGTATATATATACACTTTTTTACGTATTTTTGGGATATTTTGTTTTCTAGTCTACAAATATGTTTTTTAAAATTCATGCTTGACATTCTAGTTTATATATGGAGGTCACATGAAGGTCTCATCATTTTTTATATTGTCTATAAAACATAAAAATAAAAAAACTAACAAATTTGGTTGAATAAATGGTTAACTTTTGAACAAGTGTTTTTTTTTTTTGGTAACAAAAACAGTAATAAATCATGGACGAATTTTAAAATTAAAAAAAAATATTGCGTTGTTTTGTTGGTTTTTTATTTATAGAACCTTTTTGTTCTAAGATGTTTTCCAACGACCTTTCCCTTTCCGGCCTGTAATGTTAGCACACTTTATAGCAGGGAGGTTTTCTATTATAAAAATGTTTTTGTCAAAGTGTGTTTATAACAGAGGTGAGCAGGAGTTGACTCGGCCAAGCTCTGAGTGAGAGGTAGGGAAGAGAGATATAGTTACTACAGGGTAACCTACCAATTATTAATATTTTCTTTTTTTAATTAAAACATTTTCTGAAAAAAATATAATAATACCAAATCTTTTTTATGGTCACTATTATACAAAGTAAATAATACAATTCAATACATACTCATTCAATACATCATTCAATACATATCTTTTGAACCTTTAAGTTTACCGCTGGACCATTGTAATAAAACTAAAAGAGGGAAATTTTTGCAAAGGATAATTTAAATATAATTATAGTTTTGGTAATTCCAAATAATTTGTCTAAATATTTTACTATTCATATCCGAGAACTAATAAAGAATTATTTACCTGATTTAATTATTTTTTCTTCGTATGGAGTATGCTCAGTATAATGTCATGGGAATTTGATGAATTAAGTTAAGTTTTACATAAAGTAGGAATTTGAGTTCTTCGAGTTAGTCTACTTTGAATTGAAAAAGTGAAAAGTACTATTTGTAGTAGTGGAAATTATTTTTCGCATAATTTGTTTTTAAAAAAAAATAAAAGTAGTGAATTTAATAATGGAGAAGACATCGCAAGCAGTCTTGGATAAGTTCAGCAGTGGAGGTGCGGCGCCGTTTGCTAAGAAAAGGAGGATAGTTTTTGGCATCAACGAGTGGGAGCATCATTTTGGTATATACAAGAAAACTGATAAAGAGCTAATTTGCCTATTTTGTGGTAAAACTTTTATTTATATAAAAAAAAGTAATTTCCAACGTCATTATACCGTGAAACATTCTGCCGAGTTTGATAAATTCGAAATAGGTACAGCAGAACGCGATCGCGTAATTTCTGTTTTAAAAAAAAATTATTTTGAACCATCGTCCGCCAAAAAATTATATATTAATAAGGATGAGTTTACAAAAACCGCGTTATCTTTCAAAACAGCGTATAGAATCGCGAAATCGCGAAAGCCATTTAGTGAATGTGACTTTATGCAGACGGTAGTGGAAGACTATGTGGACTCAATGTTCGGTGGGACCGAACTTGAAGAAGAATGTAAACAATTCATTAAAGAAGTCCCAATTTCTCGTCGAACAATAATACGGCGAGTAGAAGCAATTGATGATAACATGACAAGTCAATTAAATGAAGACATTAAGTTTTGTTATTGCTATTCATTGCAGTTGGATGAATCGACCGATGCAACAAATACTGCGCAAATGTTAATTTACATTCGTATGGTTTTCGATGATTTATTTGTTAAAGAAGAACTCTTTGCGATGATTTCCCTACATCGCGAAACGACCGCCGAAAATCTCTATGCCGGAGTACTTGCACGAATAAAATCATTACCTTTAGAAAAATTTGTTTCACTTACCGCGGATGGTGCAAGTAGTATAACGGGTTGTAATAACGGTTTAATTGCACTTTTTAAAAAAATCCCTGAATTAAAAAATCTTTTATCATTTCATTGTATCATACATCAGCAGGCATTATGCATGAAAAGCCTTTCAGTTACGGAAATTGAAAATATTGTTATAAAAAAAATTAATTCGATTAAAACGCGCGCGTTGAAACATCGTTTATTTAACGAATTCGCGAAAAAAAACGATCCGGAATTTAGGGAATTAAAATATTATTCTCAAGTTAGGTGGCTTAGTAAGGGACAAATGTTTGCACGATTTTATGAAAATTTAGATGTAATTGTAAAATTTCATGAAGAAATCGGTGAGCCTTGCCCTGAACTAAGAGACTGATTTTACAGCAACTTTAGCTTTTCTCGTAGATTTAACTTCAATAGTTAATTTACATAATTTAAAATTACAGGGCAAAAATATTTATATTTGGGACGCGGTTAGAACTATTATAGAATTGAAAAAAATTTTAGAGATGGCGGTAAATTTTTTTGGTGGTTTAAAAATTCCAAATAATTTTCCTAAACTATTACACATTGCGAAACAATGTGTGAAGAGTGATTTTACTGAATTGTTTTTAAAATATAAATGTTTATTAGAAACGGTAATTTTACAATTTAATAATCGATTTAAAGATTTTGAAAATATAAATCTAATGAGTGATTTTTTAATGGCCCCTTTTAATAGACAATTTAAAATTTCCACTTTAATAGAAGTTTTTCTCAAATTTTTTCCGGATTCCAATGATTGCGCGTTATTAAACGAAATGATTACTCTTCCAACAAATTATAATTTATTAGGAGCCATGAACACAAGCACAAAAAGTATTTGGGAAATCGTCGCAGAAAACCCATCTTCGTTTAAATATCCGGAATTATTAAAAATATATAAAAAACTTAGTAGTTGTTTCGCATCTTCTTATCTATGTGAATCGGGATTTTCACATATGAAACATATAAAATCAGATTCGCGAAATTCCCTTACGGATAAACATTTAGAAAATATAATGCGAATATCCCAAAATACATATATTCCTGATATTGAAAATTTATCAAAATTATTCAAAGAATAATAATAGAAAACGAATAATTTTTTGTTTGTTTCTTAATTATTTTATATACTTATCCCTTTCCATTTTATCTCTTTATTTCATCTCCCTACCTATTCCTATCGTTCTCCTGATGGAAGACGCCTACCGTCTTCCCGTGGTTTCCATCAATTATTATGTTATTATTTATTATTTATTAGTTATTAATTATGTTATTATTATTGTTATTATGTTATTATTATTGTTATTATTATTATTATTGTTATTATTATTATTATTATTATTATTATTATTATTATTATTATTATTATTATTATTATTATTATTATTATTATTATTATTATTATTATTATTATTATTATTATTATTATTATTATTATTATTATTATTATTATTATTATTATTATTATTATTATTATTATTATTATTATTATTATTATTATTATTATTATTATTATTATTATTATTATTATTATTATTATTATTATTATTGTTATTATTATTATTATTGTTATTATTATTATTATGTTTTTTGTGTATCTCTCCATACTGTAAAAAATATTTAAACAATAAACAATAAACAATTTTATAAAACTATTTCTAAATTGATTGAATAAATTATTGGGTAGTAATCGGTAGGACAACCTGTATTGAAACATCGTTCCGTCTTGCTTCAAAACATACCTTCTATACTTACTCTCACCCAGCTTATGGAGAGCCCGTAAGGCTCAGACGAGCTGTCTGAGCCCACCTCTGGTTTATAACAGATTTTTTATGACTATTTTCTATAAATTATAGTGTTTATTACGTTGATTAGTCAACGTGATAAACACTATAATTAGTAAACTCACCCTGAATATATGAACCTTTAGGAGGACCTGATAAGCAAGTTTCTGGCTATTCCCAACATATGTACGAAGCGAATCACGTGGGACTGAAGTAGAAGGGGGAGCACAATGGATCATAAGGTCGAAGTGCAATGATTTTAGACCCCAATATAAAATCAATCAATCAATCAAGGGTCGAAATATGTATGGTAAAAACTCGTATATGCACTACCTGGGTCACCCAATATTTTTTAAGATGCCTAGAACTTATTTAAGATATTTCCAAATTATATCAGCTGATCGGGTACCCGTGCGAAAAGAACTATATAGAAAATTATATGCGTAAAAAAAATATGTTGGTACACCTGCGCGTTGTTCAACATCATACATATACGAGTACTAGTATATAATTACAAACGACTTTCAAACAGCGCGCCGGTACTCAGGATGCCAACTGAACCATAAAAAATGACGTTCTGCTGCGGACATGAAAAAAATGCACTTTTTTACGCATATTTTATCAAAAAACATAACAACCCGATGGACTTTCTCCCAAAGTTTTAAGGAAAAATATTTGTAAGGAATTGAGGAAAGTATGTGTCGATTTTCAGAACAACCGGTGACTTTATCGAGAGATTTCAAAGTAAAAGCAGTCGGAATCGTTCATTTTATTTCACCATGTTTATGAAGATGCATTTTAAATTTGTACAACTTACGTAACGATTTTCTCAAAAACGCCATGTGGATAAATTCTCAAAAAATTCAGCTGATTTCTGAGGATTCATTTGACTAATATTGTGAATTTTGTGAAGTTCTTGACAACCTTATAATAGTTTGGAAATACCTTAATTGATTTTTCTGAAAAGAAATTTTTTAGAATTTTTAAGAAAATACATACTTACATAAGATAAGGTAAAAACCTCGTATTCGTACCTCGCGGTCGTGCCCCTGAATGAGGAACATTATCCTAAAAAGTAATTACAGATTATTTCATCAAGTAAAACGTATAAAATACAGATACGTTTTACATAATATGTTGTATTGTTGTAAAGGTATGTACATACCTTTTAGCGTATATTTGACGATTAAAATCAAAGCTTTAGAATGAAATAATTTCTAACTACTCTTCATAATTTTGTGAAGGGATGTGCAAAGATTATTAAACAAATTTGAAGAAACTCAAAAATTTTTTTTGTTTAGTATTGTATTTCAGCCTTGAAAACAGCCGTTTTTGAGTATTTTTAAACATGAAATTGTTTATAACTTGAATGAAATCGAATAAAAATTAGTATTTAAAATCAATCAAAATTAAAAATCCAATCGATATGACTATCGAACGCATAGTTTCTCAAATATTTATCTTATTAATACGATTTTTTGCCTCTTTAATTTGCCACCTTAATATTCAATACTTTTGTTCTTGAGAAAAAATTATTCATTGATAAAATGTAAAGCATACTTTTTAATATGTAGAATTCCATTACGTAGTTGGTCTAAAATCAACATGATATCTATAAAATGTTGTATTCAAATTTTATTGATCTTGATTGTATACTACAAAATCCATAAAAAATAAATAGAATATTAGAATTGAAATAGAGAACAACATTGTTATTGTTCGATTTATTACTTCCATGTTTGGACATTTAAAATTTCCATGTGATGCAAAATAAAAATAAAGTTTTCCTCGATCAAAGGTTTCTTCAATACCTAGATCAGTTATTTGGGAAACATACCAAATAGCAACGTGTAACTATTAAAAATATAGGTTATTGGAGTATATGTAATCATATTGCGTTATATGTGTTATAACGAAATATATGTGTTATTATTTATTACTTGCATCGGAAAATTAATTAAAACATACATATTAAAACATACCGATTAGTATATTAATATTATTAATATACAAATGACGAAGAATCATTTTAATAAAGATACCAGCCAAGTAGCTGAGCGGTCAAGGCGTTATGTCTAATTGGGGACTGGCATGTATCGGGTTTCAATTCCGACATCGGCAGTTTGTCAATTATTAAGAAGATAAAAAGGTATCCAATTAACTGGGGTCGGTTAATTGGATAAACTGTCGGCGTATGGACAAGAACAAAGTAACCGGCTATGCTTGTGATGGTTTTCTGCAGTTTCCTTCACGAATTCCAGATGAATATCGGCATAGTTCCTATCAGAGTCGGCTGCAGCCATATACCTACCAATTCCTAGTCTATAAATAAAAATTCCTTCCACTCCACTCACATCCTCACATCTTTAGGCATCACAATGGTCCTTATGGTCGAAGTGTAGCTCGCCCAGTTCAGCCGCTACAATCTATCTATCTATTAATAAAGACAGATTGTTGTGATAAATCGTTAGCATACTTGGTATCATTATTAACTCTCAAAATTTAACTTCTACTATCGTCAGTTTTGACTGGACCCAATTTGGTAAGTAGTACTGTGTATTTGCGTCAAGATACTTAGGGCAAGTAAAAATATTTATGTTTTACATAATTGTGATTTTATATT
The DNA here is from genome assembly GCA_963920215.1 of Nineta flava. Lineage (NCBI taxonomy): Eukaryota > Metazoa > Arthropoda > Insecta > Neuroptera > Chrysopidae > Nineta > Nineta flava. The sequence continues at coordinate 123,550,563 of OY986041.1, forward strand.
TTCGGCTCATATTTATTATTTATGTATTTATTTTGTTTTGGCAAACCATGTAGGACATTTTATGATATAATTTTATAAATAGTGGAGTTAATGAAAAATGATATGTTTTTAAGACAATGTTGACTAAATCGCTTTTGACAATGGGAGTCAAATTGAAGAGGAAAAATATACTTTTCAACAAAGAGTATAACCTATGAATGATAAAAATATATACTTTATAGATATCGAAATATTTAGATTTTTTACAAAAAGAATCTTATTATCATGTATTATATATGTTGGGATGTTTTTAGAAACACCGTTTTAAAGAATATATAATTTACTTTAGAGTATACAACATACTAATGGAATAATATAGAGTATAACGGGAAAATGCTGGGCAAAATAATCATTTCAGTCTAAAATTTATCATTTCTGCTAGAAGAATATTGTTACTATTCATTTATTTCGTAGGTCAACAGCAAAAGGCGGTCTTTTGTCAGAATTTTACAATTTATTTGTATCGAGTATGTTTGGTTTTCGTAAAAATGTTGTTGATTCAAAATATAGGTACTAATAACTTTTGTTCTAAACGTTTTTTTTGAATACTGAATTGTCTGACGAGAGAAACGAGACGAGACTAAATAGTAAGTCGAGAGGAAAGTTAGAGTCCTGATTTACGAAATATAGTCGAGAGACAGGCAATTACTGTTACATGAGAAAAAATGATTTGACTGAATTTAAATATTAAGAAATTTTCAATTGTTGGTTGCAGAAAAATAGTGGATCGTTAAAGCTCTTTTATTTTTTTTACATCGAATTCATATTAAACATATCAAACGACCTGTCATAACTATTATTTTGACTTTTAAGTGCAAAAACTAGACAAGACGAGACCATAGAAAACTTTTTCAAGTCAATACAATGTAAGAGAAATGGTACTCGCGTCTCGTAGCATCACTATTGGCAATGAGTATGTAAAGTAGATGTTTGTTATATTAAATTATTATTATTTAAATAAATAATAAATATATATAAAAGATATAATTGATCTTTATTAATTTTATTTATGAAATATTATTATTTTTATATGTAAAATACCAAGGTTGTTAACATTCACAGCCACCGTGATAATAGAGGGAAGTTATAGTTGAAATGCAACCAATAAAAAATGAAGAACAAAATTATAATAATAATTTAATGATGAAGCGACACCGCTACAAGTACCTGCCATCTATTGATGAATTTATTTCGGTAAAGAGCTTGTAAAAATTTAAAAGATAAGATCATCAACTCTTACCCTTTTGGATATTTCCGTCTACATTTTGTTCATTGATATCGCCTTAATGTTGAAATTAGTGACAATAAGTACCAGGCAAGTAAGATGAATATTAATTATTTCGATAAAGTGTTGAATAACTTCTATTTTAAATATTGCTCAGCATACAGTGTTATAATATTTTGCACTATTCATGATATTCATTACATAGTGGCTTTTCATTAGTATGTATATAAATGTTAATGACTCTTAATGACCATTGTTATGTTATACAAATTATACCTATTCAGAGTGTATATGTTTTACTCGTACACTTGAATAAAATGTACATTTAATGACTTGTTTCCTTTTTCGATAGTATTCATTAATATTCGTCAAAATAAAAACACGTATTTAACTAGAAAAATAAATAGGACGTGTAATACATAGAGATATGAATTCGTATCTTATAATTATGTATAGTATTTTAAAGATACACTTTGACGTCATGTAACAACGTAATTTTAACAAATCGCACGTAAAAGATATGAATTAAGCCAATTTTTTGATTATTTTTGCTTTGTAAAATTTCAAGGAATGTAAAATTTTAGATTGTAATATTTGAGAACACCGGAAAATCAAAAAAGTCTATTGGAGACTATATAAAAGAGACTAAAAATTTTATACGTGACCAAAGCCGCGAAAGAAGAAATTTTAAAGAAAAACAATATATATTCACAATATTTATCCGATTTGTAGTTAAATTTATATCATTAGATGGCATTGCTGGTCCAAAAACGGTCCCAATTTTGGTCGAAATACGATCTTTCAAAAGATCCTTAGACACATGCCTATTTTATGTAGTTTATATTCATAAAACGGAATACTATGCATTTTACTAACTTTGATAAAAGATTAAGGTTACTCAATTGAACACTACATCCGCGAACATCTATTACAAATATGTGTTGCTTTCGAGTATTTTGCTTTTATGAGAGAGACTTTACTATCAGAATACCCAGAAAAGACAAATTTGATCATTGAGTTTGAAATTTCGAAATATAAATTTAGTTGGAAAACGTGGAAAAACCACTAAAAAGTGAAAGATAAAAATTGGTAGACAAATAATAGAAACTATTTTAGGAAAATTAATGAAATTTTATGAAATATTTAGTCAAAAATCATTCCTATAAATAAAGTTCACGTGAACATTGATCAGGAAATATTTTGTATTCAAAATGCCGATATGCAGTCTAGAGAGGTAAAACAATCAGTTTTTTCTTGAATTTTTAAGATCTATAGTACTCAGTAACGTATACGGCAAAAATAAGATAAGTCAAGACTTTCCATTATCTTGTTTGCAAGATATTTCGTGATATGTCTATGGTTGCTGTTTCATCTTTTTATTTTAAACTATGATGATGCTATGCTATTTTAAACTAGAAGAATATAGTATAATAATATATAGTTTTCTATCTATGATAAAATGGTAAAAGTAAATAACAATATTTTATAACTTTATAGCATTTATTTAAGAACGTTTTGTATGTGTTATCTTAAACATATAATATACAACAGCAAACAACCATTTTACATTGTAAGTGGTCCGTATACGTTCAATATTTTTATTCTTATTGTTTCTGTATTTAAGTTTCTTATTGCATTTTATTCGGACAATAGTAGCGTGAACACTAATGAATCAGAAAATTTGGAAATCTCATAACTATTTTAGTGTTATCACCAATACAAATGTAAATAGTAAACGATTGGATCGATGGGTTATATTCGATATTAAATGTGGTATTATATTTTGGCATTATTTTCAATTTACCGTTCAATTTACAGTTGAACGTACTAATGGAAACGTTAGGGAGGTTATAGGCGTCTTGATCCACAGGCGAAATATCCCCGACTAAATATCCTAGGAAAAAATATCTCCGGAACAAAATATCACTAGACAAAATTTCCCCAAGACAAAATATATCCAGGCTATATATCTTTGAGACAAAATAATCCTACGACATACGTATTTATATAATAAAGTTTATATATAAATAGGATATGGTCAAACCCCGAGTTGGTCTGGTCTACGTGTTTTTGGACCCCCGCACTAAAAGGCGTTCTATATATTTGACATATTGTGGCAAAAACGAAAGTACTAGTTTGGAATAGTTACCTTATTTAATTTCAATAGTTAAGCATTATTTTAACTATTTCAACCGAGTACTACAATCTTTCACTGCATCAGTCATGTCCCGTGTTGGTCGGATTTGGATACACATATTTGGATGTTATTTTTCCTCAATTAAAAAGTTTACTTATTTCTCCTACTTAGATATATTATCTTAGAGTATATTTTGTTGTGAGAATATGGGAATATTTTGTCTCGGGGATATTTTGTTCGGGAACCAAAACGCATAGAACCGTTAAGGAATGAATCACCCTCTTATATTTAATTTTTTGTTTGGCTGCCAAAATGTAAGCAGAGATAGTTCGAAGTAATCGCAAACCTAGACTAGAAATAATTTAATAGAACAAAATGGAATTTGGAATTAAAACCAAACGTTTATTTTGCCTAATAAATAATGAATAATATCAGTTTGTTAGTAGTTACCGTGGTAACTCAAGGACCATCTGGTGTGTACGCAAATGCATCTAAATATGAAAGTAAATTGAGATTTGGGAGCGAGTACACTACACATACATTCCTAAAATTGGTGTTTTTGAAGAAAACTAATCATGCTATTTGACATGTTATTAATGTTTATTTAAATGAATATTTCTCGGAATTAGTCGAATTTATGCTGAAATATGATAAATTTCTACAATTTTATTTCTATTATGATAAATTTCTACAATATATACACTCCCGTTTGATAGAATTGAACCCACTTAAACCGAATCAATCTCTCATAATTTTGATTATTCTTGTAGTAAATGTTTTTGACAGATACAACATTTTATTTTATTTTTATACGTAAAAGGGAGATATAACACTTAACATGTATTTACATTTCATATTCTTATTCTTGTCTCTATCACTGACTTGTTTACATAAATAAAAAAAATAAAACTTCTATTTCTTTTTTCACATTTAAAAAATATACTACTTTGTTTATAAATAAATAATATACAGAGAGTTATAAAAGTGAGGAGTTTTATGAAATGTAAGAAAATTAACATTTCAGGTTGGTTCAATTTTATTGAACGGGAGTGTACAAAACCTAATATGTGTAATATCTCCGATATAAATTATATGTATATTCTATATATAATTCTATATTATATTACAGCAAGAGAGTTTATAACTGTCATAAAATCATTGAATACTATTTTGACAATTTGATGTACAGCGTCTAAGCAACATTGATCAGAGATAAGAAATATTGTATGTCGTCTATGTGTGCCTTTAGATATTAGAGTATCGTTGTCTGTGGTGGTTATTATGAATATAAAGTAATATTTTAAGACAAGAACAAAGTTACCACACTTAGAGAAAATTTTACTTGTTTTCTATTAGATGCAAGCACTAAAACAGCCACTGAACACGAAAGCGGCGCACTTCTTATAAAATATTACAAGCTATTAATAAGTAGATACTATTTATATTGTAATTTAAAGCTGAGCATATAAACATAATGTTAATAAAAATGTTGTTGAAATCAGAAAATACTTCAAGTTTTGAAATAAATGAGGAAATTATTTTATTAAAAATATATGTACAGTCGGTTACAATAGATGACCATTATTATGTCATAAAAATTACTGAATGAATGAGAACTTTTCAATAATCGACATTCAAATAATGTATCTTGATAATAATACCCGAGTAACTTTTAAATTTAAAATCACACCTATTATAGCAGCCATATTGATGGCCATATATTGTAACAGTGATAAATCGTATGATTTATGCTATGCTAATTTAACTATGCTAATTGAACATATTTAGTATAACATAAATAGTGTTTTAACATTTATGATACAATGTACTATATGTTGTACTATACAAGAATTGTTTTGATAGTGATTATTCAATATTTTTGGGGTCACAGTTGAAAATTATTACCATTAAATATCCAAAAATGGAGTATACGCAAAGTGAATGTTATTTTTTGACAGTTAAAAAGTAAAAACTATCCCATTCATTGAAATAGTGAAAATTCACTACAGATATGATGAAAATTTTGCGGAGACGGTTTGAAGAGTTCGCGATGTATTAGGTCGGAATGACGCACCGTCACATACAGCAATTTTGAAGATAATTAAGAAATTTGAGGAATTTGGCCAAGTCATTGAGGTAAAGTCACCAGTCCATCGCCGTAGTGTTAGGTCAGCCGAAAACATTGCTGCTGCTGTTGTTGCTATTATTGCGTGTTATTTCGCGAAGAGGAAACATCATCTGACCGCCTAATCTGTGTGATTTAACACCGCTAGACTCTTTCCTGTGAGGCTACGTTAAAGACAAAGTTTACGCCAATAATCCTACAACAATTGAAGAGCTCAAGTATACTATTTGGGCTGTTATGCGCGAAATAAAGCAACCAATGTGCGGCAGAGAGATTCAACATATCTTCAATAGAATGGAAATCTGTAATCGCAGCCGTGGTGGCCATTTAAATGATATCGTGTTGCACAAGTAGAAGGAGAGTTTCTACTTAAAATTGAACTACAAATATAGTTACGTTTTTATTAAGAAATGTGTTTTTTCTATAAAATAAAAACGACATTTCTTAATGGAAAACCCTGTACATGAGAAGTTTCCCTTCGCACCTCAGGTGCCTTTATAAGTCCCAACTTTCTTAAGTAAAATATTTAATAAATGAATTTTATGTAATACATCGAGTATAAATATACAATTTTATATGAAATGCACATGGTGTTGTATAATACATAACACGTGATTTTCATGTGTTTTGCCCAGGTGTCTGAACATTTATTTTTATTTCATTGCTTACTTAGCTAACCATTTTAGTGTTTGTGTTCCATTCGTCGTTGTATGTTTTTTGATATGAGAAAGTTTTGTTGCATACAAAACATGCTTTTCATATAAGTTTTATATATTTTATGTACTCCATGTTTAATAATGTAATAGTTTTATATCAAACCATTTGATTTATTTACGTTTCTAACTAGGTTAAATTGTGGAACGGAATGCTGATGAATTATTATTCTATTTTTTGTCTCGTTAAAAAATGTGCTAGGTAATTTCTAAACAAAAAACACATACCTACGTACACTGATAGAAGTAATCCCTTGCAGTATGAACAATTTATTTAAACCAAGCATTCTTGACTCACATATATAGGGAAGATAATATATATTTGGTATAAGAAAATAAGTATGTTGACATCTATAGTTTTGATTTGAGAAAATTATCTTACCTAAAGGTAAACTGACTCTTGACTCAAGAATCTCGAAATTTTTATCTGAAATGATAATTTCTTTGGACCAAGATGCTAAAATTTGGGACCAAAATAAACATTTGTTTAATCTAATTTAAGAATAACGAACTCTACTTTAAAGAATTTTAAACACCGTTTAAGAATTTTAGTATCTTTGCTCAAATAAACATATGTTTTTGGTTTGACTGCGTTGTTCTTAAATGAAATCAAGGGTTTCTTTATTATTTAATATTTTTTAATATTTTGAAGAAAATATATTTTCTTGAGAAAAGAAATTCCTTCTATAAGTGTAGGTAACAAAATATTTTCTTGTTTTTATTTTCAAAAAATTTTGATTTACAGTCCTTTAGTGGCTAATTTTATCATCCATATAACAAATTGATATGATAGCACATTATACTGTGACGTCATGTTTACTTTTGATATGTACACGTAGGTACTGGATACATTCTCATAAATACTATGTTCCTATATTAATCAAAAGCTAAAAGGAAATGTAGAAAATAAAAGCAATCAAAGATAGTCCATGATAACTCTTGTTATAAAATATCCAAATTTTTCTCTAATTTCTAGACCAGTTATTTGGTATATGTAGATACAAATCTGCTGAAATCTTTCGGTTTTCGAAAAAAATGTAAACAAGTATTTTCATAAAAACAATTTTGTAAACATTTCTTCTATATATTATCATGTACGAAATAAAATTTACAGACTTCGTTAAGCTGAAGGAATGCTTGACAGATAGATAAAACGTTTGCCATTTGATTTATGGTTAACTTTGAGAGATGTTTTGGTAAATCATAAAGCTTTTATACATATTGTCAGGTCTATAATTTATCAAAATACTGACAGCTAATTAAGTGTTAGTAATTTAAATTTAACATAATTTTAATTTAAATGTAAAACAAAATAAATGAACTTGTTCACAATTTTGTGTTTTCTTCAAAAATTAATGAAAAAAGCATCATACATACTCATCTGTTAACGTTTTTTTCATCATCATAAATGAAAAAGAAAAAAAAAAAGAATTATTTTTCATATATACATACCTACCAACATATATATATTTATTTAAAGTAATTTTTTTCCATGAAAACTCATTTAACGAAATGCGAATAAAAAATTTACTATCATTAAAACTGTGATGATAAAGTATATAAAAGACAACCTCATTTTTCTTTATGAATTATGATTGCATTAGATGATATATATATATGAAAAAAAAAAAATTGTACACATTTTCACATTTTAAGTGTTATCATATTATATTATATATACAGGTTTAATCAAAAATATATATTCACATTTAGATGTACAAATTGCGTCAAAGACAGGCTATCATTTCAAAATTGTATAAATGATTTGTGCCTAATTTATTCGGATTTCGGAAAAATGTTTCGAATAAATAAGATACAAATCAATTATAAAATTTTGAAATTGTATCTCGACTTTTGATGCCATTTTTACACTCGATTACTTTAATTTGTCTCAAACTTCTTTAAACAAGTACTAGAGATCAGGAGGGCAACAGCTAACTGTGGAGTTTTGTTAGAAGTGCGGCAGCTACCAATTGAGATGCATATCGTCGGTGTATAATGAGGTGCATATAGGTGCCTATATGAGGTGCATATAGGTGTATAATCTGACCTGAGGATTATTTGAGTTGACTGACTAACGGATTAGGTGTGTGAAGAGCCCCACCTATTCATTGACGGTATCCTTTGGTGACTATGCGGCGTTTGTTTTGTCACTAAAGTGAGGGTATCGAAGCTAACCTTGATATTCAGGTATTAGATTTTTTTAAAAATGGTTTTGAAAAACCGTCAATAAATAAATAGGTGGAGTTCTTCACACACCTAATCCGTTAGTCAGTCAACTCAAATAATCCTCAGGTCAGATTATACCCTCAGTCAAATCGTATAAAAGACAGAAATTTTTTAATATCATTGTGAGACACGCACCAAGTTAGCAACAAGCAACATATCTCTGAATCCATATCCCAAATATAGTTACGATTAGCAAATTCATACTGATGATGACTACATTGTAGTCAAAATACGTATTTATAAAATACAATGAAATGTTCTAGGAATAGGGGCAACATTTGAAATGTAATATATTTTAAAGTTTAACCCTATATTTATTTTAATTTTATATAATTTTTTTTAACATGATAGATGAATGTAAAATGAAGCTATTATAGGTGTATAATATTTATATATGATACCTATTCTGTACCAATGCATCAGTGTATATATGTGTGTGTGTGTATGCAAATGAATGAGTATTACTTTGTATAGAAAATATTACTATGTAGATATAAATATAAAAGTACGAATATATATGAATTGAATAACTTTTGAGAAGTGATGAGAATGACTGACTCTATGAATACTTTTATACAACATACAAATAATAATAATAATAATAATTATATGAAGCTCTCTTGTTGCTATTTTTATTTTTTTAATATTTTTATTATTTTTTGTGCAATGAAAAAAAATAAATTCTTTGTTTTATTATGAGTAAAAATTAAATAAAAATTTTTTTAATTAATACTAATTAACAATAATTGATGTAATCTACAGAATATATACCTACAAGTTCAATTAGCATGCGATACTTTTGTATTTGATTTTAAATGTATAGTCCAACAAAATGTTACCCGGTAAAAATGACAAGACAAAACTAACACGTTTCAATCGGTATACATAGTTAGTAAACATATTTTCTCAAGAACACTAACAATCACATAAGCAAGTTTTACTGTTATGTTGAACCTTTATCAAACAAACACAAAAACAACAATCGTGTTATATAAGGAGTTAGTATTTAAATGTAATATTACTGTGTATTTACAGTATATTTAAAATTGCGCATACACCGCTTCAAATTCATGAAGATAAAAAATAAATATTTTCATTACATGGATCAATTTATGGCATAAATTTCGTTATAATACCAAGTAGTGTGGTATTGGTTTTATGATTTAGTGTGTGATTTTGGGTTTTGTGTGATTTAGTTTTTAGTGGTGATGAGATGAAAAGTGACAAGATGATGATAGTGTTTTTCAGTGATATTAGTATTTTTTACAGCGTATATAGCCTCAGCAAATAAAATTTAAGAAATATTATAACAATAAGATGAAGAAGATCCGAGTTTTTACCACTTAAAATAAATTGAAAATTTTTCCCTTTGATTCGAAACAATCCAGTAAGTAATGTTCGATACAAATCCAGCTACTTAATTGCATTCATGAAAATATTTCTTTAAAATATCTACTAATGGATCATTAAATTAAATTAAAAATATCATTAAATTCATAATGCAGTATTTAATGAAAGGTCTAGAATCTGAACATTCCTAAGTTAGTTATTCAGTTTATTTAGCTTTTCCAACCTCAATTTACATAGATAGATAGCTTATAGATGCTGCCCTGATGCCTGAGGATGTGATGCCTGAGGATGTGAGTGGTGGAAGGAATTTTTGTGTATAGACTAGGAATCGGCAGGATATGCGGCTGCAGCCGACTATGGTAGGAACTACGCCGATATCTGAAGTTCGTGAAGAAAACTGCAATAAACCTTCTCACAGTTTAGTCAATTAACCGCCCCCATTTTTTTCCCTTAATAATTGACAAACTGCCGATGTCGGGTTTCGAACCCATGACATCCCAGTTTCCAAATAGGCATACTTCGCAGACATAACGCCTTAGACCGCTCGGCCAGTTGGACTGGTATAAGCAATCCTCAATATGCGTGTCTTATAGAATTTTTGGAGAGTACTTTGTCTGATGCGATTACCAAACCTTTTTATTTAATTTAACGTTTAGTATCTGTCGTTCTTAGAGGGAGACTAACGTCCAAAAGCAATAGATAGTTTTGCATTAGAGGTCTGCAAAACGTAAAGATAATATAAAAACTCAATATCGATTTTGGAGGCTACAAGCATAACCAGTTAGTATTCTCAATAAAGACCATTTACATTTGATTTGTGTCTTATTCATTCGGTTTTGAATAAATTTTCGAATAAAAGTTATCCGAAGCATTTTTTCGAAAACCGATGCAATGTTAATATTACAACAGTTAATCTTCAACCAACTAACTAGATAGACGAACACAATTGTGCTTCAATTTCGTACCTGTATAAAAGGTGTAATCAAACCAGTGGAGAGAAACTGCCATCTTAGCTGATTTTGATATCTCGCTGAACAGAGAATACAATAAAACCTATTTTGACAAAATGGAAACCCGACTTCAAAAATCAAATATTCTAAAACAAAAATTGCACTAAAAAGTAAAAAAATAATTGCATATTCTTGTGCCAATTTTAGTTCACCTAAGCAAAAAATTTTAAATATATATGTACAATTTTTTTCTTAGGTGAACTAAAATTGGCATAAGAATATGTAATTATTTTATTACTTTTTAGTGCATTTTTTGTTTTAGAATATTTGATTTTTGAAGTCGGGTTTCCATTTTATCAAAATAGGTTTTATTTCTCGCTTTTTAGTGACTTTAAAGTTCTATAACTGATTTTATTTGTCTAAATATGGGTAACTAATTTTTAGTGCATTTTTTTATAACACATTTTTTTTTATCCGTTTTTTTTTTTACAATTTTAAATGCGTTTTTTCATAACAGATTTTCAATTTTTTTTACAAGCATTTTGTATTTTTTTTTGTAAAAATTTTTTTTTTTTGGGGTCGATTGTTTTTTGTAAAAAATTTTTTTGAAGTCTTTTCTTGTTTTCCCATTATAAATCGGTATATCCTTTCAAAAAAAAAAAATTTCGCATAAATCGGTTATCACATATAAAATGATGGTTTTCCTCGATTTCCAGGGGATCCCTTCATCAGAATGCGATTTGTTGACAATGGGACCAATCGGAAATCAAACTCTTTAAAACAAACAAAAAATTCAAAATCGGTTAATAAATGACGGAGTTCTGAGGTAACAAACATTTTAAAAAAAATATAAAAATAAAAAATACAGCCGAATTGAGAACCATCCTCCTTTTTGAAGTCGGGTTAAAAAAATATTGTCAGTACCATAATAAAAGTTTTTGTTATCCGATTCAGTGACCACAGATGACACAATGTTATAAAATAAAGTTGACACAATTATACATACACATTTGTTTAATACCTTATATATATATATATAAATATATATATATATATATATATATATATATATATATATATATATATATACATATATATATATATATATATATATGTATATATATATATATATATATATATATATATATATATATATATATTATATGTATATATATTATAACATGGCTTTCCCATTTTTACGGTTGTTTAGAAATATATATATATATATATTTGCTATCATTATTATCGCAGTAAAGTATCAAATATTACATTTATGAATCCAGGTAAGAGGTGGGTCCTGCCTTTATCACAAAATGATCATTACACCTTCATTAATTATCCTTTTCACGTTTCAGCACACCTTTTAAATACTATATTTATTTTATATACCTATGTACCTATACCAATATTTTATATACCTTTTTATATATAATATGTTATTTTGTTATAGTTTAGGGGTATATAGATTGTATGCGCAGTAATTAGTTATTTGTGAATAGAATGTCATGTATACCAGTTCCGTCAAAACTTTCTATCAAATACAAACATTGTGGGCAGTTAAAAACAGATAATAGGATACACCGTTTTTTTCTCGAATGAGTTCTGTAACAGAAAAACGTATTACACGTTATCAACATAAAAAATATTTCTTGACTTATATAAAATCTAAAGTCATCACCTCGTTTGCTTTAATAATGACTTCTAAATTAATAGTTTGTTTTGAGTTACCAGCCTAAATGCTCGGGCGGTCTAAGGCGTTATGTTTGCGCAGTATGCCTACTTGGATACTAGGAGGTTATGGGTTCGAATCTCGACTTCGGCAGTTTGTCAATTATTAAGAAAAAAAGGGGCAATTATTAAGAAAAAAAAAGATATGGACAAGCACAAAGTAACCGGCTATGCTTGAGAAAATTTTCTGCAGTTTCCTTCACGAACTTCAGATATCGGCGAAGTTCCTATCATAGTCGGCTGCAGCCGCATATCTTGCCGATTCCTAATCTGTACACAAAAATTCCTTCCTCTCCTCTCACATCCTCACATCCTTAGGCATCATAATGGTCCTTATGGTCGACGTGTAGCCCGCCCAGGGTAGCCTCTACAATCTATCTATCTATCTGTTTTTAGTTCTTTTTCGGACAACTTAAGATCAACTCAAAAATTTTTTAATTGACATTTAACAATTATACTTCACAACAACGTGTAAAAGTATTGTTGTATGCACGAAATAACTCAAGTATTTCGTGCATTCAAATTGAATTATTGCAACAATTTGTGACAATTTGCGCGGAATTTGCGGAATTTTGTCACACAAATGGCCGCTTTTTCGTGTATATAGTAAGACTATTGCACCACGTTGTATAATTGTTCGTTTAAAAATTTTTGAGATGATCTTCAATTATCTGGAGAAAAAAAAGTAAAATCAATTAGTTTAGAAGTTATAATTAAGGAAGTGATGACTTTTGGGACGCCTTGTATTACTCTTACAATTATATGATTGATTATTAGTAGCTTGTCGCATGAAATACTTATTAGAGTAATAGAGTTCTCGGATATTTTATAACTAACTAAACAAAGTTTTTTAATATATACGTTTTTTAAATATCGGATAAGTCAAAAACGGGAAAACATTACAAACTTTAAGAAACTTTAAGACAATCATTTTTTAAACAATAAACTTTTGATCACCACAAGACAGACATCTATATACATTTGTGGGTGTGTAGAAATAATTAAAAGTAGGAATAAGCAGTTCACTGATAAAGAGCTTAGTTATTTTAGGGAATTTACGCAATGTAAAATTTAAATTTGAAAACTTTTCACTTTTTTCACAAAATTCATCTTGTGTTATTTGTTCTTAACAAAAAATAGACAAAATGTTCGAAGGTTCTCGAAATTCACTTTTCTTAGAATAAGAAATTTTTAAACCATGCTGCGTATATTGAGGAAGTATTTGCCAAATTAAATTCATGTTCATAATGCTCTAGTAATAAATTATGAAATGAATTTGAATCATGCTGTGTTTTATTTATTAAGATGATTATTGAAGTAAAATGAGAAAGTATCTGTGCATTTTGTTTCAAGCATGTTCACGCAAAGGTTCTGTAACATAAACACGTGTAAGATTATACATGATAATTTTACAATTTGAACGCAAGAAGTGGCGCGGGTTCTGTTCTACCATGATAAAATATAGAATCATTAGTTTTAGATATAATATACACTTTTTCTATTATAGTTTTTCACTACTATATCATTTTATTAAACTTTTGTATCTTAATAGTAGTGTTGACCTTATTTAATATTAATTTAATAAATTATTTAAAAAGGAGTATAACCTCTTACGTGCGTACATAAGCACACATGAATTTTTTTTCAAAGTACTTCGATGTTGTATCCGCTTCATTAATGTTGAATATTAAATTTCCATTGTTATAGCTCTTTCCATTCTCCAAGATAAAGGATTCATTTGTTTATACGAGTATAGAAATAATTCTGATTTTAAATTTCACTAATTTGTTGTCTTGATAGTTCACATTGATTTAAAAAAAAACCATTCAAATAATTTGAAATGCCACACAACCTCTTTATAAATATTTCAGTCTGTGTATAGAGGGTTCACTGAATATTTTTAATAGCTGGCCATAACGATATGTTATATTGTTACCTTTTGAAGAATTTCCTAATATAAGTTTAGAGTTGTAAATGATTTATTTCCGTCACACCTGAGACTTAAAGACCAGTTACCCTGAAACATCTAGTAGACATTCTCCTAAATTCTATATTTTGAGAAACTGAACTCTAAGTACAGATAAGACAAAAACTGTTTACCAAGAAACTACAATTTACAAATAGTAAATACGACTTTTACAGCTTTAAATGATATATTTCTATCACTCCTGTGACATCCTGTTATCCTGAAACATCCTGTAGACACTCTTCTAAATTCTATATTTTAAGATACTGATCTCTGAAGTACAGAAGAGAAAATAAACTGTTTACGAAGAAACTACAATTTACAAATAGTAAGTATAACTTTTACAGCTTTAAATGATTCATTTCTATCACTCCTGTAACATCCTGTTATCCTGAAACATCCTGTAGACACTCTTCTAAATTCTATATTTTAAGGTATTGAACTCTTAAGTACAGAGAAGAAAATAAACTGTTTACGAAGAAACTACAATTTACAAATAGTAAATATAACTTTTATGTATAAATATGGTGGAAGCGCAAATAACTGTATACTTCATACTAAGAATTGATATATTTGATAATTTAATTGCATCTCCACCATTTACTCAGTGGAACATAATATTTATTTAACATCAATTGAATATTAATAAAATATCAAATAGAGAAAATTATCAGTGAAATATTATTAGAAATATCAGAAGTGTTTATTTATTTCAATAAATAAGCAAATAAGCTTATATCAACTATAGAATTTCCAATTAATTATGATTCCTGGAATCTCTGATGCGATAGTATTGTCTGTAGAGAATTGAATAAAATAATATTGTTTGATCGATGCCGATAATTTTATAACTATATTTTACGGTACTTAAATCGTTCTGCATTCTTAATTTTATAAAATTTTCAAGTTTCGTTTTAAGGGCTAATAGTTTAAGAAAATGTGAATAAAATGGTTGAGTTATAAACATTGACAACACTCTTTGACATAAAAAATGATTGATATGAAAATGTTGTGATATTTAAAATATCTCTCTCTTTATATATATATATACATATATATATATATATATATATATATATATATATATATATATATATATATATATATATATATATATATTAAATATCATATACATTTTCATATCAATCGTTTTTATGCCAAAGAGTGTTGTCTATGTTCAGACATTTTACTTAAATGTCGAATTAAGTGAATACTGATCATTTGAATTTGTATAATATAACTGGAAAGCAACCAATGGATAAAAAGACGTCCGTTTACAAGAAAGTCACAAAGAGAGTGAAAGATCGTATGCATTCCACTACCATAACGTCTCAGGTAGCTTTATGGCAGAGCATAGGTCTAGAATGCCAGAGGTCGTGGGTTCGATTCCTATCCTAGATGTGTATGATTTTTCATATCAAGTACTTGATTTCAAAGACTGTTATCAAAGTTCAGACATATTACTTAAATGTCAAATTATGTAAACGCTAGTCATTTCTAATTAACAATAAAAAAATAATTTAATTATATACTCGTATATATATTTATTCATTTATAATATTTTGTTTGACTACCTTGTTTAACATCTTCTAGAACCAGTGTTAAACATCGAAAGAAATTTAAGGAGTACTTTCTCCAGCATTTATGACTCATCGATGTATACTTTTTCTTCAAATACTTTTAGTGCATTTACTTTTTAGTGCATTAATTAAAAACGTGATTTCATTTTTTTATTTAAACTTTTTAAATGTTGGTAGTTTTCGAGATTTGCTAAGTAAAATGGACCGACATTTTATGAAATTTTTGGGAAAATAACTTTATCAGTACCAATGCCAATAGCTTAGCTTTATTAAATGGAATCGGCGTTAAGTATTGAAAAATAATTAACACTCACGACGTTGTGTAAAATCAACTACTTTCCAAAATATTTATCAAACTTTCATGAGAATCTCTGCGTCTTCTTTAAATACGGAATCTGAAACCAAAAAACCACTAACATAAAATTACTTTTATCTTATTTTCCAATATATGTTGTGAATTAAATGAAGTGAAAAAGCGTGTCAATAATAAATTATATTCACACACAAAAATCTCAATGTGGTTCGACCTTGATTTTAATGGACTAATAATGGCGTCAACCATTGAACTAATATTTGAATATGTCTGGAGCCAAAAATCTACATTTATAATTTTTTTTTCTTCGAGATTTTAATAAAATCACGATATAATGTATTATCGACTATCAAAATGGGAATTGATGAGCAAATCCAGTTAGTTTTTGAGAAAATTAGTTCGTATCAAAAATACGAATACTTTTTAAATAAAGCTTTAATTGGATTTTCTACTATAAAAACATGCTAGAAAAACATCTGGGAATCATCATTTATTTTATGTTTTGATCATGACCAAACAAAAATAACTATGCATTAATCACACAAAGTTCCTAGAAAGGTAATTAAGATTTCGTTTTGTTTCTGCTATTTCATATTTTGAAAGCTTAACGTAAATTCAGGATATTAATAGTCATTTGACAATATCTAGACATACTTGTGGCAATGTTAAAACTTTCTATGAGAATAATTTTTTACAAATCCTCATAGGAAAATGGCGAGACAGCTAAGATATAATCTGGTATACAGATGGATCCAAAACCTATACTGGAGTAGGATCAGGATTATACTCTGATCGACCAAGTGCGAATATCTATGTCAATCTTGGTAAATATGCCTCGATATTCCAGGCTCAAGAGTATGCCATAAATAGACATGTAGTTGAGAATCATCAAAATTATCCTGGAGTTTATCAACTCACTGAAAAACTGCCTGCACATTCAAAAATCGATGGAAACAAGAAGGCTGATGTTTTAGCCTGAATGGATGCTAGTGCTCCACTAAACCTCTCAGAACTGTTTTTTGGAGTACCGAAATGCACAATAAATTATAAAATAAAAGATTAGGTGGTACACGAGTCCAACCGTTCTTGGGTAAATACGCCAGGATCATGCAAAGGCCATTTTAAAAAACTTCTCACGGAAAAAAACCTCTGAACGTTTACTCAGATTTTGTCATCAACAGGAAACCGGAATTTAATTATGTGTTAATGCGCAAGCTTCTCCCTTAAGAGGCACAATCATTTGGGACGTACAGATCTCAGATGGTATCAATGAAGTGATGCCAAGTGGTATACTAACGTTTATCAAGACTATAAGACTCCTTTGAAGGAAAGGAGGTACAATAAGAGATCAGAGATTTTTAATTTTTAAGGAATCACAATCATGTGATTAACCTTGCCAAATATCAAATATTAAAAGTTTTGTCTAATATCGAGTCTCGAATTTCTTAAAAGTGAGTGTAAAGATGGGCAATCATTTTCACGCAATGAGTCTATATTTTAATGCGAGAATATAAAAAAATAAATTAAGCCATCGCGACGACGCCTGGCAGATATAAAACATCGAAACTATTTTGTATAGAAAATATTCCTGAAAGGATGGTTTATTAAAGGGGATAAATATGGCATAATCAAAAACAAAATATTAATATTTTTTTTTACGAAAAAATTTATTCTTTATCTTTAAAAAATACATATTAATTTAATACCAAAAAATAATAAAATAAATAATTTCTTAAAAATTAAAACGGCTCAACTCTTGCAATCAGTTACTTAAACTATTATTATTATTTTTAACTATTTTGTATAGAAAATATGTATTGTCCACCTATGAATGAGTTTTTGAACCTATATATGTACCGCTACCTATAAGAATATTTTTAAAAATTGATTTGTTATATGTAATATCAACTGTGAACAACTTGTTGATCGCGTGGCGTGTAAACATCGCCGAGCCAACAGACAGGATAACACGCCGCAATAAATGTTTCACATCAAAAACCTTCTTATGAAAATTGGTCACACCTTTTTTTTGAGTATATTTTTTACTTTGTAAAACATATCAAAGTTATAAATTTCCGCTAGTTTCCTATTTTGCTCAACACAACGTGTTTGTCTAGTCGCAGGTTAACACGCCGCAATAAATGTTTCACAACAAAAACCTTCTTATGAAAATTGGTCACAGCTTTTTTTTATTATACTTTTTACATTGTATTTTGTAAAATATATCAAAGTTCTAAATTATCAGCAAGTTTCCTATTTTGCTTGGCACAACGTGTTTGTCTAGTCAAATAACAATTTGTCGTAATTTTTCTAATGTATGCGCATCTATCTGACGTATATATTTGATTAGAGATGATACAAGTATATTCTACTTTTATTTTTCTCATAGCGTACAAGAGACATCAAGAGTAGAAAGAATTATTACCTGTTTGTTTTCTGTTATTCTTATATACACAATATACTCGTATATCTATGAATGTCATCATAGACTAGGAATGTGTTTACTTTTCATTAATTTTTATTTTTATACAAAGAAAAGAGTTTTCATGCATTTTTAATAAATAAATAGCGGAAATATTTTTCACTATAGAAATATATTACAGTATATATTATATGTGTATGTGAGTGTACTTGAGCTGTACAGGGAGTTTCTAAAAATACGATCAAATGTTAAAACCTAAAGGAGTTATAGAAGAAGAAGATTTAAATGATACATCTAAAAAAACTGATTTAAAACGATCAGAACTTGCACGATCTCTATACACAGAAGTTAACAAATAGCTTTAACGTATATCATTGAATATATACACACATAATAGTATTTATTTTCTATCAAAATTGAATCTGAAGGAAAGTATGTAAATTAGTGAGCTACTAGCTATATTTAATTCGTATACGAAACAATGCTTAAGGATGTTCCAGCATACACCACTTTTTGACTGATTTTGCTCATTTTTTTTCACAGAGTAAAAATCACGTTTTCTAAATATTAAAAGCTAAATATTTATAAAGCTAAATATTGTAAAGCTAAATATTTATTATATAAATTTTTTTTTTAAATCCTATGTTACCGTTTTGTTTTCAAAATATAAAAGTTTTAAATTATTCCTTTTCTTAAACATAACATTATTTTGTGTATGTGAACAGTGTTTTTGTCTATGTGTTGTATATGTGTGTTTATGTATTGATGCTATAATAAAATCAAACCGGTTTGTTGTACTGATTGCATAACACAATGCTGGAACATCGTTAATACATACGTTATTTATGGACATATACAAACGTTATATCAGTAATGATTTTGTAATTTAAAGTTTTTGTCAATCAAAATCTGGATTTTGATTTCTCTAATGCTACAATAACAAAGATGAAAATTTAGTACCCCTAGCTCTTGAAAAAATTGTTTATTTTTGCTCACTTGATTATTCTTGTAGTAAATGTTTTTAACAGATACAACATTTTATTTTATTTTTATACGTAAAAGGAGAATATAACACTTAACATGTATTTACATTACATATTCTTACTCTATAACTGACTTGTTTACATAAATAAAAATTATAAAACTTCCATTTCTTTTTTCACATTTAAAACATACTACTTATCTTTTTTTATAAATAAATAATATACAGAGAGTTACAAAAGTGAGGAGTTTTATGAAATGTAAGAAAATTAACATTTCAGGTTGGTTCAATTTTATTGAACGGGAGTGTACATAGAAGCTTAAATAAAACATTGTTATAAAATAAAATCGTATAATTATTGCAGTTTTGTCCTAATACCACTTAAGATTATTCTTCTTGAAAAAACTCAAAGAATCTGGGTTGAAATATTGTCGTAAATATTTTGAAATACCCTATATATTATGTATATGAAGTATATATGTGTGTACATTTACTATAATATATAGTAAAATATTCCTATTTAACTAAATAAATAACCGTATAGAATTTACGTTGTATATTTATTATAAAAACGTAGTAGTGTTTATTTAGTTTTAAATACAATGATTTTCAAAAACAATCTTATGATCGTAAACTTATACAAAGTACTTGATAAACTTTGGAAGTAAAGTTTATTTTAAAGAAAGTTTTTATATTTCATTAAATCAAGATTTTAAGTAATTCTTATTCTATTAATTTGTTAACTGAAGTAACCGGAGTTGCCCGGCGAGCTCTAAACAATATGAGGCACTGAAAAGGGGGTAGATGTTGTTCTTATATAATTGTTTGAATTTTGAATCTCTTATATATGCAACACCTCATATATATATGCAACACCTTACACTAAACACTATGTACAGTATGTATAAGTAAAAATACATCTATTATGAGTGTTTTGTGTAAATATCGTTCGCCATCTCGTTTGATTTGCTATTAAAATTTTGGTTTGTTTTTTTCTAGGTATGGAAATGTTTGATTGAAAAATACAACATCGAATTATTGTTTATTGCCTTGGGGGGTAAGTAAATTTTTATGCAGACTAGATAACATTTTCACAAAGTACATAAAATATTGAAGTATATTTTATTGATTTTAAGTAATAAAATATATTACACAGATTATTTGAAATATGATCCCACCTTACTGAGCGGTTATTGGCTGTCGATCGATTTTGACAACATAGCAAATTGAAAATCATAGTACTGCATATTTTATGCCCCCTTTAGTAATCATCGAGCTTTTTCTGCCGTAGAAAGTTTGATAAATACGGAATTATAAAAGATAAAAACTTGAAACACACTGTATCGAAATACATTAGACCGTTATATATTGTTGTTATATATTATACATACATATATGATACACGTATGTATGTACATTATCGCGTGTTGACAAGCTGTCTTACAAACGAAGTATGGCGCCTAATTTGCACCCAGCAGCGACGTCGATTACTTTGGCGCCGTGTCACATACATACATACACAACAATATTCAACTAAAGGGTATATATATATATGAGTAAATATCCAATATAAATTCGTAAAATAAGTACTGGTTGATCTGTGGAAGATTATTTAAGATTCTCCATGATGTTAACGTCCAGTAATCTATTAAATAACAGGATAACAGGAATTTGGACAAGAGTTGATTATCCGTAGTTGATTATAATTAATTTCAGTTGCCTGAGGAAGTATAAATAATATACGAAACGTTGCAATCATGTAATAGTTAACTGTTGGTTATTTGTCCAAATTCCTGTTATCCTGTTATTTAATTATTTAAAATGTATATTGAATGTAAACTACATTAATCTCAAACCAAACCTAGGGTTCGAGGTATTATCTCACTTGGAGAATATAAATTCCGTAACTTAAAATATTTCAAAGAAAAATGTCGGTACAGGATTCGAGGCTCCATTCTCTTATTAAATGAATAGTAGTTCAATCAAGATAAAATAATGGTAATCTAAGTAGATAGTTAATCTAAGAAGGTAGCAATCTAGGAAGTTTAGGTCATTATCCGTAAATAGAATTAAAAAGTATATCATCTATTAGCGACCTGTGAAAATTTGCTTTTATAGTTCATCATGTCTAAAGCAGATGGTATGCTATGTCAATTTTAGCATATTGGTTGATAGTTTGCACTAATAGATACTATGTCGCAACTATATGCAAAACTAAATTAATTCTTGATTGTGAACGTGTATGGAAGTTTTGGCTGTGCGCAGTTTTTACAGTATGAATCTGAAGAAAACCTCAATCGGGTTGTTCTTTTGACACACTTTAGTTATTGCGATTTTCTTCGACCAGAAAAATATGAGCAAAAAGAATGTTGATGGCAAGGATGGTAGCAAAATTATTTAGATTGTATTCGGATGCTTACTCACATCCAGCGCTATCCAGAGTTTTTTGGACTTGCCTTGACGCTGTGTATGCTGACAAAGCACGCTTATGTTTAAGTTCCACGATAGACACCACGCGCATAGAAGCTGTCTCTATTGAGTACAGGCAGTAAAAGCATCAACGCTAAATCGTATTAACATCTTTATTATGTGCACAGTTACCAAGTTAGGGTGTGTGTAGGATGGAAAAATGTTTAGGAGTTTTTTGCATTTTTTAAATTTTTTGAATATTTTAATTCATTTTTTTTAATAAACAAAAAACCACACATAACATACAAAATATTATTATAAAATAACCTACATTACCGACATTATCGTTTTCAAATTGTCAGTTTATGGGGTCACATTTTCGAAAAACAAAACTGGCCATAGTTTTTTTGCAAAATTATGAAAAATTATATGCATTCCACCAATATATATCATCTACTAGCCCAGAGGCAGCGTATTGGTCTAGAATGTCGGGTTAGTGGGGTCGATTCTCATCCAAAATGTGTATGAACTTTCATATCAAGCATTTGATATCAAAGAACGTTAAAAAACAGGGTAAAGTAGATAGATATGAAATAAAATGTTATCGAAAACCATTTTTGACACCTAATATTGTGTGAAACTCTGGTATCCAATTTTAAATCGTTCCGTACAATTTTCTAAAATTGTAACATAGTATATGCAACATCAACAACTCCATATACACAACAATTCATAAAAATGTATATATATATATGGTGTTCTGAAATTCATTAAAGAAAACTATACCACGGTGTAGAGCTGGAAAAAAACAAACAAAAAAGTTTAATAAAGTTAATAAAGCCATGCTAGGGTAGCGACATTCAGAGTTTTCAATAAGTGTAGCGACACCCACAAAATGGTTGAATTTATTAATGTTTAATTACATATATCTGAAAAACTAAGCGTCAAATCGAAAAACTTTATAAAGTTTAGTAAAATTTTTCGATTTGACACTTTGTTTTTGAGATATAATTAATTAAACATTAATAAATTCAACCATTTTGTGGGTGTCGCTACACTTATTGAGAACTCTGATTGTTGCTACTCTAGCATGGCATTTATTTTGTTTGTTTTTTCCAGCTCTACACCGTGGTATAGTTTTCTTGAATGAATTTCAGAACACCCTGTATGCACTTATATGAGGCAACCCCATGAGAATTTTATTTCCATGTTGTTCTTTTCTTGTATTTATATTATGTATTCACTACGTTCCATCAACTGTGCTGCTGGCTGCTTGTTGCCTGCCTACATACAGAGTACAGAGTATGTGAACTCAGTTGTCTTCCACTTCTAACATCATATGTAAGTACTACAACATATGATGATGTTATGTTGACCTTCCTTGCTTGCTTGCCATTCTTCTTGATTTCATATATACACACACACACATACACACACACAGACATAAACATGACACAATGATGTTGTAAACAAATAGCATGAAGTGTTGTGACACATAGAACACACAGTTTACTTTGGTATTTTCAATCAAAATTCTTCTGGCAACATTATTATTTGAAGTTGACATACATTCTATAAGACATTTGTTGTTGGTGTTGTTTGTACCTATGTGTTTTCCAAATTATGATTTATAAAAATATTTTGTATTGTGTTGTTGTATAGGGTGGCGCGTTTATGATGGAAAGACTCATAAATGCACAGAACAAAGAACCAAAGTTGTTCAATTTTATTTTGAAAGTCAGCATTCGATTATTCAGACACAAAGATCATATCGAAATTTCTTTCATGTTCCGACAATTTACCGATTGGTTCAGCGTTTTCGGTAACATAGAGATGTCTGTGATCTTCCGCGTGCTGAAAGACCTCGTGCAGTTCGAAATGATGTGAACAAAATTGCTCGGGTGCAAGCAAGTGTTGAGGAAATCCACGAAACTTCCACCAGACGACGTTCTCAGCAGTTGGTGATGTCTAGGCGGTCTTTGCAAAGAATTTTACATACGTTACACCTTTTCCCATGTAAGATTAAATTGGTTCACGAGTTAAAACCAAATGATGCACAAATACACATTCATTAAATAAATCATAACGTTACTTATGCGCCACCCTGTATAAGGAGAAAAGGAGAAGTTTAGTTTAGACATGCTATAATAATAAAAATCATACTTTATTAGCTCTGTCTTTGACAATACATTGTATAGTAAGTAATACAATGCATGTAAATAGGATTGGGTAAACGAAAGAGAAGTAGGGTATGCAGCTATTGCCGTTTTCATTAAGAACTACCCTAGTAAAGGTGTCCCATAATTAACGCTAGATTCGAATTAAATAGAAAACACTTTTTTTTTTCAATTGTATTTTTTTTGTTTATTGAAACATAAAGTACATAGGTTCGGGTTATGTATGGAATAGCAATTCGGGAAAATGACCCCCGCAGCTTTGCTGGCACATACGCACTTTTTTATCGAAATTTTCCAGGAGCATTTTGCAAAAATGTGGCTGAATTTCGTTGATACACCAATGAATCTTTTCTTTCAATACACTGGTAGATGTAGGCTTGTTGGTATAGACCTTTGACTTCAAATAACCCCATAGGAAGAAATTCAATGGTGTTAAATCTCATGATCTAGGAGGCCAATTTTGAACACCGAAACGAGAGACGACATGTCTCAAGTAGTAATTGGATTGTTTCACGGTTTTGCACCGTCTTGTTGAAACCACACATCCTCTACATCAATATCATCCAATTTAGGGAGAAAGAACTCGGTTATCATATTTTAATATCATATCAATATTTTGTATAGAGTGCGGAAATTATCGATCAAAAATTGCTTTTCAGAAATTGAATTGGGGTATCTGTTATACTCAAACCGAAACTTGCATCGATCTCCCCACACTTTTCATCTTTTTGTAATTAATTCAATTCTTACCTTCCTGATAAAGCTCGGCTACAGTTCTTATGTGCGCATCCCTTTACAACTGAAGTAGTAAATGATCCTAATTTTAATTAAATTATACACAATTTGGTAATTTCAGATATAAAAATATATTATTTTTATGAAATTTTCATTATTTCAAACTTGTGTGTTTTATTAATAGTAGGATACTATTTTAATGAACCTAGGCTTAATTGTTTAATCGTTTGTACAAAAACCTCAAAAACTAATAAAATAAAAATAGAAGATCATTAACTCTTAACGTACAAAAGGACTATAGACAGGGGCAGTAATCTAAATATTATATGTATGCCTAATTATTTAGTATGGTATATTTAAATATTATATTATAGATAGACCTTTAATAAGGTTTTCTACATTATAATATCTAATATAAACGAACTATATTATATATAAAGCTCATAAAATATGGTCATTTTATTTTGTTGAAATAAGTATAAGGATATAATACATTAGTTATAATATATATATATATATATATATATATATATATATATATATATACATATATATACATATATATATATATATATATATATATATACATAATATATATATATATATATATATATATATATATATATATATATATATATTTATATGGAAAATGTATGTAGTATTAAATAGTAAACACGTATGGAAAATATCTATATTTAATTACTTACAATGAGGTCTATCTTTGTACATGTTTATGGGAAAACATAGAGGCTCCACTATGCTGAAGACGGCATTATATCTGTTACTAAACGAAGTAGTTAAACAGTATCAGGTTCCTTGTAAAACTGACTAGGCCATTTATTTCATTCAAGCATTGTATGAAAATTTTACAACTGTTTTAAAACTGGAACTAAACATGTATCCATACATCTCCCAGCATTGATCTACTTTTGTCCATTCACGAGCTCAAGGGCAATTGCTAGAGCTCTAAAACATTCCCAATTGCAGCTCGTGTTCTCATGAGGGTGAAGGAAATGTTTTTTTTGTTTTTTGAGATAGAGAAAAGTTAAAATTCATGACATGTTGCGTTTTTTAAGACAAACTTTTTTTCATAACTTGAATCTTCTTACGATAGTTTTAGCTCAAGCATCCGTAGTTACTGTGATTATATAGAAATAAGTACCCTGCATAGTGATTACAGGCGTATAAATTTACATATATATGTATATAGTATCTTGGTATACACAACAAAAGTCATATTTTTTATATTTCTGTTCGTGCGTAGAAGTAAAATAAACAAGAGACCCACTGATAAAATAATTCTTCCATATATTCAGGTATCCTTACTACTATATAAATGTAAAAGTAAGTCTATTTGTTTGCTATCTTTTCACGACTAAACAGCTAAACGGATCGTAATGAAATTTGGCAAAAAATAATCTTAAAGGGGGTGAACATTATAAGAAAAACACACAGTCAAACATAGAATCTCCTTTTTTTTTGAAGTGGGTTAAAATTTTTGTTGATTTTATCATTTCCACAGAAACTATACTTCTAAAAAATAACTATAAAATTATTTTATTAAAATTTTGTTTCAATTTTGAATTGTCAACTTTGATTGTCGTTTCCATATTAATTATAAACCATAATAGCACACTATAAATCGATATATATTGTTGTATATTGTATATATATATCATATAGCGCGTGATACAGTCGCAGAATACAGCTAGTTTCATGTAAATTTCTAAAACTTAAATTTTTTATATTCCCAATGACAAGTTTTAAAGATTACACCTGTATATTCCAAACACATAACTTGGGCTTAAATTAATGAAACCCATCCAGTGTCTCGTATAAAACAGTTCAGAATGTTATCAGTTAAAACTTGTGTAATATTTATGGAATAATCTATTTGTGTTTGATACTCATCTAACCTTATTTGATACAATACAAAATGTCACCACCTTAAATAATCTTAAAACTCTCTGTATAAATGTCTTGTATGTATAAAATAAATTGAATTCGTACGGTACGGCTCAACATACTTTTATGGTTATGTTTACACCAGAGTTTGATCATAATATGTGAAATTCTTCAGATGAGCAGCTTTTTGTTCGTATATGTTTTTAGGATTATATGTATACAGGAAATTTTTCAGGAAATACATGCTATTTTTTGTTTGTTTACTAAATTAAATAATAAAAGTCTATAAAAATAATTTTCTTCAAATTCTATTTGTTTTTCAACCCTTAGTTAGTCGAAGACATTTCGATTTTTTAATTTTATGCAAGATTTACTATGAGCATGTCAGGTGATTTACGCTGAAACTGTTTTGTTGAAAAAAATGTCGATCAACAGTTGTTCGATATCAAAATAAATAGTATTTAAACATGTTTTTGAAAAAGAAATGGGTTCCGGATTAATCAACTGTGTATAATTTGGGTATCATAAAGGAACGTCATTTATAGTATCAATATCACACGCCATTTAAGCAATTACTCCGTTGATACGATTCTCGCTGATACGATTTTATATTACCACTATATACACTCCCGTATATAAAAATTGAACCAGTTGAAACATTCATTCAGTCTTACTGTATGTAATATTATACATATATTTAGTAATATATATTCTTAGTGTATATGCGCTTAGAATGTAACAGGTTCAATTTTTATGAACGGGAGTGTATATAGTGGTAATACAAAAACAAATATTCTTTAATGAACAAATTTAATGTATTTTTCAAATTGTTTTTTGTAAACTAGCGTCTATTTATTTCCATTGTTAGTATGGTTGCCTTTCGGTTATATTACACCAACGGAAGCGACTAGCGTTTACTTACTTTGACATTTAAGTAATATGTCTGAACATTGATAACATTTTGTGATATCAAATGCTTGATATGAAAAATCATACACACCTAGGGATGGGGGTCGAATCCACGACCTCTGGCATTCCAGACCAATGCTCTACCAACTGAGCTACCTTAGATGTTATGGTAGTACTATGCATATGATCCCTCACTATCATTTTTGATGTCATTGTATTATTAATTTTGTTTATTTACTATTAACATATTTTTCAAATATTAAATGTGTTTTAATATTAAATGTTCTAATATTTGTATCTATCTATCTTTTTAACCTCTAATAATATATTAAAGCAGATAGCATATAGAAGATTCTATTTCTGTACTAGTCGTAGAAAATGAATCTTTCAAGTGAAAATTACAGGATGTCTCATGTAAAAAAAATTCACCTTGATATTTCTTCAAGTACAGCAGGAAGTTGGAATAGCCTTCATAGGCCCAGAGCCTATTTAAAGAATTTCAAAGCATGTAAATAAGTGATAAACGTGTAGATGAATGTTAATACCGTGATCACTGGAAAAATATACCGCAGGAAGAGGCTTCCAAGAGGCTGATCGAAGAACAGCTTCCTAGAAGCTGTTCTTCGATGTACTCAACCTGAACAGGATACATTATCACCTACGAAAGCATCTGATAAGCAAGCTCCTGGCCGCTTCCAAAATATTGGAGAAGCGAATCTTTTGGAGAAGGGGAAGCACAATGTGCCATAAAGTCAAAGTTCAATACTTTTATATTCCCCAAGATATATCTATCTACCTATCTATTTTGGAAAATGCCCGAATAAAAGTTGTTATGTTCGGAGAAGCATATCTAATGATAATCTTCATTTTCATTTCAACCATACCTTCAAGGTTATTAAGGAACCCAAATGGGAATAATACAGTCTATTTTAGTAAAACATTAAACGTTTTGTTAAAAATCGATTTTCATAGATGAGATTGTATTATCTTGAGAAAATAAGGTCTTCAAACTTATCGCATAATTTTTTGTATAAAAATAAACATTCTAATAAGTGTAAAAATAATTAAACAATGCTTCATAAGTTTTTTCTATCGATACAAACTCCCGACCAAAAAAAACTTTTATTCGATTCATTATTTCCAAAAACCGCTTTCTTGAGCAATATTCAGATACATTGTTCAAAATTAGAGACACCCTGTGTATGTATTGTATGAATGATTATGTTCTTACACAATTATCGCCAATGTTTAATTAAATTAGTAATATTGTAATTTGAATTCATTTTAATTTATTTCTATTTCAACACCTGTTCGTTTTACTCAACAAACAAAAAAGAAACCTACTTTTTTGTTTTTGTAAAAGATGTTCTCTTACTAGTGAAACTCTACAAGTCAATTAGTTTCATTCAATTTAAATTTCTTAATTTAAGGAAAAACAAGTGAAAATAACTACTAACTGAGTTAATTGCTTACATATATTGAGTACCAATATGAAAAAAGTTTCAACCAATAGTTGTATATGTTTTAAAAAGGAAAATTTAAATTTCACAGATATAAAAATAGTAATAGTCTTTTCTCCGTGTAGAGGCGATCTGCATGGATCGATTTTTCCCATTCACAGGGCGAGGTCCAAAACATACACACAAACATTTCAGCTCATTATCTTATTCCGAGCTATGGTTTTCATGTTCGAACATGTGGAAATACACTGATCAAATCATTTTATGAACACCTATACAAGAATTCGGAGCTAAAATAATAATTTCCCCTATATATATGTATATATATATATATATATATATATATATATATATATATATAGATATATAGATATATATATATATATATACAATACATGGTAAAAAAATCGAATATCCGACCTTTTGTACAGTAAATGTACATAAAAACTGAGCTATAATTCTAGTTATTTTGTATTTTTTTACTAATAAATTAACAAAACAACAGTACAAAAAAAAAAGAACCATAGAACATGAATACAATTTAAATATAATAATAGTATTTCATCAAAAACAAGAATGTGAAAGGGGAAAAGTTTACGCACTAGTGAAATTAAGGAAATCTCCGTCAAAACAAAAATTTTCGCCTATAAAAGTAGTGAAATCTATGTTAGAGTCAAGTTAATTAACAAAGTAAGAAAATGAGTGGTATAATTTTATTCCGAGAGATTCTCACTGGTATGTATGTATATGTTAACTATTAACTGTTATCTTTACACTCTTGTAATTGTTTCAGAAAGTAGACATGAACTAACATAATAGTTTATGGATGAATACATATGTTTTTTTGGCCTACTTCAAGAATTTTTTGGATAAATAATATATTAATAATATATTAATAAACCATATTTTGACAAAATGGAAACCCGACTTCAAAAATCAAATATTCTATAACAAAAAATGCACTAAAATGTAAAAAATAATTGCATATTCTTGTGCCAATTTTAGTTCACCTAAGCAAAAATTTTTTAAATAAATGTGTACAATTATTGTTATTTTTGGAGGCGGTGTCAGCAAAGAAAAATTCACATACGCCTCCAAAAATAACAATAATTGTACATATATATTTAAAAACTTTTGCTTAGGAAAATCCACATATAAAATGAGGATTTTCTTTGATTTCCCAGGGATCTCCTAATCAGAATGCGATTTGGTGCCAATGGGACCAATGGGAAATCAAACCCTTTAAAACAAACAAAAAATTCAAAATCAGTTCATAAATGACGGAGTTCTGAGGTGATACACACAAAAAAAAAAATTAATACAGACGAATTGAGAACCATCCTCTTTTTTGAAGTCGGGTTAAAAATACATTAGTTTTATTGCATATCAAAGGTTTTTTTTAGTGCATAGTAAGTACAATAAATTAAATAAATATAGACTTTTAGATTTATAAATATATAAATTAAATAAATTGAGACTCTATGTTATTTTAAATATGTATTGATACCTTTGTTGACTTATTGACTCCCTATTCTGTTTTTGCGGCTTTAATCATGACCTAAATTATAAACAGGTCATTGGTTTTATGATATTATATTTTCGTTTCACGACTTTTATGCTCTGTTGATGATCTAAAAACATTACATTCAAGAAATAACAAATGAAATGACGATTTGGAGGCTCTAATGATGCTCTAAATGTCGACTCAGTTAATGAAGTGAATAGTATAAATTGATCGTGTAAATTTAATGGTTGCCATTTTTCGTGCAAGTATAATGGTTTCAGGAGCAGGATATTTCATATTTAATTGGCAAATTTTTTTCTATGTATTAAATAAGCGTTATAAAGTCTGATTGAACTTGTTAAGTAAAAGTCAGTGAGTCACTAAAATGTTGGTTTTTATGGTTAATTATCATGGAAAATATTCAAGCTGTAA
The DNA here is from genome assembly GCA_963920215.1 of Nineta flava. Classification (NCBI taxonomy): domain Eukaryota; kingdom Metazoa; phylum Arthropoda; class Insecta; order Neuroptera; family Chrysopidae; genus Nineta; species Nineta flava. The sequence continues at coordinate 123,581,853 of OY986041.1, forward strand.
TGTTGACTTTTGGTGCGTAGAGTCAGATGTTGGGTCTCAAGCTACGTTTTAAATTGTTTAGCTTGTTTGGTTCTTGAGATACAGCGCCTAAAAGCCCTCTATAATACTTCGTTTAAAACATAGTACGGTAAGCGTCTATGCTTATACTTGACCCCACGCACTAGCGTGATATGTGATATTTAAGAAAAATATTATAGAAACCATTTTCTTTTTCAGTTATTTTCTTGTGTGTGTGGGTTAATAATAATGAAAATAAAGTTTTTCCTTTTTGTTTATGTGATGGGAATTATACATGTTGTTTTATGTGAAAGAAAAAGACGAGGAAAAAAAGGAAAAAGAAAACAGTAGTAATTTCTGTTATTTATGTCGTCCGATATAAGTACTACATCACCAACTTGAATATTACTTGGTTGGTTAATGGTATGTAATAAAAATTTTGCGTTTTGTTTGTTTCTTTACAACAAAATACAACACATTAAAAATTTCTTTTTCCAGACAATTTTCTGGTATTGTTTTAAATAAGTTTTTTTTTTTTCGTCTTGGTGTATTATAAAAATGTCATTTGCATTGTTATCGTTGGATTTTTTTTTGTGAATAAAACTACTGAAAATTATATATGTAATCATATAAAAGAAGTTATTATTTTGAAGAGTCAGGATTAGAATATACATTTTTCTACTATGTATACAGGATGGAAGGGTAATAATATGCCAAACTTGGCAAGGTACAACAAAGAGGCAAAGAGTCTTGGAAAAGTATAAATAAATTTTCAAGAGATTTTACAGATTTTAATTACGAAGCCATCGATTTATTGATTAATTAACAAATCTTTACCTACACAGCTGTTTTATTTAAATAATATAAAAATAAATATGTTCAATTAGCATTATAATACAAATACAATCACACATTTTCCAGTAAATTCATGTCACAAACCCATTTTGATTAGAATTTTGTTTTATTATATGGTGTGTTTCACATATTATGAACCATGTACACAGGATGGAAGAGAAATAGTGTTCCAAACTTTGCAAGGTATAGTAAAGAGACAAAGAGTCTTGGAAAAGTATCAACAATTCTGTATATTCGGAGATATTACAAATTTCAATTAAGAAACCATCGGCTGTTTTGTACTATAATTATAAAAATTGAACAAATCCAATTAATATTATATAATACAAATAAATAAAATCACACATTTGCCAGTAAATTCATGTCACAAACTCATTTTGATTATAATTTTGTTACAATACTTTGTTACAATATTTGTTACAATAGTGTCTTACGTATATATGATATTGTGTAGTGCAGTAAAATTTTTGAAAAGATCACGGTTCTGAGATGAGAATTGCCTACATGAATAATTCCCTCGAATATATGAACCTTCAGGAAGACCTGATAAGCAAGCTCCAGGCAATTGCCAACATATGGGAGAAGCGAATCTCGTCGGTCTGAGATAGAAGGGGGAGTACAATGGACCATAAGGTCGAAGTGCAATTGTGTTTACCCCGATATTAATCAATCAATCAATCAAGGTTACTTGAGAAAGAGTATGAAAGAACTATTCTATACTATATGGAAAAAAATGTTATATTGAATTATTAATTAAATATTGATATGGTATTTAATGTTTTTTTTCTATGAAAATATAAAAGCAATTGCAATCACATAATAATAAAAGTTTTTCATATATTATATTAATATTTCATTAGTTTACAAATATAATAATAATACATTCATATATTACCTATCCACTTGGATTGATAGTTATTCAAAATTACCCTGGCAATAAAATTAATCCCTAAAGCAATCATAAGTTAGGCAATTCCAGAAATATAATATACATGTGTATATTTGTTTAAATTCCTCTACCTATACAGTTTACATGTAATAGTTGTTATTCGAATGTAACATATCAAACGTCAATATAAGTAGCATAACATACATGGCGAAAAAATTGAATGGTTTTCCATCAAGTTTGTTGAATGGAAACAATATTGTGAAAATAAATGGTGGCATGTGAGAACAAGTTATCTTCAAACAAACTATAAAATTAATATTAATTCTACACGAATAAGAGGCTCGATAAAATGTGTCATCATTTGGAGTAGTATCAATTCCAAAAGTGGCGTTTATTTTTCAAAATCTTGAAGTCAAATTGTGTCAAATTCATTTGATATCAAGTTTTGCCTCAATTCCTAGAACAAATATTTGTATTTTATAAATACGTATTTCGACTACAAAGTAGTCATCATCCGTATCAATAAGCTAATCCGTATCAATTAACTATCTTCGGGATATGGAGCCGAAGATATGTTACTCGTAACTAATTTGGTGCTTGTCACACAAATAATTATTCTTGGAATTGGGACAAAACCGTGAGTTCAACCGTGACTCTGTAATATTATGAGCCAATGATTCGATGTTTGCATGTAAATGTTCTGGATTTCACTCGACATATTTCCACAAATAATGCGTAATCATTCTTTTCATCCATCTTGTTCCATCCATTAAATCTCCTGTGCATTGGTATTCCATATTTTCCACAAAACGAGAAAAGAATTCTGGGCGCGAATATTTGATTTGTCGTAAGAAACACACAAATTATCTTTCAACATTTCTAATCTTGAGTAAAACTGAACTATCCTCTTTTCTCGAGAAAAGTATCTCGTATTTATTTAAATTTGTATTCTCGTAGCACGTCACATTTAAAGTAAATTATGATCCGGCTCGAAGGACCAAAATAGTTTGGAGAAGAAATGGTACACTCGGTTTGTTTTCACTGATTTGCAGTTTAATTATGATCTAATAGAAACCTTCTAAAAAACACTTACTTGAAGTTGAAAATGAAAAACATGTTTGTTGACTTTTGAATCACTCTAAATAATAAGTAATAATATGTTATATACATATAAATCATAATCTATATATCTGAATAGAATTTTAATTTAAAGTGAATTAGTTTGCTATAATGCTAATATGATGCTAGAGATCATCTCTAAAGTAATATATAACATCAATACATACATATAGATAGATATGTATATTTCCCGTAGCTACTGCGAATAATATGCATAAAGCTACGAATGAAGTACATAGAGTGGTATTTGCATGAATATTCTTGTCGTAGTCAATGCAAATTCGAAAGTAATGTTAGTATTATTGACATGAATGGTGAACTTAATCCATTCAAATTATTTTTACATCCTGTAAAAATATATTTATAAATATATATATATATATATATATATATATATATATATATTTATATATATATATATATATTTATTTATTTATATATAAATATATATATATATATATATATATATATATATATATATATATATAAATTGCAATGTCTTGACCGACATATCATTGATAATGAACTCAGTATATACAGGGTAATAATCTTTGGCTATTATACATATTTAACTATTCTGATACAATTTACTATCTTAAGTTACGGAAAACAATAGTGAAACGATACGCTTAAAATTCGCCAGTTCAAAGTATATGAACCTCAAAATTTATATGAAAATTGTCATATCTGACGTGTATTTGAAAAAATACTGACTCAAAAAACTTTTTACTCAGCTTTCCATTGAGACAGGGTGCTAAATTCGTTTACATTGAGTATAATAGTAATTACCATTGCAGAAATACACATATTATATACGTTCATACTAATAGTATGAATATTTATATAAAATATGTTTATTGAAGCATAATTAACATATACTATATATATATATATATATATATATATATATATATGTATGTATGTATGTATGTATGTATGTATGTATGTATGTATGTATGTATGTATGTATGTATGTATGTATGTATGTATGTATGTTTGTATGTATGTATGTATGTATGTATGTATGTATGTATGTATGTATGTATATATGTATGTATGAAATAAATCAAAGGTAATATTACTCAAATATTTTATCTAGATCTTTAATTTATATGCTAGCAATCTATCATACATAATAAATTACTGTATGTACACACACATATACACATTATACACATACGGGCCCAGAACGAACATACATGAGGAATTTAATATTTGTTATTTGACTCGATATGAATTCCATTTCAAAGTCGACATAGATGAAAGTAAATCAGTTTTAATTTATTACAAATTTATTGTAAAATTATGCTTCATAACTCACATTAAGGTAGTGCTCGTCTAGAAAGCATTTTCCTACGAAGTTTTTTGAGACTTTGACAGATTAATCTTTAAGAAATTTCGAATAGAGTGTTCCAAAAATATTCTTGTAAAAAAGTTTTGAGCCGGGAACTCTGGCATGATGTCAAAACATTAATATTGTGAACAGTGCGATTCGGTAACAAACACGAATGGATATCTCGTATTGCCGATGATTGCCGACTATCACATCCCCGATCGTTTCAAAAAAAAGATGACATTGCATAATCTGAAATTTCATTTCACTCCCCGTATAAAATTCTATAGCCTCGCTATAGATGTTTTGACATCATTCTACCACTGCAAATATTCTACCGTATTGTTCCAATGGGTTCTAGCGGTTTTAACCTTATAGTAGTCGCGTGTAATTTTCAGATACCAGTAGTTGCGCGTGAACTGACGGACCGCAAGTTATAATAATAATTTAATACTAGATAGTTTGTAGAGGTTGCCCTGGACGGACTTCACTTCGACCATAAGGTCCATTGTGATACCTAAGGATGTGAGGATGTGAGTGGAGTGGAACGAATTTGTGAATAGACTAGGAATTGGTAGGATGTGCGGCTGAAGCCGACTCTGATAGGAACTATGCCGATATTCATCTGGATTTCGTGAAGAAAACTGCAGAAAACCTTCTCAAGCATAGCCGGTTATTTCGTTCTTGTCCATACGCCGACAGTTTATTCAATTAACCGCCCCTTTTTTTTATAATTGGCAAACTGCCGATGTCGGGATTCGAATCCATAACCTCCCAGTTTCCAACTATACATACTGCGCAGACATAACGCCTTAGACCGCTCGGCTACTTGGACTGGTTAGCATATACATAAAGTGACAGTCCGAAATTCGTATAACAAACCAATACAAAATATGCAAATGCAAAAAGTGTGTGAAGGTACCAAAAGCCTTTAGTTGATATGATTGGGAAATTTTAAATAGCAGAGCCGCAAGTTTTTTTTATGGAGTCTGATTCCGGGCGCTGCTATTGTAGGGATAAATATGAATAATCCTGCCTCATACATGCATAGAATACGGATAAATACGTAGGTAATGTTTATTTCTTTTACCTTTGAAATATTTATATGAAGAAATATTTTAAATTCTAAATATTTGCTGTTTATATTTTATCAATATGACTTTTTATTTAGAGTTTACCTTTTATTACTGTACTTATTAGTCGTTTCATAGAAGGAAAATTTCTATTCATAGAATACTTTAATTAATACCAAATACTGATTTTAGTGATGAACCTGATCCTGTATTAGTCGTACATCGTATCACAAATATTCATATAGATGATTAAACAGAATTAAATTAATAGTAATTCTTTAATTTATCGAACTATATATTAATCGGATCAATGATTCATCAATACAATAGGGAAAATGCATGAAAATTTTTTTTCACATTTATTTTCAGAATATGAAAATACTGTAATAATATTTAAAAACGAAAGTAAAATCCGATAAATATCAAGGAAGCTATAAGCTTTTAAAGATTATTATCTGTCTCTTTCTTGCAAAAATACTAAAAACGGTGTTTTACGTGTATTTTAAATGGTGAAAGTGTAATATGACGTCACATAACATATCAAGAGGGCTATCACCCTCTTTGTCTAATCGGGAATTTTAATCATTCATATCTCGCTTATTTTTAAAGTTATTTAAAAAGTAATTTTATCTTGATATTTGTCAAGTAAACATGCTTCAATTCAAGTGAAAAAAAATTTGCATGCATATTCCCTATTGAATGAAACTCGTACAAATATTGGTATCAATATATGGGGTATCTTTGTGTTATATCAACCACTTATGTTCAAAAATTTGTTTCATTAACTGAATATTTTTGCCACAATGTCAGACCAAAACATCCGGTTTTATAAATAGTTCATAATTTGTTTTACTTCTAATCTCCTAGATAGATACATCTTGGGGTCTAAAAAGTATAACACAATCCGACGAGACATTGACATGTTCAGAGCGTAGGATTGGGAAATTGAACCACTGAATTTGTAAGACAAAGGTGGCCATCAAATTATACATACCATTATTAATTAACAGCATAAAAATCAGCTTGTTACTAATAATTTATGTATACCCCGTTATTTGAACATGTTGGGGTGGGGGACCTGCCTGTCACACCATCCATTTTGTAGGACACAAGTTGTTTTGAAGTCTTTATTACATTATCTCTCAATTTATCTAACAAATTAAGTGTTACTGACAAAATATTTGCTATATTTAAAAATGCAACTCAACTTCTACTCACAAAACTCATGTTTATTTTACTTTTTAATGTAAACTGTATACCTAATTAAATGGATACCCGGAACATCGCTAATATTTATTGAATATGTATTTGAATACCTATATAATCAACTTCCTCTTGACTTAATTTAATTTTGAACGTTATTAATAAATAAATACACAAGAATAGTTTCATTATTCGAACAAATAATTGATTTTAAATTGTAGTTCCATACATTTCATAAATGATAAAATTTTAATTGAGTTACAGAGTCATATAAGGTGTCAGATACATTCATACAACATTAAATTAGAGTAAAATATTTTTTTGAAATTACACACTTTAAAGTTTTCAATTTTCTATTGAATTGGGGGGTCCTTACTTGACGAAAATCCATTACAATTATTATTTATTTATTTATATGGGTTTATTGATATATACATTAAATACAAATCAATTTTAAACAGAAAATACAATTTTGCAGGTTCAAAAAAAAAATCGTTACGCAGGAGCTGCTTCAACTTAGCGAATTTCCTTAAAATACATAAATCACTTTCTAGCGGTCACAATTTTAGTCTGATCAAAATGAAATGTCGAATATGATTTTAGTATTGCATATGTGAATGGAAATGAAATGGGGGCATAAAGAAAGAAGAAAACACAAAATACAACATATCTCTCTTAATATTAGAACAATCAAAAAACACGTAAGGAATTAAAATGTAGAAAATCATGTTTGCTACAATTCATCACCTTATCATTTTTGCTCAAACTCTAATGTGTACAGAGATAGTGAGAAATTTAATTTTCAATCTTAAACCGTCAATATTTCTGTAAATATTAGGGTAATAGAAAAAATTATAAGAAACAAAATTACAGTTAAACTTAGTACCTACAACTTTACTTCTTATAAATTTTTCGATTTTTTGAATATTAAACGAGATATGTCAAATTTTGTGTTTCGAATTTTGTGCTAAAAAACAAAAAAACAACAAAGAAAAAATACTTTAACAAAAAAAAGCAATAAAAAATCAAAATAAGCAAGCATTTCTAATCCTCGAAAATATTTCACTGAATAAACATGATGACGTAGTTCATGCAGCAGTATATACGTGGTTCAGCAGTATATACCTCAGATAGTTCGTTACATAGATACATAGATAATACCATCCTGTTCACGAACCTCTAAAATATCCACTGCAGAATCAATATTTAAATTTCTTAGCTTGAGTCTGAGTACTCCAGTAGTACACGGGCAATCTTCCAGCAAGTGCTCTACCGTTTCTTTATTTAATTTATATTTAAAAATTTATGTACTAAACATTTTTTCGAAAACGGTATGGAATCAACACAATACAACTACGAAATTTTGAAACATCGACCAACCCAAAATTAAAACCGGAATTTATGGTTTGATAAAATCTAAGATGAAAACTAAAAATGTAAGACATTAACATTATTTACATATGCATGTTTGACCATCCAAAAATTGAAAACAAATTTGATGGTTTGATAAAATTTAAGTTGCAAAAAAAAAAAATTAAAGTCAAACATTATTAACATCTGCATGTTTGAATGGTATTATTATTATTATTATTATTATTATGATAATAATATATTCGTAATCGAACAAATACAAATTTCATCATTTCCATTTCTAATATTTACTTTTATTAAGGTTCATTTATATGCTAAACTGTATGTATTATATTCAATCTTCATGTATTGACATAAATATTTCCTTCCCAAGAAGTTTGTAGATTGTTCTACTTACAGCATTTCAGTATAAGCTTTATAATCTATTTGTTGAATAATTCAATTTTTAATACCCGGTATATGATGTGCAAGGTATATAAAGTTTAGTTCCGTCTTTGTAACGCTTGAAAATATTAATCGCAGGTATAAAGTTTTTTCATAACTGTCATCAAATTAGCACCGAATAACATATACTGAGACAATATAAGAGTAATTTTAATAAGTGCGATGTTAACAAGAGTAGATTGAATGAAACTAATTTTAACAAGAGTGATTTCAATAAAATTTATTATATTTATTTTGTTTAATTTATTTATTTATTTTTATTTTTGTCTGTTTTGTTTTATTTTTATTGATTTCGATTTTCCATCTATTTCTAATTGTCAAAGAGTAAATTACGACTAGCTAATTTATACTGATGATGACTACGTTGTAGTCGAAATATGTATTTATAATGCAAAAACTGATCTAGGTATTGGGGCGAATATGAAATTTTATATTAAAAATATTGTATTATTTCACAGTGCATCCTGTCAATCGGTCACCCAATCGTCAAACAAAGACGTCTATCATGTTTGTTGGGTCCAATTTAACTGATATTGCAAATTTCATTCAAAAATAATAGTCGTCGTAATTTGTCGAATTAGGTGCCTTTTTCAAGGTTCACTCTTTTGAAAAATCGATTTGAATGAATATTAGTTTAAATTGAAAGAAAAAAACACAAAAACCAGCAACCTTGGCGTTTTGACTAATAGTTTCCGAGTTATGGTATTCTTAGTATGGTTTATGTTATTTTACACCATCTCGGGCGGTATCTGCGTGCCAAAATCGTGTAAACCGCTCACCAAATCGTCAAATAGAAGACGATTCTCGTGTATATTTGACATATACTGTTCATATATTGAACATTAAAAATTCATTTGTATAAAATGGTATAATGTGGTTTAATGTAATATAACCTTTACATTTTCCATTTGAACAGATCAGAGATATGATCAAATATTAAAAGTAATCATGAACAATAAACACATGGGAATAATTGTTGATTAATTTTGAAAGGTTTTCAAATGTGTATTAAATAACAAAAATGTATGAATTTTATTTTGAGTTTGGTACAGTGGCCTCAACATAATTCTGGATTTACATCCATAATATTATTTTTTAAATTGCAGCCATAACGGTCAAAACGGTCAAATTTTTTGACAAGGCAACCGGATGAAAATGTGGTTGCTTCGAATGTATACCCTATTTACATAGTAAAATTTTTTTCATTTGTTATCCGAAACACGCGGGCCCGTTTTCTCACTCGCGAATTTAGAAAAAAAAAAGTTATGAGGCAACCGCTCCAAAATTGGTGAGCTTATTTATTGGTACCACTATATGTTGTAAAAAAATGCCATCCGATCTCGGTGGACAGTTTCTGAGAAACAACCCTTCGAAGTCGCCAAAAAACCTTTTTTCGAATTTTTTAAACAAAAATCGGAAATAAATAGACGCTAGTTTACAAAAAAACAATTTGAAAATATGTTAATAGTAAATAAAACAAAATTAATAATTCAATGGCATCAGAAATGATAGTGAAAGATCATATGCATAGAACTACCATAACATCTAAGGTAGCTCAGTTGGTAGAGCATTGGTCTAGAATGCCAGAGGTCGTGGGTTCGATCCCCATCCCTAGATGTGTATGATTTTTCATATCAAGCATTTGATGTCAAAAAAATGTTATCAATGTTCAGACATATTACTTAAATGTCAAAGTTAGTAAACGCTAGTCGCTTCCGTTGGTATAATATAACCGAAAGGCAACCATACTAACAATGGAAATAAATAGACGCTAGTTTACAAAAAAACAATTTGAAAATATGTTAATAGTAAATAAAACAAAATTAATAATTCAATGGCATCAGAAATGATAGTGAAAGATCATATGCATAGAACTACCATAACATCTAAGGTAGCTCAGTTGGTAGAGCATTGGTCTAGAATGCCAGAGGTCGTGGGTTCGATCCCCATCCCTAGATGTGTATGATTTTTCATATCAAGCATTTGATGTCAAAAAAATGTTAAAAAATCGGATTGTTTCGTTAAAGCTGTTTAAATCGGATGGCATTCGAAAGTTAAGCTCTAATAAGTGCAAAGAATTGTGTGTATCAATGCCATCTGATTTTGATAAAATTCACTCTTATTTTTGCCACCCCCAACACAAAATATGAGAACACCGGCGTTTAACTATATAAACAAACTTGTCATTCCATTTTTTATTAAATATTGATATGAAAAAATTAACTTGTCAACCAGAATCGAACCTCAGACCTTTGGATTTCTAGCCCAGTAAGCACCGCTACACCAAAGATGATTCTGACGCATGAATAAATATAATATTGTATTTTTTATTTTAAGCCTTACCAACGCGTGTCGAGTTGCGTAGTATTCTTCCTATTTTACGAACGTTGTTGACAGCAGTCCCTGTAATAATTCATATTTTATACTTATACGACCTTATGCCTGCATTGATGCTGTATGTCTGTCTGTTGTTGTTTGTTATACATAATTTTACTTTTAGGTCTGAAAAGATAAAAATAATTTAAAAAAATATATATCCCATGTAATGTAAACTCGCATGTAATGTTTTTAGTATCATATTAATAAATGGTGATGCTGTATGTTTATTCACAAATAATAATAATAATAAGCTTACCTCTGTATGAATTTTTTTTTCAAATTTTTAATTCTTTTCTTTTTTCTCTTATTTATATACATCGTAACTACTACACTCTCATTCCCTCATATACTGATAATACACATTGTAAATAAAATCATTGGATATAGAATATAGATATAACTATATTACATGTAATAAAATTTCAAATTCGCCCCAATGCCTTTATCAGTTTTTGTATTATAAATACGTATTTCGACTAAAAAGTAGTGATCATCAGTATAAATTAGCTAGTCGTAATTTACTCTTTGACAATTATAAATAGATAGAAAAACGAAATCAATAGACAAAAATTAAAAAAATATTAAACAAAATCAATTAAAATATAATAAATTTTATTCAAATTACTCTTGTTAAAATTACTTTCATTCAATTTACTCAAGTTAACATCACTCTTATTAAAATTACTCTTATATTGTCTCAGGATATGTTATTAGTTGCTAATTTCGTGACAGTTTCACGACGTTTCTTGGTTGTGCCTTGCTTATATAAGTTATGCGTTGCGCAGTAAACGTGTTTTTATATTTTGACATATTTAGAAAGAGACGGACATACTGACGATTAATTTTTTCGTAAAATTTTGATTAAATCTGATTTTGGAACCGTCTTCACAATAGTTCGAATTTCTGTTTCGAAACTCAGTGAATTTTAAACCACATTATTGTATTGCCAGAAGGTTTAAATACATATGCGGAGTTTCTTAATAATCGGATAAGCTACGTGCTTAAATATTACAGTACATTCCAGACTAGCTGCGAAGATCGATGAAACAATCGATGTACCAAATCAGTAAGTATTTTACTTAGAAACACAAATGCAATGTGCCCGAATGATAAATAGTACAATCGATTGGATAGGGAATTGATGCAACAATTTTAGCTAGAAACACAACTGCTTCGAACAATATTCATTTACGGTGTCTATAATATACCATACATCAAATGCGGTCATAGAACAAACTTTTAATTAGCCAAACTCCCGAACGATTAAACCGTATTAAGCTATTTACTGAACCAAGCCACATACTATGCAATCAACAGCTATTTGTACAACAAGTTGCATGATATGCGTTACCGTTTAAGTTTGATTCATTTATTATATGTAATCTCCGCAACTTTTCTGTCTCTAAATATTCGTCAATGTTAATAATTCGTATATCAAATGATTTACTATATAATCTGTATGCAATGCAAATACAGTTGTTTACACTCGTTTTGAAAATTAATTTTATATATCAATATAGATTATATTTATATTAGGATTAACTTATCAATAAATTTTTTTTGTGGATTAACTTTTTTTTCATCAAGCTGCTTTTAACTAACGTTTCTCGGTGTTTCATGACAATGTATATGGACTCATTTTTGATATGCTAACATTTTTTTTATTTTGTTTAAATCGATTATAATCTATCTCATAATACACAGTGGAATTTCTATATATAAATTTGCCACAAAGACCATCTTCTATTTTTCTGTGCCTGTATAGAAATAAAATAAACATGCACGGATAAAGAACTCAGTAGATGCAGAGTATATAAACAGTTTACTCATAACAGATTCATACAGTAAATTGGTATAAATCTTTTTATTTTTTAATTCGTAGTATTAGACCACTAGGCTATACTGACATATGAGTGAACAAAATTTAATCCAGGATTTTATTCGCACGATCTTGTCTTATATTGCCACGCAAGAATCTCCGGTTAGATAAGGTTTACGCCAAAATTATTTAAGCATATATTAGATTAGTAATAATTTTGCATTGAATATCTTTTTTCATATTCTTTGATACGCTGCTAACAATGTGTCTTTCCTTTTTGCGATAAAATTGGCTTCGGTCGCATTTTATTGTTATATCTTTGGCTCCCGCCGTTTTAAGACTGATAACCGCAATGTAATTTCCCACCGCTTCCACTACTTCAAATATTTATCGACACTTCCACCCAAATTTCAGCAGATATTTTCGAATTGTATCTCAAGTTTGTCGTCTTTCTTTTATTTGTTTAAAAACAAAAATTGTTTACAAATATTTTCATATTTCATATTTTTCGAATATCTATGGAAAATTTGTGAAGTTATACTTCTTTAGGCGCGTTCATATTATTATGTCTACACCTTAATGACAGTTGTCAAACAGAGTAAAGCTAGTATATTTCATATACAAATACATGTTTAATTTTTAAACTACGAATAATAGTTAACATATGTCATATATATATATATATATATATATATATATATATATATATATATATATATATATATATATATATATACATATATATATATACCTATATATATATATATATATATACCTATATATATATATATATATATATATACACGTATTTAACGTCTAGTCACAACCTTAAGTGACATTTTTTTTAATTTACTCGATTTGTGAAAATTCCATTCTATTTTCGAAAAATAAGTCTGCCTTCTTATGCGCCCATACAGCCTGGGTTTATAGTCAACTGTCAATCAGAGTTAAGCTAGTAGTATATTTGATGCACAAACAAATTTTTTATTTTTAAATTACGAATAATAGTTAATAGATGCCATGTACATACACATATTTAACGTATAGTCGGTAATTAAATTTTTGAAATTTCGCAGTTGATTTGTATTGATTTCATTCGGTTTCCAAATACTAATTTTACCTTTTCATGCGCCCGTAAAGCTTCTGCTCTATAGAGGTATATAAAACAAAAACTTATGCACGTATAGATACGATAGATACCAACAACACGTAGTCCTCTATTCATTAAATACACGTGCTTATGTTGTTTGTATTATTATAGTGGCGTTTGTGTATGTGGTATATTCTACAATTTATTTGTTTTTATTCTTTTTTTTTTCAATTCTATTTTCTTTGTCTTTTAATTATCATCAACAACATCATCATGAATATGAAAAAAAAAGCAGTACCTAGATTTCTAGACTCTACTTGCTTACATAATAGTAGTTAGTTCATTACCCACTGATGAAAAAATTTTATAACTAGAATCATCTAAAAAAAAAACCAACATAATATAAGCCAGTGATTTAGTAATTATACAAACAAAAGGCGACTTAAAAATCACAGAACTTTTAAATGCAATAAGAAATTTTACTGCATTTAAATTTAATTTAAATATATTTTATGATAACATTAACTAGGTAACATCGATTGACATTTCAAGAAATATTTTCAAAAGAGTTTTATCGATACAACGCCAATAGCTATACTTTATTCCTTTCTTTATCCTATAATATATACAGCCATTTGTGTAGATAGATAGATAGATTGTAGAGGCTGCCCTGGACGGGCTACACTTCGGCCATTAGGTCCGTTGTGATGCCTAAGGATGTGAGGATGTGAGTGGAGTGGAAGGAATTATTGTGTATAGACTAGTAAATGGTAGGATATGCGGCTGCAGTCGACTATGATAGGAACTATGCCGATATTCATCTGGAGTTCGTAAAGAAAACTGCAGAAAACCTTCTCAAGCATAACCGGTTACTTCGTTCTTGTCCATACGCCGAGAGTTTGGTTAAATAACCGCCCCTTTTTTTTCTTAATAATTGACAAACTGCCGATGTCGGGATTTGAACCCATAACCTCTCAGTTTCCAAGTAGGCATTTGTGTAACTGACTCACTCACTCACTGGTCTATATAAAATCTAACCCACTTCTATACATGTACATAGAAGGGTGTGGTTTTATACTTTCGTCGCAAAATTACTTCAAACTTACGGGGAAAATTTTAATTTTCCTGAAAACCTTCCCAAAAATGAGGAAGTCCAAAATGTTTACTACGTAAGATATATTTTCATACTAGGACGCGGAGCCTAGGTCAAAGGCCGTATCAGGGATCAAGGAGGCGAAGCAGAGTGGGTCATTTATATAAATTCGTTAGAAAGATATTTTATTGCATATAAAACAATGCACATATAAGTTTCCAATTGGTCCCGTAGAAGCTACGTAGATTAAACGTATTTTCTCTGAGGAAAGAATTATAAACAATATAAAATGTTAACCTAACCACGAAAATATTTTTGTTAATATTACAGCAAAAATGGCCAGACAATAAATTTTGGTAGTTTCCTACAACTATATTCTTCCATTTCATCAATATTGAGACAGATATTCAAAAAATTGGGTTTTCTCCTCCCTGTTAACAAATGAGGTCTTAAAAGAAAAAATATATCGCATACAAATTTCATTTTGATCGGCCTAAATTAGCCACCTATCGGGCCCGAAATTGACGTAATGTGGTTCAATACGTAACCTGTATAAAATAACATAACCTACCCCGTATAGAATGTTATTCATATAAAATAATAGTTGTTAATTCGATAAATGCAATCAATTATCGAATTGTGAAATTTATTTTCATTTTTACTGATCCAATTCCTATATATATATATATATATATTATATAAATGCATTGAAATAACATTGAAGTAATCCAAAACTAAATAAGATCCAGTAAAATAAATTTAAAACAGAATCAACAAAAATAATAGAATCAGCAGACAACGATTTGGTCCATATATGTAAGTGGGTCGTTTAATAAGATTGGAACACAAAGATTTTTCAATTATTTTAAAGAGTTACCCATATAATACTATTTTTAAGGTACACACACACACATTCAATTTAATACAATGGGTATCATTCTGACAACAAACAACAACAACAAAAAAGGATCATAATCGTAATATTATAAATGAAGAAATAAAAATAATATATTACAGAATGTTTCAATAATTGTGTGTAACATTCACTTATTACAACGTCGTAAAAATATTCTTGGGTACATTTTGGATTTGATCTAGGATTAAGAAATTATATAACATTAAGAAATTATATCCTCATCTGCTACAAAAAAACTATGATAATTTTGGCATTTGACATTTTGAAACTATGATAAAATGTCAAAATGGCATTTGACATTTTGGCTCAGGCAGCAAATTAAATGTCTTTGCACAAACACTCAAAAAGTAATTGACGTTTGAAAACTTATCAGGATAGCCCTCCACTAAAGCGTTCAGTTCAGGTAACTGCAGCAGACATCTTTTCCACAATTGGATGACCTACATTTTAATCTTCCTATTATTTATTGCTTCCTTATCGTTTTCTTCTATTATTGAAAGAAAGAAAACATTTCGACGGTCTCATGAAATCCAGGACTTGACTTTCCACAACTTTGCTATGTAATTGGCCCACATAGCATAAAATTAAAAGTAAAGAGTGCTCTAAAGGGACATTTTGCACCCATAACATACAAGAGTTTCCAATATTTTGTCGTCCTATTTTGTTTGAACCTATAGACCAGTTGATGACATTTGATGACATAGACATTTTGCTAATCATTAGCTGTTTATAATTGGTTTACAACAAAAATTCGAACAAATAAATGTCATCTTAGCTGCCATCTGTGATTGCATACTATATCGTAAGATCAATAGTTTTTCAGTAAAATCCTAACTTACTGACATCCAGGCAGATATGACCTTTAAAGTGCACAAACAAATTTAAAATTGCGATAATCAAATATAATAATGTTTTTTGCTACTGTCCAGAATGAATACTTTCTCACCAGAATGAAATCACTAGTTTTAAGCTCCTTTTCTACATATAGTTTGTTCCTTTTCAGGAATAAAAGATTAACTCGTAAAGGACGTGTAAACAAGTGTAAATAAGAATAAAAACTATTTATTTATTATTTGCAATACAAATTTTAATCCTGCATCAGGATTATGGTTGCAGTTGTCATGGTAAAATCGGATTAGTTTAGTGTTAATATTTACAAAGCTTCGAATATTCTACATACAGTTTTTTTAATTCCAATATATGAGAATAATGGTAAAATTCACATGAACTGTAATTGTTTCTACATAAAGATATCGGTATTATTCTGAATATTGAAAATCGATCTTGATTATAATACAGTCTGGATTGAATCTTTACCATTTAATAGCAAATCGTTGATAAAAAACTATAAAAGATATTTACTATAAACAAATTATCTCTCAGCTTGCAAGCAACAGTTGTAAATAAAAAATTTTTTTCGAATCTGGATAACTCCGATATTATTTAAAATATATATCTCCTCGGAGATTAATTACAATTAGCTAATTCATACTGATGATGACTACTTTGTAGTCGAAATACGTATTTATAAAATACAAAAAAATTTTGATCTCGGAAATTGGGGCAAAAATCGAAATTTATTTCGAATAATCCAAGAGTTCTCTTTAATATTATGTATAAAGTTAACTAGGTTAAATGTTATGTTAAGTATATCTGAAAATGTTAACCTTGGTGCTACTATTTGTATAAATTGATCATTTTTATTCCTGAAGAAGGAACTCTGTTCCAAAACCATAGTCAAACAAAGTGATTTTACGAAAATTTCAAATATTTGTTTTATTTAATAACTGTTTTTCCTTATTGAAATTTTAGTTCTTTTTGTGCAATTTATTTTTCAAAATTACGTAGTTCTTTGTGTTGACTCCATACCGTTTTCGAAAAAATAATGTTTAGTACTCGTACATAAATTTTTAGTATTTTTATGACAAACAACTATTTATTTGAGACTTTTTTTTTTGAAAATCCAATTAATTTGACAAAAATCTCGATAGCAAAAATTTTAAAGAACGTATATAAGCTGACAGTACATAAGTTTACACAGATGTTGTTTTTTTTTTTCATTTAACATTATGTTGAACATTGTTGACGCAACATGTATGAATATGTTAAAAGTACCGGTACAGTAGTGCCGCATCATAAAATATAAGACGAAGCTAATAAAATTCATAGCATAATTTAAATGAATGGTATAGAACCAAACCATACCCTCCATTCAGTTTAAATGTAAAATACAATTTTTATTTTCTTAATTTCAGGTTCATCAAATTTTATTATGAAACATTATCATGTATACATACATATACATACATACATATATATACATACATACATAAATACATTCATATATATATATATATATATATGTATACATACATACATATATATACATACATACAAGTAATTTGTTCAACTATTATGTTTGTTATGTTTGCTATCTGATATGAAACGTTTATCCAAGGATACTAGTATAGACAGTATGGGCGCAATAACTCTTACGCTGGAATTATTTTGCTGGAGTCTGGTCTTATACCTGACACTGCCCGTCGCAGCTTCGTCCACGAAAATTGTAATTTTACAGACCTTAGATTACTTAATATTTAAGTAAATATACCGAATGTTTATGCAAAAGTTTTTCACCCACTTAGGGGTAGAATTTCGGAAATTTAGGCTAGAGTTTCAGGTCTCTACGATCAGCGGTTTAGGCTGTGCGTTGATCCGTCAGTAGGTCATTCAGGAAAAAGCATTTTATATGTATATGTCTACTTTGGGACTGGGAGATTATGGGTTCAAATCTCAACATCGGCACTTTATCAATTAATGCTTGTCAATTAATGCAGAAAACCTTCACAAGCATAGCCGGCTATACTTGAGAAGGTTTTCTGCAGTTTCCTTCACGAACTCCTGATGAATATCGGCATAATTACTATCAGAGTCGGCTGCAGCCGCATATCCTACCAATTCCTAGTCCATTCACAAAAATTCCTTCCTCTCCACTTAGGCATCACAATGGACCTTATGGTCGAAGTGTAGCCCGTCGTGGACAGCCTCTACAATCTATCTATCTAGGACACAAATCAACTATAAAATTTTGAAGAAAAAAGAACTCCCAGATGTTCCCAGATGTAAAACAACACATTCCAGCATAATGAAAATGCACACTCAAGCGTCCATACTATACGTACGTTATGTATTAAAAAAATACAGACAAATTGAAAACTATCCTCCTTTTTGAAGTCGGGTTAAAAATGTTCTATAGGCGACAAATGTAGCACTCGTATTTCAAAAATTGTTAGTGGATTTGTATCTTAATTATTTGGTGTTTGAGAAATTTTTTCGAATAAAAGTTGTTAGTATATTTATAATAAACAACTTTTATTCGGAACATTTTCTCAAAAACTGCATGAATAAGACACAAAATGACAATACAATTTTTTCAAATTTGTATTGTCATTTGACTATGAACCACGACTTTTGTGGTCCATAGTACCTACTACAAATCCGCAGATGATCGTTATTGGCTACTACATACAACGGAAAAGATAAAATGTAATGAGTTTTATTAAATTATATTGAAATATTTAATACGAAAATATTAAAAGAGTAACTTGTATGCAATTTTGAATGTAGCTCGTAAGCTACGTATGATTAACCGCAAACTTGGCGTTCTTTTTTCAAAATTTCGTATAAGATTTCTTCCCAGCCTATTCGGATTTCGAAAAACTGTTTAGAATAAAGTAGTTAGGCATGATGAACTAATTTTATTCGAAACTTATATTGAAAGAACGTGCGTTGACTTTGCAAGATACTCGTATGAAACTTATACCGGGTGGCGCATAAGTAATGTCATGATTTAATTAGTGAATAAATTTTTTGTTTACGTTTTTTTTCATTTTTTTTTTTTCAGAATTAACTTTGAAAAACTTGGGAAATTTATGATGGAAAGACTCAGCACTGAACAAAGAACCAAAGTTGTTCAATTTTTTTTTGAAAATCAGCATTCGATTATTCAGATACAAAGATCATATCGAAGTTTCTTTCGTGATCCGACAATTTATCGATTAGTTCAGCGCTTTTGCCAACATGGGGCTGTGTGTGATCTTCCGTATGCTGGAAGACCTCGTGCAGTTCGGAATGATGTGAACATTGCTCGGGTGCAAGCAAGTGTTGTTGAAAATCCCGAAACTTTCACCAGGCGACATTCTCAGCAGTTGGTGATGTCTAGGCGGTCTTTGCAAATAATTTTACATACGTTACACCTTTTCCCATATAAGATTCAATTGGTTCACGAGTTAAAACCAAATGATGCACAAATACGCGTTCATTAAATAAATCATAACGTTATTTATGCGCCACCCTTTATAATAGCAATATATAAAACTAATGATTTCCAAATAATAGGCATAACAAAGTTTTTTTTTTAAACATGTTTTTATTTAATCATGTAACCAATATAAACTGTCTACAAATAAAAGCTTGGCCGCTCAGGTCTAGTGGAGATGGCGAGATTCGAAATATTAAAAAATATATAGATACAAAAATATAAGACATGGCGGAGATATTATACCGTCTGTTTAGTTTACATCTTCGTATCATATATCCCACGAGTATGAGAGAGTACATATGTACATATACATTAAGCAATGTGTATGAGAAGGATGTCTTATAGGTTTGATAAACAAGAATATTTTTCAAAATAGTGAATAATATTCATAACGAGTATAAGAGAGTACATATGTATACATTTAGCAATGCGTATGAGAAGGAGGTCTTATAGGTTTGAGTGGTTGGTGACCACTCGAACAGTTATGAAAAATATGCTTGTTTATCAAACATATAAGACCACCTTCTCATACACATTGCTTAATGTATATGTACATATATACTCTCTCATACTCGTGGGATCTATGATACGAAGATGTAAATTAAACATAGTGTATATAGGTTTGACATAGCGGAGTAAGACATAGCGGAGTTTGCAGAAAATATTTTCGATGTAATGTTTAAAAAACAAATTAATTTCTATTTAAAAAAGAATGTCTTGGCATAAACGATACGAAGAATATTCGATATAAAAATCAATACGTTAAACATTAACTGGCTCATCTATTCCATAAATCTATATCTCTCATGTCTATGTCTCAATGGTCTTCTTGTTATTCCTTCTAAATACAAAAATCTTACAAGAAATGTATACAGGAAGTCCCCCACAAATTAAAAACAAAATATATCACTGAAAATATGAATGAAAATAAACACTACCTGAGTAAATTGCCCTGAGTTTACCCACTGATGAATAAAAATACAAAGCAGTGTATAAAGATGCTATATACATATATTCATGTCATTCAATTGTTCGACTATTACTCGAGCCTACTTAGCGGTGATAAATTTCCTTTCAATTTTAATGCAAGTACTAGTTTTACATTGATTGGATCGTTGATTGACGAAAATCCATTATAATTTTGGTATTAAATAAATTTTGGAAGTTTTCGTATACAATTTTTTTTAAAACATAGTTTTGTAATTTGGAATCCAAATATCTGGTTGTTTGGTTTCGATCATATCGTATTTTATTCCTAACCTCAAAAACATCATGAAATTTGATACATTCTCATCTCTTTTTTTTAGGCTTGAAAAGAAATGTGATCTTACTGAGAGAAACTAGCCCCAAATTTGGATTCAGCAATAAAAACTTTTAGCCACTAGATGAGACAAACTTTTCTATACGTCTTTGGGATTGCTGAATCCGAATCCAAGATTGGTTTGACTTGGTCAAGTCGTATTTTGTTCCGGGAGGACATAAAAAGTGATAATAATGATTCAACTGTCAACACTTTTTCGAAGTTAGAATTAAAATATAATTTGTTCGACTCAAACCAATCCCAGATTCAGATTCAGCGATCTCATAAACCTTTATTTTATTCGCGTGTCTGTGTAATTTCATTTTATCTATTTGAGCTGTGGATGGACCACTCCGTAGGTATAAATGAAAATGCATATATAAGGAGGATACAAAAAAATAACGGGAATAGGAATATAAACCAAGGAATCGTATGTTCAAATCGAGTATTTATTTGCAAACATTAATTTTGTTATTAACCATTTTTCTAACTTCGATTGAAATAAATGTGAATAATACCCATCTATTGCTGTATTCACAGTATAAAAGTGTCATGGGACAGATTTTCTTTTACATTTATTTTCATACTTCTAAAGTATTATTCTAAAGGTGCGTAGACGACGAACAAGGACCCTAAATAATACATTTTTTTTAAACATGAATTTTAGTCTGCAATTGCTTCATGCGTATTCTGTTGAGGATAAGAGAAGATTCCAAGTAGATATGAAATTTTGTCTAATAATAATTAAATAAAAAGACAATATTTTTGGATTGAAGCCAAACGTTTATTTTGCCTAAAAAATAATGATTGAATAATAGTTTGTTAGTGGTTACATTGATAACTCAGGGAATATATAGTGTGTACGCAACGGTATCTAAATATAAAAGTAAATTGAGATTTAGGAGCGAGTACACTACATACCTCCCCCCACCATTTAACAAAGAAAAACCAAAGAAAACCGTTGGACATAAAACATTCATTCATTGACCTTGAGAGCTTGATTTATTAGCTGTTTAAGTCTTATGCAAAAGAGCCATATGGGAAAATAAAATTTAGATATGCAAACAACTATGTTAATAAATTAGACACTGAGATATTAGTTTAAAGTAGTGTTTGAGTTATACAGTTTATTTAATTGAATTTTTTGTGTTATTGGACATTATAATTAATTATTTTAATCAGTATAATTATTAACTTTTTTTGCGCTATAAGAAGTTATACAAATGTACTGGTGCAGGCATGTTTATTATTATGATTATGAAATTTAATTTTAATTTACGACAAAAAAGTTGATAAACTTTATTATGGATTTTGTAGAATATTATGAATGTACTATATCTAGCACATGAACAACTATCCTCAAACATCTCTACTATTACAAAACTGTAATTGTATTTGTGTTTGTTCATCATGCAAAAACAACTGGAACGATTTTGATGAAACTTTTAATATTTAAAAGCTTATTATTAGATTGAAAATGTGGTACATCTGGGAGCCGAAGTTATTACAATTAATCGCAGGTGAATCCGCCGGTAGAAGCTAATTTTTAATTATGCTACATTTGACAAAATACAACATTACCGAATATCATACGGGATGAGACCGTATTATGCTTATCCAGAAAATAAAAGCTAATATTTATACATAAACTACAAAATTCTGCCGAGTGAGAATCTCACAAACGGAATAAAATAATGTGTGCATATTTCAATGTTTTGTAAATCTAGTTTTTAGCCTGTTCCGTTTCAACATAATATTTTATTCAATAAACTTATCGTTCCTTGTTTGTATGTAGTATCTCCGTTTCTCTATTGAAATAAATGGATTTCAGCAAACATATATAATCCAGGCATCCGGAAACTTTTCGTAGCCGATGAAGTCCACGACTGCACCAATATTTTTTCGGATTTTTTTGATCTGGAACGAAAAAATCGTTATAAACAATTTTTATAAACAAATAAGAAAATCAAATGAGTTTGGATTTATTCTTAGTAAAAAATAAGTAATGTAACAACTAACTAAGTTAATTGTTTGAATACCCAGTATATACTGAGTTGTATATCAATGTTTCAATTGTTAACAATTTTTGAATTGTTCCACAAATTTTAAGAAAATCTCTTTTGGTTGTAAAGATTTAATTTTCGCTTTCCGAGGAACTATTGAGCACAAATTATGAGAAAATTATTCAGTTTATGGAAAAAATTTTCAAACAAAAGTTATTTATTTTAAAAAGAAAAATATTATTTGTGATTAAATTTTTATTATATCTCTTACGGTTTCAATGATAGGCAGTTTTGCCCATTTTTACCAAACACATGGTCCGATTTTGTCCATTAACGAACTTAACCTTACTTTTATGCTCTAGAACATGTACAAAATTTTCAGCTCGTTATCTCTTTTCGTTCTTGAGTTATCGGGTTCACAGACAGACGGACAGGCTGTCGGCGGACATGCGGAAATGGCCGAATTAGGCCATTTTATGAACACATATGCCTACATTCATGACTACGAACAATATTTTTAAGAGTTACAAAATTGTGATCAAATTTAATATACCTTATATATTTACAAATATTGAGTTTAACAAACTTAATTTACCTTGTATATTTATATACTGGGTATAAAAAGTGTAAAACAATTTGAAAACAAATTTCTATATACACTTTATCGCATTAATAAGTCTGTATATAAATATTTAGTAAAGTAACGGTTGTTTTTTTTTAAAGTAAGTTCACGGGTAACGTGATGTACGATGATGAGAAATTACCATCGTATATATATATTATTTTCCGATGATTTTTCTCTATTCATAGAAAAGGTACTGAAAAACTTTTCCTTGTATAATACCGAATGAATAAAATTAAATAGGATAGGTGAAAAGTTTTAGATAAATCGTAATACTTCATATAAAGTTTGATGCAATAGTTCATGAAATATACAGGATGTTTACATTTTTAGAATCTTAGGGCTTGTATTTAAAACTGAATGATAGATTTTTAAATGCGTTTATATACGATTCTCGATTATCTCTTAATGGTAAAAATTACAAAAATTTGTGCATATAAAAAAATATGGTTAGATTTGTGTTTTAAATGCGCGGTTCAACAGAAATTTCCTGCCCTCAAAAATAGTTTTTTAGTCACCATGCCATCTCTAAATAGTTATTGCAGAATTGAAGACACATCTCTATCCAGTTTTAAAGTTTCAAACTAAATGCCCTGAGAATCTTCAGTAATTACACAAATAAATAAATCATCTTTCTTTCTCTGTCCCTTCTCTCTCTCTCTGTATATATATATAATAAAGCCTACTTTGCCTAACTATTCCTCTCTATTCAATAGCCTGTCTCTGAGATTTGATTTCGCCTAGCTAGCTTTTATTGGGCGACCGTTACCTCGTAATCGATCATAGAGTCTCCAGAACGCTGTTCGTAATGCCCATCGTCATTCTCTTACTTGTTTCGCCAATCTGCAGTTACGCTCCCTACCACATCTTTTCCCTGGATCATTTTGATAATTTCGCAGCCACTACCATTGCCACGCTGCCATTTTGTCAGCTGTGTATTTAGTACTGAACGTGTCCTGCTTCAAAAGCTTGTGCGTTAGATCCTTATTTGTGTTAGCGTTGGATTAGGAACCGTGTGTTAAGATATATAGGACACGGGGGTTTAGAGCTTTAACACACTTGTTTAAGTATCAGACTCAAGGGTTGAACTTTCGGTGAATTTCCTTTTATTTAAAATCCCTCACAAATATATATATCTATATTATGCATTATATTATTATACATTCATCTTTTACATAAATAATTCATTTTATTTGGGATTCGAGATTCGAAAAGCTAGTAAGTAATTCCATCTTCAATATTTTACAAATACTTCTATCTCCGTATAAATAGTAACAGGCTATGCTATGGTATAAAGAAGGAATCCTTTGGGATAGTTACAACTAAAAAAAAAACGAGTATCTCGTTTCTTCTGTGTAAAAAGGAGGATAAATATGGATTCATGTTTCAAACAACAATAAAATTCAACACAAGTTTTTATTGATATCATTCATTCATACATACAATTTATTTATTTACAGAACTATCAATATAAAATGTATATTTTCTATTTAAAAGCTCCAAGGTGTTTGTATCAATTTACATAAATAAACCATTTATTTATTGCATTCGTCCCACAATCAATTGTGAGTATAAAGAATGACTAAAATAACTAAATGAATTGATTGGTTAAATTCTCTCTATATTTACTAGGTTGTTTATTAGAGATAGATAGAGATAGATTGGAGAGGCTGCCCTGGACGGGCTACACTTCGACTATAAGGTCCATTGTGGTGTCTAAGGATGTGAGGATGTTAGTGGAGTGGATGGAATTTTTGTGTATAGACTAGGAATTGGTAGGATATGCGTCTGCAGCCGACTATGATGGGAACTATGACGATATTCATCTGAAGTTCGTGAAGGAAACTGCAGAAAACCTTCTGAAGTATAGCCGGTTACTTTTTTCTTGTCCATACGCCGACAATTTTTGCGTATAATGACTTTTTTTGTCAAAATAAGTACCTTTAAAGAATGGACCAAAGATTTTAATCCGAAAGTCCATGATTGACTGATTGGGAAGCCCTGATATGTAATATAATAAACTAATAGATAATAATTTATTGAAATTGATAAAATAAAAATGAATTTTAAAATTAATAGGTTATTTATAGTTTAATAAAATACAGTTGAATAAATCAATTAATTTGAAAAGTTGTGTTATTGAATATTTTATTATTGAAATGTAATTGTTAATTTATTTATTAATAATAATAATATTGTATTTTATAACTTACTAGATTACCCGATTCGAATTTGTACGGATTACCGCCCGAGCGATTGTTTTCACAACTTTGTTGATATAAAGCTTTTTTAGTTTATTATACAGTCTGTTTTCAAAAGCATTTCTAATAGTAAATAAATAAATAAAATATTTACTATAAAACCATACTTAAATGCATACGTACACATACTTGCAAACATCTGACTGCTTGTGGTAACATGTAAATTGATGTTTGTTTGATGTCATTTAAGAGTGTGGATTTAGTGATACCCACTTAATTTATAATATTATTATTCATTACGTAAGCACACACAAGCTACAGACTACTACTCCCACTATTTTTATTTCTTTATGAAGCATTGTGTAATTATTACAGTAAATAATATTTAACATTGATTCTCTATTAGCAAAGCTGTCCAAAACAGACGGTATATGTTAATAATATGCAAAAATATGAATGATCAATCAATCTGTGTAAACTTAAATAAAATCCGTTCAGCAGTTTAAAAGAATTTTCCAAGAAAAAGTAGCTATGAAAGAGCTAGAGTTGTACCCATGAAAGAATTTCATTGAAATGTTCATTGATCATATAAACATTGAACCTAGACGGTGTCGAAAATGACCATCATTAAATTTATATAAAAATTGATCAGAAAATGAATTGTAGTTAGGTTGATTTTCTACAACTTTACTTTTTATACACTTTTCACGGGATAGATATGTTATATTTTGTGTTTTCTTCTTTCTCTAAGTCTACCGTTCTTCTTGACCGAGTATAGTTATTAACAAGATACCAAAAGTATAGAAGATACGAAATTTCATTTTGATGGGACTAAAATTGTGACCATTAAAGAGTATGCAAATACATGGAATATATATTTATTTATATATATATGTCACTGTAATATCTCTAGATAGATAGATAGATTGTAGAGGCTACCCTGGACGGGCTACACTTCGACCATAAGTTCCTTTGTGACGTCTAAGGATGTGAGGATGTGAGTGGAGTGGAAGGAATTTTTGTGTATAGACCAGGAATTGGTAGGATATGCGGCTGCAGCCGACTATGATAGGAACTATGCCGATATTCATTGGGAGTTCGTGAAGGAAACTGCAGAAAATCTTCACAAGCACAGCTGGTTACTTCATTCTTGTCCATAAGCCGACAGTTTAGTCAATTAATTGCCCTAATTAACCGCCCTTTTTTTTTCTTAATAATTGACAAACTGCAGATGTCCCGATTCAAAGTAGGCATTCTGCGCAGACATCACGCCTTAGTCCACCCGGCCACTTGGACTGGTAATGACTCTATAACTGTCACAGTTTTAATAAAATTGGAATGTATTTATTCTGAGGAAATTTGCTGAGTTAACGTAGCTCCTGCGTAACGAAATTTTTTTTTAGATGAGGGCTCTCAAACAAGGTGTCAACGGATATCTATAAACAGTATAATAAATCTTTTTGTAGGATTTCAATGATTTTGACCTGAATTTATTATTTATATTATAAATTAAACAAAACCAATAATTATTCGTAAACATTTGGTTGTTATATACCAATCTACATGCATTAGTACAATCACAGATCACAAGTTCTAGCAAAGATGGCAGTAAATATATTTACTTTGAATTTCCATCTTCCGTCAATGAGTGGTTAGTTAGGACAGTATGTATATTTTGAAATTTTTATTATTTTATGCCTTCTGAATAGACACTAAAAAGCAATAAAATTATCATGTGCATTCTGAATGGACAATTAAAAGCAATAAAATAACAAAATTTAATAAAATATATGGACCGTCCGACTAACCGTTCATTAAAAAGTAAAAGTTTGAAATTTAAAAAGAATTGATTTGCCGTCCTCTGTGCTGGAATTTATGATCAGTGATTGTACAATCAGTAATCAAAAACTGTCTAGAAAATGTCGGACTATGGTTTTAAGTTTACCAAATGACCTCTTAATAAGGTATGACTTATTTCCAATAGTGCAATTCAAATAAAGCAATAAAGTAATAAAATATATTCTTCATATTATTTGAATTTCAATTATTTAAAATAAGGCCACTAAGCGCTCGTACTAAGCGCAAAATAGTTAATCTTTTCGACATTTTCAAATCATAGTTCAACATTGTCCACTCAACTTTTGATCACCGAATGTACAAAAAACATTTTATAAATAAATTTATTTCGTTTTTATTAAATTGGTGAACGCATTCATTTGAATTCAATTATAAAATTTTGTGTTATTTAAAGTGGTGGTAGGTAGTAACTCTCTGCTCTAAACTAAATTATTATTTTATTTATTCAAATATAAAATAACGTGGAAAAATATCGGTTGTAAAATCAAATCGGTACACATCGGCACTAAATATACCAAACGTAAAATATTACTATTAATCAAAGATGTATGTACAGTTATACCATTATACTAAAACGATATTTAAATAAAAGCGTGTGTGTGTGTGTGTATTTATGTACGCACATAAGAAGTTATACTTCTTTTTAAATAATTTATTAAAAAAATGTTAAATAAGGTAAACAGTACTATTAAGACACAAAAGTGTAATAAAATGATATAGTAGTGATAAACAACAATAGAAAAATTATATATTGTATCTGAAATGAATGATTCTTGATTTTATCACGATAGAACAGAACCTGCGTCATTTCTTTCGTTAAAATTATAGTTTGAAAGACTGGCGTTAAATCCATTATTTACATTAAAATCAGAATTAGTGAAATTTATCAAGACCAGGCCAGGTTTATCAATATATACATTTAATATACAAAGTTTACGTGTCCATAAAAATGATATCATTGATAATGTGGATCGTAATTCTAATATTGTTCTTTTATCAGAAATATGGAGTAATAATGATGAAGATATTCCTGTACCTAATTTCAACTGTGTAGTCAAGTTTAAATGTTCTAATGGAAGAGCTGGCGGTGTATCTATTTATAAAAAATAATCATTAATCTTTCTATAACGAAGAATATTGTCTAGTATTTTAATATCCAAAAATCATATTACACACAGACAAAATTATTGTCCACTATTTCACTTAAGCATATAATGTATGTATATATAAATTTTAAAGCACGCTACTTGTATGTCCACAATAGACACTAATTAATACACATAAATTGTTTTATGTGTAATGATACACTAATTTACGTAAAGAATATTTATGTTCGATGTGGAAAACATAATTGAAAATTAAATAGAAGAGTATTTCTCTTATTAATTGTTTTAATTAGTTTTCTTATTATTATTTCCTTTCATTATTATAATTATTTTCATACAAAATTTACAAAATGGTTCCATAAAATCCAATGATTCTATGTATCGCCCACCATTTCACAGTTAAAACTAAACTAAAATAATATCATATTTCATATGAACTGGAATATTAGCTTATATATATATATATATATATATATATATATATATATATAAAGTACAGTTAAACTGTAGTTAAATTAAAGTTTATTGGTTAACCAATTTAGTTGTAATGTCTCTTTGCTGTTGGTTATATTATAGGTGATATTTTCAATATGGTACCATGGTTCTATTAGTTGTTCGTGAATATTTTAAATATATCCCTTTAAATACGGTCTAGACTATTTATAATAACAATGTTTTTGGTTTAAGAAGACTAGAAAAATTAACCAACAAATACATTTGGTGTTTTTCCAGTCCTTACTTTACATTTACCGCAAATGATTGTACAATTATTAAAAACAAATTCGTTACGCAGGAGCTACGACAACTTAGAGAATTTCATCTGAATAGACACTTCTCTTTTGAAAATAGATCTTAATTTATTCTTTTTAATGTTCATAGTGAAATGTACCCGTTTACAGACACATCTAGATGAATTTCAGTCCGATGAAATTTCGTATCTGATATGCTTTTGGTATTTGATAAGCTAAGTTAGCTAATGAGTAGAATCGGTCAAGAGGAAAGGGGGTAGATTGAGGAAAAAGAAAACACAAAATATAGAAAATCTCTCTTAATATTAGAAAAACCGAAAGTGTATCAGAAGTAAAGTTGTAGAAAATCAACTTTACTACAGTTCTTTACTTGATAATTTATTCTAAACAAAAAATTATTATCTTTAAAATATACTATTTGAATGTCGATTATTGGAAATGTACCCACACCTTAATTTTATGCTCTCTCTGAAATCACGTCTTTTCTGGCCAAATTATTGATAATAACTGTACTTAGATGACTAAAAAAATCGAGCTATAATTTCAAAATTTTATAATTGATTTGTGCCTTAATATACTCGGTTTTCGAAAAAGTACTTCGGCTAAAATTTGTTCATTATAGCTATACTATCAACTTTTATTCGAAACATTTTTTCGAAATCCGAATAAATAAGGCACAAATCAATTATAAAATTTTTAAATGTACATAGCACCTTTATACACTACTTTCTATGTTTATATGTATGCGCGAGTAAAAATTAATCTTAACAGAGTTCATTATTGCTCTATATAGAATACGTAATAGTGATTATATACATTGGAGGAATTTAAACAATTAAATCAGTTAGTTGTTTAATCACTTGTTGTTTATTCACTTGTTTGATACTAAGCCACTATCAAACACACACCATGTATGAATTATATATGTATATTTGGTGTAGGCGCTGGGAAGTATAAAAATGCATTGTGAAGTATATCGAAATAAAATGTCGTTTATATTATCTGCGCTTCCACCAATCTAAAATATAAAAAGGATATCTACTATTAGTTAAAGCAATAGCATAAGGGGGGCAAGACGTCACATTTTTTGACGAGGCAACCGGATGAAAGTGCGGTTCCTTTCAAGTTTATACTTTATTTATATAATAAAAAATTGTTGCCATCAGAAACACGCGGGCCGTTTTCGCACCCGCGAATTTAAAAAAAAAAAAGTTTTGAAGCTAGCGCTCCAAAATTGGTGAGCGTATATATTGGTACCACTATATGTTGTAAAAAAAATGCCATCCAATCCTGATGGGCAGGTTCTGAGAAACAAAGTCGACAAAAAACACTTTTTTCGAATTTTTTTAAACAAAACGGATGGCATTGGAAATTTAACCTCTAATAAGTGTAAGAAATTATGTTTATCAATGCCATCCGATTTTGATAAAATTCACCTCCATTTTTTTATTACATAAAGCTTTGTCAAAATGATGAGAAACCAAATGGTAGTAAAATTGATTTTCTATACCTGTAATTCATATACATTATTCTATTTTCCAATATTAAGAGGGATATACCAAATTTTGTGTTAACGCCCCCCACCACCCTATACAGCCCCCTTTTGCCTTATCCATTTTTATATTAAAAAAGCTTTGCATACCAAATATTTAAATTATATACAAATTTTAATGATGGTGATTTGATGGCGACGAATATGTGAAGAAATTTGGAAAAATCGATTAATCGGTACAACCTTAATAGCTACATTTTCTTCAAAAATTCGCTAAAAAATTGATGAACAAGTTTGGATGAAAAATGGCTGATTTAAATGAAACTAATTTTACATGAGACTTGCTAGTAATATACATACAAAACTACAAAGCTATTTAGGATATGAATATAATATGATTATGCTTACAACTTAATATTGTAGTAACACAGTTTGTTTGTGCCAAATACATATTTAATTTATAAAATATTTATATAAATGCTTGTTTAAAATTGCGATTTAATATCACTGGTTGCACTGTATTATATACTAAACTCTGCGATTTACCAAAATACCAACTTCTATCTTTTGAAAACAAAATCAGATTTTAATACCATCTTCTTCTAGTTTAGAGTAATATTTGAAGAAAACAAACTGAATTTGCTATTTAAAAAAAAGTCTTTATTTTGCACATTTAATATCAGAAAATTAGTTTTCATCATAAAATTAAATTTCCTTTTAGTTTATTGATACGAATTCGAATCTAAAAATTTATCACTAAAACGTTTTCAAAGTTTGAATAAATCTAAATAGGTCAAATGCTTGGAATTTCAATGCAAAATTAGTTTTTTTTTTATTTTGATCAAGTTCGGCAAAACTTGATTACTATTTCTGGGGCATACTTTGTATTTTTGAAACATACTATATTTTTGTATTGGTTTCTTTTACCATTTTTACGATACGTGAGTCATGGTCTTTTTACGATAAGTGAGCATTTACGTTGAATTTAACGTCAAATTTGAAAACCTTGCCCCTAATTTCATATAAGTAGACGTCCTTCAGTTTTCGCGGGCAGGTATACGAGGTACATTCAAGTCAAATAAGTATAGTATACAATCTAAGTCTATCCATATAATTGATATGTATTTTGAGCTGAAACTTTTTAACACGATTACTGCCATGACATAATTTTTTTAAACAAGATTTTTATATTAAAACTAATTTTCTACAACTTTACTTCTTATGTGTTTTTCGATTTTTTCAATATTAAGAGAGATATACCAAATTTTGTGTTTCCCCCTTTCTCTAAACCACCCTTCCCCCTTGTCGATTCTTGTCATGCTTACCATAAAAATGCATTGTCATCGGAATTGAACCAACATGTAAAAATTCAACTCCGTAGGATAAGAGGAAGTGGTTCTAATTCAGTTTGCAAGTTTTGACCCGAATATACATACATTGCAAGTTAAATAAATGCTTGTAAAAATAAATAAATAACATTTTTGTTCAAATCATTTTCTTGAAATCCGAATGGACATACACAGTAAGTAATAAATCAACAGTAAGTAATAAACGCTACTCGCAATAAAATTCGTCTTATATTATGAGAAAAAACGCATTAAAATTCGCAAAAAAAAAAGAGAGAAAAAACGCATTAAATATTAGTTGTGGGTGTGACTGTAAAAAAAACAAAACATAATGACAATAATAATGCAATTAAAAATGATTTTAATGATATTTTAATTAAAGTTTAAGATTAACCAAGCAAACATAATATTTGAATTTATTTAAATTTTTCTAATTCAATAAATTTATAATTTGATTTGATTTATTTATTGTACAATTCGTACAATGAGAGATTTGATAATAGTCATTATTATAAAATGAAAATGTACATCAGATAAAACAATAATTACCAGTTATGTGTATGTGTGAGTTTATATATATATATATATATATATAGGGTGAGTCTTTTTAATTCATCCAGTTAACCAGTTAAATATCTCAAAAACTAAGGGGAATCAGAAAATATTTTTGAAATAATAATTGCGAAAGATGTTTATCTCATAAAAACATACAACTTTGACTAGAAACTATAATTTATACATTTCATAGTTTTGGGGTAAATACGGGGCATTAATTTTGTATTTACACCAGAAATATTGAACTCACAAGAAAAATTTATACCACATTTACTCCAAAACTATGTGATGTATGAAAAAAACATTCAAATAAAAGTTGTGTGTTTTTATGAGATAAATATGTTTTGTATTTAAAGCTTTGCTATATCGTACACCATTTAAAAGAATGTTATACCACTCTAGCACGGATACCATAGAACAAAAATATAATTATTACACTATTTGTATTTTTTATATATTTTTTTTATATTTTTTTTTAATGTGTGTCACCTCAGAACTCCGTCATTTATGAACCAATTTTAATTTTTGTTTGTTTTAAAGGTTTTGGTTTCCCATTGGCCCCATTGTCACCAAATCGCATTCTGATGAAGGGATCCCCGGGGAAATCGTGGAAAATCCTCAATTTATATGTGATAACCGATTTCTGCGAAATTTTTTTTTTAAAGAAAAACTCATTCATATTGCAAAAATAAGAAAAAATTTTAAAAAACCGACTTCAAAAAAATTTTTAACAAAAAAAAACCGACTCCAAAAAAAAAATTTTTACAAAAAAAAAACCAAATGCATGTAAAAAAAACTGAAAATTTGAAAGCAAAATTATCGCACCTTTATATAAGCTGCTACGAGTACATGCACTGACCATGGAACTATACATTGCGAGTGGTTCGTACACAGTTGGACGGGTTTGCCATACTAATCATCGGTTATTTAACAAAATTATATTTTACGGTCTAATACGAATGAATACCAAAAAAAAACATTAACTGATCTATCAGTTTAAAACACTGTATTGAAATAATAAAGGAAAAGTGCCAAAAGCAATACTTATAAGAAGAAACATATTTTTTGAGTTGAATATCAACCAACACATTTATGGCTTGAGGCAAATATATGATTTAAATGACAATGGTTTTAAGGAAATTCACATAAAACTGGGAAATCTTAAAATATTACTATAGTTTGTGTAGATTATACGATGAAAACTGTTAGATCGGCAGCTGATGCGTGGAAATATACATAAATGAAATGTGCATCCTTAAACATAGGATCAAAGTTTTGTGTATACTAAAAGTACTCGTCTCACGTCACTTTGTTGCCATGCGAAATAAGAGAAAAGCTCGGTAATATCTCCGAAGCTTCCTTACACTTAATTTTTTTTCAATTTTGAAGTAATAAGATTATTCTCCCTCCCTCTGAGAGTCCCTTTCCTCTTGACTAATTTTGCTTATGACTAACTTGACTTTTAAATTCCAAAATCATGCATACCAAATTTCATTTCAATTGAGTGAAAGTCTCAGAGTTCTAAATACATTGTAAAGATGGTCATTTTCGACTGTTCTTAGGATCGATACAACCACAGTATATACATATACTTGACGGGAAACCCTCTAATATACACGAAACACATTTGTTCGTGTGTCCACTGCGGAACTATACTATGTGATATACAAAACTTTTTCAAATACAATACATATATAGACATATATATATATATATATATATATATATATATATATATATGATGATGGTATACTTAAACTTTGTTTATTGAATCGTCACCAAATTTCTATATCGATGGTACTATAAACAAGAGATAGTTAGAGGCTATTTTATTGTCCGGACCCATAAAAAATGGCATAGTTAACAATAATATATTTTTGAAAATATATCTTATATAGATAAAACAGCAATAATAGTTTTTATTTTTACACATCATTAGTTTTTCTAAAATCCTGAAATATTCCAATACTACCATCCACTTGTGTGTATAGATAGATAGATTGTAGAGGCTGCCCTGGATGTGCTACATAAGGTCCATTGTGATGCCTAAGGATGTAAAGATGTGAGTGGAGTGGAAAGAATTTTTGTGTATATACTATTCATCTGGATTTCATGAAGGTAACTGCAGAAAACCTTCTCAACAGTTTAGTCAATTAACAGAAACAAACAGAAAACAGTTTAGTCAATTAACCGCCCCTTTTTCTTAATAATTGACAAACAGCCGATGTCGGGATTTGAACCTGTAGCGGTATCGCTTCATCATTAAATTATTATTATAATTTTTTTCTTCATTTTTATCTGTTGTATTTCAACAATAACTTCCCTCTAATATCACTGTTGCTGTGAATGTTAACAACCGTGATAATAGAGGGAAGTTATAGTTGAAATGAAACAGATAAAAATGAGGACAAAATTATAATAATAATTTAATGATGAAGCGATGCCGCTACAAACCCATAACCTCCCAGTTTCCAAGTAGGCATACTGCGCAGACATAACGCCTTAGACTGCTCGGCCACTTGGACTGGTCACTTGCGTATAGACTACCAACGTATAATGTTTCATAGATGTGTTTAAAGTCGAAAATCATCGTTAAAGTTTCACCAGATCTTCATATTGGGAGTCACAAAATCTCTAAACTTATAATTGGGCCAGGATTCGTTATTTAGATAACTGTAGAAATTTAATTAAATTGTTTAAACAGATGCAACGAAGCAGTTCCAAACCTTAAAACCATCTAGATTTGGATTCGACAATTACTAAAATAACAGACATTTTAAGAAGAGATTTTAATTAAACAAGTTTTTCAACATTTAAAGCATTATTTTTTTCTACTATATATTTAATTTAAACTTTATTCGGTATCATCATTCAGAAAAACGGCAAAATCCGTTTAAAAAAAGAAGACAGTTCGTCAGAAACAGTATAAACTATAAAATTTGTTGCATATTTTTAACTATTGTTCCACAAAACACTATATAAAAAAATTCACAATGGTAAAAATATATTACAATAACACAATGCCTCTATGTCATAAAATGGTTTAACAGAGAGTTTCAAAAATATTGAGGCAGAACTACTTCTTTGTCTTACATGTCCTATCACCAGCCAAATAGCCGAGCGGCCTAAGGCGTTATGTCAACTTGGGAACTGGGAGGTTATGGATTCGAATCCCAACATCGGTAGTTTGTCAATAATTAAGAAAAAAAAAGGGCGGTTAATTGACTAAACTGTCGTCGTATGGACCAGAACGAAGTAACCGGCTATGCTTGTGAAGGTTTTCTGCAGTTTCCTTCACAACCTCCAGATGAATATCGGCATTATTCCTATCAATGTCGGCTGCAGCCGCACATCCTACCAATTCCTAGTCTACACACAAAAATTTCTTCCACTCCACTCACATCCACACATCCTTAGGCATCACAATGGTCGAAGTGTAGCCCGTCCAGGGCAGTCACTACAATCTATCTATCAACATGTTTCCCTATCTACATGTCAAAAATATATAAACTGAAATAAAAAACAATGTCTTATTACCCTTTACTAGAAAAAGGTGAATTGAGGGTTGTTTCCCGCAGATCTAGGCGAAGATATACGTACAATATATTTTTTAGTTCAAAACATTTTCTATTAAAAATTTTTTTTTGTTATTTAATCATTCTTGGCTGTCTACTTTTGTCAGATTCCATGCAGAATTTCAGACCAGATTTAAATAATAACATCTCATTGATTGCTGAATCAGTCCAGGACCAATCATATTGAATGGGTGCTCAGCAAAGATCTATTTCGTGTATCAAAATGTTTATGAAATACTCAGTCTAGAAACTATTCTTTATAGGATATGTATTGAAGATTCCACCTTGAATATGTTAGAAACTTTCATTAACATTATGATAATATTACATATAATCAGGGTTTTTTTTTTCTACTTGCTTGTTTTATTATCATCAAACTGAAACACACTGTTGATGTTGCCAACCTCTCTGAACACTACAATATAACTGAGATTTTTATAATAAATGTTGTTATATCATGGAAACAGGATGAAAGGGAAATAGTATGACAAATTTAGACAAATTCATTGGAACAAGGCTTAGATTACATAATTAAAAAGTGATACATTTCTAAGTGCGACTCACCAGGTGCACACAATCAACTTCCCAGTATTTGTATTTATTTTATATTAATACTTACCATAGGTTTTTAACGGTTAGACATTTCAACAATTTATTGAAAAAATCGTTTTACTGAAACAACGTATTTTGAGAACATTTAATCGGTAATATTTCCTCATGGTCTAAGCGTGTCCCACCCAGATAGTTAATGCAACCTGACCTAACCTTAACCTACGTTGAAGCATATGTTCCCATAAGGTTACCTGCTAAATCAGGGTGGCCACGAAAATATGATTTTAAAATTCTCTGATAATTCCCGGTTTTCCAGTAAAGTTTGTCATACTTTTCCCTGATTTTAATTTTATTCGTATCCTTAAGACATTTAAAGCTTTGATTATACTTTAATTATCCCTACTTAAATCCGGTAAAAAATTCATAAATTTTAAAAAGTTGTTCAACTATGCTTATTTGAATTATTTATTATTTATTTCATTTATGTTTTAGTACATTGTCGAAAAAAATTTCGAAATTTCCTGATATTTTTAATATACAGTCGAAACCGGCTATACCGACATCGTTTACAACGACGGATCGGTTATTACGACTAAATGGCAAGGTCTCGGCCGAACCTCTATATAAACACCGACGTGAAAATACCGCCTATAACAACATTGGATAAAGCGACATATCGCTTAAAGTGACGAACCTTTATCGAAATTCATCGGCTATAACGACCAACCGTCAGACTTTTTCAGTAAAACAAAACATTATATTGATCCTCATTCTAATGTTTAATGGCATAAGAAGGATTATTTTGTTTGTCCTCCCACACCACGCACGTGCGCCTCCTGCGCGTTTTGTGCGATTTCAACTATCGGATATAGCGTCCTAACTATGTGGTCTCTTCAATGTCATCATATCCGGTTTCGACTGTATTTCAAAATTCTCTGATATTTCCCGGTTGCATAAAATTCCCTTTAAAAAGCTTATTTTCTATCATTTTCAATAAAAATGATCTAAGTATTGATAACCATAAAATCATTTAACCTAGGTTTTCGTTGGCTAGTTATTCCCCTTTCAACCTGTAGGTGAGTATATTTTTGTCCGCATAAAGAGCAGATCTGTTTTTTCAGTTGGTAGACATAAGAACAGGAGGCTACTTTCGAATAAAAAATATAAAAAAACATATATCTGTGATGCTCTTGTTGACTCTTTTTTTTCAACTTCAAAATATAATATCTCCTTCACTTGTGTATGCTTTGTTTTATATTGGAAGAATAACAGCAGGTTTGGTTGGCTCTCTTCAAAACATATACAAGGAAAATGTTGAAGAAAAATAATATTTTAAGGATTTTATTCTCTTTTTTTTCTCTGCCGTATTGTTTGAGTTTTTTTCTTCTTTCTTTTGTATTTTGTATATCATATAACATACTTTTTGTTTTTTTTATCGTATTCTAAATATTGTTGTGGAAACTATTTATATAGAATGTTCTATAAAAATTAAGGACGTTTTATTCTGGTGAAAATTAATCAAAACAACGTCCAAGTACGGATGCAGTGGTGTGTATAAGATTTCATGGGAAATTGGATTTTTTGTGTAAATGCGTTGAAATTTATCAATATTCTTTAAATCAAATTATCGCTTCTCACCTAAGATTGATATGATTTTTTTATACTCGGTATATATAATACTAGCTGTTTCCCGCAACTTCGTCCCCATTTATATAAAATGCATTTATATAAAAGTTATCCCCCGCGGTTTACATAAAAAATAAATAAATAACAACAAATTTAAAAAAATAAAAAATAATTAATTTAAAAAAAATTCTCCCTCCAGCCGGATTTGAACCAGCGACCTATGTATATCTATATCTATTGAATATATTTTTTCTTCCGACTGACTTTACAAATATCAGTATTTAAGGCTTACTAAGAATTTTAACGAAATGATAGATAGCCTATAGCCTTCCTCATGAATCTATCTAACGCAAAAAATTTTTCAAATCGGGCGGGCACTTCCATTGATAGCGCGTTCAAACAAACAAACAAGCATACAAAGAAACTCTTCAGCTTATTACTATAGATATACAAGGATATATTAAGTTTAGTCCCAACTATGTAACGGTTGAAAATATTGATCACAGAACAAATTTTGATATATTTGTGCATAAAATGCCCATGGCTGTCTGTGGTCACGATCATTCGAGAACAAGAAAAGATAACGGGCTGAAATTTATGTGGGTTCTAATGAGCTAAATTGAACCATGCCTTGTTCATACACATCTTGGGTGGTGAACATCTGGGCGTAGTACAGGCCATAGAAGTTGTGTCCTTCTTTCAAATTCTTTATTGGGAAGATGTTTCAAATAAAAGTTGTTCATTATAAATATAGATAGATAGGTTGTAGAGGCTGCCCTGGACGGGCTACACTTCGACCATAAGGCTCATTGTGATGCCTACGGATCTGAGGATGTGAGTGGAGTGGAAGGAATTTTTGTGTATAGCCTAGAAATTGGTGGGATATGCGACCGACTATGCAGCCGACTATGATAGGAACTATGCCGATATTCATCTGGAGTTCTTAAAGGAAACTGCAGAAAACCTTCTCAAGCATAGCCGGTTACATCATCCTTGTCCATACGCCGACAGTTTAGTCAATTAACCACCCCTTTTTTTCTTAATAATTCACAAACTGCCGATGTCGGGATTCGAACCCATAACCTGCTAGTTTCCAAGTAGGTATACTGCGCAGACATAACGCCTTAGACGGCTCGGCCAGTTGGACTGGTCATTATAAATATACTAACAACTTTAATTCGAAATATTTTTCAAAAAGGACACAATTTCATTGGCCCGGGTTTTGGTACGGCCTTTTGATCGGTTTTCTTCTCTTTTTTTTTTAAATCAAAATCAAATAAACATATTAAGGGAATGCGAATTTAAAATCAAATTTGGCTAATTTTGTACAAGCAACAGCTATCCAATTAAAAATGAAACACTCTGTACATTACGTAATAAATGTTTATTTTCTCAGTTATTATTTATAGTATGTAGGTATTTGTCACAAGAGACAGAGTAAAACACAAACAGAAATATGAATTAGAAAAAATTCATTTTAATGAGAAAAACGTATTTTTTCCTATTTCAAATAGAAAATAATTAATTCGTTTACAGAGAACATATTTCAGAATTTTTTATGCTGTTATTGCAACATTTCATGATTTATCTGGGGGTCTAAAAAGAATTGCACTTCGACCTTATGGTC
Organism: Nineta flava; assembly: GCA_963920215.1. Lineage (NCBI taxonomy): Eukaryota > Metazoa > Arthropoda > Insecta > Neuroptera > Chrysopidae > Nineta > Nineta flava. Next base: position 123,622,366 of record OY986041.1, read on the forward strand.
TATTGTTTTCTCCCTTCTACTTCAATTCGACGAAATTCGCTTCTCCCATATATTGGCAATAGCCTGGAGCTTGCTCATCAGGTCCTCCCGAAGGTTCCATTCGGGGTGAGATGCACCGAATATTCTGTATCTGCTGTAACCCAGAGGTTCGCAGTCAAAGATAATTTGGCTGGATGTTTCTTCCTCCTCGCCATACTACCTGCACGTAATGGACCCGTTATGGAGTCCCATTGTATGCAGATGGTATAAATAACATCGTCTAAATTATATTGTGAAATGGTTAATTGATTTTTCGCAAGAGGATTATTAAAATCATTTTTTAGGGGGGCACCAGACTACTACAAAATGACCAGACTAGAAGAAAATTTAATAAATTTTGATGTGTTGAACAAGTTAAACTGTAAATAGAATGCATATAATATTTCGTGAATAGTAGATGAACAAAGATATTGTCTGATTTACTGGATATGACATGAATAAAACCCCCTATTGTGTGTGTGAGTGTTGTATTTTCTTTATTATGTTCACTACAGTATTAAGGATCGTATTTTATATTCCTTTTCACGCGTATTATATTCTATATATATATATATATATATATATATATATATATATATATATATATATATATATATATATATATATATATATATATATGTCGGAGATGGATCTCGAATCCGCTATTTTATAAAACTGCTAGTAACAATTTCGTTATGTAAAAAAACTGATCGACGTTACATAATTTTACATAATTACTGAATTTTAACACGTAATATTGCTTAAAAGTTTTGCGTTTATCAATGCTGCGGGTCAACGATTAGACGTTTTGTAAAACAGCGTGAAATGAAACGTCAGATTGTAGATTTTAGTTTAAACGGCCTAATAGAATTCCCATTACTAAAGGTCGTTTTTCCTAACAAGTTCTATATATTTTAGATATAGTGTCAAAAATTATTGACACTAGGTAACTAAAGGTATCTATTACAATCGAGTACTACAATCTTTCACTTCATCGGTCTTACCCCGAATTGGTCGGTTTTGCGTGTTTTTGTGCCCCGCACTAAGAGGCGTTCTATATATTTCCCTATATCAAAATGCTCTTTGTGTCACAGATAGCTATTCTGCATTACCGCTAAACGTGGGTAGCAGTTTTGTAAAACGTTTCGCAATGACTATCCTGCGTCGTTTAAATAACGGAGTTGTTATGTAAAACAACTAGCGGTTTTGTAAAACAGCGGATTCAACAATCAATCTGCGACATATACACATACACATACATAAAAGTAGATATTATATGAGATTTTCTTCATCACAGACACATTTAACATTTAGAATTGATATAGAGATATAGATAACACATCTCGTATAGATATTCTATCTATCTTTTATATACTTCTTTGCTCCCAGACTCTGCCTTGGACAAAAAAAAAACAAATTATCTGCACTTATTTGAATAGAAGACGCTATATATCTTATAAATATATTAGAATTTTGTAAATGCCGCAGGCCTTTAGAATTATTAGTTTTTTTAGCTAAATACCTAGTAATCTGGATAAACACCCGTTCGTTAAGTCGTTCTAAAAGTTATTCTATATTAAAAAATTTTTGTTAGAAATAGAAAAATCGAAAAAACAAATCAGAAAAAAAGTTGTATATAAAATTTTTTTACAAAAAAACAAAACCCGACTCCAAAAAAGAAAAACGGATCCAAAAAAATCTGCTATGTAAAAATGCACTTAAAAGTAAAAAATAATTGCGTTATTTATTTACTTCAATTTACTTATAAAGATCCATATTTTTCAAATCAAATATTATTATTTTTGGAGTTACTTTTAGAGAGTTTAAGGAAAAATTTAGCAAACAAAAGTTTTTATTTTAACGAGAAGAAGATTTTTTGTCATTAAACTTTTATTATATCTCGCACGGTTTCAAAGATAGGCTGTTTTGCCCATCTTGCCCAAATATGGTCCGATTTTGCCCATTTACGAACTTGACCTGATTTTTTTTTGCTCTAGAAAAAACTTTCAGTGCGTTATCTCTTTTCGTTCTTGAGTTATCGTGTTCACAGACGGGCAGACAGACAGACGGACAAGCGGAAATGAACTAATTAGGTATTTTTATAAACACCTACAAAATTTTTTTTCTGCGATCAATATTTTCAAGCGTTACAAAGTCGGAACTAAACTTAATATACCCTGGTATATTTACAATATACTGGGTATGATTATGTTTTGTATTGAATGGATCGTTACTGGTCGAAAATCCATTATAATTATTAATTAAAACAAATATTTGAAATTTTCGTCATAATAATTTTATTTTGACGATAGTTTCGGAAATACAGTTGCTGGATGTTTCAGGGTCCAGTACCAACAATTAAATATTGCAATTTTTTTAAATTTTTAATCGAACGATTTATAATAATTTCAAACAATTAATCACAATATACTGGGTGGCTCAGATTTTAATTCGGAAAAGTGAACAGTCGATAGATCTCCCAAAAATAAGAAAAAAAGTGCATATGGCTGTTTTCAAGCTTCGTTTTCGAGATGTACGTCGTTAAATTTAATTAAAAACTTCTTGTTTTCAAGTATCTCAAAAACTACTTAGCTGATTTCGATTACACTTTTTTAATAGTAAGTAAGTGACAAAATTTAATTATTTTTAATTACTCAAGGGCAACGCTGGAACATTCTACCTAGATATTTTAAAGAAAAATTAGAGTACGCTACTGCTTTTATCTTAGTTTGGTTACTATTTTTAGATTGATATTTGTCAGATATTTTTGGGAGATCTATAGCCTACTCAATTTTCCACATTACAATCTGAGACACCCTGTATACAAAAAGAAAGAAGACGTTACATGGTAGCAGAGCAGCACACTATATACAAAAAGAAAGGAGGAGACGTTACACGGTAATGATGATTGTTCATATTTCTATTATAATAAAAACTTGTTATCTAGTAGAACACTTTTCTTCCCCCTATCTGTCTGTCGTTCCTACTCATTATTTATGTTATTTTGTTTTATTTGTGTCAACATATTCAACACATGTCCATGTCTTTTATTATTTCTTTGGTGTTTTTTTTTTTTGTTTACTAGATAGAATGTGTTGTTTCTTGTTCTATTATCTATGTAAAAAATGTCCAGTGAATTGTGTGTTGAAGATTTGATAAATAATAGACTATAGAACATCAAAATTTATTCAATTTATTAAAGATGTGATGTTTTGCTGATTAAAAAAAAGTATTCATACCATAGACTTGTACCATATCTTTATAATAAAATTTCAAAGTCGCCCCTTTACCTAGATCAGTTTTTTGTATTATAAATACGTATTTCGACTACAAAGTAGTTGTAAAGTATATGTTAGTTGTATTAAATTATTATTATTTAAATAAATAATAAATATACGTAAAAGATATAATTGATCTTTATTAATTAAAATTGATATTTTTAATTTGATTTATGAAATGTTATTATTTTTTGTATGTAAATTACCAAGGTTGTTAACATTCACAGCAACCGTGATAATAGAGGGAAGTTATAGTTGAAATGCAACAGATAAAAAATGAAGAACAAAGTTATAATAATAATTTAATGATGAAGCGACACCGCAATATACTTCCCTCCATCAACTAATAAAGAAAAACGACTTGAAAAAGGTTGTAACATAAAACAACCTTGTTCACGCGAAAAAAACTTTAATAGTTGATGTACATCTTATATTTAAAAATAAAATAAATTAAGAAAAGATTAAATTTGAAAAAAGTATGCAGGTTTTAGTCTATCAATTAAAATAGATGTAGGTTTGTTATTGACATCAATAACAAAACATTTAGGAAATCTTTTGATAACAGAGAAAGGACCTCTATAATTACAAGATAGTGGAGTAGTAGTCATCATCAGTATAAATTAGCTAGTAGTAATTTACTCTTTGACAATTAGAAATAGATAGAAAGTCGAGATCAATAGACAAAAATAAAAATAAATAGAAAATTAACTAAAATTAAAATATAATAAATTTTATTGAAATTACTCTTGTTAAAATTTCTTTGCTGATTAAAACCTAGAGTTCTCATTAATTATCATTTGATAATATAACATATCTTTCTAAACAAATCTAAATTTTCTAAGCGAAATCCAAATATTGCTTTAAAAAAGCAACTTGACCATATAAGTGTGGAAGTGCAGGGCAGTAGTGTTACGATAAAGATAAATATTAATATTTCTCGGTTAAGCTACTTTTATTATAACTATTTCTGTAATATTTGAAGGAAAAAAAAGCAATTGAGGTTGTACCCCCGACTAGAAAATTCATGAGAAAGAAACTAGAAAAAACAATATTTTCAACCGTTACAAAGTCGGGACTAAACTAATAATACCCTTGAAGAAATAACCTATAAAAATATATATTATTTATATAAAACATTTATCTTCATTTGTATTATACTTTTATTACTTCCTCTGAGATAATTTGCCTAGGATACGTAGCTCCTATAAATCGAATTTTTCATATTTAAGTTGAATCTATTTTATGTTAAGAACATTTTGTAATTCTATAAAAAAAACCATTTACTTGATTATAGTAATTTATCTTACATAAAATATTACTCATAAATAGAATTATTTCATAAGTATAATAATATTCTGTTGTTTATACGTAAATAAAACAAGAATAGCATAGAATATTAACTCATAACACGCACTTTAATGCTTAATTCACTCTGTCTAATGTTAAATGCTAGTTTTATTTCCATAGCTCAAATACAATAAACAAGTTTCTCAAAACACCTACATCTGAATATTTCATCATGGAAAGTTTTTTGGAAGAAATGTCCCTACAAACTTGTTTTGTTCGGAAGGGAACACGTATGGTAATCTTGATTTTCACCTTAATCATAGCGTTCAAGGTTATTCGTTGCATTTTTCAAATGGGAACATATAAAATTGTGAATAATTAACCATTTTATAGCCGTTTTAAAAAATGAATTACTATAAGATTGCATTCTTTGAGAAAAATAAGGTCTGTAGAAAAAATTCATCAAAAGTAAAAAGTTTTCATTGGTGGTCGAGGAAAAACCGAAAAAGGAAATGGGGGGGGGGGGGGTGTTGAGGGAGGCGGCACACAAAATTTGGTATATCTCTGTTATATTGGTAAAATAGCTTAATGTATATAAGATAAAGTTATAGAAAATTAATTTTTCTACAATTTTGTTTCTTATCATTTTTTCTGTTACTCTAAAATTTATAGAAATTCTTACGGTTTAATATTAAAAATTATAATCCTTAATATCTCCGTATTAGAGTTTTAGAAAAAAATGATTAAGTGATCATTTGATCATTGATTTTCTACAACTTTACCATTTTTCTATTATTAAGAGAGATATTCCATATTTTGTGTTGTCTTTTTGATCTAAGCCCTCATTTTCTCACCCTTGATTCTTGGCTCTTTGAATACCAAAATCATTTCAGACTGTCTAAACTGTCGGCGAATGGTCGAGAACTAAGTAACCGGCTATGCTTGTGAAGGTTTTCTGCAGTTTCCTATACGAACTCCAGATGAATATCGGCATAATTACTATCAGAGTCGGCTGCAACCGCATATCCTACCAATTCCTAGTCTACACACATAAATTCCTTCCACTCCACTCACATCCTCACATCCTTAGGCATCACAATGGACCTTATGGTCGAAATGTAGCCCGTCTATCTATCTAATTAAGATAGAGAAATTTTATATTTATTGTAAGTAATTCGCTTAGTTGCCGTGGATTCGGTGTAACGAATGTTTTATATACACATATTAAACTTGATAAATTATTAATAAAGAATAAGTGTGTGGAGATTTGGTTTTTATCAAAGTAAAAATCATAAATCTTATTTTCTTAAATCCTTTTAAAGGGAAATCCTTCATGGGAAAAAAATAATTGTATTCCATATATTTTTGTATTAAATTTGGTATGAAAACCAAACGTATATTTGCGTATACAGGAGCGTGTATTGGAATATAATACAAGTTTGTTGGTAGTTACGAGGTAATTTAAGTAACACCGGAATGATTTGCTATTTTGTGTGTAGTACATTTTGACAGATTAAAAATCTATAGAGAATTAAAGAGAGTACCATAATCTGTCTCTCGAGAATATTTATCGATAATCAGGATTCAAATTTTCATCTCGTCTATCGCTGACTTATTCTCGTCTGGTTTAGTTTCTCTCGTGTCTTGTGGCATCACTAGTACTATTGTACTTCGCAGACGTCTAACTGCTAAAGTCCAAGGTCAAGAAGCAAGTATATCTCGAGTGCAAGTCTCTCCATTCTTTTAAAAAATGAATTGGAAAAACTTGAGTAGCATTTGTCGGAAAAAATGATTTCATGATCGAACGTGCTTAAGTCAAAATGTACACTCCCGTTCATAAAAATTGAACCAGTTAAAATAAGTGGTTCTAAGTGTTACTGTATCTAGAGCACGGTAGTGCGACAGGCCGTTTATTATACATATATTAAGTAATATATATATATATATATATATATATATATGTATATATATATATATGTATATATATATATATGTATACCAGTCCAAGTGGCCGAGCGGTCTAAAGTGTTATGTGTGCGCAGTATATATACTTGGAAACTGGGAGGTTATGGGTTCGAATACCGACATCGGCAGTTTGTCAATTATCAAGAAAAAAAGGAGCGGTTAATTACTAAACTGTCGCCGTTATGCTTAGAATGTGACATACTCATTCAATTTGTATGAAGAGGAAGGAGTGTGTATCCTCACTTTTTTATTTCATGTCTCATTCTCCAATATACGTCAATGATTATTGTTATTATTATTATGATTATTACATAAATACTAAAAAAATAAAGTAAATCAAAATACAAGACGATAGAACGATACGATATGAACTACATATGAAAAACACATAAATATCAAAATATATATATTTCAAATACACAAAAAGAACATATATATATATATATATATATATATATATATATATATAAATTTTCATCTAGAAACATGTTGTTGTTATTTTTTCTGTTATGTTTTTTTTTGTTTTCCAGGAGTGTTTTATGTTTAACAATGTGTGTACGTACATACCTCTATATATATATTTACTATTGATATTTTATTTTGTACAGCATGTCAAAGAGTTAAAAGGCAGAGAAACATCTAATATATATGAAACAAAATGATGTAGGAAAACTAATAGTCCTGTATTCATGTTTTAAAAGAATACTTACACTTAATAAAATTACTAAGTGGTTTACAACGTATTAATATAAATATCAACCAATCCAAGCTCTGCTTAGAAGGTTACGGGTTCGATTCCCAACGTTTACAGTTTGTCAATTAAAATTATAGAGGTGGTTAATTGACGAGATTGTCGACGCATGGACAAGAACTAAGTAACCGGATGTGATTGTGAAGGTTTTCAGCTGGTTCCCTTCATGAACTATAGATGTGGATATGTGGATATGGGTATAGTTCCTATCAAAGTCCGCTGGAGCCGACCAATTCCTAGTCTGCATACAATTCCTTGTATGTAGAGAAAAAAAAGTTAATGCAAGGTAAAAATTAAATAATGGTTAAAAAAGTTAGTTGCCTATGTTGCACACTGAGGTAAAACCTCATTATCATCATATAAATATCAGTGACAATCCAATTCAGTTGTGAAAACTAAGCTCAAAATTTAGTTCTTTAAAATGAACGGTATATGACGCAAACGGATTTGTTCAATGTATTGTTGAAGAGCTTACGAATAGACATGATTATTAGTATTTGACTTTCATCCATCATTCTCTTTTAATTTGCATACCCATTAGAGCCCACCACACGGACATGATCAAGTGACGGTGACCTACCCCCCCCCCCCTATTCTTGTCTTAGACCAGTCGCTTCAAGTGATCTCGTCATGCCGGACTTGTCCACCGACAAGAGTGTGTTATTGCGTAACCGTGTGTGCATGTAGCATTTTGTATAACTGTATTTTTATTGTGTTTTACGACATCGCCTCTTGATTTATGTATTTGGTGTTGTGTCGTGTTTTGTTTGTTTTTGTTTTCGCTGTGTTAGTAGTCAATTGGTAGTTTGACAATTGGTATACTGTCTTATGTCTGGTTTTGATTAAATGGTGGTGTTGCGCGTAGTAGTGCTTTTGTAGGTTGGTTAGTTTTTCTCTTTGAACCTCTTAGAATGAGGTACTTCTATAATAGGTGACTACTAGTACGAAATATTGTGTACAGTGTATTGTTAAAAAAAGAACTCTTTTCCTTTCACATCTTGTAAATTTATCGTTTTTATTTGTTGTTACATAATAATATGGGGTCCATATTTTTTTGTGTGTTGTTTGGCAAAATATAACCAATAAAATGTGTATTGTGTATATTGTATAAAAAGAAATATGTGTGTCATTCCTCGGGTTTTGTTTTTTGTTTGAACCAAAAATTGTAACAACATAAATGAAAAATGAATATTTCTGTCAAGTTAATAAGCCGCCAGACATTGTAAAATAATTTAAGTTTTATTAGGATTCCGTTTAAAATGTCGCTTGTTTGACCAACATTTGACCAAAGAGAAAATTTTTCGTTGCAAATCAAGGGCAAAATAGACGTGGTGAACTAATATACACTAAACTAACGGAGTATTTAGTTTCTTTGTTATGTTTCTGAAAAAGGTTCCTGGCTAGGCTTTTAAAGAATAGGAAGGCATAATGGAAAATTAAAAATAATATTTTTGAATGGAAGGTATAAAAAAATTATTATAGTTTTTTTTTTCTTGAAACTTTTTTGATATGAAACAAAATGATGTTTGATTAACTCTAGGATTGTCTCTAGAAACGATATCTATTAGGGGACAAAATGATATCCGAGATAATCGAATTAACCGTGAGATTGAGAGAACCGTTTTTTTTTATCCCAGCATTTGAGGCAAAATGAAACCCACAAACTAGCCAGACAAAACGTCAATGAGGTTGTTTCGATAGGAATTTCAAAACAAGTTTCTCCTTTATGTTCCAACACTCATTCTTTTTATATCCGGTATATGTCAGTATACAAGAGTATACACAAGTTTAGTCCCGACTTTGTAAATATTAATCGCAGACATAAATGTTTGGAAGAGGTGTTCATAAAATGGCCTAATTCGGCAATTTTCGCATGTTCATCCGCCTGTGAGCACGATAACTCAAAAACGAAAAGAGATTACGAACTGAACTTTTATGTGTGTATTATAGAACCAAAGAGTAAGGTCACGTTCGTGAATGGTCAAAATCTGACCATGTTTGGGCAAAATGGGAAAAATGCTCATTTTTGAAACCGTAAAAGAAAAATTAAAAGAAATAAAATGTCCGTTTAAAAAAAATAAAAAACTCTGAAGAACTGTATTATCACTATTGGGAATTTATTTTAACTAACGTATCGTATTTTAATCAATGCCATCGATTACGCTAGGTCCAAATAAGCTTAAAACCAAGTTTATATCAAAATCGGGAACAAAAAATTTTGTTAAATTTTTGCAATTTTTTTAAGGGGTACCCCTTGGAAAAAATGCGAAAAAAAGTGTAGAAAATTTTTGTACTCGTTTTTAATAATAATCATTTTCTAGGGTAATTTTGACCCAAACAGAACGAAAATCAGGTTCATTTTAACGTCTGACTAACACATTTCAAAATTTTCCCTTCTCAATTCATACAGTTTTGAATTCTAGCACGATGACTCTGATTTTTTGAAAACCGTTAATCGTATCGTATTTTAATCAACGCCATCGATTTCGCTAGGTCCAAAATAGCTTAAACCCAAGTTTATACCAAAATCGGGAACAAAAAAATTTTGTTAAATTTTTGCAATTTTTTTAAGGGGTACCCCTTGGAAAAAATGCGAAAAAAGTGAAGAAAATTTTTGTACTCGTTTTTAATAATAATCATTTTCTAGGGTAATTTTGACCCAAACAGAACGAAAATCAGATTCATTTTAACGTCTGACTAACACATTTCAAAATTTTCCCTTCTTAATTCATACAGTTTTGAATTCTAACACGATGACTCTGATTTCTTGAAAACCGTTAATCGTATCGTATTTTAATCAACGCCATCGATTTCGTTAGGTCCAAATTAGCTTAAACCAAAGTTTATATCAAAATCGGGAACAAAACAATTCTGTTAAATTTTTGCAATATTTTTAAGGGGTTCCCCTTGGAAAAAATGCGAAAAAAGTGAAGAAAATTTTTGTACTCGTTTTTAATAATAATCATTTTCTAGGGTAATTTTGACCCAAACAGAACGAAAATCAGGTTCATTTTAACGTCTGACTAACACATTTAAAAATTTTCCCTTCTCAATTCATACAGTTTTGAATTCTAGCACGATGACTCTGATTTCTTGAAAACCGTTAATCGTATCGTATTTTAATCAACGCCATCGATTTCGCTAGGTCCAAATTAGCTTAAAACCAAGTTTATACCAAAATCGGGAACAAAAAAATTTTGTTAAATTTTTGCAATTGTTTTAAGGGGTACCCCTTAGGAAAAATGCGAAAAAAGTGAAGAAAATTTTTGTACTCATTTTTAATCATAATCATTTTCTAGGGTAAGTTTGACCCAAACAGAACGAAAATCAGGTTCATTTTAACGTCTGACTAACACATTTCTAAATTTTCCCTTCTCAATTCGTACACTTTTGAATTCTAGCACGATGACTCTGATTTCTTGAAAACCGTTAATCGTATCGTATTTTAATCAATGCCATCTATTTCGCTAGGTCCAAATTAGCTTAAAACCAAGTTTATATCAAAATCGGGAACAAAAAAATTTTGTTAATTTTTTGCGATTTTTTTAAGGGGTACCCCTTGGGAAAAATGCGAAAAAAGTGAAGAAAATTTGTGTACTCGTTTTTAATAATAATCATTTTCTAGGGTAATTTTGACCCAAACAGAACGAAAATCAGGTTCATTTTAACGTCTGATCAATATATTTCAAAATTTTCCCTTCTCAATTCATAAAGTTTTGACTTCTAGCACGATGACTCTGATTTCTTGAAAACCGTTAATCGTATCGTATTTTAATCAACGCCATCGATTTCGCTAGGTCCAAATGCTTAAAACCAAGTTTATATCAAAATCGGGAACAAAAAATTTTGTTAAATTTTTGCGTTCCAGAAATTAGCGCAAACAAACAAAAAAACTCTTCATCTTTACTATATTAGTATAAATATGACTATAAATATATATATATATATATATATATATATATATTTATAAAATATTGATAAGTAAAGTCATATCTATATATTTAATATTTTAAATGTATTGATTCAGTATTGAAAAAACAAAATCAGTTAAAAATCTATAATAAAAAAAATATTTAAAAAAACTAAATTGAAAAATGATTTGAACGTGACCTATGTTGGGTAAACGTATCTAAACTATTTCAATACCTATTGTATAGATATTTTTCATGTATCTCAGTGTTCCAGTGTTCCACGGTCAGTGTAACACTGGGCTCGTCAAAACTTGATGTTTGTTTTTAAAATTTGTTTTTAAATTTTATTTATTCGGTTTTCATTTGATGAATACCTTTGTGAAGCATTTTTTGTCAAGGATTACTAGACTTAATATACCTTGTATATTTACATATACAGGGTACTAAAATTAAATAATTAGAAAAATAAGCACGAAAATATGAATAGAAAAACGATTTCACTTGAGTACAAAAAATGATTTTGTTTTAAATTGACTTTTTTCTTGAAAATCTTTAGCTGTAAAAACGAGACGAGACGAGATAAAAGAAAACTTTTACAAGTCAATACAATGTAAGAGCATGCTACTCTTGTCTTGTCTCGTGTCGCGGCATCACTATTCCAGACTAATACGCCAGAGGTCGTGGATTCGATCCCCATCCCTAGATGATTTTTCATATGAAGCATTTGTTGTCAAAAAATTTAATCAATGTTCAGACATATTACTTAAATGTCAAAGTAAGTAAACGCTAGTCACTACCATTGGTATAATATAACCGAAAGGCAACCATACTACAATGGAAATAAATAGACGCTAGTTTACAAAAAAAAAAAAAAAACAATTTGAAAAATATGTTAATAGTAATTAAAAAAAAAATTAATAATACAATGGCATCAAATACTCTGGACTTAGCATGTAGGCTTTTACTAACTAATAGTGGCAGACTGGTAGTATACACCCGTCTTAGAGAGATATTCGTATGATGATGGTATATAAAATGCTTCTTATATTATATATATATCTATGCACATAATATTTAAATAATAATCTGTTTAAAACACACTATAAATTATATATTATTTTTTTGAGCATAGGTGAGCCATAAGTTTGTTTTACATTGCAGTGTGAACAGCAGGAATATCCATTCAAAAATTATTATGTAATGACTTTTCCCTAATCATGTTTTGACCCTGACGATTTTCATTATCACAGGAACAATGTATTTTCTATTTTTTGTCTACTTTCATTTATTTTTATTTTGTGATAAAACAATCAAATTAATTTTCCCTACGCTTCCACCATGTGCCGATATTTATTAACAATTCCACTGAAATTTCTTTAGTCGGGAATATTTTTGAATTCAATCATAAGTTATGAAGTTTTCTTGATGGTTGCCAATATTCCAGTAAATAAGCCGGAAAATGTGGAAAAGTATAGGAACAGCATCGATTTAAAAAATTCTTTTTTTCCTGGATTCCTTAGACTTTCAGGAACATTCATCAGCACTAACCCCTGCATTATCTCGAAAAATAAGAAAGTTCAGAAAAATAGGAGAAAATTTTTCGAGGTAATGCAGGGGTTAGTGCTAATGAATGTTCTTGAAGATCTAAGGAATCCAGGAAAAAAAGAATTTTTAAAATCGGTGCTGTTCTACCACTTATTGAGATTGTACAGTATTTTCCGGCTTATTTACTAGACTACAAGTGGTTGTATTATCATTAGAATTACTTACATTTTTTTTACTTTTAAATTTAATATATACGAAATTTAACATTTCAAACATAAGAAAATCATTGAAAAACCAACCAACTCGACTAGAATCCGTATTCTCCGTACGTACGGGAATCTCTTATTCCATCGGGATTTTAGTGAATTTATAGTCATACTATTTGTATTAAACATCGTAATCTTCAAATTTATTCAATAAGAATATTGCACGTTAAATATTACATAGCGTAATATTATACATATATATATATATATTCATATACAAGATATTTTTCTTAGGTATTTTACTAGATATTGAGGCTATAAAGTGTATCATTATTATTATATATAATACGAATATTTTTGGAATATAACGATATTTATATATACATATATATGTATACATTTATTCAACAATATATAAAATATTATTAAAGTTATATACTTAAGTATATATTAACAATTAAATCGGCAGCATAAATATATATCAGACCTTTTCGAATGGTCTAAATGACTTCAAAATGGTATAAAACCACCGATGAGTAGAAGCTTAAAGTCGTCTTCTTCATTTTCTAACACACTTGCAGTCGTTAAAATTACTCTGATATCAAACCATATCCCATTAAAAACATAAAAGCTATACTTATCGCATACTCTGAAAAAAGTAATTCGACGGCCTACATGAGGGCCGGGGTCAAGACATGAATTTACTTGTAAAGGTTGCATTTTACCATGTAATACCATGGACGCGACGAAAGTTTCTGCACATCGTCCTCAATTTAACAGGTTATATGTAATACATATATTTCATATACAAACCATTATGATAGGTAAGCTCGCTCAATATGGCCCAGAAAAGTCGTGTCCTTTTTTTAAAATTGTATAGTCATTTTGTGCCTTATATATTTGTAAAAGTAAATTTATATGTGAAAGTTGTTCATTATAAATAGACTAACATCTTTTATTCAAAATTACCATAGAAATAACTATTTTGAAAAACGGGCATAACTTTTGAGGCCCTTAATACCATACATTCATATTACGTAATCCCAAATAGAACGACGTTTTTTTTTAAATAACAACTAACATTCACAAATCGCATAAGACTGTCGCGGTATCTTGGCTCCCTTTTTCGTTCAAAAAGGAGCACTGTCGAATCCATACAGATTCGAATACTCGAAACAAAAAAAATAAACAAAATGTTTAATTTTCATCCACAATTTTTTTTTATTCAATCAATACTAATTTATAATAATGATTAATTCAACAATGGTAACTTCAAACAGTACTACTGTTCCTTTCGGACTGAATTTAAGAACTGACTTAAATTGGGTTAGGCACCGGCTTTATATACCGTCGCAACAACATGTTTAGACGATTCAAAAAAAACATTTATAAAAAAACAAATCTTGTTTATCCTAATAAAATTAGTAACCCAATTTAAAACTTTCATAAGTTATACAATAATAATTTTATATCTAGAACTATTTTCCTAATTATTTCCTTTTTGCAATTAGATTGTGTGCTGAGGTCTTAAAAATTTTTCACTAATTTTCATTACAACAAGACGTTAAGGTAGTGTAAATCGGGGTACTACAATACTGGGTATGCTATAAGTAACGGACACAACTGAAGGCATGGATAGAAAATTGAACTCTGAGACGAAAAGTCCTTTACCATTTTCTAATCAGACGTACAGGTAAATAGTTATTAATTAAAATAAGTAACCAATCAGAGGCACCCAATAGCGTGTGTGACTGAGTGTTTATAAATATGTTAGTGGAGAATGCATGTACATTGGTTACTTATTTTAATTAATAACTAATAACCTGTCTGTCTGATTAAAAAATGGTAAAGAACTTTTCGTCTCAGTTGTTGCCGTGACTTACGGGACACCCTGTATATCATATATAATTCCAACGTAAATTATAAAGTGAAGTAAATCGCCGACTAACATGGACAGAAAACATAAATTCCTTGGAACTTAAATGGTTTATATAATGCTATTAAAGTTTAAATTATCGTTAAACTCGCGATGCTATTACAAACTATATCTTTCAATTTCGCTATAATAATATATATTTATATATTATAACACATTTTTATAGCATTTAATGTACATATTTTTATAAATAATAATTTATTGTGGATAGCAGTGGTGGCCAACTTTTATAAGATCTACTTTTTTATCTTAAAAATGAGTCGCGATCAACTTGTACTATTTGTTCGAAGGTACATATGAAAAAGTTTTTATAAAAATGCACAGTATGGCTGATAATTTTAAAGATTTCACTTTAGCGATTTTTTTCGGGTCAGGTAAATTTATCATGGAAGAAAGATTTTTAGACTTGGTTTTGGCTAATCTATCAATAGCTCGCGGGAGTGCACCTCGTGCTGCAACACCCTGTATAGCCACCTAAGTAAAAAACAACATAATTATTTATCGTGTCAAAATTAATTCAAATTAGCTACAGATAAAAACAGATTAAGAATTTATTTTATTGCCTTAAAGTTAATGAGAAGACTGAGTTTGTATGTCTCTAACCAAGGAATGATAATAAGGTGTAAATCCTGACAAAGATAATAATAATGAGTCTTCAATATGGGAATTATTCAGGACAGAACCTTGTTTAGTCTTCGTTAACTTTAAGTATGATAATTCCGATTCACACTGGTGTGTAGATCCGTAATAAGAATAAATATATTCGCTACATTTGGTGATATTGGGATATTTTTCTCGGTGGATGTAATTCCAAAACTCTTCTTCAAATTATCTGGTTACTAACATAAAATCAGTTTGTAAAATTATAATTTCATTTTTATACCTTTTGCTCAATATGAAATAAATTTGTAATTTTTTTGGCTAATGTGTTTCACACTTAAAATCTTTTTAAAATGGAAAAAATATAAATACCACAGTGTCTATATTTTTTCAAAATCTTGTAATCTTACCTTTTTGTCAAGACTCGATCAAACCAAAATTGACTTCGCGATCAACCGGTCGTTCGCGATCGACTTGTTGGCAACCCTTGGTATATTAGTATTGAGCTATATACTATAAATATCATTTATATATATTTTCCTAATAAATATTTATTTTCTGTATGTATTTTCCTTAATCCAGAATGTTTAGAACAGATGTGTTTAAGTATTACTCCTATATGTGTGATATATTATATCCTTCACTTCTTTCTATAATAGTAAAATGATGTATATGTATGCTTATGTTGTTTACGTAATAGGTATGGTGAATATCTTTATACATATACATATATATATATATATATATATATATATATATATATATATATATTTATATATATATATATATATATATATATATATATATATGTATATATATATAGAGAGTGTCAGAACACTCTATATATTTCACTCAAGAAAACTACACCATGGTGTAGAGCTGAAAAAACAAACAAAAAAGTTTAATTACGTCTTTCAATTTGACGTTTATTTTTTAAGATATCAATTAAATAAATTATCAATTACAAATTGATAAATTCAACCAATCACAGAGTGAATAGTGTAAGGAGATGGGGAGGGGCCTCTTACTGCCTGCGAGCCTTTAAAAGGGCCACGCTCTCCTGCTGAGAGGCCATGCCTCCTTACCTATGCGCTCTGATTGGTGATTGGTTAAATTTATCAATGTTTAATTGATTGTATTGATTTGATATCTTATGAAATAAGCTTCAAATGGAAAAAATTTATTAAACTTTTTTGTTTGTTTTTTGCAGCTCTAAACCGTGGTATAGTTTTCTTGTGAATTTCAGAACACCCTGTATATATATATATATATATATATATATATATATATATATATATATATATATATATATATATATATATATATATATATATATATAAATATATATTTGTATATATATATATATAAATATATATTTATATATATATATATATATTTATATAAAATAAAGCTATATATATTTATTTATATAGCTTTGTTTTATTGTAGTACTCTTATAAGAACAAAAACATATGTTTATTTTATGTTATACTTGTGATAAATAATGATAATTTGTATTGCATACATAGATCTGCTTCCATACAGTTCAACCTCTGTAAATCAATATACACCAAATATTTATACGGTGGATATATCTGTTGGTTTCTTTTAATATCATAGATGTATACAGTTTATAAGTTACAGATGAGGAAAAAATTTTCGCAATTATTCCGTCGGTCATTTTATAAAGATTACCTCTTAGTATTTTTTTTCAAATATCACAACAAAACACTATTTTCCCGCATATTTTTTTTCTTTTTAAAGATAAGAACATGCTAATTTGCAGATGTTATGAGCAAAGAACAAGGATTTATGATGCTTGAGACTGTATGGAATCACATATGCCCCTTGCTATTTAGGTAACTACATGTTGTTACCTCAGTTGTTATTAGGAAAATTAAAGTTTGGTTTTAATCCTAAAATTCTGTCTATTAATCTGTCTAGAAATCATAGGTTCTAGGTAATTGGAACCATCTTACTTCAACTCCAACAAGACAAATTGAAATATTTCAGCTGGGCACATAGAGACAAAGAGTACTTAATTATCATGGAAATTTTTATAATGGAATGCACTTTTTGTTCATTAACTTTAATCTGCACCCCTTGCGATAGTGTCCCGTGCTTGTAATGGTTGAAAATATTTATCTTAGAAAAAAATTTAGTGTAGGCGTTCATGAAATGTTCTAATAATTCCATTTCGTGTTGTCTCGATGTCTGTCAACTCGATAACTCAAAAGAAAACGACCTGAAGTTGTGTGTGTGTGTTCTAGATCGTGAACGGGCAAAATTGGTTTATGGATCCCTCTACTTGGAAAGAAATTGTCTGTCGTTAAAACTGTAAGAGATAGAAGAAAAATTTAATCACTTTGAGTGATTCCATTCCAACCGAGAAATTACATTTTTAATTTGGCATACGAAACATTTATGATGATTTTGAATAAATTAAATATTATGGTTTTTCCTTTGGCATCACAATTTTTGCCTCGTTGCGTTGGGCCCACATACAATTCCAACAAATGTAACACATCGACAAAACCATGTTAACAGTTGTAGAATTTAAATGTTGTTAAATTTAATAATATTTGGAACGGTATGCTGAAATCCACTTTGTTTAAATTTCCCACTCCGAACCATGGAACACTTTATTCTATTTAATCGTACACGTTTTTAATACAATTTTCTAATAGTACCATTTAAAACAATTTGTCTATGCTACGCAACTTGTATTCCACATTTACCAAAATTTCACATAAACAAACTTCACAAGTGCCTACAACCAATGTTAAATCTAATAATAAAATAGCAATAACTAAATATAATTAATCTCCCTCAAATTCTAAGATATTCTATATAAATTTATCTATATTTTATCTCTATTTAATTTATTTAAAATCTTTCCATAAATTTTTTAATATATAACTTTTTGGAAGAATAATGAAAAAAAAAATAGTATCTGGGTTTTTTGATCAAAAAAATATTGATCATCTGAACCTTTGTGTATAAACAAACTACTGATAGCTATTACAAGTTCGAATCTTTTCTGAAAATTTAAGATCCGTAAGTTGCCAAGATATGTTTTTGAAGTATTCATTTTGAAAGTTTGAATCATAATACTCTTCTTATGTTGAAAATAAGAAGAAGATAGATAAACACCGTGTAACGAGGAAACCGGGTTTTTATTTAAAGTAGGCGGTTACTCAAGCAAACAAACTACTGATTATTATTTTAAATTTGTATGTATAGTTTTTGTTTCTTATAATAGCATTTGTTTAATTAATTAATTGTATTGTCTCTTCACGTTGCAACACATCATACAAACTAATCTGTTTCTTAAAAAATATTTAATTTCAGTTATAGTTTACAAGTATTTTTTTGTTTTATTGTTCATTAGTTTAATAGTTATTATCATCAAGTCTCATTAATTATAAAAAAGCATTTTATTTAAATAAAAAGAATAAATATAATATAATTTAAAAACATAATAATGTTTCAATCAGTTTACAAAAAATACATAGAGCTTGAGTACACTAGAGCCTACTTTAAATAAAAACACGGTTTCTCCGTTACACGGTATAGATAGCAATATTATAGTATTTATATTAAAAAAATACTGAACAATTTAAAGACAAAAATATTTCATTCAAAACAAAAAAGTTGATATCATAATTTTATAGAACCTACTTTCATACATTATTTAGAATATTTGTATAAAGCAATTTATTGATATGACACGAAAGTTCTGTTCAAAACTTTTTTATTTCCTAAAAAAAAAATGAATAAATACATCTGATACACGTGAAAGAGGGAAAAACTTTTTTTTTATATTCAATTTGATATATTTTATCTCGATGAGAGAAATAAAGATATTCAATTCTCCATAAAAAAAATGATGGTAAATACTTCAGTCATCCTATCAGATATGTACTCTTGTTTTGGATATACAGCAATAATTCATATTCGTAAATATGCTTTTCAAGCAAACTTTTGTCCTTTGTTTTAGATTTTTTTCCCAAAACAGAACCTACTTTCATAGTTGATTGTATAAAAAGTATTTCGAATTTTTTTCTGTATTGAATGGGCCGTTACTTCATGAAAATCTATTATAATTATTCAATAAAACGAATATTTTCCATGGAATATTTTTATTTGGACTTTCGGAAACACAGATCCTTCTTCAGAAAATATATAATAATGATGACTATATTTTCTGAAAAAGGAACTATGTTTTCAAAACTATAAAAATACCATTACAAAAATTTAAAATTTTTGTTTTATTTAATAACATTGACTAGTTACTAGCTGAAAAAGCCGGCGTTGCCAGGGCTTCAAGAAATTCTTCTAAAAAGTTTTGACATTTCAAAACGTCAAGTTTTTTATATTTTAAATTTTTTGACAAATAATTTATTTCCAAAATTTTGTTGATGCAGGTATTTTTATGGAACTTCTAAATTTTTGGTATTTTTTGGATAACTTAAAAACTATTAGCAACTTGGAATAAATGTTACAGAAAACACTCTTTCAAAAGCCATCCAAAAAACCGTTTTAACAATATTTCGGTTTCAGTATTGGTTCGGTTCATCAAATAAACTTCCGTCAATCTATCCATTGTTAGTATGGTTGCCTATCGGTTATATTATACCAACGGAAGTGACTAAAATTTACTTAATTTGACATTTAAGTACTAAGTCTGAACATTGACATTGTTGAACATCAAATGCTTGCTATGGAAAATTTTTGAATCTAATACAGCTTATAATTTTTTTCAGATAACTTATATGAAAATAATGGCAGAATACAATTTGGATACCCAAACTTTCATTTTCAAAGACGTTAGTGAGCCTTTTTTTAACACAGTAAGTAAAATATTTAATTTAGTTATTTTTATCTGTATAAAAAGAAACTTTACCTTATTTGTTGCTAAATTTTCGCAATTCTTGGTTTTCATTTTTTTTACTCAAATTTGCAATCGAAATCATTGAGTTACTTTTTTCAAAAAATTGTCGAACCAAGTTTTTTTATCCTAATACTAATATAAATTTCCATTAAGGTTAACGTAACCTTACGTATTAAGGTTACGTTACCTAGTATGAAAGAACTAGCGTGTCCTATATAGACAAACATGTATTTTTATTTTGTTCAACAAATACATTTCTTAGTCAATTATACATAACCTCCATTCAGCAAAATTTTCTAATATGAAATCATTTTTTACTAAAACATACGAATAAAATTTAATGATGCGGGTAAATGGATTAATCTTCCTAATCAACTTCCTTAACGTCATGGAAATTTTCCAGATTTCTTTAAGTAATAGAAAAGATCAATTATATGTAATCTACTCTTGTAAAAGAGGAAAAATAATAATGACAAGAAATGTCAAACAACAGACAATCAACTTAGAAAGCATAAAATGAGTTTTCCATATATTAGTATTCTGTTACATACATGTATTATATATCAGATTATTTATCAGATTTGTATAATACATAGCTGAAATTTCCCGCAGCTTCGCATTCGGCGATTTTTTAAAATGGTACTATTATCATACTAGTAGCACAGAAATACAAATTTTAAATCTTAAGACTTGAAAAATTCGAATTCCCATTTACCCATAAAATAATTTATGGGTAGTTTCAATGCTAAAGCTCCATATTCAACAAAAGCTCGCTTTAAATTAATATTATTTCACTATACACAATATTATTTCTCTTACCCCTTTGGTTTTGAAATATCTCAAAACACGAATCAAATTATTCAGTTTGAAGAATATATTCATCAAGTTTCATGTCGATAGGATAATATTCATATTTTTAACACGTATAGACTTTGATCCTATTACTACCGAAATTTTATTTTTACTTTCCGAGCGGATTCTTTTATCAAACAAAAGCAACCAACCCTTCATATTTCATGTTTCTAATTTCAATAGTTTAGTTTCGGCGATGATGCTCAGCATTCATTTCAATTCGTTATACAGGATGAAAATGAGATCATTTTAAACAATGCACTAGAATATTTCTTCAAGGAAGCGTTTTTGAATAGAAAGTCTCAAGAAAAAGTTGTTTGATTTTGACCTTGTAGGAGATTGGAAGAATTAAATGAATCCAATTAAACCTAATAATTTATTTATATAAAAAAACGACGATAAAGATTTTAATGTTATCTTTATTTTAGAAAATATATAAATGACATTATGTATTTGTTGATAGTTACTAAGGTAATAAACATATATAATTACCTCAGTAACACGGGGCATAGGCAGTGAATATGAAAATATATCTAAATAAAGCCTAGGTCACACGATGCTGGTTCTGCTGCTGGATTGCACGCTCGATTTTGTAGCTGGGTCCCAAGCTAGCTGACGTGCTGGGCGTTGTGATGGCTTCTATGCGATGTTCGCTTAGACGCGGTTATAGCAGAAGTGATTCGTCGTAGACGATTAGTAATTGGCTTATTTTTAATATTTGATAAATTAAGACGAAGAAATAGAAGTCATAGGTTAAAATCTAGGTTGTGAAGTCGTCCGTGGTTATTAAGGCGTGACAACCAGTTTTATATAAGTTCTTAATTTTTTTTAATTATTTATTATAAATCAGTTTAAAAAAATTTCACTAATGATGAAATTAAAATCGCTTCAATAATTTTTTAAAATCACTTCAATAATAATATAAAAATTACAAAAGAACGCTACTGATAAAACAAGCCCGTGTGACTAAAAAAGACATTCTAATTGGTTAACATGAAAAACTAGCACAGGAAAACGTACGGAACAGAGCCAGCACTGACATCATTTTCTATCACAACTTCTATCATATTTGCCATCACAGCACCCCGAAAGTAACCCAGCGAGCGAACCAGCATCGTGTGAGCCAGGCTTAAGAAAGTATATTGAGATTTAGTAGCTAGTCCGCTACAACCTCAATAAAGACTTTTGAGGTTATTTGAAAATAAACTTGCGTTATTCAAATGGAAACCCATATTTTATTACAAAATCGGATAGCCAAGAGTAAAATAACTCAAGGAAAAAAGTATTTAGAAAAAATTTATGATGAGTTTTTATTGGAGGTCAATAAATAGTAATCGATCTATTTATTGACCACTTTGTATATAATATAGGGAGAGACTACAATATAATAACATTAAACTATATGCTATACGAGTGACATATGTAGTTAAATGACATTGACAATCTATTTATTTTATAATAGATACTGTCAATGTTGTTTATTTATTTTTTAATACTTAGATGCATGAAATAATGGTGCTCTATGTTGTTGTTGTCAATATCATACATGGAATCAAATGTTGTTATCGAATGTTAGTTTTGTTACTACGAATAATATTTTATTGTAGAATTACGAATTACGAGAGCTACGATAAGTGTGATTAAAATTCTGCACATGCATGCATGTCAATCCAAATTACATTCACAAGATTTGACATTCATATTATTATTCTATTCAAATTATAATTCATTTGTGCATTCATATAGATGCAAAGGCCATTATTTTTTAAGTGTCTTTGTAGCCTTTCGAGGCGGATATATCTAAAAGAAAATGAATTCACATCATTTTTGATGCGAAAACATCTACAGGCGATGCCTATTTTGCCTACTTTTATGCCTATTTTTAATAGGGGGGTGAAATGTAATTTCAGATTATACAATGTGCCGTTTTTTGTTAACGATCGGTTGGCTATCATCGGTATTCATCGGCTCTCATGTCGGATATCATCGGCATTCGTGTTTTAAATGGGAATTTAACATTGTATATGGAAATATATACAATGAAATGAAATATATACTATAGAAATATCTGCATTAAGAAAATTTTGGAAATAAATTATTTGTCAATAAATTATTTGACATTTAAACTTCCTATAAATTTTTGAAGCGAGGAAAATGCCGGTTTTTTCAGCTAGTAGGGCACGTTTTCACATCATGCCTGAGTCCTGGGTTCAAAACTCTTTTTCAAATTTTGTGTGGTATAGAAACGATTATGCATTTCTGATAATAAAAAACAATTTTATCTCGTTCTAATAGATAACACCCGTTGAAAAGCCAACGCTTTAATCACAGTATTAACTAAAAAAATAAACTCTAATTGATTTGTTAGAATAAACCAAGAAATTCTATGTATATTCAATGCTAAAATGCTAAATGAATCTTCTGTTTTCATTAAATTATAAAAAACGACATCTTCAAACTTAAAGAAATTATCTAATAGTGGATTTTTAAAACATTTTTTCTTTTATCAGGCAACTTGTGTTCCATAACTGCCATAATTTCACATAAACAGATGTAACAAGTGTCTACAACCTATGAAATTTCCAAAGATTTATTATGTGTGTGAAGTTGGCACCACATTTTTTGAATCAATCACTTCTCGAGTTGTACCGGATTGAACCGAATTGGTACAAAAGGTGTTAAAAGTTGATGTTAGTTTTTAAAATTTTATAATTGATTTGTGCCTTATTAATTCGGCTTCCGAAAATATGCTTCGGATAAAAGTTGTTCATTATAAATATAGTAACAATTTTTATTAGAAAATTTTTTTCGAAAACCGAATAAATAACGCACAAATCAATTATAAAATTTTAAAATCTAACATCAACTTTTGACGCTTATTTTACTATAATATTAATGACGTATGAAGATTAAAATTGTTTATTTCAATCAAGACATCAAAGAATCGTTACCCTGTACAAATAATTTTTCAACAATTAACAACACCATTAATCGTTTTATGCGCACACAAAAAACTATCTATCGATCTCTATTCTAGACGTCAGTTTTTCGAATATATAAAATGGGTCTTATATTAACACAATTAATTTCTATTAACAAATATAAATTATTATATTATATCGTAAATTTATATATTCGAAAACCAAACCAAAAAACGGTTACCAAGTTTCGACAACAATTTTATGACTTATATAAACATAGTTATTGTTGTACACAGTTATTTATACATTATTTTGCCCTCTAAAAACATCAAAATGTCGCGGTATTTATGTGGTAACAATGTTATATTTTATATACACACATAATACTACTAATAATAATATATACAATATTATTATTACAAGAAATTTAAGATTTATAGCGTTTATATGTAATATCTAAAACATCCCTTATCGTAAATAATAATTTCTATTGTACCATTTAAAATGTATTGAAGGTTTCAAAAGTTTTCACTTCAAAAGTACCACACATACCACATATCAATTTTCAAGGGTGTTGTTCAATCGTGAAATTTGATACTAGACAAAACTTTTGATCTTTGATGTTTGTTGGTAAATTTAATCACGGAATTATGGTTCCTCAAAAATTGAAAACCTCTTATCGATCATTTGCCAACGAATTACCAACGAGTAAAAATGAACGTAGAGCCTTATGGGAAAGTATAAATATTTTCTTTTAAACTTATAACAACTATATTAATAAAATAGATACTATGGTAAAGATTTTGTTTACTAATTACAAAAAGTAAAAATATTACGAAAAATGTTAAAGATTGAATATTTTTATCCTTAAGAAAGGCAGGCTTATATAATCGCAGAAAGAAAATGATATCTGGTTTTGATAGATTTTTTTTTCTCGTTGAAAAAGAGTAGTTTTTTTTTCAAGGAAAAAGCGGGGTATTGTTAGTTCGTGCCTCAGTCAGGCATATAATTTTTAATAAAATGTATCAATTGCTAGCCCCTTTCAATACGACCATGGCCAAAACGCAACTGAACATTCTAGATGAATCAAAAATAATAATAATAAAATAAATATGTTTTCAAAAATATTTTTTCAATATTTTCTGTTTGTTACAAAACAGGCACTGTTCTAGAATGGTCCAGGCTACTATATAAAGGGATACCGATTTCAAGTTAGTTTTAAAAAAAGCGATTGTTCGATTATTATTAGGCAGTTAAAAACAAGCTATTGTTGGAATAATATCAAAGTTCAAAATTTACATTGTATCAATTAAAATCAGTATTGTTGGATTATAATGGTCAGTATAAAATTACTATTGCACGAGTTATGAAGTCAAAACAGTAAAGTCTGTTAAAAAGAAAAAAAATTAAACAATTCAAATTCATTTTTTTTTTAAATCAAATAAACGTCAGGTTTGAGTTTCATAAAGTTTTTTTGTTTTTATTTTATTTTTTTTCCAAAAAGTGCGTGTTATTCCAATTGACATAGATTTAATAAACTTTTACTAATATTTGTGTTTTCTTTTTGTGTCGAGTATCGGAATCTGTTAGCGCTCCTTTTGAAGGCTAAAGAGAGCCAAGATACCGCGACGGAATATTTGGAATTAATTATTTATTTTTATCAGCATGTACTTATACTATATACTACAACAAGCTTAATTAAATATTGATATGCAAAAATTTAGTCATCCACCAGGAATCGAACCTATACCTATGAATTTCTAGTCCAGTGTGCTAACCGTTACACCAAAGATGACTCTGGTACATGAATCAATTTTTTCATATCATTAATACTATTACTTTGTTGTCAACGTCAACCTGTTATTCCACATATTATTCGCACAATAAAATACTAATGTCCGTTTCCATTAAAACTACGTAAGACATAGTTTGAAAGAACTAGCGTATACTGTATGCACAAAAATGTCATTGAATTTTTAATTCATTGTTTTAATTTATGACAAAAAATCATAAGCTGTATTGTGGATTTTATAGAATTTTATGAATGTACTTGTACATGATACCATTTATTTTTTGCGAACTATATGATGTGAATCATACTTTTAGAATACTTTGTAAAGTATACTGCTTAGTACTAACAATAATTCACATTAATCATAAACGATATATTCATAATAATAATCTTGAAATTTAAAAGGCATATTAAATTTGTCTTAAATAGTAAATTTATATCTCTGTTATCTACACATTTGCCTACCTTATATATAAGAGTCTCGAGTATTTTCTCTTCTGTAGGTGTAAAAACATAGATAACTATTATGTAGATATGAAACAGAACACCCGTTGAATTAACAACGGTATCATTTTATATCGTTGCCATATATTTATAAGAAGGTTTAGTTCCAAGTTTGTAATGGCTGAAAAAAATTGTTCGTAGAAAAAAAATTGTGTTTGGTAAAAATAGTTAATAACTAATTATTCCATTTCTGTATGTCTATCTGTCCGTCCATCACCACGAGAATTCAAAAACAAAACAAGATGGCGATCTAAAATCTCTTGAGTGTGTTTTTTACGTAATTCAAGTACGGTAATAGGATAAAGCGATCTATGGGAATAAAAATCTATCGTCAAAGCCGTTACGGGTACAAATCCCAGTGGTGGCATTTTATCAATTTAAACTAATGGGGCGGCTAACTGACTAAACTGTCGGCGTATGGACAAGAACGATGTAACCAGCTACGCTTGTGAAGGTTTTCTGCATTTTCCGTTCATGAACTTCAGATGAATATCTGTATAGGTCTGTAGTGGACTCGCTACTAAATCTCAATATACTTTCATATTTAGATACCTTTGTGGAATCACTACATATGCTCCTTGTTATTTAGGTAACTAAATGTTGTTACCTCAGTAACTATGAACAAACATATTCTGACATAATTTATTAGGAAAAATAAAGTTTCGTTTGAATTCCAAACTATGTCTATTTTAATTTTATAGAAATAAATTTCAGATACTGGAATTACATTCCCTTCAACTGTAACAGGTCCATTCAAAGTCAGCTGCAGCCACACAACCAACCAATTCCTAGTCTGCATATAAATGCTTGGCCTTCCACTCACACCATAAATACGAATATGTATCGTTACAAATTAATTATGGTTGAAAAATAATGATGTTGGCTCTGTTATAGACCGTGGAATCTCAAAAACGGAGTTTTGTGTGCCGCCAAGTTTTAGAAATGTATATAGTAAAGTATTAACCAACATAAAAACGAAAAGATCGAGACTGTTAAATGTAGAAGACGATATGAAAGTAGCATTGCCATTTTTACGACCAAATATAAATGAAATTATCAAAAAACATCAAGCTCAAATTTCTCATTAAAAGTAGTCTTATTATTAACTTGTAATTAATCCCTTAATAAACGTACTGTTGTTTTTGTAGTACATATTATTTTATTTTACATTCAATATTATTATCATGAACTATTTTACACAGTGTATTATAGGTAAGTAAACAACTTTTAAACTTATATTTTTCTTTGTGTGCCGTCAAATTTTGAAATCGTTAATAAGTGTGTCGCGACAAAAAAAAAAGGTTGAAAATCACTACTGTAGACAGTATGGCCCAACTATCTGGCGTACTCCACTATTTTATTTTTTACAGTGTCCTGCAGTTTTAGAGATTTGAAAAGATATTAGACATCAGACATTCAAGACAATTGTGTATTAGATGATATTGTAAATTTCTCACTAATAATTTAATATGGTAGTTGTAGAAATCTACCTTATCTTTCGTATTGTTGTATTTTGGCCTTTCTATTATTATTGGATATTTTATTATACTAATTTTCAGTAAACCTAGAACCATCCCGAGTGTGTCATAAATTATTTTGATAATTTTATATCTTTGTTCAGAGCGTATCCAATAATTTTCGTAAAGATATTCATATTATTATTATCAACAGATATTCATAAAATTATATTAGTAATTTGTGTACATTGTTGTGTGTTAATCAACGACATAAACCTTATTGTTACAAGTAATAGTGTTGATATTGGGTTATAAAAAATTATGGCATATACTTGTCTTTTTTTTATGGTGAAAAATTTGCTTGCAACAACAATCCGTTTCAAAATAGCGGCCGTTAATTTTACAATTTTCAGTTAACATTGAAAACTTTTAACGGCCGCCATTTTGAAACGGATTGTTGCAACAAAACAATTTCAGGTTAAATGTATACCAGTTAGACCAACGTTCGTACCAAATTTCAAGATTCTAACTTAAACCGTTTCTTAGACATTGGGGTTTTTGTAAAAAACACATACAGATCGACAGACAGAAAACGGAGCAAGTTAGGACAAATGTATTGTATTATCTGCTTGTTTTTACCTGTCAAATACCCCTAAAAAGGGTTTCGGACATTCGAAGCTGGACACCATGTATAAAAACATGTATATACATTTATGTGTCTGTGGACTCCCTAGCGGTCACAGTTTTTGGTATTTGAAAGAATAAGTTCGTAAATGGGTAAAATCGTACAAAGGAAAAGGGAGAAGGGTTTCGAGGGAGGGGGAAATATAAAATTTAGCATATCTCCCTTAATATTCGAAAAATTTATAAGAAGTAAAATTTTAGTTAATTAGTTTTACTATAGTTTTGTTTCTTACTTTTTTTCTGTTACGTTAATATTTACAGAAATATTTACAATTTAAGATTGCAAGTTAAAATTCTTAATATCTCTGTTCACATAAGAGAAAAATGATCGGGGAAGTGAATTATAGTAAACATAATTTTCTACAACTTTACTTCTTATAGATATTTCAATTTTTCTAATTTTAAGAAAGATATTTTATATTTTGTGTTTTCTTCTTTCTCTATGACTCCCTTGACCTATGCCATTTGGTAATAAAATTGGCCTTGTAAGAGAGTGATTTATGTATTCTAAGGAAATTCGCTAAGATGAAGCAGCTCCTGCGTAACGAATGTTTTTTTTTTATATGATATGCCTAACCTCATTTTGAACCTATTTTGATGAACGTCTTTCTATTCGCAGAATATACTGAAAATTGAATACTAATTCCCTGTTTGGTTTATATAGTTTTTTCTAAATCAAATACTGACGCCTGCAAGTTTCAAAGTTTGGTGAAAACAGATGAAAGCTGATTGATGACCTCCCAAACGACCATTCATATTATCAAACACACATATATTCATCTAAAAAAATTTTAAAACTTTTTTTTGTTTTCTATATAGTGAGCGACAAACTTGTTGATAGATGATTTATCATCATATTAAATTGGATTTTAGAATTAATCTATTATGATTATAGGTGTAAGGTATGGGTACATGCATGTGATGGAAATGTTATGTTCGGGAAAAGTCAATTATTGAATGGACATTCTAAATTGATGTGAAAAGAATGAATGTTGATAGAGTTGTTGATTTTATTACTCCTATAGGGTGGCGCATAAGTAACGTTATGATTTAATTAGTGAATACATTTTTTGTTTACGTTTTTTCCTCTTTTTTTTCAATATTAACTTTGAAAAACATGGAAAATTTATGATGAAAAGACTCATTAGGTTAGGGACTTATTAGGTTGACTATCACTGTCAAATACTTAAGTACATTTTAGCTGTTGTTATGGATTACATTTTATCAGACTGGTAGTTTTATGTCTGTACTTATAATATATTCTTTGATTTCTAAATATGTCCGTGTGTGTAAAACAAATATTATTAAGTAAAAATGGAAATAAAATTGACTCTGATGGCACTGATGACACTTTGTATTATTATTAACGAAGCAGATAATAATACACCCATGATGCAATTTGTAATTATATTTAAAGCGTCTTCATCATCGGAACTTTCTGATGATGATAATAGTTCCAACAATGTCATCATTCAAAGGTTTTTCGATGCCATATTGCACTAGGAGTGCTCTCTGTCGTCAATCGAAAATGCTATAAGTTTGACGTATATATACAAGGTGGCACATAAGTAACGTTGTTTATGTATTTTTTTCAATTTTTTTTTTCAGAATTAATCTTGAAAAACTTGGAAAATTTATGATGGAAAGACTCATTTTATTTTGAAAGTCAGTATTCGATTATTCATATTTCTTTCATGTTCGAAATGCACCTAGCGCTGCAACAATTTACCGATTGGTTCAGCGTTTTCATCAACATGGGACTGTCTGAGATCTTCCGCATGCTGGAAGACCTCGTGCAGTTCGAAATAATGTGAACATTGCTCGGGTGCAAGCAAGTGTTGAGGAAATCCCCCGAAACTTCTACCAGGCGACATTCTCAGCAGTTGGTGATGTCTAGGCGGTCTTTGCCAAGAATTTTATATACGTTACACCTTTTCCCATATAAGATTCAATTGGTTCACGAGTTAAAACCAAATGATGCACAAATACGCATTCAATATAGTCAATCATAACGTTACTTATGCGTCACCCTATATATATACATGGAATATGGACGTATTGTTTTCGATGCTGAATATAGATATTGTAATTTTACCGAATCTTT
Organism: Nineta flava; assembly: GCA_963920215.1. NCBI lineage: Eukaryota > Metazoa > Arthropoda > Insecta > Neuroptera > Chrysopidae > Nineta > Nineta flava. Next base: position 123,653,071 of record OY986041.1, read on the forward strand.
ACGTTTTGAGGCCCCCGTCACCTAAAAACCCCTTTTTGACCATTGGTGAATCTGTGTATGTATGTAAATGTTCTGTTTGTTTTTGAATTGTGAAGATTTTCTCGAAAACAATATCAATGATTTTTTTAAGGGAGTTCCATCACCGTTCTGTATAATCAGGACAAAAAATCGATTTAATTTTATTATAGGACAAATACATATATTCATACACAAATTAATGTAGTTGTGAAGAAAAAAAATTGTAACTATTATATTTCAAAAACAAAACGGTAAAACGCGATTTAAAAAAAAATTTAATAAATATATATCCTTACTATCCTAGTTTTTTTTATGCCTGTCGAGTATTGTTTCAATACAACAGATAATATTTGGGCGGGCATGAAGTTTTACATACTTCTAATGAGAGAGAATGTGAGAGAATGATATAAGCTATTTGCTGAACTCTGCATATCAATATCAAGATTATTAAACTAATCAAAGAGAACTCTAGATTTTTTGAAATTAAATTTCATATTTTGCCCGAATTCCTTGAACAAGTATTTGTATTTTATAAATACATATTTCGACTACAAGGTATTCATCATCAGTATGAATTAGCTAATCGAAACTATCTCTGGGATATGTAGTCAGAGGTATGTTGCTCGTTGCTAATTCGGTACATCTCTCACGATGCGTGTCTGCGTGTCTTTGGTGAGATACGTATCAAATTAGCAACGAGCAACATATCTCTGGCTCTGAGAGATAGTTACGATTAGCTAATTCATACTGATGATGACTACCTTGTAGTCGAAATACGTATTTATAAAATACAAATAATTGTTCTAGGAATTGGGGCAAAATATGAAATTTAATTTCTGTATATCGAGATCGTGTTAGTGTTTCATACTTTTTAAAGTATCTATTTTCACCATAATGTCCACAAAGTTTATTATGTAAGAATAGTAGCAGGTTAATAAACCTACCAAGTGCGTATTTGTTCACGCTCAGGCTATGGTTTCATATAAACACTTTTGATTTCTATGAAATTGAAACTGCACACGTGTATAATCGACATAAATAAAGACAAATTTCTTCTTTTAATCTACATAATTTTTAGCCAAAATTGGTATATTATTAAATTATAGTTTTGGTTTGGAAAGTTTTATTTTTATTAAATTTTTGAAATTGAATTGATATAAAACTATTAATTTTAATTTAATAGCATTTCTAGAATTAAATGTCCAAATCTTCCAACTTATTCAACATCAATGTATAAATATACAAAATGTTCCAGAATAACTGTTCCAAACTTTTCAGTTATTGTTAATTAAATAAGTTTTAGTTATAGATTTAATGCTTAATTACTTCCATATCTAAATAAAACTAAATGGAATATCCATGATAGATAGATAAATTGTAATGGTGAGATAAATTGATAAATGAGATAGATAGATAAATTGCTACCCTGGACGGTCTACACTACGACCATAAGGTCCATTATGATGCCTAAGGATGTGAGGATGTAAGTGTAGTGGAAGGAATTTTTGTGTGTAGATTAGGAAATGGTAGGATGTGCGGCTGCAGCCGACTTTGATAGGAACTATGCCGATACTCATCTTCAGTTCGTGGAGAAAACTGCAGAAAACCTTCACAAGCATAGCTGGTTACGTCGTTCTTATCCATACGCCGACAATTTAGACAATTAACGGCACCTTTTTTTTCTTAATAATTGACAAACTGCCGATGTCGGGATTCGAACCCATAACCTCCCAGATCCAAGTAGACAGAACGCCGCAGACATATGCCTCGCTCGGCCACTTGGACGATCGTTAATACTCAAGACGTCATTTCTAAGAACTCATTTTGAGACAAATTTAGGCGAAGAAGAAACTAAGAAGATGGTAATTAATACTAAAACTTATTAAAACAATCTACCCTGGTCATAAAAAAAACAACAGTCTTTTAGCAATTAAAAATAACAACCAACTGTGTTAATTGCTTAAATGCCCAATACTGAGTTCATAATCAATGCCCTGTTTTATTTTACACTTTACACACACACAGATGTATAAAAATACAAAGTAGTGTATAAAGATGCTTTATGCATATACGCTATTGTAATCAAGTGTAATTACAGATGTTCTAAACTTAAGTAAACTAAAGATTTGTCTAGACAAAATACAGTTTTAAACAATTTGTTTATTAATTATTTTTGAAACAATAAAAGCTGAAGATAACAATCTCATGAACAATTAAATTATGAACCAGCAGCGTTAAAATCATTTTCAAATTTTTACGAGAGGAATATGTAAATTTTTATTTTTGGAGCCGGCGCCAGAAAGTTTTTATTGATTGGAGAGTGTCATTTTCAAACGGTTTATTCAGCAATGCTTGTAAACAAATTAAAGAAAACTTTGCAATTATTCTATGTCAATACAATATTGTTGGAAAAAATCAAGATATCCTGGTATATTCAACCTTAAGATAGTTCCAACACTGTCTTATAGAATCAGGACAAAAAACCGATTGGCTTTTATTATAGAACAAATACATATACACACATACATATATTCACTATTCATATAATCAAGTGAAGGTAATCTTGAAATAATTTTAAACTTTTATATTTCGAAAACAAAACGGTAAAACGCGATTTTTTTTAAAAATTGTTTTAATAAATATTTATCTTTACTATCCTAGTTATTTTTTAAATTTTGTCGAGTATTTTTTTTAATACAAGAGATATTAGTTGAGCGGACATGAAGTTTTACATGCTTCTAAATTCTGAAACTTCGGGATTTATTAGAAAACGTTATTTTTAGCCTGTGAAAATGAGCAAAATCTGTCGATAAGTGGTTTCATGCTGGAACATCCTTAAATCTATTCTAATACTAATACAATATTAAAATGCACTTTGTGAGCTTTAAACCAATATTTATATTTGTCTGAATATTTAATAATAAATATAAAAGTTTGTTCGTGGTTATGGCGTGTAACTAATATTTATATTTTCCTGAATACTTAGTAATAAATGTACAACTTCGTTACTGGTTATGACGTGTAACATGACAACATAAGTATTGCACTAAGGGCGTCCAAATCAAAAATCTAGTTGTAAGTGCATAACAAATTCAAAAATGCTCCAAGAATTTTAAATTTGATGTTTTGATGAGTGTTTTGAAACACTCTGTATAGTAAACAGAATATTTTAAATGAAATTCTTTATTTGATTTGTGGTAAAAATAATTTGAGTATAGGTAATTTCATTCAAAATGACTTATTTCCAAAATACAAAACCACATTACAAATTAGTTATTTATTGAATTTAAAATTTATTATTTACATTTCATGTTTATGTATTATGTATCATATAGTTACTTTACAGCATATTGTTGTTATTTTATGAGCTTATAGTACAGGTGATTTTTATTTTGTATGTAAATATATTCATAGGTTATGTATTTCAAATCTTGTTACATGAAGCCTTATTTATAGTCATGCATATCATTTGTTATATACGTAATAGAATAATGCACTATCTACTAATAAAATCATTGGATCAGCACATTATATATAACTTTCAAACCTAATATAACATTAAACCTAATATAAATGATATTAAACCTAATATACCCTAGTATACAATAACAATACAAATTTAGCATACATGGACATACTTTGTAATAAATTTTGTTGAATGGATCGATTGAATGGATCGTGGATTTGACGAAAACCCATTATAATTATTAAATAAAACTAATATTTGAGATATTCGTAATAATATGTTTTATTTTCGTAATAATAATTTTATAGACTATATAAAAAATCTGACTCTGATAAAAACTGTATTTCAAAATTATAGTCAAACTAAAATTATTGTTACGAATATTTCAAAAATTTCTTTGTAATAAACCTAAACCAAACCAAACAACAAGACAGAACAATCATTTACGTATATGCGCATATCTTTGCCTCTTTTTATATACTTACGTATAGAAACAGATTCAGCTTATAAGTATGTTCTGGAATGTAAAGAATATTCGATGCGATTCTCTCACTTTCTTAGAACGCGTGCATTTTAGATGTATAAAGCCAGGACAACAGCAGCTCACCAGTGGAGTAACAATTTAACATTCGTTGAAATCAAAAAGTTAATACAATTCAAAGTATAATCGAAAAGTTGTAATTGTTATCCAAAATGTAGTGAAATAAAATATACAAAAAATATACATTTCAAGTATATTCTTTATCACATGCACCCTTTCGCTACATATTTATAATGAAAACGATTTATTGATTTGATATATTTTTGTAGGTATATATCTCACAAAGTCATGGACCGTTAATAATAAAGTTCTCTTTTATAACAGATTATGAAAATGATTTCCCTTTGGAGTTCTATTTTTACTCTTATTTAACATTTTGACATAATTTTGATTTGTACGATAAAATACAAACATCAACATGGCCACTAAAGTTGATATCATTTTTTTAAAGTGAATTTTATAGTTGATTTGTGCCTTATTCATTCAATTTTCGAAAAAAAAAATTTCGAATAAAAGTTGTTACTATATTTCCAATGAACAACTTTTAGCCAAAGCATTTTTTTCGAAAACCGAATCAATAAGACACAAATCAGTGATGACATGACATGACAAGATGACATGAATTTATGCGGTTTATAGTATAAACAACTTCAAAAGTATACTAATTCAATACATCATCACACGTTTTTTTTCAAGTTCAATCAACCAAAACCATTTTATGATTTTCAATCACGGAGAACAAGAGGCTTTCATTTAGTAGGTAACATTGAAGGTTAAGTAATGGGATAAGCAATCAGATTGCATCAATTTGGTTGCGATTGCTAATAAACTGAGAAAGTTTTCCGGCGGTTCGATCGCTCGACTTGATTATAAGACTGTGCAAACGTCATCCATGTGTCAAGGAAATCCTACTTTCAACTAGCCGAATAAAACCTTGAACAAGATATAGAAGAAATTCGATGGGGGAAAACCAGTTGCTCGAATGTCGCCTAGTGAATGTGCCTCTTAAAAAATGATCATACTGTAACAATTAATTGAATTTTGCATTCTTCTTGGACACTTACACACGCACAGCGATCCTAAGCGGAGATTTTAGCGTTCGAATCGTCGCTATGAGCGCTAATTAAGTTTGTTTATGGCTGATTTCATACAATATACCTCGTGCTTACGGACGCTTTCTATACCAAGGTGTTATACTCTAGGGCAATGACTCTCAACTAATGTGCCACGGCACTTTTGTGTGCCGCCAAATTCTTAAAGTGTGCCGCCAAATTTTATAAAGACGATATGAGAGTAGAATTGTCATTTTACGACCAAATATAAATGAAATTATCAAAAAACATCAAGCTCAAATTTCTCACTAAAAGTATTCTTATTATTAACTTGTAATTAATCCCTTAATAAACGTACTGTTGTTTTTGTAGTACATATTATTTTATTTTACATTCAAAATTATTATCAAAAACTATTTTACACAGTGTATGATAGGTAAGTAAATAACTTTTAAACTTATCATTTTCTTTATATGCCGTCAAATTTTGAAATCGTTAAAAGTATGCCGTGACAAAAAAAAAGGTTGAGAATCATGGTTGCTCTAGAGGTTGAAAGTGGATAACATGATTTTTCCCAAATATCTCAAAAACGATAAAAGTTATCACATGTAGTACGTGTACTAATACAGTACATGTAGGTACTAATACAGAAATCAGTTTAAACAATTAACCTATGTTTATAATTTTTGGAAATGGAATAATAGATTTCATTACATAAGGGTATATTTCTATACATTACGCCTCCAATTCTAATGGAATACCCTCCCACAATAAAATACTGTTGAACAAGTTAAATAATATTAAATTTATTTAACTACCTATACACACACACATATAAACTTTATTACTTATAACATATGAATTTATGTATTACTTCTCCTTGATTGATTTTCTCCGATTGGAAATATTGTAATGAAAAATTTTTACTTCACTTTGATTGAATGTTGTTAACTCGTATAAATAAAGATTTTTACAATATACAGAGTCTCAACATATAAATAACTGTTATGTAATCATTTATGCATGTCCATTAAGCTATCAGAGCAACCTGAGCAGAACACAATTATAATTATCTTATAATTAGATGCTAATTAAATGCCCTAATTAAAAATTAAATGCTCTTTGTTGTATTGCGTTACCGCATGCTCTGCTAGCTTGATGTTAAGCTAGCAGAGCAATATTTAAAAAATCAATTAATTATATTGTATTTAATATCAAACTATTAAGCTAATTAAATACCTATTAAATGCACTAATTAAAAATTAAATGCTCTTTGTTGTATCGTGTAACCTTATGCACTGCTAGCTTAACACTAAGCTATCAGTGCATGCTTAGTGTTATCAACTGTGTTAAATACGATTGAAAACAATCATCAAAACTTTCACGTGTAAAAAGGGGACAAAGAGTCAAAGATGTGATTGAATATTTATCAAATATTGATCAGAAAAAATATTGATAAGAAACCAGGTAAATCAGGAATCGAACCTCGAACCTGGCTATCTAGTTCAGCATGCTTACCGCTACTTTTTCGTATCATTGACAGTATTACATTTGTTGTCAACATTATTGTCAACAATATCAACATTATTATTCATATATTATTATTTGTGTATACTTAAGCGTCACAATTCAATACTTGTCAAATGCCATTTAGGCTACGTAAGACAAAATACGATGGAACTGGCGTGTACTTTATAGACAAATATCATTGAATGTTTAATGAAATATTGATAAAAAATAAGTAAGTATACGCTTAAGTATATACAAATAGTAAATATATGAAATATTTATCTTTACATAATTTCATAGACAATCAAATCCTTCTGAAGTCGTCCCCAAACTATAGAGAGAAATGAAAGTTTCCAATGTATATTTTTCTTATTGTATAGTTTATAGTTTTTAACTTTTATTTCTATTGATTGTATAATAGTCAATTATTTATAGTTACCCTGTAGATAGTAAGTAAATATTGAATCTCATACCTTGTTGTGTTTATTTACTTTCAATCGAAAACAATTTGTAATCGGAAATTCTACGTTGTTCTGTATTTTTATTGAAAAAATCATAAAAGAAAACAATATTATATATTTATGTATTGTATACAGAGTGGATGGGAAATAGTATGCCAAACTTTGTCTAGTCATTATTAAACGTATTGGGATTATTGAAAAACATGAAAATGAAACCAAAATATTAAACTATTGTTTCGCTGCCAATGGGACAAGATGTTAACATTTTTAAATAACATTGTTTTATAAACAGAATATTTTCAAACAATTAATTAACAATGAGTTTACATTGGGTTGGGGATTGAACCAGCAAAGACCTCTAGCAGTCCAGACCAGTGGTCTATCAACCGAGCTATCTAGATGCTATGGTAGGATGTCTTCCGGTTAAGTTATAGTATCGGAACATAACATAACCGAAAGCCAACCCTACTAACAATGGATGGAAAAACACAATAAGATTACAAAAGCAATTAAATATTAATAATTAGTAATATCAAAAAGGTTTTCAAAAATCATTTTTATGACAATAATTTACAGACAAATGTGTGATTATATTATTATACTAAAGGAAAGAAATTAAACGCAATGAAGTTATAATACAAAACGCCTTCGTGGTTTCGTAATTAAAGTCCTTTTCGTTTTCGAAAAGGACCCATTTCCCTTTAGTTTTTCCATGGCCTGTTAGCTGACAAAGATTGGCATACAATTTTCCTTCCAATCTGTATCTTTATTATTTTTATTAAATAAAGATGGTAGATATTGTATATAGGTACTATATATTTTTGTTTATTTTGTTTAGATGTTTATTCTATTATTGGTTCTGAGGTAAAATTGGATTTTAACAGAAAAATCAAAGGTACTACAAAGTATTTTGAAAGGATTTAATAACATCGAAAAGAAATACAAAATACAAAAGTAAATACGTTTTTATTTATAAATATTTTTCTGTTATTGTTTTTTAAAAATCTTGAATTAAATCAAAACCGATTGAATTTATTTGAATCTTAAAATTAAGAATTAAGAATTAAGACAAGTAGAATATTGCTCTGATTTGGTTTGATTACTTAATTTGTGGCTCGATTAAAAATGAATTTGATGTAAGAAATTTTAAATTTTTTACTCAATTTAAAAATAGATTTAGATTACTAGACTTTTACTTAAATCCTCTCATTTTTTCATTTAAGAACTCCAAAATTGTATAAATTGATACCTTATTACCTTCTGATATGACAAGATCTTAAAATGATCTGTGCTTTTGACCCATAACATGAATATGCATTTGTAAAACATAAGTGGCTGTTGAAGGTCAAAGTAAAACTGAAGATGGACTTGAATAACAACTTTTTTCATGTCGTTGTTTTCAAAAACACTTTCTTGAAGAACCATATGGATACATTGATTAAAATAAACATCCTGTATTTACACAGTATATTATTAAAAATATATAAAGCGTATGTTGAACTGGCAATTTTCCACGGATATTCCTTTATGTACATTTATATAATAGTAAATGTTATTATAATTGAAATTGGTTTTTAGTTTTTTAGGTTAACATCTTGTTCTTTATTTTTCAGATATTTATACAACAATACAAAGTTATCAATTACTTACCACCCTATAAGTAATTGATCCTGTAATTCATAAATTATTATTATTGATTTACAAAATTTGACACAAATTTTTTAATAGAATATTTTTCATGTATATGAAAATAATATTTTCGTCATAAATAATTTTTCATAATATTATTAATTAATTATTAATAATAAAATAGATTGATAGTACAAAATTTTAATTAATATTAATTAACGTATTTATAAAAGGTAATATTACGATTTATTTATCATATAAACACATATTGGTATATAGATATTTATGCTGCAAATAGATAGTTATAAATCGTTAACGAAATAAAAAGCTCCATTGCTTTCCTTTTAAGTATGATTCATATTGATTGACGACAGTTGACGTCACAAACTATATAAAAGTTTAGTCCTAAGTTTGGAACGGTTTGAAATATTAATGATGTGATGAATAGATGTTCTTAAAAAGCTCGTATCTTAAAATTGGAGAGATAAGATTCTTATCTCAAATTTCTTAAATTAATGCTGGATTTCGTGAATGGGGTAAATCGTACCAAAAAAACTCTATCTTTCAAACCTATCTACTTAATAAAAATCTACAAACTTACTAGCACACAACACGCAGCGTTAACCGGTGGGTCTAGAAGCTTGAAATGGATTTTTGAAAATTCATTTCTAAGCGGGTTAAATAAGGAATGAAAGTTTGTATGGAAGTGCGTGATTTTTGAAGTTAGAAATATGGAAATTGGTGTTTAGGCATTTTACATTTGCGAATAGTCGGATGTTGCCTATGGGAAATCCCATCGGGGGCATGGCTAGTAATTGAAAAAAGGATATTTAAAAATATCATATTTTCAATTATACAGCATCATGACATGAAAAATTAAAATCATGTTTTTATTTATCTGTATGTGTATTCAGTAGTAAAAGAAATAATAAAATCTGTAAACTTATTAAATTTAAATGTTATAAGCTGCAAAGGTAATCAGACTAAAATCATATATTCGATTGAAAACAAATTTTAAAGACAATATTTTTTGTTCTCATAAGAAATCATCCGTGGTTTTTATAATGCTTTGATTTTCAGTAACGAATAGCGATCTAGCTTTAATATAAACATCTATATACTTTCATACACATACAGTTTATTGTACAATGTTTATATAGTGCCAAGTAACACATATGTATTTTGTTATTAATTATTAATTATTTATATAAAATATAATTTAATATAATTTACATTTTACATAAAATATGACATATATAGTGATGTTACTATGTTCTATGTTGTTACTATGTTCTGTGTGATAATATAGGTAGGTACAGTCAATGAACAAAAGTGGTATAGAATATGGCAGACTATTGAGCAAGCATAAGGGAGCATTTTTCAAATGAATAAAATTCGAGTAATATGTATAATATAGTTTGTTACTTAAAAGCAATTAAGTAATCGAATATATTATGCATATTATTTGAAAAGAGCGTTAGTAGGGTGAAATCATATTTTTCATAATTGAAATATCATAATAGTTTTTTACGCGCGTTTGAATTAAAACTTCTAAGATACAAAAATAGGAAATATTTTGGGTAAACAAATTTTTAAATCATATGTAATTATGTATTTAAAATTTTTTCTGGTTGCCTTTCAGCTTGTTTTAGTACCTATATGCTAAACTCCTATCGGCTTATGATTATTTATTTTAACAGCTAAAGCATTTATATGTATAATATATCATAAAATACAATATACAATATGCACTTATTTAAAATATGTACACACCCTACTTGACGCTCATTGGCTGAATTAAATCAACCAATTATGAATGTAAATGACAACTCAGCAAGTTTAAAATCATATTCCGACATTATTCTATACCACTTTTGATCGCTGACTGTATCTCTACTAGTATGTCACTAAATAATTTATTTCCCGAAGTTATTATATTTTATTAATGCTTTTGAATAAAATATATTAATAAACACACAATATTAATATCAAACTCTCTGTATATATCTCTGTATATATATATATATATATATTGTTGTTGAATTCTGTGACATTATATACAAAAATTTGAGGTTGTTAATAAAATTTTTTTATTTTATTAATGGTTTTGAATAAAATATATTAATAATCACACAATATTAATATCTATCTGTCTATATATATATATATATATATATATACATATGTACTTTTTTTAAATGTGGACTCTCTAGCCGTCATAGTTTTATTCCGATTGGAATGAAATTTGGTATTTAAGTCGCTTTTGGTATTCTAAAGGCCAAGTTCGTTAACGGGTAAAATCAAACGAGGGGAAAAGGGATTTAGAGGGATGGGGAAACACAAAATTTCCCTTAATATTTGAAAAATCGAAAAATTTATCAGGAGTTAAGTTGTAGGTACTATGTTTTACTGTAATTTTGTTTCATATCATTTTTCTGTTACACTAATATTTACAGAAATATTTACAATTAAAGATTGAGAGTTAAAATTCTAATTAATTCTAATTGTTCACATTAGAGTTTGAGAAAAATGATAATGAATTGTAGCAAACTTGATTTTCTACAACTTATACATTTTTTCTACAACTTATCCTTATACATTTTTCGATGATTCTAATCTTAAGAGAGATATTTAATATTTTGTGTTTGTTTGACACAAATACATAAAATATATTTTATTGTAAAAAATTTTGATTGTCGTTTCCATAGTAACTATAAACTATAATCGTTATACCGTTTTTTTTGGGCTATTAATAAATTTAATTTTTGCAAATACTACAGATATTATATCAGATATTATATTTCATTTTAATTTATGTATTCTAAGAAAATTCGCTAAGTTGACGCAGCTCCTGCGTAACGAATTTTTCATTATTTAATTATAAAAATTTCACTTTAAGTACTTTTAATACTTTAAATACTTAGAATACTTTAAATACTTTAAGGCTTAGTATTCAATTAATTTGGAGAATGTTACAAACATTTTTTAAAACACTTTGAAAAAAAAAACAAAAAAAAAGCCTTACATAAAATAATGACAATACATGTCCATGTCAAAAGAAAGACAATTTGACAATGATATAATAAATAATCTTTTTTTTTTCTATAACAAAAAGAAAATATGTTTGAATAATGAAATAATTTTCACAACAACAATATTTTCATTTGAAAAAAAGTATATTTAAAAAAAAAAAAAAATTATGCAAATAAATTTATGATGGAAAATAATATATAGAAGAAAAAAAAAACGGTTGAAAAATGGAAAGACAAGAAGGAATATTTAAGATAGATAAACATTATTTTCTCTGTTCTCTCTGACAGACAAGTTATGAATAAATTTTAAAAATTTATCGTACAAAACAGAACAACTCACTGTGTGTGCTTATGACTCTCCCTGACTGTGCTTTGCTTGGTATGTTGAGCTTTGTATTTTATATCCACTCCAACCAACGGCCTCGCTGTACATACAACTGAGTGTTATTTGTTTGACATGTTGTTATAAATGCACATAATAGGTAGTCATTTTTTTGTGCGGATTCCGTACCAAAAAAATTACTTTCAAAATCCATAGATAGATAGACAGATAGATTGTAGAGGCTGCCCTGGACGGGCTACACTTTGACCATAGGGTCCATTGTGATGCCTAAGGATGTGAGTGGTGTGGAAGGAATTTTTGTGTATAGACTAGGAATTGGTCGGATACGCGGCTGCAGCCGACTATGATAGGAACTATGCCCATATTCATCTGGAGTTCGTGAAGGAAACTGCAGAAAACCTTCTCAAGCATAGCCGGTTACTTCGTTCTTGTCCTTCGCCGACAGTTTAGGCAATTAACGGCCCCCCTTTTTTTTCCTAATAATAGATAAACTGCCGATGTCGGGATTCGAACCCATAACCTCTCAGTTTCCAAGTAGGCATACTGCGCAGACATAACACCCTTGGACTGCTCGGCCACTTTTTGTATGGATTCCGTACCAAAAAATGACTTTCAAGATTGTCAAAATCCATTGAATATCAAAATCCATGCGGATTTACATACAAATTAAGTAAGAATAAATTTGTCACATAGAACATACACTCCCATTCATGAAATGTGAACCAGTTAGTCACATACTAAGCGTATATATTACTAAATATATGTATAATATTACATACGGTAACACTTCGAATGTCTCATCTGGTTCAATTTATATGAACGGGAGTGTACGTAGGTTAAGTCATCAAGATAATAGTAACAAAAAAAAAATACAATTTTTATACACAGATTCTTTTGAATGTTTAGAGCAGGACATACCATTTTATTTATAAATTTTGAAGTTATACTTCTTGAAGCAAGGTACGAAAAAAAGATGACATTAAATCTTTGATCAAACATTCATTTATTGTATTAAATGTCTTCCTTCGATCATTTAAACGTTCTTCCTGACATGAACTTTTTGCACGTGTCTTAAAATGTTTAGTTAAGTCATACTAAAGAAGTAAAACTTCTTACGCACGTGCTTAAGTAAACACTCCCACTTCTTATTTATCAAAAGTACTCTAAAGATTCGAGGGATAAAATCGATTTAATATTTCAATAATAACTAATAAAAAAATTCTTTATTCGCTGATAATTATAGAACAACACAAAGTACAGAAAATAGTTTCAGACAAAAGTTGTAGATCATAAAATGTTGGATAAATAAAGTATTTTTTTACGTTTTTCCTTTATTTTCAGCTAAAAAATTATTGTAAAATACAACAAACTCAAGTAAAAATTTGTGAAAATAACAACTGAGGTAATTGCGAAAAGACCCGATATATACGTAGTTTATGTAAACAGTTTCAAACAAAAGTTGTTATTTTTAATGATGAAATATTTTATCTTTAAATTTTTTGTCAATCTCTTACGGTTTCAAAGATGGCTATTTTCCTGTACGGCTAGGGAAATCACGGTCCGATTTTGTCCATCCTAGAAGTTACTTTTATCTCTAAAACACACACACGCACACACACAATTTCAGGTCGTTATTTCTTTTTGTTTTTTATTTATGACGTACGAGTGGATGAGAATTTGACAGCTGAGTGACAACAAGTTGTATTTTACATGTGATACTGATACAAGTGATTGAAACCGATTATAGTTATAGTGTTGTGTTATATACGCGATTATTGTTAAGTGTTTTTATTCAATTATTGTTCATTATTGCCAATATTGATTGTTATTTAATTCATTGTTGCAATCCAATAAATTGTCATTGTTATTCATCGGTTTAATTGAAAGAACCTAGTGCGAATAAAAGTTTCGCCGCCCTAAAACGTTACTATTAATAAGCTGCTAGCATATAAAACCATATGGTGTTAACAAAACCATTACTGGTACACTCTTATTACACACCTGACCAGAAAATATTTTTATATTATTTCTGCTGTGTATGTTTTTTATATTATTCAAATTATCTTTATTTAAGTCAAAACCTATTTTAAATTTTTATTATTATGAATAAATAATGCTACCAAGTTATCAAGTTTCCTTCTGGATAGATACCAGAATATATGGAAGAGAGAATACGATGAAATTTTTTGAAATTAGTGACAGGATATTAAAAGCGTGTTGAATTAAGTTTGAGGTAAAGTTTTTTTTTTTTTAATATTATTTTTATAATATGATTTGTGTTTAACAAGACTACAGTTCCTGTTCAAAAAAAAAAAATGGTTTTAATGTATAATTTTATTTAAAATGGAAAATTTTTTTCCAGGAAAGTTTCATTTTTTTTAACCTCTATATACAGAATACAATAAATAACACAAATATAAATAATATAAATTTCTACTTAAATGAGTAGATTGTTTAAATACACGGTATGAGAAATTACATATGTTTGAACTGAATTTGCGATAAAACTAGTCAGTTTATAAAAAAATGTTTCAAACAAAAGTTGATTATTTTTTTAAAAAGATCATTTGTCTTGTATATCCTTTCAAAAATGGTTAACCCCTCCTCACGGGAGGATGCACAGCTTGAATTTGCCTATTCACGAACTTGATCTTATTGTATAGCTCTAGAATATACACAAAATTGCAGCGTGTTGTCTATTTTCGTTTTTGAGTTATCGTGTTTATGGACAGACGAGCAGACGGACGGACATGCAAAAATGGATTAGCTAGGTCATTATATGAAGATCTATACTATAAGTTTTTTTCTGCGATCATTATTTTCAACCGTTACAAGATCGGGACTAAACTTAATATACCCTGGTATATTTTATATATACCGGGTATAAAAATTAACGCAAAATCAAATCGGTACTATGGCTGTGGATTTGTGTCTTATTCATTCGGTTTTTGGGAAAATGTTTCGTATAAAAGTTAGTATATTTATAATAACGTTCATCCGTGGCATTTTTTTGAAAACCCGAATGAATAAGACATAAATGAGCTATAAAACTTGACCTTCATAGTACATGAAAAATCGCTCATAATATGTACTTTTGACCGTATATGCGTTAGCTACAGCATCTGCGTATGTATATAGAGGTTATGTGATAAGTTCACACCAAAAATTTTGTTCGTTTTTAAATTGTTGAATATATTATTATTCAAAAAACATAATTTCATATTTCTTTTAATGATAAACTTTATAAAATTATATATTACTTTTTGGGGGAATTGAGATGTGGGAGAGAATGACATGGAATTTTTCTTTTGTCTTCTTTCTCAAGAATTTGATCTTATTAGAAAATGTTTTTGTATGCGTGTAGATGGAACAAAAAGTTTGTTTAACTTTCTCTCAAGAAACTAATCATCCGATTAATTTGATTTATTTGTCAATTAATTTGTTTTTGAAGTTTTTATTTCGTATATTGAGTTTGTAAATTATTGAAGAAAGAATTAATACTAATTTTTAGTGAATAAAATTAACATATTTTACTGCATAGAAAAAAAAATACGTGACCGAAGTGAAAGTTTCTATGGAGACAGTATTAGATTCTTAGTAGTATATTTATATATATAATGGTGGAAGCGCTGATCACCGTTGAATAAATCCAGTACAAAAATAAAATCACAAATCTTTTTGGCAAAAAAGAATAAAATGAAAATCATCTATAAACTATGCCAAAATATATGTTTTCGAGAAATTTTTGGCCAACGAGCCCTAATTTTATCACCCATAATACAACGAATCGCAACATGAATGAGGACTTTTGTGTTCATAATATTATTTTATTTTTACAGCTTTATACAAACAGTTGGATTATTATTCGTTTATATTAATAATATCTTCAAAAAGTACATAAACATATTATATATATATATATATATATATATATATATATATATATATATATATATATATATATATATATATATATATATATATATATATATATATATATATATATATATAATTTATATTTATATATATATACATATACATATATATAATTTATATTTATATATATATGGAAAGAGTTATTACTTACATGGTTAATAAAACTCATATTATATCAATTTTACACCAGCACTAAAATGATAATAATTTATTATTGAGCGTTGGTTGGTATTATTAATAATTTAATTGGATTCTAAATTTACATTTGTCATCATTTAAATATTTATATATGTATTTATTTAAAATATTCAACATAGTAAAATGTTTCTACACATATCTATATAATAGCAGTCCAGGGGTATATAAAGCATAAACAAAATGCTATTTATCACATATAAATATATAGACATATATAAATATACATATTATATATATATATATATATATATATATATATATATATATATATATATATATATATATATATATGTATATGTATATATATATATATATATATATATATATATATAAATAAAATAGTGGACCCAAGAGACCCAAGGAGAGGTCGAAGCCTGATTAATAGTCCTTTTTGCCTACCCCTAAAGGACAGGGAATTTGTATGCAGTCTAGGAATTTGGTATGTTGCGCGACTACTGCTGATTTTGATAGAAACTTTACATATTCATCTGGAGTTCGTGAAAGCTGACAGTTTAGTGAATAACCCGCATCATTTTTTCATTGATAAATTTTTTACTGTCTGGAATCGAACTGGCAACTTCCTAGTTCCAAGCAGGGCATCTTCGTAGCTAGTACAACAACAAAAAGTTGCTATTTTTCAAATTTTAGGTATTTATCTTAAGTGCAATTCATTTTTGTGTAAGTGCAGGTATCTACCAACTACCTGGTGTTGGTGGGTCCACTATTTTATTTTTACAGTGTGTATTTTTGACACACAGGGTATCAAAAAATGTTTTAAAGTGACTTGAAGTGAATAGACAAAATCGGTCTAGGCATTTCTGCCTCAAAAAACTGTAATAAATCGAAAAAATTCACACAAAATTTGTATACGAAAAATGATTTCAATCATACAAAACTTACATAAATCCCATAGAAACCCATCGGAGTAACAACAAATTCTTTGAAGTATGCTTTTAACCATTTATCAAAATATATCAAAAATCTAATAAATATCAAAAGATATTCCCTTAATAAATGAAGTCGTTATTACTATGATTGGAATTTTTTTTTTTGTGTTTTACATTCAAATAAAATATATTACATGTTTTATATCTAGAAATTTTATGTTTAAACAAACCCAATCACAAAAATAAGGGAATCGACTTCGTATGAACGAACATTGTGTGACATGTCGATATCAATAGATAAAATGGATAATACCAACTCGTTTCGATACAAAAATAAAAACAATAAATACCCCTGTGTCTGGGCTAGTCACACGATTACCTGTGCTTCACTAGCGAAGAGGTTACATCTCTTATGCCGAATTCTTATAGATTTATTGGTGTGATAATTCTCTACACAGAACAATGGTCGTTTAGTAGAACACGTTTATTATCAAGGGCCTGTTTTTTGGCGAAGAAACCTTAAACTGTTTGATTTGTGTCAATCCTTCAATTTCTGTTCCATGCCATATTTTTAATTCAGCTTCATCTCATGGTCAGCTTCTCTCGATGGTACTATGGTCCACAAAACCAGTCCAAGTGGCCGAGCGGTCTAAGGCGTTACATGGAAACTGGGTGGTTATGGGTTCGAATCCCGACATCGACAGTTTGTCAATTATTAAGAAAAAGGGGTGGTTAATTGACTAAATTGTCGGCGTATGGATAAGAACGAAGTAACCGGCTATGCTTGAGAAGGTTTTCTGCAGTTTCCTTCACGAACTTCAGATGAATATCGGCATAGTTCCTATCATAGTCGGCTGCAGCCGCATATTCTACCAATTCCTAGTCTATATACAAAAATTCCTTCCACTCCACTCACATCCTCACATCTTTAGGCATCATAATGGACCTTATGGTCGAAGTAAAGCCCGTCCAGGGTAACCTCCGATGTTCATCTAGAGTTCGTGAAGAAAACTGCAGAAACCTTCTCAAGCGTAGCCGGTTACTTCGTTCTTATCCGACAGTATAGTTAATTAACCACCCCTTTTTTTTCTTAATAATTTTCTTAAACTGCCGATGTCGGGATTCGAACCCATAACCTCCCAGTTTCCAAGTAGGCATACTGCGCACACATAAAGCCTCAGAAAATGCCAACCATAACAAAGGCCCGTGCATATCTCACGACAATCACGTGATAACAGTTTGAAATAATTATAATTATGCTGACGGGTAAACAAACAAACAAGTCAAAATGAAAATACCTCGATGTCGATCGGATAAGCAGAGATGATGAATAACTGAATCATGTCTTTCGCATCACAACAACATTTACAGAAAACCTTTCAATATCCTCTCTTCAATCCTGCCTGCTTGTCTTTGTTATTGTATACTACAGTTAGCTCTAACCTATATCTATCGAATGTTTATCTATTTACTTCACTATAGTTTTTACTATGTCTATAAGTTAGTACCAAACTGACTTTGTTCAGTTCGATGTGCTTTTATCTATCAACTTTTATTTGATATCTGCCAATGTCAACAGTCAACCAGCTAAAGAGAAAATATCTCTACCGTGTACTTCGTGTGCCAATTTCAGGAAAGAAATACAAACTCACATACATACATACATACATACATACATACATACATACATACATACATACTCGTACATTGCTAACCTGTGGTAGTACTCTAGTCTACTAGACTACTTAAAACTATGAGTTAAATAAACTACCCAACTCTTTGGTAAAACTACTTCACAGAGTTCAAAATAATATTTGCTCAATAAAATTATTCACTTGGGAATCTGAAATATTGACTATTATCGAAAAAATATTATATTTAAAATATTATATTAGTGATGGTAGTAAGCGGAGAGGAGATCGAAGCCTGGCAAGTAGGCCTTTTTAGGCCTTTTTTACCGACACCTAAAAGACAAGGAATTTGTATATAGACTAGAAATTGGTAGGTTGTGTGACTGCAGTCGGTTTTTATAGGAACTATAGCGATACTCATTTGGAGTTTGTGAAAATAATCTGCAGAAAACAGTTCCTCGTCTGCATACAAATTCCTTGCCTTCCGCCCACATCATTAATGAAAGGTGTAAATTAATAAAGGGTACGAAAATGATGTGGGTGGCCACTGTTATAGACTGTGGTCTTAGAATCGTAGGTGAAACCCCATTATTATTATTATTATTCTATTTTAAGTTACACACCCACTTGGCTGAGAGTGTAGCGGTATCGCTTCTTCATTATTAAATTATTATTTTAATATTGTTTATCATTTTTATCTGTTGCTTAACAACTATAACTTCCCTCTATTATCACGGTTGCTTTGAATGTTAACAACTTTGATAATTTACATATAAATATATATAATATGTCATAAATCAATTTAATAATGATCAATTATATCTTTCATATACATTTATTATTTATTTAAATAATAATTATTTAATATATCAATCAATTACCTCTACAAGAGTAACTTAATTTATGAATTTTATTGATTCAAACTAATCGAAATTCATTCACTTTTATGTGAAATTATCTGTACAATACATAATTTGTATAATGATCCTTTTTTTTAAATATATATTCTCTTTTCTGAGATAAATATTTTTTGTATTTAAAGATTTACCCTATCTATCTTGCCGTTTAAAATAGAGGCAATGATCACAAAGACTCTAACTATGGCTCTAAGTGATGCATGGAAATCAAATTTTATACCTCATTTGTTACCCGGAAAAAGTTTTTCAAACATCCAGTGAAAGTCGTATCAAAATCGGTCCAGCCGTTTATGCGTGACTTGATTTACAAACATACAAACTTTCACATTGTCATATTTTGGAGTTACTAGCCGTCCAGGAATTTAGCCAAAACTAAGTTTCAACAAAACTTGTTTCTTTTGTTTTAGATAAACTTTTTTGTACTTAACAATTTCCTCTATCTCAAACCGTCCAAAAGATAGGACACAGCTTCTACAAGTTCACGGACGCATGAAGATAGAAAGATAGATTGTAGCGGCTGCCCTGGACAGGCTACACTTCGACCACACTAAGGTCCATTGTGATGCCTAAGGATGCCAGGATGTGAGTGGAGTGGAAGGAATTTTTGTGTGTATACTAGGAATTGGTAGGATATGCGGCTACAGCCGACGATGATAGGAACTACGCCGATATTCATCTGGAGTTCGTGAAGGAAACTGCAGAAAACATTCACAAGCTTAGCCGGTTACTTCGTTTTTCTCCATACGCCAACAGTTTAGTCAATTAACCGCCCCTTTTTTTTCTTAATAATTGGCAAACTGCCGATGTCGGGATTCGAACCCATAACCTCCTAGTTCCAAATAGACATAACGGCTCAGACATACGCCTTAGACCGCTATGAATTCATCGTATTTAAAAAATACTATATGCCCTCTTTGGCACAAATAGTCGGAGAGTCAATTAATAGAAATTATGAATACCAATAAAGTTTTAAAACATGTGTCCCAAGGGTTGGATAATTTGGCATTCACAATTCTCTTAACGATAAAACCATCCTAATAACCATGTCGTTCCATAACTGTCTCAATAACGATCTCTTATTACAAATTCTTAAATTTAATCGTTTCGTTCATTTACCCATTTTTCTCTTGGCTCCCTGACTATCGCAAACTAGTTTGCACAGTCAACTCTGGTCTATGTAGTTTGATAAATTGATTACACTCTTGTTTTTATAAACAATTTTTTTTCCTCTTTTGATATGTTCAAAAAAAAAAACAAGTAATATCG
Source organism: Nineta flava (assembly GCA_963920215.1). Taxonomy (NCBI): domain Eukaryota; kingdom Metazoa; phylum Arthropoda; class Insecta; order Neuroptera; family Chrysopidae; genus Nineta; species Nineta flava. The sequence goes on from OY986041.1 coordinate 123,673,957, forward strand.
ATTAGTTAGTGATTTTTTTTTGCGTCCTGATTCTATACAGGAAAATGTAATAAGAGGAATGTCATTTGTTTAAATGTCAATATTTATTTATTTATTTATTTATTTTTTGTAATATTCGATTTGAGATTGATAAGTCACGGCGGGCGTACAATGTCATAACATTTATGTTTATAAAAATATAATAATAGTGTATTCTCTGAAGTCGACATGATATAAAATTAAGAACGTTCATGCATGAGACTCGAAAGTGGATAAACATTTTTTTTTAGTGCATTGAATGTATAAGTTCAATTCTGTAGTTATCCTCCTTCAAAAATTTAAAACCTATCATCCATCATTTCAAAGAGAAATTTCCGACTAAAAACCTTTAACACAGCGTCTTTTGGAGAACAGAATTGTTTTTTACTTAAAATATAATGTTCTATATTATTAAAGTAGGCACCATAATAAATAATGTTTCTAATATTCTTTGAAATATGCTTAGTTTATATGATTGCATTAAAAAAGTGTTGACGAACGTTTGAATTAATTATTTAATAAAATTAAAACTGTTTTGTTAGGTTTGTTTTTGCCACCATATTTTGAAAACTGCGCACAGTAAAAAAATATACTGATACACACAAATATACAACATAGTTTATTGTCAGTTCTTTCAAATCAATTTCAAATTTACATTTCGTGATATTTTACAATAAATATTTACAAAATATTTAGGACAAATAAAAAAAGAGTATAAATCGTTGTAAGATTATTGATATACCTCACACATTTTTTAAAATCCTAAATAAATTTTATCAAAAATAGTACTCATTTGATTCCAGCGTACCAAATGAAGGTCCTTGATATACCATAAAGATACATCTAAAATTTTATGATAAATTGTGTATTCTAATGGCATGTGGGCTGTATTTCCACAAAACTACCTAAGACCGTTTCAAATTTTCTTAAAACCAACCAAAAACCATATGACTTCAACAGGTACAAAAAATCAATTTTTTTACTATCACAGTTTAATTTTGTCCCATTTTAATGAAATTTTTTTTGAAACCCACTATTTTTGAAGTAGTTTTTCCATTGCTATGATATATAAATGTATAGCTTTTTAATTTCGAGTTGCAACCTCCATGTATAGGCCATATCGACATTAAAAAAGATATCTCATTTTTTCCATCAAAATTGAATTCTCTGACTGAAACTTAAACATCGAACGACTGGCCCAACTACTTACCCCGTAGATACACACACTAAAACATGTTTGAGAAATTCTTTTGATAAAAAATAAAACTTTTTATTCTTTAAATATATAAAACGAATAAATTGAATGATTGAATTTTCACAATACTTTTTATATCTTTCAAAAAACTTTCCAGAAATACCTTCACACTAATCATCCTTATGAAAAACTTTTTTTCCTTGTGTTGATCGTTCGTTTTATTTATTGAAAACACACATTTTTATATTTTTCTATTCACAAAATAGTCGATTGCTTTTAGAATTAACACTCGAAATAATTAGATGTGATATTTTTTTTACATTCCTGCAATTTTTTATTAGATTTGAGTCCTATTTATTCGATTTTTGGGAAAATGTTTCGGGTAAAAGTTGTTTGTATATTTATAATGAACAACTTTTCTCGAAACTTATTTTTCAAAAACCGAATGAATATGGCACAAATCAATTACACGTACGACAAATAGTTTTCTACAAAACGAGGAGCAAATCTTTAGCCTTAATTTATTAATTAAAAATGAGGTTTCTTCAGTATTTATAACCTTCCTGTTTATTATCTTTTTTGTTATTTTCTCCTTTGGTTATGTTAAAATATCCATGGGATTGATTTCATAAACTATTATATCGGCGAAAGATTTAGTATCTGGAAGTATCTCGAGAAGTGACATTTAACATGATTATTCGCCAAAAAGTACTCACAGCATGGAAATCCTTTGTTCTTGCATCTTCAATTTGAGCCTCCTTTCGGGCGGTTACCGCAAATGAAATTATGGAGCCCTATAGTCTTGCTATAGAAAAACCATATATTTTGTATAAACCATTTCGAGTACAGCGGAGTCTAAATCTTACTCCAAAACAAAAAGAAAAATTTCTAATAAACAATCAAAAATTGCATATCTAAAATTTGTGTACAATCAACAGAAAGCGTGACAAATTGTTGTAAAACTTGCAGTTTGAAAATGATCGCAAAGATCGAAACATGTCACGACAATAGTTATTAGATAGACTGGATTTGCAAATCAAATATTTTTGAAATTATCATTTTTTCAATCCCAGTTTGCTAGTAAGCGAGATGTTTGAAAAAACTGATTTTTTTGAGCTTTGACCTTGAATAAGTTTCTAAACGTACAAAATTTTGGAACGGACTTTCTGTATATTATTTTAATACATGGTATATGTAAAGGTATATTCAGTTTAGTCCCAACTTTGTAACGTTTGAACTTATTGATCGCAGACATAAATGCTTGGTATAGGTGTTCATAAATTAACCTAATTCGGTCTTTTCCACATGTCCGCCTGTGTGGACACAATAACTCGAGAACGAAAAGAGATAATGAGCTGAAATTTTGTATGTGTGTTCTAGAGCAAAAAATTAAGGTCAGGTTTGTGAAATGGGCAAAACTGCCCATCTTTGAAACCATAAAAGATAGAACAAAAATGTAAAGACAAAAAATATTCCTTTTTTAAAAATAAACAGTTTTGTTTTAATCTTTTTTGCATAAATTCAGTATATACCGGGTATTTAAGCAATTGACTCAATTAGTTGATATTTTCACTTTGTAATGACAAAATTAAGGTATGTTAAAAGAAATCACCTCACCAGTGTTTATTTACAGTTTTCACCTTTTACTACACCTAAAATCAATGGACTACAAATCTTTTGAATAAGACTACTTTCTTCTACTACATAGCACTTTTTGTATGTTCCCATTAGCGTTTTATTCTGTTATTCATTTATTATTTTTGTGCTTGCTCTGGTTGTAAGATGATGATTCCTTCATAAACTTTTTATTAGATTTTTCTTTAGTTTAACCTTCTCTATTGGTTGTTTTGTTAGTTTGTGTGTAGTGTAAAAACTTTTGTATAAAAACACACTGCTTTCTTCTAATATTTTTATAGTTTTTCATTCACATAAAGATGAAATATAAATGGAAAATTAAATCGTAAGAGAAAAGATTTTAATATGTAGAGATCAAATCTGTAAAAGTTTGTGTTTTTAATTTTGTTTTTATAAAATAGAAAAATTATTGTAGAAAATATAATAAATAAATTATTTAAATAAAACAACTAAGGTAAACAGTTGTTGTTGAGTTCAATATGATTGTTTTAAGGAGGTTCAAGCGTGTGACTTATTGTGCGTTATTAGAGAAAACTTTTAATCTTTGATATTTACTAAGTTTAATCACGTAATTGTGTTTCCTCAAAGATTCAATACCTTTTATTAATCAACTAAAAAGTTATCAATAATTTAAAATCAAATTTTTTAACACAGATTTTTAAGGTGAAATATAATTTTGATATTTAAACTTGAAACAACTTGGTTAATAAATAAGACACTATGATAATTTTTTTTAAAGATTCTTTGAGATATACAGTTTATTTAATTGAATTTAATAAATTGTGTAGCTGAACGTTAGAATAAATTATTAATTATTTTAATCAGCTTAATTGAGACTTTTTTTCGCGATAAATAAACACGGTTATAGAAATATACTGAAAAAAATATGTTTATTAAAATAGTAAATTTTAATTTATGAAAAAAAAGTAATAAACTTTACTGTGGCTTTTGTAGAATTTTATGAATGTACTATAGCATATGAACGTCCGTACCATGTTTTAATTAGTAGGATGACCTGTAAAAACTATATAATCAAATTTTGGTGGAAGCGGTGAAAAGTATGGGAAATTATTTTAATTTTATGTACAAATATGGTGGAAGCGATGGTAAAACATTATGAATTTAATTAATTTAAATCAAAATAGGGCTTTAAAAAAATATTTCACTTGAAAATTTGTTTAAATAGACTGCAATGGTTTAATTTAGCACGGTGTTTAGTAACCTTTAAACACCGTGATCTTCAAAATATACCGCAACAATAACTCGGGAAATACTGTTTCCGAATGTATCCAAGAGGCATGAACAGGATACAACTTCGAAAGGTTCGTCACCGGGCATTATCATCTACGAAAGCACCTACACACAATACCCACAATAGTATCCACACAATGGATCCATTATGAACAGACTATGCGCCGAGGAGGAAGAAATATTCACCTACAACATCTTTAACTGCGAATTTCTCGATAACAGTAGATATAATTTATTCGGTGCATCTCACCCCAAATACATGAATCTTCAGGAGAATTTTTTAAGCTACTTACTACTTTTCCAAGATATGGGAGAAGCAAGCCTCGGTAGACTGAAGTAGAAGAGTAGCACAATGGGCCATAAGGTCGAGGTACAATACTTTTCATACCCCAAGTTTTATCTATTTATATATCTATCCCATAATACCAGTGGGTGAACGGGGCTAATCCTGACCTTGTGTGTGTTTTTTTTTGTTATTAATTTTTGAGTAGATTTTGTTGTAGTAAAGCGTAAGAAAACTCCCATGATAGACTAATGTTTGCAATAAAAGCTCAGATTTATGAATGTCATTTGTTTTTAATTTCGACACGAAATTCAAATATTGAATACGTCCAAATTTCATAATGAGCAAAGAAAAATATGTCAGAAGTCGTAACAGAGTTGGGGAACGGGGTAATGTTTCGAATAAAAGTTGTTCACTATAAATATATTAACTTTTATTCGAAACATTTTCCCAAAAAACCAAATGAGTAACACATAAAATGACTTAACATAATTTTGAAAAAAGAACACTACTTTTATGGCCCATAGTACAATGTTCGTTGCCCCACTTACGATATAGACATGTAATATTATCAATTATGCATATTTGCTAATGGACTGTAAGCTAAGTGAATTATATACATATTTCTAAACATTCAATTAGCGTAGAAAAAACATTTTTAATTAATAAAAAAAAAAAAAAACTTTATAATAAACATGAGAATGTTGTTAACATATTTTTTGTTATTTAAAATGCATTTACAATTGGCTGCAAAAGTTGATGTTACTTTTTTTATAGTTGATTTGTGCCTTATTGCGTCAGTTTTTGACAAAATGCTTCGAATAAAAAATTAGAAATATAGTAACAACTTTTACTCGGTGAATTAATTTAGAAAACCAAATCAATAAAGCACAAATCAATTATAAAATTTTACGAAAACTTACCTAAACTTTTGACGCTTATTGTACGACAGCTTTTCCATTATTTTAATATTAAATGCATTTTTTTATAGTATTCTATACCGAAAGAATTATTATTAATTTCGAATCTTGGAGCAATAAATTGGAGAAGAACCCTGGAGAGGGCTATTTCTGTGCTGGAAGCCAAAATGACCCTAGTGACTGTGAGTCAGTTCTTGTTTTTCTTATCACATATTCACTCACACGCATTGTTTCTATATTTGTTTAGGTGCGTAAGACCTTCTCAAAGGACAGCAAATATCACGTATCATGTATATCCAGCGGGAGTATATTCACACAAATGACTGAATATATCAAAAATAAACAAACCGTCAATTCGGAATCCATAAAATCTCCTATATATATTACACTTTTATTATATATATATGTATATATTATAAAATATATTATTCTTTCAGTATTCAGTTTTTTTTCCAGTTCAAAATGAAAAACCTAAATAAACATTAAAAATGAATTCTTTGCCGTTTTTATTTTATATACAGAGTTTTAATAAAATTTTTATTTATCTGTGTATGTACAGGGTGGTCTACCCAATTGTCAATCGATCCTACCTACTAGATATTAAAATTTGTATATTTATATATACAGAGTATTCTGAAATTCATTCAAGAAAACTATACCACGGTGTAGAACTGGAAAAAAGCAACAAAAAAGTTTTATAAAGTGTTTCAATTTGACGCTTAGTTTTTGGAATTAATCTAGTTTTTTTAAACTTTGGAGATATTTATGTTTAACATTCCTGCACTAATCGACCTTGTAAGATGATAAATGATTATATTTGAATCATTAATAATTATAATACATTTAATAAATTAGAAGACAAGTTGAAAGATATAAATTATATTACAATTACCGTGCCAACTTGGGGAGGATATAGTTGAGGAGCAATGGTTTCTAAAAGAAAGAATAATTGATTTGAGAAGCGTACCGCTACAGACTAAACCTTGCAAAAATAATTTTGAGTTATGATTTCTGTTATTCCTTAAACCTTTCGTTGAATCATACTGTGTATATGTATATGAGTGTCTTAGAGATATAGAGATATAGATTTATATATACATACATATAAATATATATGAATTTTTTGCATGAATTCATTCTGCTATAGCACGTACGTATTTTCAAAGTGAAATTAAAAAATAACAAATTGCTTTAAGGAAATATTTAAAACCATTTCACAAAGTATGTAATTTTTTATTAACATGAAACATAACGTATACGGGTTGATGGAAATAATAATTTTATCCGTTCAAGTAAATAATTGTAGTAGTAGAAATTACTAATTTTTTTCTTTTTTTTTTTATAATACCTAGTCAAATTTTGATGTTGGGTATTATTTATCGAAGTGAAAAAAATTATTAATTTTTTCTAATTTTATTACACCAACTACACCATTGATCACCCTTTTTCGTTTTTATACTTCGGCGTCACAATACAATACTAATTTCAATTTTCATTTAGGTTACGTAAAACATAATATGAAAGAACTAGCGTGTACTATATAGACAAACAAGTCTAATAGCATTTACCGGAGTCATCCGTGGTGTAACAGTTTGATTCCTGGTGGATAAGCTAATTTTTCATATAGATATTTAATTAAAAGTTGTGTTTCATATTAAGAAAATTGTAAATCCGATTGAATGAAAATCGAACTTATAAACAACCCCGTCGCAAATACAATGAATAATTGAACCAATATAAAAGAATGCAGAAAAATTTGTCACTGTTGCCATTTTTAGTTGACCACCTTGTATATTTATATATTTAGAATTTTCCTTCATAATTAAAACAATTTTCAACTAACAGCATAAATATTCTAAAAATAGATTTTTATATAAAACACACAAAAAAATACATCTAAATATAAAAGAAAAATTAATTAATTATAAAACCAAAAAATAATCCTTCACTTTTTTCCCCATTTTTTCTCCTTAGTAATTGTTTCCAAGAACCGAGTAATATTTAAATAGAAGAGAATATTTAAAAAAAAAAAAACTGGTGTGAAACATTCATACAACTTCTGTGTAAAGTATGGAAATTATTCAGCTTAATTAATTTATTTTACAAAAAAATGTTTTATAGAAAAGTTATTAAGCATTTCTGTAAGGAACAATTTTGTAATTTAGGAATAACTTTAATCTGAAGAATTTCTTCGAAAACCGAACAAATAAGTCTTAAATTAATTATAAAATATTTGAAATGATTTCGCAATTTTTTACGCCGTATGTACAAATGGTATATGTACAAAATATTATAATTGATTTGTGCCTTATTTATTCGGTTTTCGAAAAAATGCTTCGAGTAAAAGTTATACATTATAACTATACTAATAACTTTTATTCGAAACATTTTTCCAAAATCCGACTAAATAAGGCACAAATCAATGCCTTGTATGTGTGTCTTTAAAATTTTGAAATGGTAGATCGACTTTTGACACCATTTGTACATACACCCACACAGACCCACCAATGACCAAAATTGGATTTTTTGGTTTCAGAAAACCTCAAATTCTATACTCGTGTAATATAGAGGTGAAAAAAAGTAAATATAAAAGAAAAATAATTTAATTATAAAACAAAAAAATAATCTTTCATTTTTGTCCCCATTTTTACTCTTTATATTATTTGTTTCTTAGAATCGGATAATATTAAACAAACCTCATTTTACAATTACATATAAATAAAATTCAGTATAGTATCATCGTAGTGCTTCATGGAAACGGTGGAAAGAAAAGAGTAATAATTTTAATTCATCAAATAAAATCGTAAATTTTTATTTAATTAAATTTCTACTCTTTTATATAAATATACAGTGAAAAACCTGTTTATAGAGAGGAAAGTATTATGTACGATTAATGGTTGATCGGACACATGTATAGGTGATATCGGCAATGTATGGATCAAAAACTGATCAAGAACTAATGTTTGAGAAACGGCCTCTTTTGTGCATATTTGTACTACGGACCACAATTGGCCGACCAGTCCAAGTGGCCGAGCGGTCTAAGGCGTTATGTCTGTGCAGTATGCCTACTTGGAATCTAGGAGGTTATAGGTTCGGATCTAGACATTGGCAGTTTGTCAATTATAAAGAAAAAAAAAAGGGGCGGTTAATTGACAAACTGTCGGCATATGGACAAGAACGAAGTAACCGGCTATGCTTCAAAAGGTTTTCTGCAGTTTCCTTCATGAACTCCAGATATCAGCATAGTTCCAATCATAGTCGGCTGCAGCCGCATATCCTACCAAATCCTAGTCTATACAAAAAAATTCCTTCCACTCCACTCACATCCTCACATCCTTAGGCATCACAATGGACCTTATGGTCGAAGTATAGCCCGTCCAAGTCAGCCTCTAAAATCTATCTATCTATGGACCACAAAAGTAGCAAGCATTTTCCAAAATTTTTGGGTTTATTCGTATCTACTTCATTCGGGTTTTGGAAAAATGTTTCGAATAAAGTGGTTTCGTTATTTATAATGAAAATCTGTTATTCGAAAACAAAATAAATTTAGCAGTTGGTTTTGTCACTATAAACAGATTCGATGTCGCTATAAACAGTTTTGACTGTATTCGAATTTGTTTTATGAGACTTGTTGATACCACATTCGCAGTGCAAACTCATCAGACCATCTTGTTGCCATTCTTAAGACTTAACAATATAATTATTACGTCAATTTGTTATTTTTAATAACTCATAAAATTCGTGTAATAATAACTGTAATAACTGTGTTTGTACTATTTTTTGTTATGTGCACTCTCGTTCTTAAAAATTGAACCAGTAAGTCACATTCTAAACATATCTAAATATATGTATAAAATTACATATAGTAACCACCTCGAATGTTTCAACAGTTTCAATTTTTATGAACAGGAGTGTACAATAATTAGAAAATTAATATTTTTTTAGTATCAATATTTAGATACTAAAGAAAATCAAAGAAGCTTTTCCTTATGATTCGTTTAAAACTGAAAATATCTTATATTTATTATTTATTATTTGTATATACTTAAGCGTCATAATATGATACTTGTCAAATTCCATTTTAGTTACGTAAGACAAATATGAGAGAACTACCCAAACAAAACTAGCTGGTCGTGCGGCTTACATTTTCATTATACAATTAGAAATCATGAAATGATTGTTCTTTTCAATTAGAAACAAAAGTGATTTAAACCAAACAATTCTTAAAGCAGAACTCTATAAATTAAAAATTTAATTAATTCATTAAAACACTCCCCCATAAAAACCTGTTAACTCCCTCAAAATAGAACCAAAATAAATTTTAGTTGGAATACACACAACCAATGGTAGAAAAATAATTGTACACCTGGGTAAAATATATTATCAACCTTATTTAATCCAGTATGGTGTACACATGCCCACAAAAGTAATGTTCTTTTTTCAAAATTTTAAAATTGATTGAATGCCTTATGCATTCGGTTTTCGAGAAAAGTTGTGCATTTCGGTTTCGCATAAAAGTTGTGCATTAAAAATATAATAACAACTTTTATTCAAAACATTTTCCCGAAAACCGAATGAATAAGATAATAAGCAACTATATAATTTTCAAAAAAAAGGTTTCTACTTTTGTGATCTGTAGTACAGCTAACACACACCCATATACTCCGTATATAGTGATGCCGCGAGACGAGACGAAACGAGATTAGCATGTCTTTTGTATTGTATTGACTTGTAAAAGTTTCCTATCGTCTTGTCTCGTCTCGTTTTTTTACAGTTTACAGATTTTCTGAAAGAAATATAATTAAAAATACTAAATCTAATATTAACAAGTGAAAGTAACAACTAACTGAGTTAATTGCTTAAATACCCGGTATATACTGAATTTATGGGGGGAAAAGTTTTAAACAAAAGTTGTTTATTTTTAAAAAGAGAACATTTTTTGTCTTTAAAATTTTTGTACTATCTCTTACGGTTTCAAAGATAAACAGTCTTTTCCATTTTGCCCAAACATGATCCGATTTTGCCGAGCTTGACCTTATGAAATTTCAGCTCGCTATCTCTTTTCGTTTTTGAGTCATCGTTTTTACAGACGGACAGACGGACAACTATACGGAAATGGACTAATTGATCATTTTATAAACACCTATACCAAATTTTTTTTTCTTCGGTCAATATTTTCAACAGTTACATACATAGTGGGAACTATACTTAATATACCCTGGTATAAATTGTTTACCAGGATATAAAAATTAATTCATTACCACCCTAAACGTTTTGCTGTTTTATGTGATTAATACATTTTTACAGATTAAAAATCTATAGAAATTGAAAGAGAATACTATCGTCTGTTTCTCGACTTATTCTCATCTCGTATCGTTTCTTTCGTCTTTAGCGACATCACTACCTATATAATATTATGTATTCAACTTTTCAATGTACGAACAAAACATATCCTTTTGATATTTAAACCTGTTAATGATGTTAAACTTTAAGTCGTGTGGATATATCCTACGTTGTTAGTCGTTCGTTAATGGTAGGTAGGTAGGTAGGTAGGTAGCTAACTAACTATCTCCAGATACACGTACGTATTCACAAGCACACAAGAACAACCTTCACCAGGTAATACATTATACTTTAATACCTTTATTAATTATTATTAACTGTAAGGAAAATGAAAATTTTCATATATTTACATTATTATTAGTATTATTTATAATATATGTACAGAGACTTTGTAAAATGAAGAATGTGGAGATTACAATGACCCTCTTAAAAATTCATATGTTCTTCATTAAGGTAGTCTGGTATCGTATGAATTTACGGTTGAATGGTAATAGAGTTAGGTTAGGTTAGGTTTCAATTACTCCTCGGGTGTGACACCCTTAGACCATGAGGCTCATTGTGATACCTGAAAATGGGGATTGACCCACAAGAAGCAATTACTCCTTGGACCATTTGGTGTGGTTCAAGAAACATTTGGAGTGGTTTGGAGAGATCGTCAAAGAATGGCCGACTCATGTGTGCCAATCTTCGCATAGCAACATCTGGAGAGTGGTAAACAACTCTCTCACTCTGGCACAATGAGTGGGACTTGAGCCTACTAGTGCAGCTACAATAGTCGTGGTGCACTAATAGTCTTAAGCATTTAGCATGTTTGCTTCTCAGTCAGTGCCTTGTAATGGCTGCTACTATATTCCTAATGGAGGGCTTTTGAAGCGAGATAATACCTTCGTAACGCCTTCGATTGTACTCTGGTCATATCTGCCTTCCAGTACCGCAAGTAAGCCCCTCCCTCCTCTTAATATTGGCTTTTCTTAGAATGGTTTCATTCAGAAGTAGCATGGCAGTTTGTAAACGGTACACCTGGATTTGATGATTGTGTCCGATGATTGTGCCATTACTAGCAAACTCGTCGACTGTGCAATTCCTTGGAATGTACCTATGGCCCGGAACTCATATTAGATTTATATTGATACGTGGCGATAGCTCATTCAGAAGAGACCGAGCACAGGGATTTTATAGTCGCTAGTGTTCAATCTACCCATTCATGGATACCTCGTTAATGGCCAACAATTCCATTTGATATACACTGCAGTCTGAATGATAACCTTGCGTCTGAATTTTCTGAGCCGACTCTACTTTAACTCCATTTCAATCGAGATAAGAATGAAATTGACGGCGAACTTAACAATATTAATCAAAGCAAATTGAGTAAACCAGCAAATTGGCACATTAACGATTGAAATATTTATTTGTATAAGTATTTTTGTACGTTGTCGATTTTCTTCAGGTTTTATAAGTATTTTTGTGATTTTACGGGTGATTAAATCCCAATCGTTTTCCAAAAATCGAATGATTAAGGCAGAGAAAAAAGAACGCTAATTGTGTGACCCATATTACCTAAAACAGTTTAGATTATGTCACTAAATACTTAAAGACATATAAATTAATGTTCAATAATTTATAATCACTGAGTATACGTAACATAATATACAAATTATCCTGGGGATACATGATTGCTTTACCTGGTATAGATAGGTTTAAAATAAGAACTGTATGTACACTCCCGTTCAAAAAGAAATGAACAGACCTGAAATATTTATTATCTTACAATTCATTAAACTCCTCACTTTTGTAACTCTCTGTATAATGTATAATTTTATTTATTTATAAACAAAGATAAGTGGTATATCTTTGTGTGTAAAAAAGAAATGGAAGTATAAACTGAATTTTTATTTTTTATTTTTATATACGGTGTCAGTGACAGAGTGAGAATTTCAAAAATATATGTAAGGTTAATACATGTTAAGTGTTATATCTTACTCTTATGAATAAAAATTAAATAAAATGTTGTATCTGTTACTACAAGATTAATCAAAATTGTGAGAGACTGATTCGGTTCATTTTTTTGAACGGGAGTGTATATGTACTATAATAATTGAAGAATAAAATACGATACTTACCAGAGCTTGGTTGGCTTGTTGCTGCTGTTGAAAATCATAATGTTTAATAAATATTTACTTACCTATTAAGACGGTATAAATGTTATGGATAGACATCTTCATGGTGTATTTTATGAATTTTGTCTACATTTTAATAAAAAAGAAAAACATAGTTAAGTGAGATTTATATTTAATCATACAGTGCTCATATACAGGATGTCCGTAAGTCACGAACACGACTAAAGGTATGGATAGAAAATTGAATTCTGAGACGAAAAGTCCTTTACCATTTTTTAATCAGACGCATAGGTAATTAATTATTAATTAAAATAAGACAGCCAATCAGGAGCGCGCTACGGCAGAATGCTAGACAGGAGAGTAGTAGGCTACCGTGCAAGCGAGACGCGAAAAACTCGCACGCTAATTCTCCCGCTGTAGCGCGCCCCCAATTGGCTGTCTTTCTTTAATTAATAATTAATTACCAATGCGTCTGATTAAAAAAATGGTAAAGGACTTTCCGTCTCAAAATTCAATTTTCTATCCATACCTCAGTTGTGTCCATGACTTACGAGCCATCCTGTATATATTCTGCATCAATCGACGTAACATTGTTAAACACATTAACTATAATTAAATTAAATACTGATATGAAAAAATTAACTCGTCAACCATGAATCGAACCTCGGGCCTCTGGATAACTAGTCCAGTATGCTTCCGCTACACCAAAGACGATTGTTACGTAATAGCCAACTTTTTCATATTATTCTAATTTTTTATTTATTTAGACAGTAATACTTCTGTTGAAGTGATTTATTTATTTAATATTTGACGCGAAAGTATACACAAATAATCAAATATTAAACATTAACTATAGTTAAATTCTTGGAAAAAACGTCTTTGTGCAATTATGTACGCACAAAAGAAGTTATACTTCTTTTTTAAATAATTTATTAAAATAATATTAAATAAGGTCAACACGAAAAAAGTATACCTTGTGTCGAAAACCAATGATTATACAATTTATCATGGTAGAACAGAACCAGCGTCACTTCTTCCGTTCAAATTAGAGTTTGAAAGATTGGCACTTTAAATCCATTATTTAAATTAGAATCAGTGTTAGTGAAATTTATCAAGACTAGGCCAGGTTTATCAAGTATACATTTAATATACTAAGCTTACGAGGCCATAAAATGATATCATGGATAATGTGACTCGTAATTCTAATATTCTTTTATCAGAAATATGGATTCATAATAATGAAGACATTCTTATACCTAATTTCAACTGTATAGTCCAATTTAAATAGTCGAATACAATAGCTGGCGGCGTAGCTATTTACCAAGATAAAAACGATCATTCATTATTCGTTCTATAGTGTATAAAATTGTCTTGTCGTTCAATATCCACAAATCATATCACACACAAGCAAAATTATTGTCCACTAAAGAGTTAGGAGTCAATTTCGCTTAAGCATGTAATGTATGTATGCATACATTTTTTCTGTATAGTATATGATACACATATTGTATAACTTTGTGGTATACAATCTATACCACAAAGTTTACAGGATCAAAAGTGGTAAATAAAAAGTCAATCAAAAGTGGATTTGCAAATAGAAAATTAAAGTTATAAAAGTAATTTATTTTTACCTTCAACAAAATACGATCATTATGGACTTGGACAAATTGAATCTCTCAACAACCAATGATCGAAAGTTTGTTTTCGAATTGATCTGCGTAGAGAGATCATGCAATTATTCACACCATAAATATAAATCACCTGTAAAAAATTCGCGATATAAACTTAACAAGAAATTTTCATCCTTTTTACTGGTTTTAAAATGAGTAATTCACTTAAATAAAAGCTATCGTACTAAATGATTAAGGTGTTTGATTTTGCTCTTCATAAATTTTCCACGTTTTATAAAAAAAAAAAAAAAAACCGTAGCTTGTTTGAAAGAAATAAATTAAATTATGAAAATCCCTATGGTGTTCTTAACATATAATTTATATGTAAAAGATGTTTTTAGAGTCTTTAAAATAATATAGGTACCTACACTAGAATGTTCAAAGGTTGCTATACTCGACAAAGATCTATATATTAACTACACTTTTATATACATATATATATGTGCCTTACAAAAGAGGCTTACACACATATGTTCCATTATAAAAACTGATGGTTCTAACTTACTAGTCATATAGATATCATATCTATACGATATCTCACTATATGATATCTCACTAGCATGGAGATATCATATTTAAACGTAAAAATATAAACAAGATAAATTTAAATTTTTTTTCGTTTGAAACGACGTAAAGTCAGAAAGAATGCGATTTACTAAAAGGATTACGAAGTTGTATAGATATTTTTTTAGTGTATTATTAGGGTATTTAAATGTGAAAATAGAATTTTCTTTTATCTCAAAGCTCACATTTCGAAACACAAAGGCTCTAGAAATTAAATTGAAAAAGATTTTCTTGCTTTTAATAATAAAAACGGGCACATTTTTCTAATGAAATATAGGGACTAATTTTAATATTAAGAAGTTTAAATAGCGTTGTTTATTATCAATGTTTAAATACGACTAGATAGATTTTAGAGGCTGCCCTGGACGGGCTACACAACGATGATGCCTAAGGATGTGAGGATGTCAGTGGCGTGGAAGGAATTTTTGTGTATAGACTAGGAATTGGTAGGATATGCGGCTGCAGCCGGCTATGATAAGAACTATGCCGATATTCATCAGGAGTTGGGATAGATTGTAGCCCATACTGCCGATGTCGGAATTCGAACCCATAACCTTCCAGTTTCCAAGTAGCATACTGCGCAGACATAACGCCTTAGACCGCTCGGCCACTTGGACTGGTTAAAAAAAACTAAGAATGAATTTTAAGCATTCCAAGGACTGCATGTAAACAGGTGGGAAAAATTAACGTGGCAGCAGTTCGCGAAGGTACTGCTTCAGAGTGCAACCAAGAGGCCTATCTCTCGATGCACTGAGGCTGAACAGGATTCAACTGCGGAGATGAAACTGCAACTGCGGATGCAACTGCGGTATCATCCCTTGTGGAAGCATCTGCACACAATGGGACTCCATAACGAGTCCATTGTGTGCAGATTGCGTGGCAAGGAGGAACAATCATCCAGCCATACTATCTTTGACTGCGAACTTCTAGGTTACAGCAGATACTCGATATTCGCTGCATCTCACCTCGAATATATGAACCTTCAGGAAGACCTAATAAGCAAGCTCCTGGCTATTGCCAACATATGGTAGAAGCGAATCTCGTCGGACTGAAGTAGAAGGGGGAGCACAATGGACCATAAGGTCTAAATGCTATAGTTTTTAGACCCAAGATGTATCTATCTATCTATCTATATATATGTTCAAACAAACAAATTCTTATCGAACACATTTCTCACAATATATAGCAGCAACCACACAATCTTAATATTAAACGTTTTCAATAGTCGACAGTCTCCTCTCATTCTTAGAATTGTATTGATATGTCTTTGTACAACACAACGTCACATTCAATGACAAAGGAATTGATATAATTTCATATCGTTTACAACACCTATCTTATGCTTCCTACCTACCTGCCTCTCTGTTGAAGACAACAATAGAGCGTCTCTTTTGTAAAATATCAATCACATGTCTGTGTTTATAACACATAGCTCTGTAGAAGAGCTGCTTGTTCTCCAGCTATCTTGTATTGAAACCTATTACAATTATAGAGGCCTTACTATTATAACGTTATTATTGAATTTATTATTGTTTAGGTTAATAAAGGAATCAATATTTACATAAATATGTCGATGGAATTGTTTACAAAATAAGCAGCTCGAAGAACTAGAACTAATAATAACTGGAACTCGCTGTAATAGAATAGTATGAACCATTTAAATGCAATCAATATACTGACAATAGTGGCTCAATCTATTATTTAAAACAGGTGTACTCAATCTTTCTGTACGTAAGAGCACATAATATTGGGATTTTAATAATGTGGGTTCTAGATAAATAGATAGATTGTGGACGGGCTACACTTCGACCATAAGGTCCATTGTGATGCCTAAGGATGTGAGGATGTGAGTGGAGTGGAAGGAATTTTTGTGTATAGACTAGGAATTGGTAGGATATGCGGCTGCAGCCGTCTATGATAGGAACTATGCCGATATTCATCTGGAGTTCGTGAAGGAAACTGCAGAAAACCTTGTCAAACATAACCGGTTACTTCTTTCTTTTCCATACGCCACAGTTTAGTCAATTAACCGCCCCTTTTTTTTCTTAATAAGTGACAAACTACCGATGTCGGGATTCGAACCCATAACCTCCCAGTTTCCAAGTAGGTATACTGCGCAGACATAACGCCTTAGACTGCTCGGCTACTTGGACTGGTATGTGCGTTCTATCTCTGTTTTTGAGACTCACAGTCTATAACAGACACAACCCATATCATTATTAATGATATGGGTGGAGGTGTTAGTAAACTAGTTCCTAAATCTCAATTTACTATCATATTTAGATACCTTTGCGTACACACTACATGTTCCCTGAGTTACCTCGGTAACTACTATCAAACTAATATTCATTCATTATTTATTATAAATAAATGGCAAAATAAATGTTTGATTTCAATTCCAAAATATTTTCTTGTATTTAATTATTTTTAGATTAGGTTTCTTCGCTCCTTACAAAGTTAAAAAATTGTATTCAGACTAGGAATTGGTAGGTTCCACGCCTGCAGCTGGCTTTGATAGGAACTATACCGATATCCATCTGGAGTTCATCAAGGGAAACTGCAGAAAATCTTTGCAAGCATAGCCTGTTACTTAGTGTTTGTCCATACAGCGGCAGGTCAATCAATTAACCGACCTATTAATTTTAATTGACAAACTACCAAAGTTTAGAATCGAACCCGCAACCAGTTACAAGTAGAGCGCGATTGACCACACGCTTCTTCTGCCTTTTATCTATGAGTCGGGTTCCATTGCGTAGATAAACCCAGCTTACAGTCTCACCATGCCCATCTGTATATCACAACCGTTTTCCCCGCAGATATGAATGGAAAGTTTCATACAAAAGTTGAAAATAAAAATGAAAATATGTATTGAGGTGTTTTTTTCGTAATTATTATAGAAAAAATGTTGAATCAGGCTGTCGCAGTTTTGCTTAGGCAAGTGATTGAAGTCAGTCTATATGTTTTATCTTTTCTGAAAGTTGCATCCCCTGACTAAATGGGCCCCGTTTTTCAGTCGTAAATCCTACTATAAAGTAAAAAAAAATGTTTAAATATCATCACACAATTATGCCAATCAATATAAAATTTAAAATATGGAACGTTTAAGTTTTTTGTCATATTATATTAAACTATATAAAACCGTCACAATTAACGTTCCAAAATGATTAACCTTTTATTATATTATTTAAATATAATGATTAATGTTCTAATATGAAATTGACTACAAAAACGAAACGGAAAACTTATGTTTATTAGATAAAAAGTATAATAGACAAGGACAGTGAGATACAATATGGTCCAACTAAAATGTCCAACAAACATCTTTTCTTTCTAAAACAACTTTTATTTTTTGAAAATAAATAACGGTATTAATAAACTTACAACAGGTGATTTTCAGGATGGAATACTTTTATTTTAACAAGAACCTAATATATATATATATATATATATATATATATATATATATATATGCATATATATATATAAATATATATATATATATATGTATATATATATATATATATATATATATATATATATATATATATATATATTTAATATATATAATATATAGTTAATATATAGTTAATATATAGTTAATATATATAGTTAATATATAGTTAATATATATAAATATATATATATATATATATATATATATATATATATATATATGATCAATATAGGTATACACTCAAACACAATAAAGTTCTACACGTAGAAGCTATGTAATCCAAGCGAATTTTCAGAGGAAGAGAGTATTACTTTACTATTAAAATCATAAATATTTTAGTAAATTTACAATAAATGTAACCAAGAGATAAATGGAGGTAAAATTAATTTCCTACAACTTTATTCATATTAAATTTGTCCGTTTTATCAATATTAAGAGAGATATTACAAATTTTATGTTTCCCTGTTAGCCCCATCCCACCTTTTTCCTTGTCCCACTAACGAACTTAGTTCTTCAAACCTAAACATCGTTCGACATCTACTAGGTAGAGGTCGGTGAACATTTGAAGTAATTTCTGCGAAATGTTCCATCTTACGTGATTTCCTCTCATTCCTGCTCTAAAGCTAATCTGAGGTGTTGTAAAGTATGAAAAATATCAATTCATCTCCTTATATACTTGATAAATTTAGAAATGTTCTATTCAATTTCACTCTTGGTTACGTCCATTTTAATCACCATCGAGTGTACTGCTTCAGAGACTGCCAAAAGCAAAGTCTCCGAAATTGCTGAAATGGATTTTACCTTGCTAAAATGAACTGGTGACGCAGAAGATCAAATAAGCATCCGGACCACCAGTATTCACGGCAAATCATCGCAGAGTTTAAGAGTTTAAAATAGAAATTATTCAGGACTTAATAAGCTGTTTTTTTTTACGAACCTTTGTGACATATAAGTTTCTTTTCTTCAATTAACCCTTAAAACAAGTTTTTAAATTACCCGGATTTGTAGTTGAATCGTTCTATCAAGACACTCGGTACAAACATACACACACACACACACACATATATATATATATATATATATATATATATATATATATATATATATATATATATATATAAACATATACATATATAATTTTTCACTTCATTAATCATCTTCGTAATATGATTTGCAATAAAAAATACGAAAGAGGAAGTTTTATTTTACAAACACAAACTAAAAAACAACAACAACAAAAAGTGTTTTCTTCATTAAAGAAATAGGAAATTTTCTTTCCTTTTTTTGCTCGCTTGCATATTTATAACAAAAAAAAAGCAATATTAAATAAATACCAGGAAGCTTTTAAACTTTTCGCGTCAAGTTTCCTCTTTGCTCACAATCACATTAAATACAATATAAATACTTACACTATTTGTTTACTATTATCGGAAAAACGCTTAAAATATAGAAAATAGCTCTTTATATTTATTTATATAAAGCCTTATATTAAGAAGCTTTTTTTTTTTGCCTGCAAAGTATATATTCTCTACTTTATAAAAACATTAATTGACATTCCTATAGTTCAATTTAATTTGAGTCTGATATAGCTTTTTTTATAAGGATATAAATAGATAGATTTTAGAGGCCGCCCTGGACCGGCTATATGGTCCATAAGGTCTATTGTCTACCATACTTCTACCATAAGGTCCATTGTGATGCCTAAGGATGTGAGTGGAGTGGAAGGAATTTTCGTGTATAGACTAGGAATTGGTAGGATATGCGACTGCAGCCTATGATAGGAACTATGCCGATATTCATCTGGAGTTTGTGAAACGAAACTGCAGAAAACTTTCACAAGCTTTCGTTTTTGCCTAGAGTTTAGTCAATTAATCGTCCCATTAATTTTTTTTTCAAATTAATTTAATTGACAAACTGCCAGTGTTGGGAATTGAATCAGCAACCGACGAGTTCCAAGTAGAGCACCGTTTACAACTGAACCACATGGGTATCACCACGAGCCATCAACCCCCCATCAAAAATTCTGTTCTGTACCAATTAAACCGACTTTTTTCATCGACAATGAGAATATTTTATAACAAAAATATAAATAACAATTCCTACTTAAATTACTAAATTGAAATAAATATAATTCCCAATCTGTTATTTTATTAAATCGTTTGCTTTCATTTTAATTAGTAATGACGTCTCACTGCAACACAACGATAAGTACTATATAAAAACTAAACTATATATATATATATATATATATATATATATATATATATATATATATATATATATATATATATATATATATATATAATATACTAAGTACTTATAATGTTTGGTTTTCATTAAGAAGAACACAGAATGGAGAAAAATAAAACAAAACGAGATAGATGAGAAAAAAGTAGAACATTTGTGCAAACTTATGTAAAACAATAGTAGTATGAAACTTTATAATCAGAAGAAGAGAAAGAAGAAGATTCTTAACATCTACATCATAAGCTGCTTCTTATACCAGACAGAGTAGTCAGTCTTAAAAAATTATAACTAGGAAATATTTCTTTGACATAGTTTGTGTATGAATTACTTACAAGTTTTAAATATCTACTCTCTCTGTGATATATGGTAGAATGATCATGGTACGTCGTTCGTTGTAAACGATTACGACTTTAGTTTTTATACCCGACTTTATTTTTATTTTTATATGTAGATTATTTTTATACCTGGTATATATAATATATATTCAAGGACAACATGCTTTGACATCTAATACTTTAAATAAAAAATCATATCCATCTAGACACCAAATTTCCTACTTCGAAAGATCTGTGCTTACTGCGTAGAAGCAAAAAAAAAAAAACGAAATTTTGTAACTATTTTTAATTTTGGTCAATATTTCCTAATCTTTGCATCTGACATAAAAAAATTGTTTTTACTTTAAACTAGATGAGATTTACTTTAATTTAAATGCCATACCACATTAATTTTGCCCGTTTTGTTGTTTCCGAGAAATAGTTCATTAAAAAATGAGTAATTTTTCCAAAAAGCGAAAACTTCTTATTTCGATCTCGAAATCTGTCAAAGATTGTCAAAAATACGCATCCCAAGAGAAAAGTCATAGATAGTGAACTTAATATAAATATATTGAGCATTAATTTGAGCTGAAGCATGCACCTTTAGGTACAATGCTTTTCTTAAAAGTAGCCTAAAACCGAAAACTTTGCAAAACAGAATTTGGGAAAAATCTATGAAAACAGTTCAGGCTCTCTACCATTTAACTTTTTATATCATCGATAGCAAAAGTGAGATTCTTTTTGAAAAATTTTACAGTCTATTTCCGCCAAATCCATTCGGCTGATGGGGAAAAGTTTTCTAGGGAATCGTGAGACACGCACTAAATTAGCAACAAGCAACTTATCTCTGACTCCATATCTCAGAGATAGTAACGATCAGCTAATTCATACTGATAATGACTACGTTGTAGTCAAAATACGTATTTATTAAATACAAATAAATGTTCTAGGAATTGGGGCAAAATTTGAAATATAATCCTGTTCATCATTGTTTATAAATAAATATAAACGTTAAAACGATTATAAGTTAATTAAATTAATAAATATTTTAAATTATAATACTTTATTCATGAATTTTTTATGAATATTTGAAAATAAATTGAATGCCAAAAAAACCAAATATATAATTAATATGATAAAATCATAATAAAATATAAATAAATATAAATAGTAATGATAATAGTTAGGATAGTAAAAGTATGCAGGTCAAATTTGATTATGTATATCACTGCATGTACTATGGACCACAAAAGTTTATGTCATTTTTTTCAATTTTATAATTGATTTGTGCCGTTTTTCGAAAAAATACTTCGATGAAAAGTTGTATATTATAAATATCATAACGGCTTTTATTCGAAAATATTTTTCGAAAACCGAATGGATAAGACACAAATCAATATACAACGCTCGACTTTTGACGCTGTATGTACTTGTAATTACATATAAAATTCATTATTGTTATTATCATCATTGTATGTAAAATAATGTGCTGTGTGCATCGTACTATCTATATAATATGTATACAATTATTTACAGTATGTGTACCGAATCATATTGGGACTCAAACCTTTAGAATTTGGATTTTACTCAGGAGCATCGTAAAAGTCTAAATGAGTTAGTTGCTTAATTACCCGGTATATACTGAATTTATGAAAAAAACGTTTCAAACAAAAGTTGTTTATTTTTAAAAAAGGAACATATTTTGTTTAAACATTTTTGTTCTATCTCTTACGGTTTCAATGGTAAACAATTTTACCCATTTTGCCAATACATGGACCGATTTTGCCATACGAACTTGACCGTCGACCGAACTTGACTGAACTCTGAATTCTAGAACGCACATACAAATTTCAACTCAGGATCTCTTTTTGTTTTTTACCGACGAAAGAAGGAGGTACTCAATTCAACATATATATATATATATATATATATATATATATATATATATATATATATATATATATATATATTTAATGTATGACCACGCATAACTTTTTGCAGTGTAATCCGATTTTGATAATTCTTTTTTTGTTGGATAGGGTATACTTCAAAGATTGTCCCATATAAATTTGAAAAAAAACTTCAAGTCACAAAAAAAATTAAACATAAGACTTTCCAGCGCTTCCACTAAAGAAAATATCATAATCGATTATGTTCTGTGTGTAAACACTATTGAAAGCACTCAATATCTTTGCGCAATTTGAATGTTTTTTTAATTGACCAAAAAAACGAAGGAGGTTCTCAAGTCAACCCCAATATTTTTTTTATGTAGGACCACGCTTAACTTTCGACAAATTATCGAGTCCGATTTCGATATATGCTGAAATGGAATAATTATGTCATTTAATGAACACCTATACCAAAATTTTTTTCTGCGATCATTATTTTTAACCATTAAAAAGAGGAAACTAAACTTAATATACCCCGGTATATATTATATACCGTGTTATTCTACTTTTTTTATCGTTTAAATTTAAAATGAATAATTATTGTAAATATTTCAACAATTTTAAATATTGAATAAAATAACGTTTCGGCAAAACAAACATATTTCAAATTTATGAATTTCGAAATTCTTTAAATAAATGAATAAAAAATCAACAAAAAGAAAACATACCTAACATACTTCCAAGCTCAATACTACCTAACATATTTTCCAGCTCTCCCTTTTCTTAAAGATCCTTTCACTAACTAGGAAATAAAACGGGTCACTTGTGAGAGACATGCTATGGTTTTGATTATCAACGTGTCATTTGTGAGAGGATGGTATTGTTTTGACTTTCAAAAAATACTTTTAAAATAGGCATCGACGCATATCGCTTGCGAAAGGACTACATATGTTTTTGATTATCAAAAAATAGTTATAAAATGGTATCGAAACCTGTCACTTTTCAGTAATTTATATATATTTTGTAATATGTATTTTAAATTAGAATATTAATATTTTTGATAGCTTCATCATTTTGTCTTGTTGTGAAAGTATCTGAAATAAAATTTCAAATTCGCCCCAATATCTAGATCAGGTTTTTTTTATTATAAATACGTATTTCGACTACATCGTAGTCATTCTCAGTATAAATTAGCTAATCGTAATTTACTCTTTGACAATTAAAAAATAAATAGAAAATAAGAATAAATAGTCAAAAATAAAATAAATAAAAAACTACACAAAATTAAAATATAAAATAAATTTTATTAAAATTATTCTTGTTCAAATTACCTTCATTAAATTTACTCTTGCTAAAATTACTCTTATATTGTCTCTGGATATGTTATTCGTTGCTAATTTGGTTGACAGTTTCACCGTATTTATAATACAAAAAACTCATCTAGAATTTGAAATTTTATTGTAGTGAAAGGGTAAGAGAGATGGACTGCGGTATGATAAAAATTAATTTTGTCAATGAAACTATTTGCACTGCTGAAAACTGCGAATATTTAAAAACACATCTATTATTATATTATATAAAATGTGATTTAGGTAGTTATTGTAGTGATAACTAATTTATTTGATAATTGTTTGTGTTTACCACAAAAATTACCATATTAATGAAGTGCAGTGTGAGTTCAACATAGCGTGGCGTAGCTTTGCATCATCGTATATTGCGATGGGCAGAAGTAAATTCCGCTACTTTTAAATGCAATTTTTTTTTCTTCGGGCTATTTGTTGTATCTTGAAGTCATAGGGTACATTCGTGTTGTACGCTCACACGCTTCGAGCGCTCCCGCTTATAAGCACAAATTATTGGTGTTCATGTTGGTCTACGAACGCTTAGAATCGATCAGAAAATATCATTCGTTTTGGACGTTGTGAACGTTAGTGTGTATCAACATGGCGACATTTTATTTCGTCGGAAGTAACAGAAATAGTATACGTTTTACCAGATTCTGAATCATTTAAATCGATCGCAAATAATTTGGGTAAATAGTTTGCCATTTTTACTGATTTGACAACGATTTTAATTTTAAGTACTTTAATAAATATGACAAAAGTTTGGTTAGCTTACGCTCACGTAGCATTCGTTTTAATAAATGGTAAGAGTTGGCGCTCACTTTTGCTGCCCTACCTCTGTGGAGTATGCGCAAGCGTGATTTTTGACACTTACAGCGCCAAGTCAAACGCTGAAAACGACGATTGAGCTCGCTGAAAGCATGTGAGCGTCTAAGACGAATGGACCCGTACATGGCCACAACAGTAGCGATCGTTTTTCAAAATTTTGAAAATTGATTTGTGCCCATGCAGTTTTCGAATAAAGGCTTCGGATAAAAGTGGATCATTATAAATATACCTACTATCATCTATGATTCAAAACTATTTTTCCCAAACTTCTTCGTCAAAACCGAATTAATAAAGTGCAAATCAACAAATATGGCCCCTAGTACTAATACTCCTTTTGTGACCGACCTCTAGTACTTCAATCGGCTTCTCTAATACTCAAACTACTCAAAAAGTGAATTTCGTTTATTGAAAATGTTAGAATTAATTTTTTCCGAATCCATTTAGTTTTCGAAAAAATATTCATAAAAAAATTATCCGTTTTGTACTGTTCTAATACGAATTTGGCACAAATGAGCAGCAAAGAATTCTCTGAGTAAGTTGGGGAACCCTATAAAGTTTGTCATTCTTTCCAGTCATTCTTTCTGGATGTGTGAAATCCAATATACGACATTAACTGAACTTCGATATCAAACATTCGATAAAAGTAACAACACCAAACTTTGCATCAATCGTATTTACCAAATTTATTACAGTGTGGACGCAAACCCTTGACGCCTTGACCCTTGTAGAGTCACGGATTATGAGAGCGTATGTTATCAGTTAAAGATTAATCGTCTACTCGATTGTATGATGGGTAAAAATTGCAGAATTTACCTACAGTACTATGGTATACTAGTGAATTTAATTTAATTTATTATTATTGTTATGATTATTATTATTATTATTATAAATATTTATACAATTATATGATATATTGCTTTAAATTTTATAATAATAATTTTATATAGTGTCTATATTGTCTATATTGAATGAATTAATTTTGTGATAAAAAACAATTTGATTTTTTTTTGTTATATGATTTAAATTAATAAATGATTTAAGTGCATATAAAAAGTTCAACAATATAAAATAAAATATATAACATAAATACAACATAAAGTATAATATAATCAATAGTTATACATATTGAAATTAAATAATTATTTAAGGGATTTTTTTTTTTCAAAATTATTGGCACTAAATCCCAGCTATATTACGATATATATTAGATTAATAAAACCTATTTTGACAAAATGGAAACCCGACTTCAAAAATCAAATATTCTATAACAAATAATGCACTAAAAAGTAAAAAAATAATTGAATATTCTTGTGCGAATTTTAGTTCACCTAAGCAAAAATTTTTAAATATATATGTACAATTATTGTTATTTTTGGAGTCGGTGTCAGCATAGAGAAATTCACATAACTTTTGGACACCGCCTACAAAAATAACAATAATTATACATATAGATTTAAAAATTTTTGCTCAGGTGAACTAAAATTGGCACAAGAATATGCAATTATTTTTTTACTTTTTAGTGCATTTTTTGTTATAGAATATTTGATTTTTGAAGTCGGTTATCCATTTTGTCAAAATAGGTTTTATTTCTCGCTTTTTAGTGACTTTGAAGTTCTATAACTGATTTTATTTGTTTAAATATGGGTAGACCTACTAAACGACCAACTACTTTTTAGTGCATTTTTTTATAACTTTTTTTTTATCCGTTTTTTTTTTTTTTTTAATTTTTAGTGCATTTTTTTTATAACAGATTTTCAGTTTTTTTACAAGCATTTTGTTTTTTTTTTGTAAAAATTTTTTTTTTTGGGGTCGGTTTTTTTTTTGTAAAAAATTTTTTTGAAGTCGGTTTTTAAAAAAATTTACTTATTTTCCCATTATGAATGAGTATACCCTTTCAAAAAAAAAAATTTCAAAGAAATCGGATATCACATATAAGATGAGGATTTTCCTCGATTTCCCGAGGATCCCTTCATCAGAATGCGATTTGGTGACAATGGGACCAATGGGAAACCAATTGGAAATTTAAAACAAGAAAAACAAAATTCAAAATCGGATCATAAATGACGGAGTTCTGAGGTGACACACATTAAAAAAAAAAAAACAGACGAATTGAGAACCATCCTCCTTTTCGAAGTCGGGTTAAAAAGCAATATTATGACAGAATTTATTCACATTCTAGGAAAAGTAAGTACGAATTATAAATTTCGTAGCTTATCCAAAAATTGGTAAGAGTTATGAAAATTCATCTTGTATTACTCCGTTCTAAAGTTCCTAGAAACTGATTGCTGAATTAAACTAGATTAATGAAGTATAGCTCAACTATCACTGGTATATTATTATCTCTGATTTATTACTTTAAATAATGATGTCTCATTCTATGTTGAATGAAAGTGTGAAATGTACAAAATTCAAAATAGTCGAGAATATATTTGAATATGCATCGCTGCGACATATACAATATAATATGGGGTAAAATATTCTGTAAGGTTGAATAATAATTGTAGAAGATATTTAGTAAAGTAGTTCTTGGGCTCTTGTTTGGTGGTTTTTGTAAGTAATAGCTTTCTACAATTCAACTTTACGTGTAATAAGTACTATGTATAATGTATAAGTGCATACCTATCTGTTGTATATTGTATACAATTCTTCAAAGAGGATATATATATATATATATATATATATATATATATATATACAATGGAAATTCCAAAAATAAATTGAATCAAATTCCTTTTGACAATAATAATTGCAATACCATTCATTTATAACTATAAAAATTCTTTATGATACAATTTATATACAAGCAAATGAAAATGTAACAAAACTGGCTGAGTTGATTGTGCCAATATCCTGTACGAGTATGCAAATATCCTGTATATATTGTAAATAAAACCAATTCTACATTTTAGCATGGTAGAACAGAATCAGCGTCACGTCTACCGTTAACAGTAGAGTTTGAAATACTGGTATTAAATCTATTCGCTATAACAAAATCAGAGTTAGTGAAATCTATCAAGACCAGGCCAGTTTTATCTAAGTATATGTTACGTACCAAGCACGATTTTGTACAGATCGGGATTTGTACAGACAACTTTGTACCAAGTCCGATGTGTACAGGTCATTTTTTTAAATAAATGCGTTTTTAAATCCGAAATGTGAAATTTTATGCATATTTTATCATGCGCTTAACGCATTTTAAAACTTTTTCGGTTTTAAAAACGAATTTATTTTAAAAAAATGACCTGTACAGATCGAACTTGGTACAAAATTGTCTGTACAAATCCTGATCTGTAAAATATCGGGCTTGGAACTTAACAAATACATTTTATATACAAAGTTTACGAGTCCATAAAAATGATGTCCAGAAACATTGACTAGTAACGATGAAAACATTCCTGAACCTAATTTCAACTGTATAGTCAAATTGAAATGTTAAGAACTGGCGGTATAGCTTTCTACCAAAATAATAACGATCATTCATCTTTCGTTCTATAATGTATAATATTCACTTGTCTTTCAATATCCAAAAATCATATTAGACACAAATAACCCGTATATATTGAAACCTACAAGTTCATGTTCAATTAGTGAAAACTGTTTGTTTTACTTACACCTGTAAATGTTTATAAAAATATGACTGATACTGTATATAAATATGTATAAAACACTTCAAACAAAAGCTTCAAACAGAAGTTGTTTGCTATGAAAAAGGAATTATTTTTAATCTAAGATTTTTTTATATCTCTTATGATTTTAAAGATGGAGATTCCCCCTAAATATATTAACTAAACAAAAATTTAATAAATACCACTAGATAATATTTTTAAATGACATCTATTAACAATTATTTGTAGTACAGTGAACTATGTTTAACTTCCTTTATCAAGATTATTGTTCACTAGAGTAACTATCTAAATTACTTACGTTTTGTCGTATATTTTATTGTTAATTGTCGTATATTTGTTGTTTTGTCGTATAACTAAAAGAGCAATTTTCCCAAATCTACTCTACGTATATGCATTTTATGGCATGATATGACTAGGTTATACTTGTATTTTGTGATGTATGAAGACTTAAGTTTGTTATATCAAAGGTTTCTTTGATTAGCATCTTGAAAAGTTTTTAAATGGGAGTATTTTTCCCAGGTTTACTCTATATTTGTACATTTTATCGCAAACACATTAAGACTAGTTGCCGACTTGAGTATCCAAAATACTCTTATTTTGTCATCTTTGGTTTTGTCTTCTTTGTCATCAACTGTCACCAAATTAGCAACGAATAACATATCCTGAGACAATATAAGAGTAATTTTAATAAGAGTGATGTTAACAAGAGTAAATTTAATGAAAGTAATTTTAACGAGAGTAATTTCAATAAAATTTATTTTATTTTAATTTATTTTGTTTAATTTTTATTTATTTTTATTTTTGTCTATTGATTTCTATTTTCTATCTATTTCTAATTGTCAAAGAGTAAATTACGACTAGCTAATTTATACTGATGATGACTAATTTGTAGTCGAAATACGTATTTATAATACAATAAACTGGTTTAGGAATTGGGGCGAATTTGACATTTTATGTATCTAGAGCTTTAGTGTTTTTATCTATATCTTCTTTGATTGGCAACTCAACAAGTATTTAAATGGGAGAATTTTTCCCATATTTACTCTTCATGTATACATTTTACCTCAAACACATTGAGACTAGTTGTCGACTAAAGTAACCAAAATATTTTCATTTTGTCGTGTATGAAGAGCTTCCTTAGTGTTTCTATCGATTGGCCACTCAAAAAGTTTTTAAATGTAGACATTTTTCCCCACATTTACTCTACATGTATATATTTTACCCTAAACACAATAAAAATGAAAATTAACCGTACATTTTCATTTTTGAACGAGTTCTTTGTTTGAATGAAAGTTGTTGATCATCGTATAACAAAACAGCTTGAACAAGTGTACCCATATTTATTATCCCAGATTTCCTCTACATTTACGTATTCTGCATATAATAATGCAATATAATAAGTACTTACAACTGAAAACTTAGTCAATGAAGAACACACAATACAACAAACACTTTGTTCAGGTTTGTAAAGTCACTTTGCCAAATACAAATGTGCTACTTGCTACTTGTGTGTAGTCTGTGTATATTATGTAGTCTGCTTTAATATATGTACTATGGGCCACAAAAATAGCGTTCTTTTTATAATATTTAATAGCAATTAAATGTAGGTAGGTAGAAGTCAACATTGCAAACATCTAAGCTAGGTTTAACCGATTTCGCATAAATTAATAAGTGGATGAAAGATGTCCATCTGTACCGAAATGAATATAGTATAATAAATAGGAGTGAAGTATATATTTGTCATTTTGTTAGACTTATTATTAATAAATATAAGTTTAATTTAATATCTGATTCAATAATCTTCTCCATTGATTTTAAAAATTTGAATATAATTTATTTCTACTTAATTTATTTTCATTTTTACAATTCCAACTTTACAGGTTATTATTTATTAATTAAATTAAATACTGATATGAAAAAATTAACTCGTCAACCAGGAATCGAACCTCGGGCCTCTGGATAACTAGTCCAGTATGCTTCCGCTACACCAAAGACGATTGTGATGCAACAGCCAACTTTTTCATATTATTCTAATTTTTTATTTATTAGACAGTATTACTTCTGTTTGAAGTGATTTGTTTATTTAATATTTGTTTATTTGTGTATACTTTCGTGTCAACATAACGATGTTTGTCCAAATTCCTTTCGGTTACGTATGACAAACTGTAGAAGACTATAGCGTATACTCCGACAAATTTCATTGTCATTGAATTTATTAATTAAATTAAATACTGATATGAAAACATTAACTCGTCGAGAACCTCGGGCCTCTGGATAACTAGTTCAGTATGCTTCCGCCACACCAAGCATACTGGCAAGCATACTGGAATTGTTATCCAGAGGCCCGAGGTTCTCGACGAGTTAATTTTTTCATATCAGTATTTAATTTAATTAATAAATTCAATGACAATGAAATTTGTCGGAGTATACGCTATAGTCTTCTACAGTTTGTCATACGTAACCGAAAGGAATTTGGACAAACATCGTTATGTTGACACGAAAGTATACACAAATAAACAAATATTAGGTTATTATTTAATTAAACGATGTTTTATAATTATTTTGTAATTATTTTGCGAATTTTAACTATCACTTACTTCAACTAATTACTTCATTTCATTTATTAAAAAAAGTATTTTATTGGAAAAATACTTTGGCTGCAAATAATTTTTATAATACTACATAAATGCTTCATGTTTTTCAATTCAAACTCGCGCCTTATACTCTCTCCACTGTTTCCGGTATAGAAGGAACACTACTGACATCTGATTTTTGTCAATTATTTGTTTACATGGAGTTCGATCTCCTTGTGTAGTCTCCATGCGATTGGTAGATGCTAAAAACAAAAAAAAAACAAAAAAAAAACAGACGAATTGAGAACCATCCTCCTTTTTGAAGTCGGGTTAAAAATACACTCTGATCGGATTCTCATAACGTACGCGCCAAAAGAACTATAACTTTGAGAAGTTTGAATAATTATAAATAACGCTATTTATGTGGCCCATAGTACAAACATGCCTCTGTTAGTTAGTTGGTGATGATGATGATGATGATGAGTATGTCTTTTTGGCTTGTGACATTCACATGATAAACAGCAAAGTAAGTAGAAAGTACTATAACGTTAAGTATATCTGTTGGTAATACTCTAGTAGTCTCATAGTCATTTATTCGTCCTTTGTAAAATCCTTTTTTGTCTTTCTTATATTATATGACGGCATTCCATATTATTTTATGTACTTATTGTTTTGTGATAGAATAATGTCAACGGCAAACATCGAAATTCGACCTTTATTCGAATATCTAGAAAATAGTAGTAGTAATACTACTGAGGAATCCGAAGCCTGGCAAGTAGCCTTTCTAGGCCTTTTTTACAGGCCATTAAGAAGCTGTGATCGTTGTTGAACCTACTGTCTTCTTTGCCAAATGACAGAACAGAGCTCCACTTTAGTTATTACCTCAGATTCTCCTATATCGAATTCTAAATACTTCGTTCTGGCTCTGAAAGTACATTATGCCAGAATGTGGAAGGGCGTATCATCGGTCCCGACACAGTTTGAACACATCGCACTGTCCTCTTCATGAAAGATAAATACCTCTTGAGCCTGCAGTGTACGGTAAGGAAACCAACTAGGAGGTTTATCTCTTTCCGGTGTTTGTCAATAAGCCAGATTGACCTTGTGGCATTGTACCCAGCTATCATTTGTTTGGCTTGTCTGCAGCCTGCAGTATCTTTCCATTTCCTGTCCATAGACTATTCCACGCATCCGTTTAGTGCCGAGGTAGTCTGATTCCTAGCTATTCATTGATATATTTCTGCTCCCTGACATTCTAGTACGACTCCTACACCGGGTGAGTACGTTGACCGTTCCATTTCCCTCAACCCCGCAGTGTCCTGGTAATTCTTGCCAAGGTGTCCAATAATTCTGCGCATTCGAGAAACAGAAGAGATATTATTTTAAAGGAGCAGATTGCTTTAAGCGCTACTTGGCTATCTGAGCAGATATAGAACCGCCATATTGGTCACTGAGAATATGGTTTGTCACCGGCCCCCGATTGACCGTCTTCTAGCATGGAACCATCCGTATAGCATACTTGAAAGTCTTGCAGGCATTGTATAAATTGACGAAATCTAAATCTTGGATATACACCAACATCAATCTGATTCAATGTATTTGTAAATTTTAAAGAGAGCTTTATATTCTACATTATATATATATATATATATATATATATATATATATATATATATATATATATATATATATATATATATATATATATATATATATATATATATATATATATATATATATGAACGAAATCATTCATGCTGAACATAATTCGTTCTGAACGAGCGTGGATATGATTACAATGTTCAGTTTATATGGTATTTTTGGTATGATTTTTCTTGAACTTGTATACACACTGTCTCGTTTAGTTAATATGATATACCTGTATATATATATATATATAAATACAGGTGTTCTGAAATTCATTCAAGAAAACTATACCACGGTGTAAAGCTGGAAAAAAACAAACAAAAAAGTTTAATAAGGTTTTTCGATTTGACGCTTAGTTTTCAAATAAACATTAATAATAAATTCCACTAATCATATTTGTATTTTTGGGTGTCGCTACACTACTCCACCAATCACAGTGCGCATAGTGTAAGGAGGTGATGCCACAGTAGTGGAGTGGGGTGGCCTACTCTAGCATGGTGACAATCAGAGTTCTCAATAAGTGTAGCGACACCCACAAAATGGTTGAATTTATTAATGTTTAATTAATTATATCTCAAAAACTAAGCGTCAAATCGAAAAACTTTATTAAACATTTTTGTTTGTTTTTTCCAATTCTACACCGTGGAATAGTTTTCTTGAATGAATTTCAGGACACCCTGTATATATACGTAAATATAGTCAGTCATATTATTAGCCATTCATTCCATATAGATTCTGTTGGTCTGTCTCTGTCTCGATCCAGAAAAAACAGCTTATTATTGTGAAAGGAAGGTGAAATGATTTTACTTTTATTAACCCGACTTCAAAAAGGAGGATGGTATTCAATTCGTCTGTATGTTTTTTTTTTGTTGGTTTTTTATAGTATAAAATATTTTAAGAAAATATTTTGCTGAAGTTATTTTATATAATTTTTATTAAGAAAAAATATAAGGTACTAATAAAATGTGTGGTAAAAATCTGTAACCTTATATGGTTTTAAAATTGTTTATCAAAAGGTCCAATCGATTTATATTATTTATGTTATTTATTGTTATGTTATTTAAAGTTATTCTTTTTGGGGTGAAAACGTTTATTCGCTCAATGACACTGATGGTTGGTCGAACATTCTTGTGTGACGAAATACTGTAAGATTTCGATCGCTAATAACTTCGAGACTAATAATACGTTTACAATGGTTAAGATATAACAGATAGATTATGTCTTTACGCATGTGTCGCGCTGTATTTGCAATGCCTGTGACGTCGTCGTACCAGTGTAAACGCATGTGTTTGAAGGGCTTTGAATTAGCTTTGTTTAAAGTTATAAATTTGTGTAACGTGTTTTAATTGGCCATTGTGGAGAGCTTGTACAGCTGTGTAATAGGAGGCAAAATGGGACAGTAAAAATATTAGCCGGAATTTAAGTGAAAATCGGTATAAAATTGAAAATTGCAAATAAGATTTCGTCTCATATGTAGATATGCTCAAAATTATAGAAATTGTATATTAGAAGAAAGCTTGCGTCGAAAGGAATTCAACGAACCTAAAAAGTTAAGAACCGAACAAATGCAAGAGCTACAACAGCGGCGATAAGAAAATGAAAAATCACGCAAAGCGATTCTGGCCTATCGGGCATACAGCGGCCATCGACTGTCCAAACGTTTACAGATCTTGTGTAGGTCGTTTTCACGAAAAATCTACGACACGCACCTGAATTTTCTTCTTTTGTTCGCGCGATAATTAATAACAAAGTAAACCATTCTCTCTCACTCTCTCTCTCATTAGAAGCATGTAATACTTCATGCCCGCCCAACTATTATCTGTTGTATTAAAAAATGTACTCGACAGAATTAAAAAGAAAACTAGGAGAATAAAGATAAATGTTTATTAATTAAATTTTTAAATAGCGTTTTAACGTTTTGTTTTCGAAATACAACAGTTTAAAATTAATTAATTACATTTATTTGTATATATGAATAGTGAATATGTCTATGTGTTGTGTATGTGTATATACATGTATTTGTTCTATAAAAAAATCAAATCAGTTTTTTGTCCTTTTTATATGAGACAGAGCTGGAACCTTCTTGTCAGCTAAAAAGCACCTTAAGAGTGTTTTTTTTACGACTTGATTAAAATTTCTCTACAATCTTTAGATGCAATACGAAAACATTCTATACATAAACCATCCGGAAGAAATTCTCTAAATGATGCAAGAAAAATTGCATCAAAACCCATTGCGCAGTAATCTAACAAACAGACGCTACTTTGTTTTGTGGATACTATTTAAAGATAACATCCAAATTAAATGTTTTAATTCAATAAACATAAACTTTCATTTTTATGCTTAATGAACTGTAATAAACTATAATTGAATTATATATTCACTGGTTTGTTTTTTTTGTTTGTTTTAAATATTTGTTTTGTTATTTGATTAAATAAATAATATGATGCACGCATATTTAACTAAAAAAAAAAACACACATATTTAAATAAAATGGCGGATGCAAAATGATAATTTTTAACAAATATAACAAATTAAACAAAAACATTAAAACCACAAATAATTAACATAATTATATAAAAACACTAATTTAAATAATTAATAATTTTATTTAAATATCGTTTAATATTATGTAGTGTTTTTTTAGTCTAAGAGTCAAATAATTATACACTGCCGTGCTTAAGTAAAAGGCAGTAAATGTAAAAAGTGAAAACAGACTGAAATCATCTAAGTTTATGATATTTCAAAACTATATTTTTTTCCATAATTATTATTGAACGACTAATAATATGTTACATGACTTCATGAGAAGCCATTTAAATGTGATTTCAGATCAGAATTAATCAAAATGCCTAAAATAAGTGATCATCTGTCTTTAATTGTTGTAAATCGAAAAGCAGTAACCTGTGTTTTACTGCTTTTATACTCTGTAATACATGAATTACTGCTTTTTTCATTGTTTTTATTATTATGTCAAAGAGATTATAAATATGTCAAAGTTTACATTTAAAGTTTACTATGTTATGATCATCAAATGAATATTAATCATTAAAATTAAGAAATTAAATTTTTCTTTAAAGTATACCCTTACCTCTAATATTATTATTATAATAACCTATAATCATATAAACAGTTAATATAGAGTAAAAAAGCAGTATTTATATATTTTTTAGTGGATAAAGTACACTTTGAAAACTACTGCTTTGTTACTTTCAAAAATGAATTTACTGCTTTTATGTTATCAATTTAAAATATTTTACATACTAAAAAAATTATTACCTTTTTGAAAAAACATTCTTAATGATCGATTTTATAATTGAAATGTAGAGAATCATCGAAAAAATCGATTAGCATCAAAATTAATCAAAAAAAGTTAATGAAGTTTACTGCCTTTTATCTTTCACGGCAGTAAAGTAGAATGGACCACAAAAGTAGTACTCATTTTTTAACATTATTTCATTCGAGTTTTGGGTAAATGTTTCGAAAATGTCGTGCAATAATCGTGTTAAAATTATTTGAATAGTCTTAAATTGTAGATTTCAGTCTATTTTATCTCCCCTCCCAGGGCTATCAACACCACCATACTCAATTCAATTTTCTGCCATTTAATCAACTTTTTTTCCTCGACTATATAGCCAAATCAAGTATCTTATAACCAAATAGTCAAATAAGAAATTCCCCGGATTAAAGTTCATTTAAGTTTCCATGACATTAGATATATAGATTGTAGAGGCTGCCCTGGACGGGCTACACTTCGACTATAAGGTCCATTGTGATACCTGAGGATGTGAGGATGTGAGTGGAATGGAAGGAATTTTTGTGTATAGACTAGGAATTCGCAGGATATGCGGTTGTAGCGGACTATGATAGGAATTATGCTGATATTCATCTGGAGTTCATGAAGGAAACTGCAGAAAACCTTCTCAAGCATAGCCGGTTACTTCGTTCTTGTCCATACGTCGACAGTTTAGTCAATTAACCGCCCCTTTTTTTTCCTAATAATTGACAAACTGCCGATATCGGGATTCGAACCCATAACCTCCCAGTTTCCAAGTAGGCATACTGTGCAGACATAACGCCCTAGACCGCTCAGCCACCTGGGCTGGTTTCAATAACATTAACTCCCTAACTAAATTTTTATTTATACATATAATAACGCTGATGATATTATACATAAAACTATTTCAATAATGTCGGCATAGTTTAATAGTTTAATTTTTTTATTCAACTGCCGGACCCATTTGAATAAGTTCTATGTACACTCCTGTTCGTAAAAATTGTACCAGTTAAAACATTCTAAGTGTTATTGTATGCAAATATATTTAGTAATATATCCACTTAGAATTTGACTTAGTGGTGGTTCAATTTTTATGAACAGGAGTGTACACTTGGCGACAAAAGTTGATGTAATATTTAAAAATTTTATTAATGATTTATGCCTTATTCATTCGGTTTTTGAAAAATTAAGGCACAAATAAAATATAAAATTTAAAAAAATGACATCAGCTTTTGTGGCTCCTAAGTGTATTCCTAAACTTAACAAATTGGAAAACTAACCTACAACGATCTGAGTTAGTGTAGGCTTTCTAAAAATAGACCTTATATCAAATTGCAAAGATTATGACACAAAATGAAAGATATGATAATAAAAAAACTTTTAGCAATATCCTCACATCATTAGGGGCCTAACTCAGACACAAAAAAACCGCCGGATGGATCTCTTTCTCAATTTACAAAAGAGAGTAATAGTGAATGGTATATAAAATGTTATTACTTTGTTTCACAACAATGAAATGATTAACAGCAGATTCCAACACACGAAAGGTTATAAAATAATTTTAACTAATGTCTGCTAATATTGACCTCACTTTTATCTTAATTTCATCATCATTTATATGTTTCATCAAGAACTGGTATTAGAAATATATTTTTTGCACATATTTCTAACATATGGAATTAAACAGAGAGTTTGTCAAATGTTAAAGGTAGAACTAATACTAATTAATGTATAAACACATTTCCTGTATCAGAAGAAAGGATAATTATTGTTTTGTTTTTCTGATGAAGGAACTGTGTTAGTGTTTCCAAAACTATAATGAAAAATATGAATATTTTTTGTTACTGCCTGGCCGTGTGGTACTGTATCAAGTCAGTCAGTACACATGCGATGAGAGTACACTTTAGTAGTTTAGCATGGCATTGTGCATCTCAAAATCCCCACTTTCAAATGACAAACAACCATACGCATACAGTATAGCTGCTATGAGATGACTGACTGACTTGATACAGTACCACACGGCCAGGTAGTAATAAATAATATTTAACATTGATTCACTATAGGAAAAGCTGTCCAACACACACTGTATATACGAATATACGTTGCGAAGGTAATTATCTATATGTATAATAGGGAATATGCATAAAAATTTTTTTTCACTTTTATTTTCAGAATATGAAAATACTGTTAATACTGTAATAATATTTAAAAACGAAATTAAATTCCGACAAATATCAAGCAAGCTATAAGCTTTTAAAGATTATTATCTGTCTCTTTCTTGCAAAAATACTAAAAACGGAGTTTTACGTGTATTTTAAATGGTGAAAGTGTAATATGACGTCACATAACATATCAAAAGGGCTATCACCCTCTTTGTCTAATCGGGAATTTCAATCATTCATATCTCGCTTATTTTTAAAATTATTTAAAAAGTAATTTTACTTTGATATTTGTCAAGTAAACATTCTTCAAATAAAGTGAAAAAAAATTTTCATGCATATTCCCTATTACACGATTACACCTATAATATTTTCAAAACTTTCAGTACCTAAATATCATAAATTTATCATTATAGTTATTATTATGAAACAAGATATAGATAGGTACACAAATTAACTGGATAATATTAAAATAACAGTAATATTATTTAATACACTTATATTACATATTATCAAAATATATAATTAACTTGCAATTTAGACAATTATAACTTACTTATTTTAAGGTATAATTATTTTAATTATTTAATTATTTGTCTATATATATATATACATATCGTATTTCTAATGACGACGCTCTTTATGTTAGCGCCTTATTTAGCGATAACAAAAAACAACAACATAAAAGACCGTCATTTAATCCGTGAATATTTTTAATACTTCAAAAATTGCATGTTAAATCTTTGGTAACCACATATTCCACAAATTCTTAACAGAGAGCATTATTGTCCAAGTGATCGAGCGGTTTAAGGCTTTAGCAGCTAGGGCAGCCTCTCTCGGCCACTTGGAGTGATATCCATATTATAATGAAACACATAAAAAGCAACCATTTTTCAAAATTTTAACCATTTGAACCATATTCATTAGGTTTTTGTAAAAATGTTTTGAATAAAAGTTGTTAGTTTGTTTATAATGAATAACGTTTATCCGAAGCGTTTTTACGAAAACCGATTGAATGAAAGTAAAAACTTTACAAAATTGCTTTGATAGGCTTAACGTGATCTCAGAATAATATATTGTTTATTCTTTATAAATTTTCTATTATCGGTAAAAAGAAAAGAATCAAAAGTATGTTAATAACATTTACTTTTTGATATTTTTTTAGATTGGTATGTAAATAATTTCAAGAGTATTTTAATAAAATTAATTGATTTTTATACATGTAATAATAATCATCACTAGCTAGCGAAAGTGAATTTTATGTTAATAATAAACAAACAAATATATAAAATAAATAGTAGAAAAAATTTCTCTTTCAGAATTACTTTTCAATGTTTTTTTATATATTTTTTAGTAAAATAATCATTAGAATGAATTAGTTAATAAAAATATTTGACTCTTCTTTAATTCTTTTTAGGGTTCCGTAGAACTCAATGTATCTTACAAGTGGATCATCCATACACAGTAATTAACGAAAATATTTAAATATTTTTAATTATTATACACGGTATATAATATATACCAGGGTATATTAACTTTAGTCCCGACGTTGTAACGCTTGGAATAGGTGTCAATATTTGGAATAGGTGTTCATAAAATGACCTTATTTGGCCATTTCCGTAAGTCCGTCCGTCTGTTGACACGAGAACTCAAAAACGAAAGAGATAACGAGCTGGAATTGTGTGTGTATGAGTTCTAGACCTTAAAAAGTTAGGTCATTTTTGGACAAAATGGGCAAAACTGTTAATCTTTGAAACCATAAGAGATAGAACAAAAATGTAAAGACCAGGGTATACATGACGAGAAAACATAAACGTTAATATATAGTATTTATTGTAAGCATTATGATTGGGTCAAGCAATGTGATTGGTTGATAAACACGTATCTTCTATCTTAACAATGCCGATGAATGTCGACTTTCACATAGCCGATCATTACAAAAAACGTGATACTGTATAATCTGAAATATCGTTTCACTCCCCATACAATATCTTGGATACTCTCGGCATAGATATTTTCACATCAAAAACCATTTCGGGCAGGAATTGAACCCACGACTGCGGACTTTCCGATCCATTGCTCTGCCAAACAAGCGGAAGTATTTATATAGATTGATATACAAATTAATTTCATAACTTCAGGCGCTGAAATTTTGTGTGTGTGTGTGTTCTGGAGCTAAAAAGTAAGGTCAAGTTCGTGAATGGGGAAAATCTGGCCGTGCTACCCCCATCTTCAAAACCGTATGAAACAGAAAAAAATTTAAAGATAAAAATGTATATTTTTTTAAAGTTTTAAGTTTTTTCATAAACTCAGTATATACCAGGTTTAAGCAATTAACTCAGTTAGTTGTTACTTTCACTTTGATTAACCATCTTTTATTTTGCCAATAAAGTAAAAAGATATTTTTGCTACTATTTCCTATGGTTATTTTTCGAAATTACAGTAATTTCGAACTAATGAACTTTTTTCTCAGTTTGTCGAATTCATTCCCTTCCTAATTCTATGAAATATTAATTTGACCAAATCTCATTACTTCCGATCCTTTTTGAGAGAATACACAACGGAAATCAGAAAGTTTGAATCAAGAAAAGGGGTCAATATTGTAAACGATAAAAATTAATACATATCAAATAGAAATATAACGTCATAATATTATATCCCTATTCTTGTTCAATATTGTGCGGATATTTAAAAATTCCTTCTCGTATTTTAATTTTATTCAAATGCCAAACATTCAACAACTGCCAGACAATAAAACAACTTCCTGATTCCTCCATTTGTCCTTAACAAATAAAATAAATTATATTTGATGACTAATGCATAATAAAGCCTCATTATTTATCCACGTGGTACATTGTATACATAATTCAATTAATATAAGTAGCTAAATAATGGTATCTATTTTACTGACTAATAATTAGCACACAAGAAATGTATATATTTTAATTTATCTCAATTAAATAGATTTTAATTTAAATTTCCCAACAACAAAAATATATCTTAAAGTATCATTATTTATTTCTTCTTATTAATTATTTTATCAATTTCAATATTTATTAAAAAAAAAGAAAAAAAATTCAAATTAAAACCGAAAAATATCGAAGAGATGCCGGCTCAAATGTTCGGTACAATTCGCATATGATTCAATTTAATATACAAAACACAAACAACCAATATTTAACATAGACAAGTCCATCTGTTCGTTACGTCTATAGACATACACAATACAAATTATACGAGTATAGACGGACTACTTGTATGCATACAGTGTTTAGTTTAGATGTGCGCGAGCATTCACTTCACGTCGCCTGTGTGTTGTTGAGGTCGAGGAGTTAGTCCGTTGTTGTGTTAGTTGTATGTCTAAATATTCTCTAGTGATGTGAGTATGATCAGAGTATATATTTTAGTTGGAATTCTTACGGTGATGTAGTAACACATACTACCGACTAAAATAATCGTCTCACAATACACACAACAAACTTTTTGTTGGTAAATGTTTCGACGATTTTTTTTTTCCCAAATAAAAAATACACGCGTGTGTTAAACTATAAAATTTTTTTGTTTGTTTATTTCTGTTAAGAAATCTTATGTAAGTGAAAAGTTTTTATTATACGTGTGTTGTTAACGATGTTAAATTGACAGTTAACTAAAACTTCTTTTTAAAATTCGATTGACAAATGATTACGATTTGTTTTAACTAACTATTTATGTTGAATAGACTACAGTTGTTGATAGATTTTATGTGCATTATTTTCTAAAAATATAACAACATACTTAAGTGAAATAAAAAGTGCATGATGACTGTGTTTTGAAAAGTGTAACCTGTTTAAATCTCTCATGATGTGGAATTCTTTATAAAGGTAATAATTATTCAAGAAATATAATAGTATTGATAAGATTCTACCGGTGTTTTTAGTTGTAGGAATGCATTTAAGCGAGGTTATATTATTTTCT
This sequence comes from Nineta flava, assembly GCA_963920215.1. Classification (NCBI taxonomy): domain Eukaryota; kingdom Metazoa; phylum Arthropoda; class Insecta; order Neuroptera; family Chrysopidae; genus Nineta; species Nineta flava. Next base: position 123,716,264 of record OY986041.1, read on the forward strand.
TATATTTTGTCCTTGAACTCACAACATCAGTACTTATTTAATTATTATTTCTTTTCAAGAGAATATTGTGTGTAATCTTTTGGTTTAAATATTAGTTTTGACAGATGTAGAAATGTAAATAAAAGAGAAAGAAAAAAAAATGCGGTAAATTTAAATGTAGCCATCGGTCTGTGAATTTTTTTCTTAGTAAGTGATTCTTACTGAAACAAAGAGTTTTTATAAAAGTTTTGAAGTAGTTTTTCGATGTGAAGTGTAAATGTTTGTATTTTTTCATGACCAGGAAGTGAATTTATATAAAATCGAGTTTCATGAAGAATATTTAAGTTACGAGTTTTAATGCGGGTCTTAAAAATATATATACAATTGTATGTTTTTCAACGAGATAAAAGAGATTTGCTAAAATATTTTATTGGAGATAAATATTGTAAAGGATTGATGAGGAATTGTAGTTTGTTTTGATCGTTTTATAATGTGTACAAAATTATGCAAATTATATTATGTGGACTCGGGTCATTTAACTCGTGTCATTGGACTATAGAAGATGGTTTAGACGTAACTAAATCTAAATTTATCATTTAAATGAAAATATTCATTGAATTTGAAAAAAAAAGTCTAATGTGGATAATCTGGGAAAATTCTGGTTATTCAATTAGTTTCTGAAAGGTTTTTTTACGAATATTTTTGTGATTAAATTATTATTCGCACATATTATTTGTGTGTACGTCAAAATACTATACTAATGTCAATTTCCGTTATGGTTAGTTACTCAGACAAAAGTACGAAAGAACAAGCTTATAGTGTAAGCCTTATACTATTATAGACTTACATGTCATTGTATGATACTTAGAGTAATAAATTTAGAAAGTAGTTCGAAACTGTGCAAGGATAATAGAGTCACCTGTGGCAAAGCGATTGGTCTCGCGAAGAAGTGAGCATTGACACACCATACAGGGCTGGTGCCTTTTTTAGACTGGGCGATCACTTTTATCGAGCAAAAATTAGGAAGCAGAAGGATTCCGAAAGAGCCTCTGCAGGGAATTTTCCAGGGTACAGGCAGAGCAGGAATCTTCTCAGGAAATTTAACCTTGAAAGATACCAAATCTGCACTTGTCTGAGCAAAAATGTCTACTAACGAGATTTCTTAAGTGGCATCGTAGATTCAGGGGACACCTCAGGAAGCTCGACTTAGAAACTGAAGACAACTGCAGATTTTGTGGAGAAACGGAGGAAACTCTGGACCATTTCTAAAAAAATTGCGATGTCGTTCAATCACAAGTGATAAGGAAGTCTACCAGTTGTGTACCATCCCTAGATTCCTATTTTTTCTTAAAAAAACTAATAGTATCTATACTACGATGATTTTAAAATAATGATTTTTTCGAAAATCGTATTATTTATTTCAAATTTACAGTTTTAACAGACAAAACAACTAGAAAAAAACTAAAACACTAAAATATTCACAGCCATTAATTTTGCTTTCAAGTACAAAACATTAAATAAACATAATTCTTTTTTTCCCATTTTTTTGTGGTACACACTTCAATGCGGTACTTTTTTTTTTGAAGCATATGCTTGTTTGTTGATTATTATTACTTCGTTTTTTTTTTTTGTTTTCAACACAACTCACCACTTAGTTTAAAATTAATTTAAATAGCTAGAAAAATGTTTTTTTTTTTAAAGTATATCATAATTTCAATCAAATTACCATAAATTTGTGTGTATGAAATGACTTTTTAAGTATCATAAAAATCTCTCTCATACTTACTAAATATTTTTCATCGTTATGTCGTTAGCTGTGGGTTCAAACCCTACCGAGTACCGCTAGCTAGTAGCTGCTTTGCGCGTAGACTGAAACAATGCATTTTTGAAAGAGATATTTTTGTATATTATTTATTATATTGATAAATTATGCGTATATATAAAGTGTTGAAAAATTATGTTTTATAACTTGAGGAGTTGATAGAACTCATTAAAATGTGAAAACAAGACTTAGTCCAGGAAAAAAGTCGATCAAATTGTAGAGAGCTGACTTTTAAATGATAGGTATTTTGTTATTGGTGGGCCGGAGAGGGGAGATAAACAATACAAACTAATAAATATCAATATATTTTTAGTCGACTGCCCCAGAAGAAGGATAATGTTTCTCGAGTGTATAAATGTCTGTCTGTCTATTTTTCGGCATGCCTCTATAGCCTAAACGGCTTGATAGAATTTAACATATGAGGTGTCGTTAGATTCGTCTTAATTATGGGACTGACATAGGATGTAATATTTAAGTGGGCGTCTGTGAATCTCAAAAGAGAGGGGGAATAAACAAAATATTTTCTTATAAAAATATCGGTATCATATTAAAGCAGTAAATAGCCAATTCCAAATATATGTGAATATATGTACATTCACGTTCATAAAAATTGAACCACCAGTTAGTCACATTCTACGCGTATATATTACTAAATGTATGTATATTACATACTATAACACTTAGAATGTTTCAGCTGCTTCATTTTTTATGAACAGGAGTGTACAAACTTTTGTCTGAAATTATTTTCTATACCTTGTAATATTTTATAATGATGTACAATTTGTGTGTGTGTGTGTGTGTGTGTGGGTTAGTGTGTCTGTACAGTGTACGCGTTCTACAGGTTAAAGTTCAGAATGAAATATGAGTATTCGAAGTATGTTTGATATTTGAAAGAGGAAGGTGGAAACACAAAAGTTGAAATATTTATTTTAATCTGACTAAAATGAAAAATTTAGCTTGGGTATAATTTTAGGACATTAATTATACCTAAATTTATCCCCTGGCACTATTTTTTCTGTAATTCTAATATTTACAAAAGTATTTAATAATAATGAATTTTAAAATTATCGTCAAGGTAACTTAATTTCATATGTATTATACTTTCTTCTTCTGAGAAATTTCGCTAGTCTACGTAGCTCCTACGTCTAGAATTTTTTAATTTGCCTTTTTTCAGAGTATTGTATTAGTTAAGTCCCGCTAAATTAGTCTCGAATTTCAGAGACTGGTCTATATTATAATTCGTGTCAGTAAAATATTGGTGTGTTCACTCCCGTTCAATAAAATTGAACAGACCTGAAATGTTAATATTCTTAAATTTCATAAAACTTCTCACTTTTGTAACTCTCTGTATAATAATTCATTTATAAACAAAGATAAGTAGTATACATTTTAAGTGTGAAAAAAGAAATGGAAATATAGTAAAAAACATTTACTACAAGAATAATCAAAATTGTGAGAGACTGATTCGGTTTAGATCTGTTCAATTTTATTGAACGGGAGTGTACTTAATAATTTATTTATCATAACAAAAATTTGCGTATTATTTTGTGCGAACACAAATAGTCCACATTTTTTATGTGTGGTTTAGAATTTTAAATTCAAGAAATTGTATAAAATACATTTTTATTGGTTTTAATGTTTAAATAACATTTGGCGAAGCTCATAAAACTTTGAAATAATGTATATATTTGATTTTATAACACTTGTTTATTTGAAGTGCCTTATTTTATTTTAATCGACCACGAAATTATTGTTTTTGGTTTTTATGGGATTATTGATACGAATAAAAATTAGAAAATATTTATCAAATGTATTTTCTGTCTCTGCGTTTGTAATTATAGGCGTCTGCAAAAGTGGCAAAATTTTATAGAAGTTTTGTGCCGAATAATTTGTGGTGTCCTTACAAGGGAAATTTACTGTATGCCTACCGCGTATACCGAAACACTGATACTATATTAGTTTATGGGGGATAGTCAGTACTGTTTGTTTAAACAACAAGAAAACAATTTTTTGAACATAATTCCAGTAGAACTTCAATACTGTGGATTAATTGCAATCCGACCGACGATATAATTGTAATTTCTTAAAAAAAGCTTCATTTGTGAAAAAACAGTTATTTTCTCGAGTTAAAATTTTTGCATCCGCAGAAAGTCTACCCTAAAAAAGATTTTCCTAATGCCAATTGCAACGAAAACCACTCGAGTGTGGCCTTTTGTTTCTTCAAAGTGATCCAGATAGTTGGAGTTTCTTGGAGTTCTACAGTACAAACAATCTCTTAAAATAATATACTCTAATGACGACAGTACACACTCGGCGAATGTCTCGGTGAGATATTCGTAAGGCGAGGAGCCGCGAGTGTAGCTGTGTACACTCTTGCCGAGTGTTCGGCCGGCAATACAGGTTTCGTAAGTTAGTCAACGTTACTTGGCCAATTACGTTTATGTACCTGAAAAGTTACATTTTTATATTTAAATATAACGACAGTGATTCTTAACCTTTTTTTTTTCGCGGCACATTTTTAACGATTTCAAAATTTGACGGCACACAAAGAAAAAGATAAGTTTAAAAGTTGTTTACTTACCTATAATACACTGTGTAAAATAGTTTATGATAATAATTTTGAATGTAAAATAAAATAATATGTAGTACAAAAACAACAGTACGTCTATTAAGGGATTAATTACAAGTGAATAATATGAATACTTTTAATGAGAAATTTGAGCTTGATGTTTTTTTGATTTCATTTATATTTGGTCGTAAAAATGACAATGCTACTCTCATATCGTCTTCTACATTTAACAGTCTCGATCTTTTTTTCGTTTTTATGTTGGTTAATACGTTCTATATACATTTCTAAAATTTGGCGGCACACAAAAGTGCCGCGGCACAGTGGTTGAGAATCACTGTATTACGGAGTAGTAATTGTTTTTATTTTTGAACTATTAAAAATAATTTATTATTCAAATGCGTAATGACACTATAAGAATAAAAAAAGTATTCATAAATTTATACAGTTTTTATTGATTTTCGTGTTCTACTATTAAGAATAATGGGTACAATTAAAGCGGTTGATAGTTAAAGATTTGAAAATGACGATTGAAAGTTGAATGAAATGTAGACGAGAGTGTATTGAGGGTACCCGTATTCGCCGCTCACTTCCTTTGAATCGTGCCAAAAAACCTACTTTTTAGGTCCAATTACACGTACCGGGTACTCGGCCGAGCTACTTCAATGCGGCGAGTAGGTGCTTACATTCCAGCTGGTCAGGACGAGACAGTTGTCAACAAAAACAAAACAAATTGAAAGAAAGAGGGACAATAATTGATTGATAATGGATAGTGATAAGAAAGTTGCAATAAAAAACGGACACTCGGTAGCCGAAAACGTGATTACACTGGCCGAGTGGGAGGGCGAATGGCGAACGACCTAGTGGATTAGTGGAGGGGGGTCCCTACTCGGCCGAGAAAATAGAACATGGTTCTATTCACTGACTCATCCGTCGCTCGGCCGAGAACTGTCTCGGCCGATTTCATTGCAGCTTACTCGGCTATCTCGGTCGAGTACTCGATAGGTGTAGTTGGGCCTTTAATGGAGTTGACGAGGCGAGCCGAGTCGACACGAGGCAGACCAAGCGTTGTGAGTACTCTCTCGTGCTCGTTAATTCTCGCCTTGCCGAATAAAACTTGTTTTTTTTTTAAATATAATAAAAGTATAAATAATTTTTTTCTAAACTTCATGGATTCGAAATACATCAACTGGTAAATATTTTGAAGTCAGCTATTTTTGAAGTCGGTCGCTACTACCTATATCGTTTGAAAAAAAATGTTGACTGATCCCAAAGATCATTCCGATAAACTGTAAGATAAAAAAAAATCAATGAAGTAATCGTTTTGTTTTAAATGAATGTCAATATGAACAAGTTCTTGATATCATGTGACTATATTTGTTTTATGTAAAAAACCACATTCAATCTCTTGATTCATAAAATTCTTGATTTAAGATTCATTCTCCAAGATGAGATCAACATTTTTATATTGAATTTCAAATGAACAATCATCTTTAGAATTTAAAGTTACAAATTGCATTTTATGTAACAATTTATATTGGTTTTTATTTATTTATTGATCCATTAACCGTTATAAAACTTATTCAGGCTGTCGGGCGACATGGAAGCCCTTGAAAACCTGGTGAATTTTGAGATTCTGGAAAAGTTCTGGAAATTTTAATCACGGTCAGGAAAAATGATAAAAATATTCCCTAAGAACCTCAATGTTTTTAATTTGATGTACCTTTATTTTCTGAAAATCATTGAATTTGTATACATCATGGATTTCAATATTTAGTCTGATCGTATTCACCAATAAACTTGTATTATTGATTATTAAATATTGAGGGAAAAAAATTGAATTCTACAAATTATCCACAAATTATTTTTTATTAATAATCTTTATTAGCGTAGATTTCAGCCCGAATATACCAGGTATATTCCTACAAATTCATTAGGCCTTCTATATTACCTTCAGAATTATTAAATTTAATATCCTCTACGATAAACGACTCAGCACATGAACACGATTTTTTTAGTTTTTGGGTCCAGTTAACCTTATATAGTGAATTTCATTTAAAACTGGCGCAAATTTTTTTTTCGATTTTCGACGATTTTTTTAAGGTACACTAAGGTACAAATTCGAAAAAAATACAAAAAACTTTTAGTCATAAATTTGAATGGAAATTAGTTTATAAGGTAATTTGAATCCAAAAAACGCAAAAATCCACTTGGTTTAACGATTTGACTGATAGTTTTCGAGATATGTTCTCCATAAACGATTTTAATGTAAATCTTTGTTTGTAAAAATAATTGAACTGAATAATCTCATAAACCGCTCACCAAATCGTTAAATGAACACTTTTTTCGTATTTTTTGGGTTCAGATAAGCTTATATAGTGAATTTCATTGAAAACGGGCGCAAAAATTTTGTTTCGATTTTCGACGAATTTTTCAAGGTACACCCCTTAGAAAAGTTCCATAAAAACACAAAAAATTTTAATCATCGGTATGAATGGAAATAAGTTTATAAGGTAATTTGAACACAAAAGACGCAAAAATCTACTTGGTTTAACGATTTGACTGATAGTTTCCGAGATATGTTCTCCATAAACGATTTTAAAGTAAATGATTGTATTTTTAATAACTGAACTGGGAACATCCCTTATATAATCGGAGTAAGATAAGAATATTCCCATTCGGTGATTTCAAAACAGCACTTGCAATTCATTTAGGGCAAAATAATAAAATTGCACATGTTTTGAACAACAAAAGAGCATATTGAGATCATACAAATTTTGACATAAAAATGTGATGTTGTAATCAAATAAATGCGGAAATAATCGAATAAACAATAATTAATTTATTACCGGAAATAATATACAATTATTAATTTTTATCTCTTCCACATATTATAAATTCAAGATAAATTTCCATATAAAAAAAAAAGAAAATAACAACTAACTGAGTTAATTGTTTGAATATGCCAAGTTTATGGAAAAAATAAAGGCAATGTTTTATATATATATATACATATGCATGAGTAAAATAAACAGTAAACTGACTGGAGAATTCAGTATATTGAAACAATGATCTCAATTGTTTGTTATATTTCATCTATCTAGAGCACGGTAGTGCGTAAGGCCGAGTTTTAAGAGACACATTGGACTTCTCACTACAGTGCTATTACTTATGGCTAATTTAGGCTCATTTTTTAGGTGCTGTATCTTTTGAACGAATAATAAATTTAATTAATATAATAATTCAGTCAGAATAAAAGGGTTAATTTTTTTTAGAATAAGTACAAAAAGCATTCTCACATTACAGAACTTTTTGAAGAAATGAATACAAAAATATTTTTTTAACTTTTTCATGAATTTACACCCCCCCTCCACAATTATAATGAATGATAATTTTATAAAAGCATTTAAATGGTATTTAAGTTCGTTATATAAAAACGCGACTGTACTATTTATGAGTACGTTAATTAATAATCCAATTAATTTATATGAAGCTTTCAAATTGAATTAAAAGCTGCAAGAATGGAAAAAGTGTGAATCATTTAAGTACAAACATTCGTATATGTACTATACTCTTGTATACAAGGTGGCTTAGAATAAATATTTTTAACTTTTTTATATTTTCAAAAAAAATATAATACAAGCTTTTATTATTATTAGGAAACGTACTAAAAAGCAAAAAAAAAATTGAGTGCTTAATGATTTTAGTTGATTTCGTCAAAAAGAATGACAGTTGATGGTTGTTGCCACTTTTACAAAAAAAAAAACTTTTATAAAAAAAAAACAAAATGCATGTAAAAAAAACTGAAAATCGGTTATAAAAAAATGCACTAAAAATTAAAAAGAAAAAAAACGGGTAAAAAAAAAATGTGTTATAAAAAAATGCACAAAAAATTTGTAGGTCTTTAGTAGGTCTACCCATATTTAGACAAATAAAATCAGTTATAGAACTACAAAAAGCGAGAAATAATCCATTATTTGACAAAATGGAAAGCCGACTTCAAAAATCAAATATTCTATAACAAAAAATGCACTAAAAAGTAAAAAAATAATTGCATATTCTTGTGCCAATTTTAGTTCACCTAAGCAAAAATTTTTAAATATATATGTACAATTATTGTTATTTTTGGAGGCGGTGTCCAAATGTTATGTGAATTTCTCTATGCTGACTCCGACTCCAAAAATAACAATAATTGTACATATATATTTAAAATTTTTTGCTTAGGTGAACTAAAATTGGCACAAGAATATGCAATTATTTTTTTACTTTTTAGTGCATTTTTTGTTTTAGAATATTTGATTTTTGAAGTCGGGTTTCCATTTTGTCAAAATATGGTTTATTGTATGCGAAACTTCGCTCCGCTCACATTTATTTTTTTGTCGGATTATTCCAACAATGATCACTATCTATCTCACTCGTGAAAGCTAAAATAATAATCATTCTGAAACATCTTGTATATGATGATGGGACACATAAAATATAGAATCATACGAATGCACAGAAGAGAAGTGGGTAATAATATGTAATAATTGAATTTATTCTCATTGAGTTGGTCGTAACCTACGTTTTTAAAAACGGTGGACATATTTGTTTTAACGATTAAGTCATTTTTGTTCCGGCATAATTTTTTTTAAATAAAATTTTTTCGCTTTTTTTTTTTCAAATCTGATTTGTGTGTGCCAGCAGTTTGTGTGTGTGTGTGTGTATGTATGTATGTGTACATGTCACAGTGATTGCGTCACTTTTTTAAACTGAATGTACATACGCCGCAATTTTAATTTTATATTCACTGACATAATTTGTTGATGTTTGTTTTATTTTAAAATTTGTGTTATTTAAGAAAAAATAAAATAAGACTGTTTTTATCATTATCTTTAATGCTGATAAAAATAGATGTGTTTTTCGTAGGGTTCCGTAGATTAAATGATACTACCGCATGATAACATTTGATTTGTGTTTACAAGTTTTCTATCGCTGACCAAGTAATGGGACTACCTGACCATTTATGACCAATTAGTAACCATTTAGATGGTATAATTTTTTTTTCGAAATTCCATGGATGGGGTGCTAAAATCTTTTTTGACCTTGAAAAAAATTTAAAACGTCGATAATAAGTTTTATATCTCTGACCAAATAATGGGACTACCTGACCATTTATGACCAATTAGTGACCATTTAGATGGTATAATTTTATTTTCGAAATTCCATGGATGAGGTGCTAAAATCTTTTTTGACCTTGAAGAAAATTTAAAACGTCGATAGTCAGTTTTCTATCTCTGACCAAATAATGGGACTACCTGACCATTTATGACCAATTAGATGGTATAATTTTTTTTCGAAATTCCTTGGATGGGGTGCTAGCATCTTGGAGCTCTTTGTTATCATTAACTTTTGAGGGAAATTTTCCAGATTAACATCGGCATAGTTCCTACCAATTTCTAGTCTGCAGACAAATTCCTATTCCTTTAGGGTTCGACAAGAAAGGCATAGAAAGGCCTACTTGCCTGGATTCGACGTCACCTCTGCTACAACAAAAACTATTACTACTACTACAGGGACAATTCCATACCATTAAAATGTTTTTCAGCAGATAATAAAACGTTTCTAGAATTTAAAATAGGAAAAATAGACGATGGACGCTCAAAATTTTCTTGTAAGTGAATTTCTAAGTCAATACTTTTTTAGCAGATATGGAACCATTGAAGGTATGAGTTTACCTCACACTTACCGAATTAATTTATTATATTTAACGTAGGTTCATGTCAAGACCTTGTTATACATTAAAACTTATTTAACTACCAAATTACTTTTAAATGAATTTTTGAAACTTTTAAAATTAAAAACAGCAAAAATTTTTACCACACAGCTGAGTGAAAATGTTTCATACTTTCTCAAAAACTTTTTATTTTTAATTGAATAATCTTTCGGAGCTAATCTGTGGGTGTGGCGTAAAACGCTTAAGGTCGAATTTACTTGAGGTAGTGAATCATTCAAATCACACAAATTATTGTTCGATTTATCTCAAAGGCACAAAGGTTGCTTAAAAATTTGTTTATCAAGCTAATTGGACCGCAAAAAACACAGAAATCTAATTGGTTTAACGATTTGCCTGATAGTTTTCGAGATATATCGATTTTATTTCTTGAAAATAACGGTCAATATTCTTGAGTGAATAACTTCGCTAATAACTTGACTTATGTGTTTACGATGGTTGATCCCACAACACATAGTTCATGTCTTTGCGTGTCTGCCACGCTGTATTTGTTTTGCCTGTGAAGTCATCGTACTATTGTATGCGCATGCGTGGCAATGGTTACGAATTAACTTTGTGTAAAGTTATGAATTGGTGTACCGTGAAAACGTGTTTAGGTTATAGCTGATTAATTCTAGTATCATTAGGAAAATCTTGTGGAGCACTAATAATAATAATAATTAGAAAGAGGGCTCTCTGTGCCCTCCTTGAGAACAACCTGTCACCCGAAGGCGAGACGCCTCCGGGTAAGATGTGCTATTTTAAGCAGATGAAGCTTTAAGATTCTGTCGGGGCCTGACGCCACACAGAAGGCCCATAACTTCTCTGCCTGGAATGCTCCCAAGATTGATGGATCCAAAGTTTCTGACCCAAACATTCTATATCTAACACCCTGCAGACTTCCACAGGTGCATATAACATGTATGGAGGTTTCATCGTCCTCTATACAGGCCCTACAATTGGGATCATGACAGATCCCCAAGTTATGAAGATGGTAGTTCAATCGACAGTGTTCTGTCAAGAGCCCCACCACCCTTCTCAACTGCATTGTGGAGCACTACTAAGAGGCAAAGAGACTCACATACACTATACACTTATAAACTGCTCATATCAAAGGAAAAGTCACGTCGAAAGGAATTCAACAAGCCTAAAAAGTTCAGTGCCGAGCGAATGAAAAAGCGGTGCAAAGCGATTACGTATCTGGCCTATCAGGTATAGAGCGGACAGCGACAGTTCAAACGTCTATGAATCATGTGCAGAACGTTTTCATTAGAAAATCTACGACACTGACCCGAACCCCATGGAATTTTTCACATAGATAGACATCGACCCACTATGGTTTCGAATCTACATGATTTGAGCCAAAACGTACTTTTGAACTGCAATAGTGCCTTATACTGATTTGGATACGGAATTCTAATAAATTATCAAAAAGAACCTTTGCGTTTTTCTACCATACCATTCTTTTAAAAATAAAATTGTAACAAATTGCTTCTTTTTTTGACATAATGTTAAGACCTTTATTACATGCCATGAACTAATATATATAGTCAAAATTAATATTTAGATCGAAGACAAGCCGTATGTATGATCGATCGATCATTCCAACTAGTATTATTAAAATTTATACAATTTACATATGCTTTACATATGTCAAATCTGACAAAATGTTTTTAATCGTGATTATTTTAACAGATGTGTATATTGAAATTATTATTATTATTTAATATATAAAATAATAAATATATTGGAGTTTATTTTTAATATTCTTAACATTCCAAACTAATGTCTTCTTTTTTATACGATCTAACTCTTATAGGGACTACAGACGTGCAACATTTTAAGGACAAATGAATGTTCGGTAGTAGGTTGCTAGTCTGTATAGCTGTTGCAGAACAAAATTACATGTCCTTGATCTGGTTGCTGTAAAAATTATTTGATATTTGATATTTTGTGGGAGGTGTTTAATGTTTCTGTACAAGTTCTCGTGTATAGCGATATTTGCAATATATTATCTAAAACTTTATGTTTTCCTAATATTTTTTTATGTTTAATTACATAGATTGTCAAAAAATGTGTGACAAAAAATGTCACACAACAAACTTGAAAAAACTGTAGAGATACAAATGAACTAGTAGATAAATAAACTACAAATTAAATGAGATAGAGACAAGATGACAAGTGATTAAATTTTTAAGATAGAGTAATAAAGTAATTAAGTAATGTTCCCAATTTTGGTTGCACGTATGTAGGCAAAATATTTTGCAAGCGGAGTTTAATGTTGCTGCACAATGTTCCGCGTTACATGCCATGGACTCTCAAGGTAGTGAAATATGGGGTGATAATTAATATGGAAGTTTTTTTTAAGTTAGAGACAAGGATATTGATGAAGAGGTTTATGAAGAAAATTAGTCCTTGTCGGGTGGAAATATCATGTAATTCAGTTATAAGGTGTTTACAATTACAATTTTCTCGTTATGTTTACTTATTGAGCTTTTTTTTATCTAGACATTAAGAGAGCTTTGCATATTTAAAAAAGAAATCTACAAAAAGTCCAACTTAAGAGTCTATCCATATAAACAGAGCACACATGGTGTAATGTGATTGGTTCGTTTAATAACTTGGACATTTAGAACATGCAGAAATACACTAATAAGGTCAGTTTATGAACACCTATACCAAATTTTTTTTTGCTGCGATCAATATTTTCTGTTACAAAGTTGGGACTAAACGTAATATATCCTTGGTTATATATTATATATAAATATATACCAGGTATAAAAAGTAATCTATAATTTAAATTTTTTTTAAATTTAGATTTTAATAAATTTAGAGTATTAATTGTTTTTAATTTGACAGGAAATTGGCAGCCGTTTAAATGCACTAATTTTATTTATTTTACATACCGTACACAACACCGTAAGTAATATATTTATTATTTAAATAAATTTTTTATTTCCGAATATAAATTTTTTTAAATTAAAAATCAAAAATATTTATATTTAAAAAAAAATATATATTTAAATTAGATTTAAATAAAAATAGTAATTTTTTTATAGAATTTGTGTGTGGTACTTTTTTCTTCTATTAATGAATTGAGTTTTAGACGTGTTTGTTATTTGTGGTTTAAAAAAAAAAAAAGTATTTCAAATAAATTTTGTTTTGAAATAAAGTTTGGCCTAGATAAAACGATTGTTTAAAATTGTGACCTCAGGGTCATGGAATGCAAAACAAAAACTAGAAATATTTTGTAATACAAAATGATAAGTTTTATTTTTTGAATTTTTAGAGGATGAGAACGTGAATATCTTGAAAATTATGGCCACTCAATTTGACTTACAATTTTCGGGTCCAATTTTGCTTTATAAGGTCTCTTATTATCAAAAGTATAATTGTAATTTTGTTTTTCAGTAACAACTATAAAACCTTCTAGGAGTTACATTTATATTTCACCAAATTTGCCTTTGGACGAAATACGTATTTTTAAAGTGAGACACGCACCAAATTAACAACGAACAACATATCTCTGACTCCATATCCCAGAGATAGTTACGATTAGCTAATTCATACTGATGATGACTACCTTATAGTCGAAATACGTATTTATAAATTACAAATAATTTTTCTAGGAATTGGGACAAAATTTGAAATTTAATTTCATAAAACCTAGTTTTCTTTGATTATTTTAATAATCTTTATATTATTCGTTATGAAAAAATACTAACAAAATTTGTTTTTAACATTTTGATCTGAAAATGAATACCACTTCTGAAATCGTTATTAGTACTGAAAATAACTTCGAATAGTTCGAAAAAATATAATTTGTGTACATTTTCAAAATCGCAATTTCCTATATTATACAATGTATCTTTGTACTACGGGCCACGAAAGTAGTGCTCTTTTTTCAAAACTTTATAATTGATTTGTGCTATATTCATTCGGTTTTTGGGAAAATCTTTCGAATAAAATTTCTTAGTATAGTTATAATGAACAACTTTTATATGATGCATTTTTTCGAAATCCGAATGAATATTGCACAAATCAATTATATAACCTTGCTAAAAGAACTCTACTTTTGTGGCCATGTGTACTTAGTAATTTTAGAAATTGACTAATATTAAATTCTTCATACATTATATGTTTCAAAAATGTAATATTTCATTTCAATTTTGTTTCTTTATTTTTTGTTCTTTAGTTTGATATCAAATATGTTGATTATGTTTTATACTTGGAAAAATTTATTCATTTTAAAAGTTTAATATATTCTCATACAAATATTTTGGCAATAGTTCCGCATGTGTCTTGTTGTTAGGTGTGTTTGTAGATGTTGTGTTGCTATTATTTAATATGTATTGGGTTGAATAACTTTCATTTAGGAATTTTGTTTGAATACATTAAAATGAATCTTTTCCATGATTATTTTGATTCGTTTTATAATAATACTTTATTAAGTGAAAAACGATGCGCTAAAATTAAACAAATATGATTTTTAATTTGTCTGAATAAGGAACTGCGTTTCCGAAACTATGATGATTGGTTCCATATAGCCCTTAGAGGACGTTGAAGACTGCTTGATTCGATAAAATCCTCTTCTGGATAGACCGAGTAATATCATGAAAATTCAACCTTGAACATGGTGCAATATTGTCAAGCCACGATATTGTTTTTCGCTCTCTGGGTCTATTCTGTTCCAGTTTACCCATTATCAGTAGTTATTGCACTTGGTTTTCCGAAACTATAGTCACAAATAAAACTATGGTTTTATTTTTTGCGTCATTGTTTTTGCTCCAAAAGCCAATGACTTGTCAGTAGGGTGTGATCATATTTCAAATAATTGAAATTCTAATAATATCAATAATTTCAACGTGGTCACACAACTTGGAATAGTTATGGAATTTGTTTTAGACCAGGGAAAACCTGGAAATATTATGAAATTTTCTTCATGGCTATTCTAAACTTTGTTCGATTTTAAGTAATTTTTTTTGGAACCTTATAACTTTTGGGATGTTAAGATCTATCACTCCGATTCAAGGGAAAATTTTGGCGATGATGAAAGATCGTTTCTGTGATTTGCATGAACATCACGTGTTGATCCTTTCAAACGAAAATCCAAATTTATCAAATCCGATGACTTTTGCTCCGAGACAAAGTTTGCAGGAACTAACTAAACAGTACATGCACTGTTTTTAAACTCAGTATATACCGGGTATTTTTAAGCAATTAACTCAGTGAGTTGTTATTTTTACTTCTTTTGATAAAAAATTGACCACCACTTGACTCCTGTATACGGAGGAACACTGGCTTGTGTCAACCCAAAATCTTTTAATTCCAGTAAACTGCATGTTTTGTATGAAGATTTGATTCAGTTGATACATTTAATCCAAAATAAATAACTGCGAGCATGATGTAAATATCATGAGTACACAGAGCGAACTAAAATTGTTTATAGAATCAACTAGATCAATCGTGCGAATATTTCGCACTGTTAGTTGTCAGTTACGTACTATAATAGAGTTTTATATTACCGACAACTGTTAAAATAAACAGATTGTCACCAGATGGCGATGATTTTTTAAAATGAAATTTTTAAAACGTAATTTTTTAATGGAAACATTAATTTTTAAAATATTATCTTATTTTTCCTCATTAGAGGGAAAAATAATCTTCAAAATGACGTATCAAACATTAATTTTGATACAGTATTAATGGAGATATTCTATACCGACAAAAAAAAACACTTTTGGGAAATAATATATGCGGTGATTCCTGAATCAGAATCGAATCAGTTCAGTCCAACATTTATTATTTTCATAATAATTATTATTACTATTATACAAAATAAAATTTTAATAAGCAGATGACGTATATATTTTATATTAATGTATGTAAAACAAAGATAATTTTGGGTTGAATTATTTATTATGTATTATTATGTACATAGTGTATCCTTTTTAGAGGTATTCAGAGCTTCAATATAGAGTAGGTACATAGGTACACATCATAATATATATATATATATATATATATATATATATATATATATATATATATATATATATTTTAATTAAAATATTATAGATACGTGATTTAAATTGAAAATTTTATGTTTGAACCAACCCCAAAATCATATTATGTAACTAATAATATGTTATTCGAATGACATGTATTAATATATAATAAATATGTAGATATGTTGTTCATATCACAGGTACCACAGGTATGAAGGTTACTGAACGTACGTTGATACTGGATGATTCATTCAAGAACCTACAATGATGTAGTACAGTAGAAAGTACCACGAAGCAGGAGCTCTGGAATGTTCTGTTTCAGAGTGCAACCAAGAGGCAGCTTTCTATGCACTGAGGTTGAACAGGATGCAACCGCTGAGGATTACCGGGCATTATCCCCTCCGGAATCATCTACACACAATGAGACTCCATAACGGGTCCATTATGTGTAGATTGTGTGGCAAGGAGGAAGAAAAATCCAGCCACATAATCTTTGACTGCGAACCTCTAGGTTACTGCAGATACAGGATATTCGGTGCATCTCACCCCGAATATATGAACCTTCAGGAAGACCTGATAAGCAAGCTCTCCTGGGTATTGCTAACATATGGAAGAAGCGAATCTCGTCGGACTGAAGTAGAAAGGGGAACAGAATGGACCATAAGGTCGAAGTGTTGTACTTTTTAGACCCCAAGATGCATCTATCTATCTCTACAGTATAATTCCAATTATCCGTAATAATTGATACCAGTCCGGGTATATTGTTGGGTTAATAGTTTTGCTGTTCCGCAAATAATAGACCCTAAAAAACGCCCAATGCTCTCTGCTGCAAAAATAACACTTGAATACGGGGTTTTCATCCACGAAATGGAAAACTATATATTAATTTAGTATTATTATTATTTTAAATAACACGAACATTTTAGATTTTCGTAACAATAATTTTATTTTGACTAGTTTCGAAACACGGTTCCTTCATCAGAAAATATATGATACTGACATTATGACATTATTTTATATTTTCTGATGAAACAGGAACGGTTTTTATGGACTGGATAGTGTATAGCAGCCTTCCAAAAATTTTCCACCTCTCGTTGACAACTTCTCTAACATGGATTATTATAAACTCTTCGGGTTCTTCTCATTCCTATACCGAAGTGACTTTATAATCAAAATTTTACTAATTTTACTAATAATTTTTTTTATTTTTCAGGTAATTACAGCCTTTTTTATGATGTACGTAAGTAATTTATTCCAATTTACGATTTTTACTCAAATTTTTACACCATCCGATCGAACTGAAATGGATCGATTTTGTAACTTCACGGATTTATCACTTTTTAGTTTACTGTGTTGAAATTTTTCTAAGGAATTTCTCTGAGGAATTTTTCTAACCGTTACATTCTAACCATTTTGGGCTATAATTTTAGGCCGATCAGAATGAAATTTAGTATATGATGTGCTTTTGGTATTTGAAAGGTCCAATTCGTTAATCGGCGAATGAGATAGAGAAATTTAAAAGTAGGAGTAGGGAGAAACATAAAATTTAGATTATCATCTCTCTTAATATTGCCAAAATGAAAAAATTTATGATTAGCAAAGTTTTTTCTAAAATATTTATGGTTTTAATGTAATATAAATGAATTTTAAAGTTGTCATCAAAGTAACTTAATTTCACATGTATTACTTACTACCTTTGAGAAAATTCGCTAGTTTACGCAGCTTCTACGTTATGAATTCCTTTTTGTTAGGTTCTTCTAAAACTTTATCAAATATCAAGTATCATATCAAGTTAAATAAAGATAAATAGTAACCCTTTATGAAATATCAAGTACCATCAAGATATGAACGAAACTTTGTTAAACAGTAACCAAATTATATATTATTTAATGATACTTGATAGTAATCGAAGTTAGTTTTACCACCGGACTTTACTAGATGAATAGAAACATATAGATTTTAGTTCTATGCCAATTTTAATGTTCTATATGCCACAATGCCACAAAAGTACTGTTCTTTTTTCACAATTTAATAGTTGATTTGTACCATATGCATTCGGTTTTGGAAAAATCTTTTGAATAAAAGATGTTAGTATATTTATAATAAACAACTTCTATACGAAGAATTTTTGCAAAAACCGAATGAGTACCGCACTAATTAATAATAAAATTATGACAAAAATAACGCTACGTTATATTATCGACTCCAAAACAAGTAACCTTTTTAAACTTTTAAAACTGATTACATTGGGATTTGGAGGTTTTGTGATCATGGTTGTTAAATAAAAATACTTGTATATTTGATTGTTAATTATTTATTTAATATAACAGCCCAATATCTAGAGCACGGTAGTGCGCAAGGCCGAGTTTAAGGGACATTTGGCCTTCTCACTTACAGTGCTATTACTACAGCTTAATTTAGGCTCATTTTTTAGGTGCTGTATCTTTTGAACGAAAAGAGCTACAGTGTTGACATTTCGAATATCGATACTTAATTATAACAAACAGTTTTTTCAATCATCGTTAACGGATTAACCGTTAAAAAGTTATTTCACAATTCGCGGTTACGCCTTAAAAAACCGTGTATGATCTATCATAATTCTACGCTACTTCCAGATATCCTGTAAAGTTGATATTTGGCATACAAGTAGATCAACAAACCGACGGGAAAACTGGAAATTTGTATTGGAAAAAAGGAAATTTTTACAATTTTCGTTTTAATATATCTGTATGCAATAAAATGACAATTCAGTCTAACTATTGAAGACGATGCAAAATACATTTACCCATATGTCAACCCCTATTTTTATAATAAAAATATATGTGTTTTTTATGATTATATTTAAGAAATATAATCAATGTATTATTGTTTGAATAAATGTTTTATTACCTCTTAGTAAAAACCAAATGTGTCACTATAAAACTCTCATCACTATAAAAGAGGGTGATTTTTGTCTATAGGAATTTGTTATAAATTGTATTACAAAATTCAACAGATTAATTTCGAAATCCATTCGATTTTCGAAAAAATGTTTAGAACAAAATTTCTTAGTATTTTAATCTTTATTCGTAATAATAATAATAATATTATTTTCGAAAAGGGATTGGGTAAAAATCGGCTACAAAAATTTATAAAAAGGTCTTTTGGAATCGACAGTATATATATAAAATATTTAAACTATTATACTTGATAACTATTTTGATACTCTTAAAATTAAATTTAATAAAAATATCAAAAGATGACTAAGTTTAAAATTTAAATTCTCTGTTGTAATATGTAAATAAGTAAATATCATCTAATTTACTTTATGATAAACATTTCAATTAACATTTAACATTTGTATATGTAATATGTACACTTGGCAACAGAAGTCGATGTCATTTTTTAAAATTGTATACTTGATTTGTGACTTATTCATTCAGTTTTTGAAAAAACAAATCAAATAAATTTTGTTACTATATTTTTAATGAACATCTTTGCTCCGAAACATTTTTTTGAAAACCGAATCAATAAAGCACGAATCAATTATATAATTTTTGAAAATGACATCAACTCTTGTGGTCCATAGTACTACTTACGAGTATGTGGTTGATTTTATTTAAGTGTTTATCTTAAAAATAGTTTTCTATTATAATATTACACAAATTAAAAATATTCCATTTTATATACAGTCCTGTTCATAAAAGTTGAACCAGTTAGTCACATTCTAAGCGTATATATATCACTAGATATACAGGCTGTCCCGTAAGTAATCGAGTTCCATAAGAGGGTAGGTAGGTAAGTCCTGAGATATTTTTTTATATTAATTATTAATTTATTAAGGAAACTAGGTTGAAACCAGAGTTGCAAAAATGTATTGCTTAAATTTTTCTAATTATTAATTCCTTGAAAAGTGCATTAATTAAATTTTTTTATTTTTTGAAAAATGTAATAAATAAATTGTTTTAATAATAAATTTAAAAAAAAAATCCGCACCCCCATAAAACAAAGATCCCACCAGATAAAATTCATGCACAGAAACATGAAAGTAAAATGTAAAGGGGTGGGATTTTTGCATGTCTTTGGCGATTTTCTAAAAATTAATACTTCCAAAAATTTAATTTTTGCATTATTAAAAAATTATTCAATAAAATAATTTTATTAATGCACATTTGAGAAAACTTTATAATTTAACGAATTTAATTTGCGGATTTAAAAAAAATTTATTATTAAAACAATTTATTTATTACATTTTTCAAAAAAAAAAAAAATTTAATTGATGCACTTTTCAAGGAATTAATAATTTGAAAAATTTAAGCAATACATTTTTGCAACTCTGGTTTCAACCAAGTTTTTCCTTAATTAATAAATAATTAATTAACAGAGCGTCTCATAAAAAAATTTCTCAGGACTTTTCGTTCCAAATTCGTACCATCTACCTACCTTCTTATAAAACTCGACTACTTACGGCACTCTGTATGTATATATATAACATACAGTAACATTTAGAATGTTTCAATTGGTTCAATTTTTATGAACGGGAGTGTACATAATCAGTTCAGAATATAATCCTTCTGTAAATACTGCTACAGTATTTATATTTATCTATGATCTCTGGTTTCTTTCAAATTGGTATTTTTTGTTGTTGTTCTATTTTCGTTTTTATCTTTGAGAAAATGTTCTGTAATATCTTCTGTATATAAAGTGGGGGTAAATGAACTTTTAAATGTTTGAAGTACTTGTAAAATGAAACTAATCCATGCAATTTCATTAACCATGAGTGATATTATTAACTAGATGAAATAACCGACGTTGCCCGTAATTCAAAAAATTCTTATAAAGAGCCATCGAAAATTTATGTCATTTTTTTCTTCTAAATTTCTTGGTTTAATGTGTAAATTGAATTTTGAAAATTACATCTATGGGCATTCTACTCATTTTATAATTTCCCAGAAATAAAAAGTTTTTCCTGATTTTTCTTGGAAAAACAAAATAGGGAATATGCATGAAAATTTTTTTTCGCTTGAATTGAAGCATGTTTACTTGACAAATATCAAGGTAAAATTACTTTTTAAATAACTTTAACAATAAGCGAGATATGAATGATTGAAATTCCCGATTAGACAAAGAGGGTGATAGCCCTCTTGATATGTTATGTGACGTCATATTACACTTTTACCATTTAAAATACACGTAAAACTCCGTTTTTAGTATTTTTGCAAGAAAGAGACAGATAATAATTTTTAAAAGCTTATAGCATCCTTGATATTTGTCGGATTTTAATTTCGTTTTGAAATATTATTACAGTATTAACAGTATTTTCATATTCTGAAAATAAATGTGAAAAAAAATGTTCATGCATATTCCCTATTGGGCCTGAATTTTTGTCTTGCTACAAGATAAAATAGACCTTCTAGCCGATGTCTTTAGTACTGATGTACCCTGATGACTTCTTAAGAATCATAAATCTGATTGTATTTTAATAATCAGAATCGTTTTTGCTGGGTTGAAAGTATTCTGCCATTATTGTTTCGCATTTTGTTTGAACTGTTTTTCAAAAATTGAATAATTATGCCATAATTTCAGTTCAAACCACGTGTGCAAAAGTGCACTGTTCAAAAACTTAATTAATTAAGATTGACCGGACAGTACAGTACATTTCATAATAAACAGAACACTCTTTTTAACAGAAATTAAAAATTAAAATCTGTAAATTAATTATGTTAATTTATATAGCATCTAATATCATTATTCATCGGATTTATGTAATTATTTAATTACTAAAAATAATAAATAATCATCTTTTGATTCTATTAAAGTATGGCGGACGAAAATTTTCGTGAATTTTTTATTTTTTAATTAAAATATTTACGAAACTCTTCGCCAGACTATTTTTTTTAATTTTAACGTACTGTACGAGATTTAGTTTATAAAAGTTTATGATTTTTTTAATCTATAGAAGGTGGAGCAACATTATCGAAAATGTATGCGTTCATTCAACATTTTCTATTCACAACATGTTCAAATTCCAATTTTTAATAGTTAAATACATGAAAACCCTTCGCCAGAATTTATTAAAAAAATTATTTTATACGTATGAGTTAGCAATTAATAACATATCAAAAATTCAAATTTTTATCTATACATTGCCGATTTTACCTATACATATGTTGTCCGATCAACCTTAACCATTTCATGTTTTAAATAATTATGATTATAGATAAAGATTCGAGATTAAAAATGAAATATTAACATCAGTCAATTTATGCCTTGCACCATTCTGTATTATAAATTGATTCATTAAGTATGAAAATGTGAAGATAGAAAATCTGCGAAACACATTATAATATACGGTATCTTCTTTAATGATAAATGCTTTTGAAATTGATGATCATAGATCATTTATAATTTAAATATATATCTTAAACATTCAATAAATAAATTAATTGAAAGATGTTTAAAGCTTGTATACGTGGTGCTGTGTTATAGATAACTATAGCTAACTAGTTGTGAATGTAAATTTTAATAGATGTAAATAATTTATCAAGATAAAATTATATATTATACACAATATATGCTTTATACATATAGTATTTATACATAATTTTGTAATTAAACCATCTCATGTACACAGTAACGTATCTATTTCCCTCACGGGGAGTACCTAACTGAGCAACTCACTGTCCATACAATTTTTTACTAATCGAAAGATATAAAATGAGTCTTGCACATAAAATTAGTGTTTGTTTAAGCGTAATGTATTGCATAAGCGTAGTTTCTTAAGAAAAAAAAAATCAAATATATATTTTCATAAAATATTTAATACACAAGAACAGTGAAGACTAAACACAATTTTTACTTATGCATTTTTGTCACACCAATTATTACAGAGAATGTTCGTTATAACGTTTTTTCTTAGGTGGAAATAGTAGTGAATCCCTCGGGCACATTTTTAGTACGTCTATATATTGATTGTATAAGTTTCTCAGGTGCAGGGTATTTCATATTTTACGTACCGTCAGCTGGTGGATTGCATGCTATGTTTTAAATTTGATCTTCGTAGCTATTTTGGTCCCTGAGATACAAACGCCTAAAAATTGTCTCTAATCCTTCCTGTAAAACATAATACGGTAGGCATCTATGCTTAAACTTTTCCCTACGCACTATCGTGCTATGTGATACTAGAAGAATAAAAAATAAGTGTTGCCAAGGTAGCTCAAATCCATATTAATTAGAATTCTTTTCTCTGAGAAAATTCGTTTACGTAGATCTCATGCATTAAATTTTATTATTCATTGTTTTATGGAAAAGTGACCTAGGAACAAAGTCGTAGACTGAGACTCCGCTATTAGCGCGTCTTCCGATATATTTGTTACTTTTATTTAGTTTTGTCGCATGACGATAATACGTAATTTCAGGTTCGTTTATTTCGTCATTTTTGGGTTCATTCTCGTCTCCCATTATTCCATATATCGAGGGAAAGTTTTTCACAAGAAACAGATAAATTTTGGTTTAATGCTTCGCGCTAAATGCGCGAATTTTTAAGACTTCACGCCGAATGCAGTATTGAAAAGTAGCGTTTACTTCATGACTCTATCTATTAATTAACTTAGGCAGTATTTTAAAATACTTTTAATAGACTATATTTAAAAAAAAAGTAAATAAATACAAAAGTATTGAAATAGTATTTTGTTAGTCGATTTTTCGAGAACCATCTATCGTTTTTCGATAGATGTTCTTATCATTGTTTCTCGATTTTAGTTCAATACCAAAAATATTATCTTTTATAATTATATTTCAAATTTTGCCCCTATTCCTAGAACATTTGTTTGTATTTTATAAATACGTATTTCCACTACAATGTAGTCATCATGAGTATGAATTAGCTAATCGTAACTATCTCTGGGATATGGATTCAGAGATATGTTGCTTGTTGCTAATTTGGTGCCTGACACAGGCAATGTTCTAGGAATAGGGGCAAAATTTGAAATATAATTTCAAAAAAACCTAGAGTTCTCTTTGATTATTTTAATAATCTTTATTATCTTTTGTGTCAATTTGGCCGAATATACTCTCCCCTTCAAATTCTTCATCACCAAAAGTCACCATATTCCTATAAAGCTTCACAATATTAAAAGATATATTTTTCAAATTTCTGAACAGGAGACTATGGGCGAATATAACTCCACTTGTGACGCTACTGTTTGTATACTATTTTCTATGTTTTCTATGTATGTATAGAACGCGCATAATGAATTATTTAAATGGAAAATGGTTTTCTTAAGTACGAAGGTTAATTTTCATCAAATATTTAGTTTTTGTATCATATGTTGGCACTAACAAAGTTTTATGTCAAAAGAAAATGGCATCATATATATAATATACATTATATATCATTAATTATCGTTTCGAAATGTTAGTGGTAACTTGAAAAATAAGTTAGTTTTGTGAATTCTCTCTTAATTTTCTTATATTATGTGATAAAAACGAATTTATTTGCCAATAAAATGTGTATTTGATTTTCACAAAACTTTTCCTTGTGTGGGATTGCATATATTTTAACAAGGAAATACTTTTTTATGTGTAGAGATAAAAATGTTTTATACGAACAAAATTAGTAATAATGTTTAAAACTTCATTTTAAAGAAAGGTAATAAATTTCATAGAGTTTTCATGAATCTGTTGATAATTTTTTTCATTTAGATCAGTTTCATTGAATTCATTATCAGAAGATAACTAGTATCTACTCGTTAATTTAATACCGAAAATCCAAAATGGTTATTTCACTAAACGGTAGTGAAATGGTGGTGGGCTAGGAAACGTTATAATAAATAATATTAAGTAAAAATATGAGTGAGATTATTTGGTTCGGCCAGATGGTGCGGTATTCGATACTGACGGATCCAAATCAGACGGTAGAATGTGTTTTGGAGTTTTCTTCGATAACCCAATATTAGGATTATTACTTCGCCTACCAGATCACTGCAGCGTCTATCAAGCGGGATGATGGCAATTAAAGAGTTATCTGAATGGCTAAGACTGGACTCTTAATAACGTGCAATCAAGTCACTATCCTCATCTATAGTCAATCAGCAATAAAATCTCTGAGTTTGGTATACCTGACCTCTAAAGCAACTCTGGATTGCCGAACTCTCTAAATGACTTGGTTCAATGTATACCTAATATGAGTGCCGGGCCATATGGACATTTCGAAGAACGTTATAGCGGCCTTTAACATTCTGTCGCCATGTAGAACGTCTAGGACTACTAGTGCACCAGGACTACTGCAAGAGCTGCCGCTGTGAACAAGAGGAAGAGACGATGTCTCACCCTCTCTGTCACTGTCCGGATTTTACTAGGAAGAAATTCACCCTTTTGGGTCAAGCATTCTTTGACGATCTCTTTGACTAAACTCTACCGGCGTCAAAGCCTTATTAATGTATCTGAACAGCTCCAAATGGTTTAAGGAGTAGTAAATACATAATATTGTGAATTATATATATTAAATACTAAAGAAAAATGTCTTCAATTCATATATGGACAATATTTAGCTGTGATAGTAAAAAAATCCACCTGCAAAAGTCATGAAATTTTATTTGGCGATTTTTGTGGCCACCCTTATTAATCTCCTGACTATGTTTTCTTTTACTCTAATATTCACAGTAATGTTTACAATATTTGAATATTTGAATACATACTGACATCGTTATACTTCTTTGATATGATATTCATTATGAAACCTGGCTCTGAGAAAATTACCTAGCCTACGACAAAACTTCTATGAGATACATTTTTATCTTTTCATTTTAAATCGAAACCGTTATAGAGGTTTGAGATCTCGTCAAATCACTTTATAGTCATTCTCTATATTATATAATAAATGAAATGAAATAATATGATAATAAAAATTTGTTATCAATTAAATGATATGTGGAACACAATTATTATGTCTTGTTGTTTGTATTACTACAAGAATTGTTAAGTGTTTTGTATATAAATCACAAGTCACAATGTACACGTTACATAAATGTGTGTATATATGTACGAGTATGTAATTATTATTCACTTATTATTATTACATACATTATATTATTAGAAATATAAAAATATATGTACGAACGAACACTTATATTTAAATGAATTCAATAAAAAAATATTATGGAATATGATTGACAACTGTTAAAACATTTTTAATGTGTCATGTCGTTAGACATCTAAACATATTTAGCTAAATAATCATTTGACTAGGAGTTCTAAATGTGCTAGTCATTAGAGCTAAAGTGTAAAAAGCTACACTGTAGTTGGCATATACCACGTACAGCGAATAGAATAGCACTTAAAGTAGACTACAAACGCGGAACATTGTGCAGCAAGATTGAACTCCGCCTACAAAATATTTTGCCTACAGACGTGCAACCAAAATTAGGAACATTACTTTATTACTCTATCTTAAAAATTCAATCAGTTGTCATCTTGTCTCTATCTATCTCATTTAATTTATAGTTTATTTATCTACTAGTTTTTTTGTATGTATCTCTACAGTTTTTTCAAGTTTGTTGTGTGACATTTTTTGCTCATTGTTGTGGATAATTTTTACAAAAATATATTATAATCAATACAATAAATAAAGTAAAAAAAGGAAGTATAAAAATAATAAAGTATATAAAGTATATAAAGTATATAAAGTATATAAAGTATATAAAGTATATAAAGTATATAAAGTATATAAAGTATATAAAGTATATAAAGTATATAAAGTATATAAAGTATATAAAGTATATAAAGTATATAAAGTATATAAAGTATATAAAGTATATAAAGTATATAAAGTATATAAAGTATATAAAGTATATAAAGTATATAAAGTATATAAAGTATATAAAGTATATAAAGTATATAAAGTATATAAAGTATATAAAGTATATAAAGTATATAAAGTATATAAAGTATATAAAGTATATAAAGTATATAAAGTATATAAAGTGTATAAAGTATATAAAGTATATAAAGTATATAAAGTATATAAAGTATATAAAGTATATAAAGTATATAAAGTATATAAAGTATATAAAGTATATAAAGTATATAAAGTGTATAAAGTATATAATGTATATAAAGTATATAAAGTATATAAAGTATATTAAGTATATTAAGTATACTAAGTATATAAAGTATATAAAGTAATCAATCTATGTAATAAAAAAATTAAAATTTTTTTAGATAATATGTTTCAAATATCGCTACACATGAGAAACTTGTACAGCAACATTAAACTCCTCCCACAAAATATCAAATAATATTGATTTTTACAGCAACCAGATTAAGGACATTTTTTAATTTTGTTCTGCAACAGCTATACAGACTAGCAATCTACTACCGAACATTCAATTGTCCTTAAAATGTTCCTGCATAGGTTGTACGTCTGTAGTCCCTATAAGAGGTTTTGGTGAAACAAACGGTCTATTGACATGATACATATGGGGTCTATATAGTCCAATGATAATTTGTCTAATTTTGAATTATGCGTACAACATCTCGAATACATGTGTATAGTGTTTTTTTAATGACCTGATTGAATATATATCAAGACAAATAATCATATTTGTTGTGATAATAAATATAGTAAATCACCATTAAAATGCATTTTAAAATAAATTTATTTTAATAAATTTATGTTAATTACACACTTTTGAATAAACAATCGAAACTTATTACATTTCATTATAAAACATAACGAGTTGCGTGCTTTTTATACATCAATCATGTACATACTGTATAGAGTATTAAGTAAGTACTTCTTACATATACACTTCCATTATTGTTGGTTTTGTACACAATACATCATCTCTCTGTCACCATATTGAAGTTGTGCGGATGCTGGATCGTATAAATAAACGTTGGTTTTTTGATGATTATTTAAATATTATGAAAGTTGGATTCATTTAAGGATGTATGAGCACTAGATATAGGCCATTTATAAAATTCTTCAAAATCTCATATAGTAGGTACACTCCCGTTCAATAAAATTGAACAGATCTGAAATGTTAATTTTCTTACATTTC
Organism: Nineta flava; assembly: GCA_963920215.1. Classification (NCBI taxonomy): domain Eukaryota; kingdom Metazoa; phylum Arthropoda; class Insecta; order Neuroptera; family Chrysopidae; genus Nineta; species Nineta flava. The sequence continues at coordinate 123,744,432 of OY986041.1, forward strand.
ATAAAACTTCTCACTTTTGTAACTCTCTGTATAATAATTCATTTATGAACAAAGATAAGTAGTATATATTTCAAGTGTGAAAAAATAAATGGAAGTATAGTAAAAAACATTTACTACAAGAATAATCAAAATTGAGACTGATTCGGTACATATCTGTTCAATTTTATTGAACGGGAGTGTAGTATTTATTCATAAAAGTACACAATATAGTTTATTAATTTTTGGCGTAAGTTAAATGGAGAAAATTCATCATTTTCGGTATGACGGGCCTTAAAAAAAGATATTTAGGAAGAAAAACTGAGATTTTGGGTAATTAAGCTACCACTTTTCTTAGATATCTTTTTTTAGGCCCGTCATACCGGAATTTTGTTGGATCAATCTCTTTATAAATATTTCTATTGCGTAGGTTTTTTTAATTCGTCTTATTTTATTCCAAATGAAAATTATCAAAATATGTCGACGCTCACGGGTTTCTCCATAAGAGCAATGAATGAAAACCCGAACTTTGACATTAAATAATTAACTCATGGCCTCCGCAACCCCCCTGAAGCGCTTTGCAGAAAATCTTAAAACTGAAAAGTTTGGTTTGAAAAGTTTCAAAAATTAGTTTTTTTTTTGGATATCTGAGCAAAATATTTAGCGATTCTAATGCAATTTTGTTTGGAATCTACTATTTTTGGGTGTAGTTTTCTATTTTTGACATTGCTATCTCGATATATTGTTCCATTTTTATGGTTTGTGGCTCAAGCATTCTTTGAGAAATTTGGTCTAAATTTAGTGTCATTCAACATTAATATCGAATAAAATTTAGCTGTGGTAGACCAAAGTTTTTTTTTGTCGAATTTTGATATCGTCGTTAAGCTCCAAAAATCAGTTATTTTAAAAATATCTTAACGAAATATAATTCTTTGGTATTGTTATCTCGATATCATGTGCCCTTTTGATGATACGTGGCTCATACTCCTGCATTATTGAAATCAATAAGATGTACAGTAAATTTAGCTCGAAATATGAAAAACATGGCCTAAATTTAGTTGAATTCCACACATAGTTAATAAATATCGGATAAAATTTATCTATGATACAGTAAAAATAATTTTTTTGAATTTTGTCATCAAGTTTTTTTGGATATCGAAATTAATGCAATTTGAGGATATTTTGAAATCTACTATATTTGGGTTTAGTTTTCTATTTTTGTTTTTGCTATCACCGGTAGCATAATATATCGTTACGCCATATTTATGGCCGATGTTCCTTCATACTCGTAATCTGTAAAATGTACATTGAAAAAGTTTGGTCTAAATTTAGTAGAATTCCACACCAATTTCATTAATATCAGATCAAATTTAAGCTGTGATAACAAGTATAAAATATAGTTTAAAATTCCTGTAACATGAATAAAAAAAGCAATCATTAATAAATTTTAATCACTGCAATAAAAATATGTTGATTTTTCATTTTTATTGTCGACCCACGTTCGACGTTCATTTAATAATTTTATGTCTTGAAGACACGTTTTAAATTATAACAAAACTATATAGTATTGCCTTTAAGCATCATAAAAAACAACTTTGTCCCTGAACATAATTTTATATTATATATCAATTTATTTAAAATCAACCGATAAATATATCTGTCGTTTACTCATCATATCACATGCATGATGGCTTCGTAATCATCACAATATGTATATATTTATTTGCTTATTGACTTGGAGTATCAAGTAATAAGTACGGGCAAATAATTCTCTATAGAGCACAGAGTCAATGTTGTAAGATATTGAATGTATTGACTTACAAACTGTAAACTAAACATATCCAGTCAGCTAACCAAAATTATATTTGCATTATACAATAAGTTTACTAATACAAATTACATACAGATAATATACAGAAGGTTTCTAAAATATTGATGATGAAAAACTAAATTTTCAATGCCTTAGATTCCATCCATACTTATTCGTTGAAAATGTTAAAAGTTTATTTGGCGTTTTAAAAAAATGTCAAAATTTCATTCAGGAAAACTATACCACGGTGTAGAGTTGCAAAAAATAAACAGAAAAGTTTAATCAAGTTTTTCGATTTGACGTTTAGTTTTTGAGATATCTAATTAAGTTAATTTGAGATATAAATAATAATTCAACCAATCACAGAGTGCATAGTGTAAGGAGGCGTCGCCCCAGCAGTATAGCAAGGCGTTTTTTTATAAATTGATGATCGGATACTGGCATCACTCTTTGCCATTCTTACATTCTTGAGTCTTTCGGTTTTTCATTATAAATTCGAACAACTTTTATTCGAAACATTTATCCGAAAACAGAATGGATAAGACACAAATTAATTATGCAATTCGTCGTCCATAGTAACATTATTTCCATTTTGATTTGCCAATATTTTTCAAACTTTGTGTACATGTGTTGACTCGTTGTTGTAAAGGGCATTACCATATATCCACATAAAATGACTACCAAATAATTTATAATTTATTCGAAAGTTCAATTTCAAGTGACCTTACTACACTCTGGTGTAGCTGTAGATGGATATACAATGAATGAATGGTATTTGGTTCGTTGATCATTGAATTGGTTCGGTTGGTTGTTGGTACACACAATGTTAAACAATAAATATGTTTAAACAAGTCAATATTATACGTTCAATCACCACTTCAGGATAAATTGATAATTTATTAATACAATTAATTGAATATTTCGTTTTTTATTTATTTTTATACCTCTATATATATATATATATATATATAGTGAAACTCGCTCTGCTGGCAAAGAGGGTACCCTCCTTGACCCCCAAGGCAGCCTTCGGCCTTGGCTCCGCGTCGCAGAATATAACATTGCATGAATTGTAAAAAGAGTTTCGGGGTGTGTTTTTCCGATTTTCCAGAGGGTTGCAATGAAAAACCTGAAGTTTTCCGATTTTTCTCGTCGGTTGCAAGCAGTTTCGCGTCGAATGCAAAAAACGAATCTTTCTATCATGCTTAGACGTGCCTTAGAGTTTGTATAGATCAGTCAGCTTACTTCTAGCTTTATAGTATAGTGGACTAATTTTCTACAACTTAACTTCTTATTCGATTTTTTCAATATTAAGAGAGTTATGAGTTACCAAATTTTGTGTTTCCCCTCCCTCTGATCCCCCTTTCCCCTTGTTGATTCTTTTCATGCTTACCATAAAAATGCATTGTCATCGGAACTGGAACCAACATGTAACAATTCAACTCTGTTGGATAAGAGGAAGTGGTTCTAATTCAACTTGCAAGATTTGACCCTAACATACATATATACATACATACATTGCAAGTTAAATAAAAACTTGTAATAACGAGAGACAGTACTCTATAGTACACTCCCGTTCATAATAAGTTAACCACCAGTAAGTCACGTGCTAAGCGTATATATTACTTAATATATGTATGTTACATACAATATCATTTTAATGTTTCAACTGGTTCCATATTTATGAACGGGAGTGTACATTCAAACTAGAGATTCCATCTTTGTCAACAAATACATTGAACACGTGAAAATATCATGTCAAAACAGACGATCGCTTTCGTGTTTATTCATATATTATTTTGTTATTAATATGAATAAAAGGAATGGGAACAATACAAATAATAACAAGAACAAATATAACAATAAAAACTAAAAATAAATGTAAAAAAAAATCAATCGAACTATCGATATGGTTGATCACAAAAATGGTAGCCATTCGCATACGAATGAACTGAGACTTGTATTAATTCAGATTCATTGGTAGAATTTATCAAACGAACCAATAATTTTGCACCATGTGCTATGATCATGCGATATTGTTTGTTTATATGTATGAGCTGTTTAGCTTGAGTTTACTGTAAGTAATAAGTACCAAGTATTGAGAAAAAAAACTTTAATGCAATGAGAACCAAGTAAATTTTAAAATAATGTACAAGTTACAAGGATAAGTAGTTTGGAGAGTCTTATGAAAAAGTACAAAGTACACTCCCGTTCATAAAAACCGAACCAATTGAAACATTCGAAGTGTTATTGTATGTAATATACATATATTTAGTAATATATACGTTTAGAATGTGACTTACTGGTGGTTCAATTTTTATGAACGGGAGTGTACATGGTTACATTTTATAATCATCTAATTTCAATAAAAAGTTGTATGTACGATCCTCCCCGTTTTAAAAATTTGCAATCCAGCCCGTTTCACAAAAAGTATGACCAATAGAATCAATATTTTTTCAACTTTTTATAAAAATCTGGAGTAAACAGTCACGAAATCTCGTGTTTTTTAAACCTATGGGTGGAGGTTGTGTGGCTATGTGCACACCATATGTATTTTTTTTTTAAATTTATAAATAGAAAATTAAGATAATCAAAAAAATTATATTAGTCATAAAAGCATTATAAAGTTTGTAATGGACGGGTGTACACAAACGCCGCAGGGGGATAACACACGAGAGAGCATAATAGTAATATAAAATTCAAATTAATTATTTTGGGTTGAAATAAATGGAGCTATTGGAGATATATGTCGATTAATTATTAAGATTTATATCGTTATTAAGTTAATTTTTTGTGGTCTCGGGCCATCAATTATTCTTTAGTTTGTGGGCAATCGAATATATTCGTCTCTTAACAAGATTCCATAAAATAATTATTCCACTTCTGAGTTAATACACTTTTTGATACGTAAAGGTAAAACACAGTTATGAAAACAAGTTTCGAACAATAATTTACAGTTTCAAAGACGGATAGTTTTGCCCATTTGTCCAAACATGGTCAATTGTCCATTTACGAACTGAACCTAACTTTTTAGCTCTATCGTTTTGAGTTATCGTTGTTAAAGCCAGACGGATAACTGGAAATGGACTAATTAAGTTATTTTATGAACACCTATACCACATTATTTTTTCTACGATCATTGTTTTTAACCGTTACAAAGTCCGGACTAAATTTAATATACTCTGGTATACCACGTTATATCCCAATTCGGAATCCCTATTGGGCAACCCAATTGTCTTCCATGCGGGTGTACACGAAAATTTCTAGTCGGGTCCCCAATACTTCTATACGTTACATCCCAATTTGGGATTCCTATTGGGTATCTCAATTGGTTCCCAAGCGTGAGTAAACGAAAATTTCTAGTCGGGTATATATTATACACCGGGTATAGATTAGATAGATTGTAGAGGCGGCCCTGGACGGGATACACTTCGCCCATAAGCTCCATTGTGATGCCTAAGGATGTGAGTGTAGTGGAAGGAATTTGTGAGTAGACTAGGAATTGGTAGGATATGCGGCTGCTGCTGCTCAAGCATAGTCGGTTACTTCGTTCTTGTCCATACGCCGACAGTTTAGTCAATTAACCGTCCCTTTTTTTTTATATTATTGACAAACTGCCTATGTCGGGATCCGAACCCATAACCTTCCAATTTCCAAGTATGCATACTACGCAGACTACAAATTTTCCTTCAAAATTTGTTGTATATAAAATTTTATGAAAATAAGTATTGATATGAGTTTTTTATTATTATTATAGAAAGAAAAATGCGGGGTAGAAAATTTGATTATATTTTCCCTACTGTCGGATGAGGTTCTGGTAGGGTTGCCTAGACTAGTCATTGAAGTGACCATATTTACTGAATTTACGAAATCATTTTTTCTGGTCACCGTTTAGACTACTATTTTAAATCATCATACCTAAATCGAACATACCATAAATTGCACGTTCTTCAAAGATTCTTTGACATGATTAAAAGCTTCGTCCCAAGTTTTTAACGATAGTAGATATTATTGTTCGTAGAAAACAATTCTTCATCAACATTATTCTTGATACATATAACTGATGGCATGTTGATAAATAGATATCTGCTTGATGGTATCATGCTGGATCAAAACCGTTCCATGCCTCCTTCCATAAATTGATGCGTATGCACGTGTATACATAAACATTACCTTGATATATAAATTATAAATTTGTTATAAAATATTAAATCTTTGTGCTATTAACTTTGAAGTAGTGAAGTAATAAAAACTGATTCAAATATTATATTATATACATTGCAATTAAAATAAATTTTGCTTACAATTAATTATCAGAATTACAATTACTTACTTGTTGTGATACCAACATAAGGTCTTGGATAATTAATTATTAAAGTGATATATATATATATATATATATATATATATATATATATATATATATATATATATATATATATATATATATATATATATATATATATATATTAGTATATGTTATACATTTATGTAATTAATGTTATGTAAGTGATATGTAGTTAATATTTTATGTGCTCTGTATCTGTGCATTATGCTATAACAATTAAGCCTCGTTTGCACAAGCTATTCTTGTGTACAAGTAAGTAATAAAACAAACAGTTACAAGAAACAGAATTTAGGAAATAAAATCGATAATCGATATTCCATATAATCGATATTATGATAAAATGCACTTACAGTACAACCTCGATTTACCGGGCCTCGATATACCGTGATGCGGATTTTCCGGGTTCATGATGACTCATCATAAGAACACCTGCATCGGCGCCAAAAGAAAAGGTAATTGTATTTATTTTGTAGGCATCTTACTGATGAGTCTACGTATAGGTAATATAATAAAATACATTGCAGAAAAAAACACTGCAGAAAACCGTCAAAAGTATAGCCGATTACTTAGCAGGTCAATTATTACACGTATGCAACTTACATTGATATGACAGGTATAGAACACTGATGATTATATCTTGACGATCAACAAGATTAAGTTATTAGCGAATTGAATATAAAACGCAAATCGACGTCCAATTAGAACTAGAATGATACTGTTCATATTTATATTTTTATTGAAAAATAATATACTTGTTAGAATTAAAAACAAAACAAAACTGTCTTTAATCGTCCGAATCGTAGGTGCGACAAAAATATGAAATAGTTCAAATATTCACAAGATATTATTATTATTTATTGTGAAATTTACCGCCTGGGGCAAGCTGCCTTTGCCCCTGCCCATTACGCTACGCCACTGTATCCACCGTTATGTATCTTGAATCATTTCTGACAGCGTTTCTGAATTGTGGAAAAGTGATCTGTAGGATACAAAACAATTCGATTTCTTCTGCCACGTTAGTACTTTATTTTCTTACCTAATGTAAACGTGGTTTTCTACTGTATTACAGGTCAGTCTTGGTAATTATTGTTATGATAATCCATAGACCTTTTAAGCTAGTTATTATGTAAACAAGGCTTTAATAAATAATAATATGCAGTATATATAGAATATTATGTTACTATGTTTAGCTTTAGATGTAATGTAGTGTTAGTTATTGCTGCAATAAACTTGATATATCAAAGTGAATGTATTTATCGTGTTATAAGATTTGCTATTTCCATATACGACAGTATCGAGTAGAGACTGACTTACCTTCTTCTCCTCTATGACTATCAGTACGTTACCATACTACATATTATTATGTGATTAAATGTAATATTTTATTTTTGTAATTTATTTAATTCAATGCTAAACTTATAGAAATATATATGTATTTAAAATTGCTATTTTTATCGATACAAGTTGAAGTTTATTATTTTAACTATCATTATTTTTGTATATCTTCAACAGACATATTCAATCAAGGATTCCATTTATCTCATTTTCTGTGTTATTGAAATTTAATCTACAAGAATTGAATTTATATTCTTAAGATGGATTTTTATTCGAAATAAATATTTGCAGAATTCTTGAATTGTTTAAATTCATCAAAATGAACCGTGTGTTGTTAAAGTTTTAATAAATATTATACAGTTGAACTTTAACTATCCGGATTAAGGCCAGTCCCAGTGGCCGAGCGGTCTAAGGCGTTATGTCTGTGGAGTATGCCTACTTGGAAAGTAGGAGGTTATGGGTTCGAATCCCAACATCGGCAGTTTGTCAATTATAAAAAAAAAGGGGCGGTTAATTGACTAAACTGTCGGCGTATGGACAAGAACGAAGTAATCGGCTATACTTGAGAAGGTTTTCTGCAGTTTCCTTCACGAACTCCAGATGAATATCGGCATAGTTCCTATTATAGTCGACTGCAGCCGCATATCCTACCAATTCCTAGTCTATACGCAAAAATTCCTTCCATTTCACTCACATCCTTAGGCATCACAATGGATCTAATGATCGAAGTGTAGCCCGTCTAGGGCAGCCTCTACAATCTATCTATCTATCTTTACGGATTAATTGGAGGATAATCAAATATCCAAATATGCGACTTGTCTACCCACATAGCCAACCTCACATTTGGTGCCATTGGAAACTAGAGACTTCTTATCTCATCTACAAGCAATATTTCAATCTAATAATATTCAAATTATATCTATAGCACGGCAGGTGCGGCAGGCCTAGTTTAAGGTATGATTATTACACGAAAAACATTTTTTTACTAGTTTCTTTTTTTTGTTATGAAAATACCGGAAAATACTCAATTTTTTCCCCATATTATTTTCTTTCTAGCGAATTTCCTAGAGTTATTGGTCTCCATCAAAATTTTGCAAAAATTTCTTCAAATGTCGAAGTAGATGTCGAAAATCACCATCTGTAAAATTTATATATATATATATATATATATATATATATATATAGATATATATATATATATATATATATATATATATATATATATATATGTGAGTGAAGTGGAAGGAATTTGTGAGTAGACTAGGAATTGGTAGGATATGCGGCTGCAGCCGACTATGATAGGAACTATGCCGATATTCATCTGGAGTTCGTGAAGGAAACTGCAGAAACCTTCTCAAGCATAGCCGGTTACTTCGTTCTCGTCCATACGCCGACAGTTTAGTCAAGTAACCGCCTCTTTTATTTATTTTTTATAATTGACAAACTGCCGATGTCGGGATTCGAACCCATAACCTCCCAGTTTCCAAGTACTGCATACTGCACAGACATAACGCCTGAGACCGATCGGCTACTTGAACTGGTATATATATATATATGTGTCTGTAATCGCTCTGGCTCTGGAAAGTACTCAAAACTTCAAGTTCGTTAATGGGTAAAATCGGACAAGGGGAAATGGGGGGGGGGGGTTTAAAGGGAAGGTGAAACACAAAATTTGACATATCACCCTTAATATTCGAAAAATTGAAAAATTTATAAGAAGTAAAGTTGTAGATACTAAGTTTTACTGTAATTTTGTTTCTTATCATTTTTTCTGTTACACTAATATTTACAGAAATATTGACGGTTAAGGATTGAAAATTAAATTCAATCAGATGATGAATATGATAAGATGATGAATTATAGCAAACATGATTTTCTTCAACTTTATTCCTTACACATTTTTCGATTGTTCTAATATTAAGAGAGACATTTAATATTTTGTGTTTTCTTCTTTCTTTATGCCCCCTTTTCCCCTTGACGTATGTTAATAAATTTGGCCTTGTAAGTACTAAAATCATATACGTCATTTGATTTTGATCAGACTAAAATTGTGACCGCTAGAAAGTGATTTATGTTTTCTAAGGAAATTCGCCAAGTTGAAGCAGCTCCTGTGTAACGAATTTTTTTCGTTTTGTCAAACATACAGTGTCGAGCTAATTTAACAGTGAAATTATCTCATTTTTCTAAATCAATTCATCTAACACTGCATGTGCTCCTCGAATTGCCGTTTCTACGTGGATGGCAATATAGGACGAAAAATTAGATTATGAATGAATTTGACTTTCTAAAATAAATAAACATTGTTGTCGTGGGAAGTTTCATCATACAAAGAGACAGTAATAAGTTCTAACAGATATTATTTTTTATCAAGGTTGCATACGAGGATGTTGGTCACAGTTTATAAACTAATCAATTAGTAAAGACAATAAATAAAAATTAATTATTTAATGAATTTAAACTACATTCAATGTTATATATGTTTTTTTAAATAAATTTTGTTGTTTTTATTAATTGTTACAAAGTTTAACGAACAAATATCGCTCGAGCTCATGAATGTAGGCGTTTGAAATGAAATCCAAATTTGAGTTAGAAAAAGATCAAGGTCAGATATGCAAATACTTTTTAGCAAAATGATGGTCTTATTTTTACAAATGTAAAAATGTAAGAGTACTGTCCGCTACTAATGTCCGCCCCGTGTGTAAGGAGCTTAAGAAAAGAAAAGCAAATTTCTCGACATTGTCTTGCGAAAAAATGATAGTAACCAAACTTGAAGTAAATAATATTATCTTGGAAATTTTTTTGGGCATTTATATACAAATTCTGTAAAACAAAACTTTAATATACAGATTTTCAAAACTTATATCATCATTAACAAACTGTAAGCTTCGGTGTAATATTGTTTACTGTAATACACAGGCCCATAACATAAAAATATTATTATTTTTGATATTGGAAAATGAATAATTATGATTATTGTTAATAATGTTTTGCGAGTAATATATAATTTTAAAACTTTTTAATTAGATTTTATAATTAAATTTGATTTCATGCATTATTATAATATTTATTAAAATGTTATAATTGGTAGCTCATGTAGCAGATAAAAAAACTTATCTCATATATAAAATTGCATTTAATTTTGTATGAAAAACGAGAAATTTAATACAACTAATTGTTTAGTTGATTGATAGTGTTAATTATTTCAATATCATGTGTAGAGTTCTCCATTAGTGGGTATAGAAATGGCCCCTTTCAGAATATTCCCGGAGAATAATCAGGTAAATTTCATAATTGGTGATACCGTCACCAAATTAGTAACAAGTAACATATCCTGGGACAATATAAGAGTAATTTTAATAAGAGTAAAATTAACAGGAACAAATGTGAATGAAGAAATTTTAACAAGAGCAATTTCAATATAATTTAAAATTTATTATATTTTAAATCTAGTATATATTTTAATCTAGTTAATTTTCTATTTATTTTTTGTCTGTTGATCTCGACTTTATAACTATCTCTAATTGTCAAAGAGTAAAGTACGACTAGCCAATTTATACTGATGATGACTACATTGTAGTCGAAATACGTATTTATAATACAAAAAACTGATCTAGGTAAAGGGGACGAATTTGAAATTTTATTTCAAAAACCTAGAGTTCTCACTAATTATCATTCGATAATATAACGTTTGACGATTTCGATTGCCACATTGTTAATTCCTATTGATAAATGACCATTTTGGTCACGACGTCTGGTGACCAAACAAGAAACTAGCGTGCAGTATAAGTTATAGTTTGTATAGAAATACCTGCATTAAAAACTTTTGCAAATAAATTATCTCTCAATAAATTTAAAATATAAAATAGTTAACATTTCAAACTGTCGAAAAATAATTATTTGACATAAAAAATAAGATTATTCCTTCGTTGCACACAAGAGTCAGTCATGTTTTGAATGACTCGCCCTCAGATCAATTCACATTATAAAATAATCAGTGACAGGGTATACAAATGATATTGTTTATGGTTGAACATGCCAAGAAATAATTGATTTTTTATGTTAGACTGTGGTGTCAATAATAATTAATTTAACAACCTTCGCAATTTTTTTGTCTTGAAGATTTTTGTTCTTGTTACACAAGAGCTATCGCAGATTGAATTACGAGTATTGATTGCATTTCTAGGCAATCCTTCACTTAGATATTATGTTTTTTGACCTTAAGTAAATGTTTTTTTCCTATGATAAATATACATCAACATTCACCTAATACAATATTATTTATGTATACAAAAATCTATACATATAAAATGCTTTACCCTGAATAACTGACTGACGGATCAACGCACAGCCTAAACCGCTGATCGTAGAGACCTGAAACTTCGAGGGTGATTTTACAAAATTCTACCTCTAAGAGGGTGAAAAACGGGGGCAAAGTTTGTATGGGACAACGTGATTCCTTGGTCCAATCTACTTCAAATTCTGCATAATCATTCAGTATATTTACTTAAATACTAAGTAATATAAGGTCTGTAAAATTACAATTTTCGTGGCGAAGCTGCGACGGGCAGTGCTAGTAATTTATATACCCGGTATACAATATATTTACAAAAACAACCTGAAAAAGCCGACATTGCCCTAGCTTCAAAAATTTCTTATAGAAAATTTATGTCAAATAATTATTTTTTTCTCAATTTTGACTTTTTCCCCCTCTTTTTTTCCCCCAACTTTTATATGCAACTTTTTTCATAAACTCGGTATATACCGGATATTTAAGTAATTTACTCAGTAAGTTGTTATTTTGACTGGTTTAATTTGTGTTTATTGTCTCGTTGATTAAATACTTTCTTGTATTATTTATTTTTCGGCAAATCTCAGTACTCATTGAGACCCTAAACATGTATTGACACCTTTGATGACCCCTATTACGTTTTTGAGGCTCTATTGATGACCTAAATAATAAACAGGTCATTTTAAGTTCAGTTTTAAGATGTTATATCTTTGTTTGATGATTTTGATGGTTTAATGATGCCCTTAATTTTGATTCTGGTAGGGAAAATCTTATAAATGGAAAATATTTTCAAAATAACACTTAATTTGATTAATATAATGATTTTACTTCAAACAGTTGCAATGCTATTTAAATTACATGCAATATGATTACAAACATATGTTTAGTAACACTTCCGGTTACATCCAACATATCATTACATTAACATTATCTCAGCTTCATTTCGAAATATAATATTTTACCATTTTAGTGATCCACTTTGTATTGTTTTAGTATGAATTTGTAGTAATTCCTGTTAATTAATTAACAGTTGCACACAATTAAATAACATATTGGATAGCCCTAGGGATTAAAGTAACAATACTATCCACAAACAATACTAATCTATTGATATTATATATATATATATATATATATATATATATATATATATATATATATATTTGCCTGAGTGGCAAATTACTAGATTAATGGATACATTTTGGATAATATTCTAAAAATATTCTAAAAAGTTTGTGCACTCATAGGTAGATAGATTATAGAGGCTACCCTGGACGGGCTACACTTCAACCATAGGGACCATTGAGGTGCCTAAGGAGGTGAGGATGTGAGTGGAATGGAAGGAATTTTTGTGTATAGACTAGGAATTGGTAGGATATGCAGCTTCAGCCGACTATGATAGGAACTATGCCGATATTGATGGACTGGAGTTCGTGAAGGAAACTGCAGAAAACCTACTCAAGTATAGCCGGTTACTTTGTTCTTGTCCATACGCCGACAGTTTAGTCAATTAACCGCCCCTTTTTTTCTTAATAATTGACAAACTTCCGATGTCGGGATTCGAACCCACAACTTCCCAGTTTCCATACTGCGCAGACATAACGCCTTAGACAGCTCGGCCACTTAGACTGGTTTGTGCATTCATGCACCGTGATGGTGATTTCTTGCACACATGATATGTTTATAAATTTTTTTTATCCATGAAACTTGCTTCAAAGAGACCAGTCTGTGTGGTCCAGTTGTTTAAGGCCCTCTACGTGGGTTAGAAAGGCCTACTTGCCAGACTTCGACCTCCCCCAACCATACTACTTCTTCTACTTCAAAGATTTTGGTAATAAAAAAACTTTTGAAGACGAAGATTTTTCAGATATAGCAAGAGCGAAAATAAGATGGCACTATCATTTTTTTTAGATGGTGCCACAAGAGGTCAAAATAATTGTTTTTATCGTTGAATACCCTCTTTTCATAAATAGATAGATACATCTTGCGGTATAAAATGTACTGCACTTCGATCTTATGTTCCATTGTGCTCCTCCTTCTACTTCAGTCTGGCGAGATTCGCTTCTCCCATATGTTGGCAATCGCCGGGAGCTTACTGAACAGATTTTTCTGAAAGTTCATATATTCGGGGTGAGATGCCCCGAATATCTTGTATCTGCTGTAATCGAGAGATTCGAAGTTAAAGATAATGTGTCTTGATGTTTCCTCCTCCTTGCCGCATGGTCTGCATATAATGGATCCGCTGTGGAGTCCCATTATGTGCAGATGATAATGCCCGGTGATGAATCTGATAACCTTCCGCAGTTGTATCCCGTTCAGGTTCAGTGCATCGAGAGAAAACCTCTCGGATACATTCCGAAGCAGTATTTCCCCGAGGTTTTGCTGCTGTATATTTTCCCAGTAATCATGGAATTTCTAAAATAGGCTCTTTTCATAGTTTTAACCAAAAGTAATATCTATCTATTTATCCATTGTTCGTAAGGTTGCCTTATTTATTACAAAAAAAAAACATCCCTTATATATTATCTACAGAAAAAACGTTTCCATATTAAGTAGGGTGAGTTTATTTTTTCTCAAAATTTTCAATATTGATGATAATATAATATTTACTCAATGAAAGAGTAAATTGGGAAAAAAAATGAGTATCCGCTTCTATTTTTTATTTCTTTATAATCAATGTTAGGATAAAACTACCCTCAAGCGTTAAAAAGAAAATAAATAGAATGTAATTATTGTGTTCAATGTTCTCTACTATATACGTTCGAATATTATTGTTTGTATAAAAGGGAAAACTGGTTGTTGGAAAAGTTCGTATTGGTTATTTTTTGTGTACACTTCCGATGTGTATCCATGAATTTTATAGTGATTGTACGTAATTTATACCTGACAGTACTTGGTTTCGTTGCATATAATATTAAGGTGTAAGTTGTAATAAATTATGGAAAATTTGAGTTTTTTTCTTTTTTTGCTACAATACATAAATAATTCATCAAGTCTGTGTAGTAATATATATATCAAATAGGATACCGTAGCTCAATAGGGAATATGCATGAAAATTTTTTATCACTTGAATTGAAGCATGTTTACTGGACAAATATCAAGGTAAAATTACTTTTTAAATAACTTTAAAAATAAGCGAGATATGAATGATTGAAATTCCCGACTAGACAAAGAGAGTGATAGCCCTCTTGATATGTTATGTGACGTCATATTACACTTTCACCATTTAAAATACACGTAAAACTCCGTTTTTAGTATTTTTGCAAGAAAGAGACAGATAATAATCTTTAAAAGCTTATAGCTTCCTTGATATTTGTCGGATTTTAATTTCGTTTTTAAATATTATTACAGTATTGACAGTATTTTCATATTCTAAAAATAAATGTGAAAAAAAATTTTCATGCATATTCCCTATTTTTATATCCGGTGTATGTAAATATACAAAGTATATTAAGTTTAGTCCCGACTTTGTAACGCTTGAAAATATTGATCGCAGACATGAATGTTTTGCATAGGTTTTCCCGTTTCCGCATGTCCGTCTGTCCGTCCATCTGTGAACACGATAGCTTCAAAACGAAAAGAGATAACGAGCTGAAATTTTGCATTTGTGTTCTAGAGCAAAAAAAAGTAAGGTCAAGTTCGTGAATGGGCAAAATTGGACCATCTTTGAAACCATAAAATATAGAACAATAATGTAAAGACAAAAAATGTTCCTTTTTTAAAAATAAACAACTTTTGTTATAAACTTTTTTACATAAATTCAGAATATACCGGGTATTTAAACAATTAACTCAGTTAGTTGTTATTTTCACTTGTTTTAATATAGAGGCTAATGAAAAATTTTACAGGCGTTTATTTCACGATAAGTTTTTAGCAGGGATTTTTACCGAATTAAAAATTGATTCATTTGTTTACACTCGTGAAAATCAATTCCTTCCATTGCTTTTTGTTTCAAAATTAATGACCTGAATCTAAGTCTTTTGGGCCGGCACACAATAGTGATGGAGACCCAGTGTAATCATACATGATGCATAAAATTTAATTTGGAAAAGGTGGCTGGTTTTGAGATAATTGGCAGTCTGACGAGATTTGCTTCTCTCATCTGTTGGCAATATCCGGGAGCTTGCTGATCAGGTCAGCAAGATGCACCGAATATCTTGTATTTGTTGTAACCTAGAGATTCGCAGTTAAAGATGATGTGGCTGGATTTTTCCTTCTTCTCGCCAGACAATCTGCACATAATGGATCCGTTATGGAGTCCCATTGTGTGTAGATGTTTCCGCAAGGGACAATGCCCGGTAATGAATCGTGTAACCATCCGCAGTTGCTTCCTGTTCAGCTTCATTGTATCGAAAGATAGCCTCTTGGATGCTCTAAATAGAAAAATATCTTTAATTACAAACTGAATCCTAACTTTTTACAATAAATAAAATATAACATTGTAGGTAGGTTTACTTTTATACACACCAGCAGCCGACTTGTTTGCAGGAAGTAAAAAAGGAAAATAAATAAATTGATAATAAAATGAATGAAAAACCGGAAAATAATAAATTAATGAGAGTTCATACACAAGTGTAAGTACTGTGTTTGTTCTGTATGTATGAATGTATGTATGTATGTACTACTTGTAATGTTACAAATAAAACTAAAATAAATTACTAACTTGTACAAAACCGCCATTAAACAAGGGTGTACTTTTATATAAATAAAAAATTGCCTCAAACTAGCAACTGCAACACATGGGGCTCTTCATACATATATTATTTATAGCAAATTACGTTTTATTCCTCTGATGCATAAAGAAGTAAATTCGAGAACGCATTAGCATTGATTAGATTTTAAATATTTCAATGTCAAAATATAACTAAAAATATTATCGCATGAATATAATTAGTACAACACTGTTGTTCTAGTTGGATGACCTGATAAGCAAGCTCCAGGCTATTGCCAACATATGGGAGAAGCGAGTCTCGTCAGACTGAGCTAGGAGGGGGAGAACAATGGACCATAGGGTCGAAGTGCAATAATTTTTACCCCGATATCAATCAATCAAGTACAACACTGATAGAAGGAATTTCTTGAATTAAGTAAATATGTTTTCTTCAAAATAATATACTCTGAAAAAGAAATCCTTGTTTTTGTTCAAGAATTTGTTTACTTGAATAAGTATCTTCAAGTAAACAAATTCTTAAATTAAAACAAGGATTACTTTCTCTGAGTATATTATTTTGAAGAAAACATATTTACTTGGGTCAAGAAATTCTTTCTATCAGTGTATGGTACTGTGAATCTATTAATACCATTATCGCATCTTTCGTATGATCAAGAACTGTCTCAAGTGCTATGATGTCTGGCAAGTTTTAAATGGTTTAAGATCCCAAATTTCTATCATAGCTCTCCAGAGATTATTATAATATTTTAATGACATAATGGGGTTTGACCTCCGTTTGTGAGACACACAGACCATAACAGAAACTACCCACAGATTGGGAGAAAAGGACTAATATGGATAGAAGGAATGGGTAGGTTGTGCAACTGCAGACGAATTTGATAGGAGTTATGCCAATGTTCATCTTGAATTCGTACAGGAAATTTGTAGAAAACCTTCACAAGCATAACCGGTTACTTTGTTCTTGTCCGATACGTTTAGTCAATTTCTTTCGAAATGTACATTCTTTTTGCATAAACTTGCCATTTTTTAGTAGAGGGAGATTGAATGCCCTCTGTAAAATGCGCCTTTTATTATGCCAATTTCTACCAATAATGAATGAAAATTGAAATAAAATTTCAAAAATTGTTCCAAGTGGATGACAACTGCTGATCGACTTGATGAAATGATTTGAAGTTTAATCCCGAATAATTTTTATTTATGTTAAAATAAATGATGTATACTTTTTACAAAAAGTTTTTCTTACCATGGATGCCAAACCTATTGAAATTTGAAAAATAATTGAAAAACGTTTGAATAGGGAATATGCATGAAAATTTTTTTTCACATTTATTTTCAGAATATGAAAATACTGTTAATACTGTAATAATATTTAAAAACGAAATTAAAATCCAACGAATATTAAGGAAGCTATAAGCTTTTAAAGATTATTATCTGTCTCTTTCTTGCAAAAATACTAAAAATGGAGTTTTACGTGTATTTTAAATGGTGAAAGTATAATATGACGTCACATAACATATCAAGAGGGCTATCACTCTCTTTGTCTAATCGGGAATTTCAATCATTCATATCTCGCTTATTTTTAAAGTTATTTAAAAAGTAAGTTTACATTGATATTTGTCAAGTAAACATGCTTCAATTCAAGTGAAAAAAAATTTTCATACATATTCCCTATTATTTGTTATAATATAATTGGGGGCATGTTTTCTCCACACGATCCCACTCATCAAGCAGCAGCCATATCACGATTCGATCATTTAAACTTGGTGTGAAATGATCATATAACCTCCATATATTCACACCGATTGTATCTGTATACTGTGGTTCTATTTAAAGGAAAAAAAAGTATGTGAATTTGTAACACTTTTCTTTAATTGGTACATTCTGTATATAGAGGTATGTATATGTGTCTGTTAACATCAGATTCTTTTTTTTTTACTAATGTAATATTTTTGTTTCAATTTTAATGAAAAATATGATACGATTCCCGAAGTTATTTACAAATATTTTTAATGGTTTTTATATGTTTTTGATAGGTACAATAATATATTTATTTAATGTACTGCAAAAAATTTAATATTTCTGTGTGTTTTTCTGTATTTGTGTTCCAACTCTCAACGCCATTAGGGAGTTGAAACACTGAAAAGCACAGAAAATATCAATTTTTTTTTAAATAATTTTAATGTTTGGAATAAAACATACTCGTTTGTTTGAATTCTACACACGATATAATATATGAAATAAAACTTTTTAATCGTAAAGTTTTAATAAGATTTTGAAAACTTTCGTATATGTTGGTGCTTGGTTTATTAGTTGTTTTGCCAATTGTCAAGAATTGATTAGTTGATTTTTTATATTTTTTACAGTTCATGTGCTTTTGTGCTTTGTGTATGGGTTATTTCTCCAAGGATTTTTGTTGTTTGTCTATAAAATATTATGCCATAAAACATAATCGTATGCGTATGTACATTTTTTTTTTCTTGCGGTTTTATTCTTCTAAAAGATAGGCCGTATGTGATTATCATGTACTACAGAATGTTTCAGGAAAGTTGGTAGAGAGATCTTGGGATCTAAAATGTATAGCACTTCGAACTTATGGTCCATTGTGCTTTCTCTTTTACTTCAGTCCGACAAGATTCGCTTCTCCCATATGTTGGCAATAGCCAGGAGCTTGCTTATCAGGTCTTCCTGAAGGTTCATATATTCGGGATCAGATGCACCGAATATCCTGTATCTGCTGTAACCTAGAGGTTCGCAGTCAAAGATAGTATGGCTGAATTTTTCTTCCTCTTCGCCACACAATCTGCACATAATTGACCCGTTATGGAGTTCCATTGTGTGCAAATGCTTCCGCAGGGGATAATGCCCGGTAATGAATCCGGTAACCCTGCGCAGATGCATCTTATTCAGCATTAGTGCATCGAGAGATAGCCTCTTTATTGCACTCTGAAGCAGCTCTACATTCCCGAGCTCTTGCCGCGGTACTTTTTCCCAGTGATCACGGTGTTTAGCATTTGACCACTCGTTGATCACCTGTTTGCATGCAGTCCTTGGAATTACTAAAATAGGCTCTGAACAAATGAAGGGTGTTCCGATTCCTAGGAAAGTTGGTGCTATTTGATGCTAACGTCTGATTTATACGATTCTCAAGTGTTAACTAGAAAAATCTTAAACTGCCTATTTTGACAGGGAATTGAACCCAAGACCTCTAGATTTTCGGACCAGTGCTTTGGCAACCGAGCTACCCAGATGCTGTAACTTAACCGAAATACAACATAATTCTAACAATGGATAGATTGACATGAAAAAGTTTACAAAAACAACTTAATATATGTAAATAGTCAAATAACTAGGAATAAAAAAACACACCTACATCAGATAGTGAGAAATTATACATCTACTACCATAGCATCTGGGTAGCTTAGTTGGTCCGGAAATCCAGAGGTCATGGATTTCCTTCCCCAAACAAGATATAAGATAATAGATTATTCATATTTAAACAAAATTTTTGAGCCCTGGACTCAAGCATCATTTGATGTATATATATACCAGTTGTTTAGTTTACATCGTCGCTTAGCAGATCTCCCACGAGTATGAGAGAGTACATGTGTATACATTAAGCAATGTGTATGATGAGGAGGTCTTATAGGTTTGTTTTGTTACTGTATGTGCCTATGTATGTGTTGTATGTGTTTTGTTACTGTTGTGTTGTGTTGTATGAGACAATCACCAACCACTCTAATAGTGATGAATATTGTTCACTGTTTTGAAAAATATGCTTGTTTATTTTAAGCGCCAATCGTTACATAAAAAACGTGACAGTCTAATCTTAAATTTAATTTGTACTCACTCCCCATATTTGTATAGTCTCGCTACAGATGTTTTCACATAAAAAATAATCAAAATTCTTGTCATTGAATCAAAACTATATCAGAAATTCTAGTCTCAACCGTAAAATAAACATTGATGTCAAAATGATAATACATATCTATGTATTCTTGTACACACTGTATAATAGATATCCATTATAGAATGAATATATACAATAGAGAATTATTATAACAAATATGTTGTGATAAATAATATCAAATAACATTTTTGAATATTTATATAATAGATTTTAAGGACTTTATATGTAATATATATATATATATATATATATATATATATGATGTACTCTATACTATTGCCATAAAAATATATATTACATTGTAGACTCAGGCTATAGGCAATATAATAAAATTTTATATTCATACCAAAAATATATGAATAATAATATTTTCTAATATGGGGCATGGAATATGGCATGGAATGGATGGCATGGATGATGGTATAGTTAGAGTACTATACTACAAAATTATGATTTGTTATTATTTCTATTATTTTCAATGTTATTTTTAACCACAAATATGTATTATGTAAATATAATGTTTGGTTGGTTGTTGCCTGCCTGGCCCTCGTTCGTTCGTAGTACGGTTCGAGAAAAGTTTTTGTATATGTCGAGGAATGAATGGTACGAGAATGTTTTTTTTAATTATTTATGACTTTAATCAAAGTAAAACAATTTTAATGCGTTTATGGTACACAGAAC
Source organism: Nineta flava (assembly GCA_963920215.1). Taxonomy (NCBI): domain Eukaryota; kingdom Metazoa; phylum Arthropoda; class Insecta; order Neuroptera; family Chrysopidae; genus Nineta; species Nineta flava. Next base: position 123,765,446 of record OY986041.1, read on the forward strand.
TGGGAGGGATTATATAGTATTTTATAAATAAATAAAATCGATTAAATCTGCATGTTCTTGATTTTGTAAAGGGTTTCGTTGTGATTCCTTTTTTTTTATCAAAACTTGCAAAACTTTTTTTGTAATTAATATGAAAACAATAAAGATCAAATCCTGTATCTCTGGATATCGTGCCCAGTACGCTAACCATTGCGTCACGAATTAATTATCAGCTCGATGTTTCCATTTTTCCATATCGTTGATACAGTATTAACATTAGTGATGACCAAAGCAAGACCAAGACAGTCTTGGTATTGGTCTCGGTCTTGCTTGTCCGGTCTTGACATTGGTCTTGCTCAAATACTTGTAGTCTTGGTCTTGCGTATTTAGTCTTGGTGTTGGTCTTGCTCATTTAGTCTGTTACTTACTACTTACGTTGTTTTGGAAATTTTTCTAGGCTTTTTATAGGTATAAATGATAAATAATCAGCAATTAATATGTATAATTAATTAAGCTTTATAATTAATTAAGCATCGGAAAAGAATAGTTACTTCAAGAATATTCTTGTAGATCCTTTTTTTCAGACAATGGTAAAGTTTACCAGTAGGTTTCTTTTTTATATTTGATGTTTTAATTTAGTGGAGTAAACTGGAAATCTAAAACACACAAAATGTTTTGTTCCAACAAAAATATATATATATATATATTGAAGTTACGGCAAATATTTGCATATCATTGTTAATGTTCATTCTTGGTCTTGGTCTTGCTAGTGTATGTATGATCTTGGTTTTGGTCTTGCAAAATCGCAAGACTAAGACTGCAAGACCAAAACAGATTTTGCTCATCACTAATTAACATATTATTTTGTGTATACTAAAATGTCAAATACTACATAAATGTCAATCTACAGTACGGCTACGACGATACCAGTATGAAAGGACAAGTGTTGTTGACCCCCTCTCTTTTCTATATGATGATGACAGTCGGCGAATCATTGCCATGATATAGAACGACAGAGATTGATTCTGCTTAGCATAAATTGTGGAGATTAGACAGGTTGTTCTAGATAGATGGAATTAGATGGGTAGCAAACAAACGCAAATCCAAATATGACGTTTTTTAATTAGATTTTCTTAGGTTGAATTGTATGGTTCTAAAAAAAATCTAGAAAGTAAATTCCTTCTATCATTGTAGAAAAGATGACCAGGTAATGAATTGTAGTAAAGTTGATTTTCTACAACTTTACTACTTATAAATTTTCCGATTTTTCTAATATTAAGAGATATTCTATATTTTGTGTTGCTTCTTTCTCTAAGCTTCTCCTTTATCCTTGAGTGATCACAATGGACCTTATGGTCGAAGTGTAGCCCGTCCAGGGCAGCCTCTACTATGTATCTATCTACCCTTGAGCGATTCTTCTTCTTATAAAGTTGATTCTCTACAACTTTACTACTTATAAATTTTCCGATTTTTCTATTATTAAGAGATATTCTATATTTTGTGTCTGTTCTTTCTCCTTCACCCTTGAGCGATTCTCCTTATTAACAAATTGGACCTTTCAAATACCAGATATATATGTAAGTGGCTCCTCTAGCGGTCATAGGTCGCCAAGAACAGTAACCAGATAAAAGTTAATTTCTAAAACAGAAATGTATTTATTTCTGAATAAGTTGACGCGTAACAACTTGTTTTTTTCTAATCGAAATCGATTGAAAATTTATATCGAGGAATTATTCTCTTCGTAAATGCAGTATCTTATGTGATAATATAAAACATATATTTTGAAACTGAATCCTAGATCAAACAAAAATTCCTTCTATATTCGTTAAAATGAATGTTAATATATGAAAGTATATCATTCTTCTTTCTTTTAAAATTTTGTAAATATTTTCTTCATGTCAGTTACTTCCTTAACTTTTTAATTACATTTTACGAATTTTCACTTGGATTAATTCGAAAATATATACAGACACACACTCACACAAAGTCAGTATTTTGTTGTACTTCTGTTGTATCTATGATGATGGAAAATTCTTTGAATTCATCATTTATGTATGTATATATGAGAATCTTGGAATTTATTTGTATATTATAAAATTTTAATATACTTACCTACTCTAATACTTACTCGTATTAACGTATCGTTGGAGAATATATTGTGACAGTAAAGGGGGAAGGAGGGGAGTGGAGAGAGGGAGAGAGAGTAAGGATATATATCTTTTCCAAGTTCTTTTAAAAAATTGTATTTATGAATAAATTTTACATTTCTCTAGTTTTGATATACATACTTATGATATTCATCTTTACACAACTATTCTAAACATTATATTATCGATTGATAATTAGTGAGAATTCTAGGTTTTTTGAAATAAAATTTCAAATTCGCCCCCCTTTACCTAGATCAGTTTTTTAACCAGACTTCAAAAAGGAGGATGGTTCTCATCGTCTGTATTTTTGTTTCTTTGTTATTTATTTATTTTTTTAAAATTTATTTATTTATTTTTTTAATGTTTGTAACCGATTTTGAATTTTTGTTTTAAAGGGTTTGATTTCAGATTGGTCCCATTGTCACCCAATCGCATTTTGGTGAGGGGATCCCCTGGAAATCGAGGAAAATCCTCATTTTATATGTGATACTCATTCATAATGGAAAAATAAGAAAATTTTTTTAAAAACCGATATCAAAAAAATTTTTTACAAAGAAAATCTACCCAAAAAAAAAAAATTTTTACAAAAAAAAAACTGAAAATATGTTTCTTAATTTTGTTAAAAGCTAATGGCAATCGAAGTTTTTAGCTTTTAAAATCACTTTTAACTTCAAAAGTTACCAGTCCAAGTAGCCGAGCGGTCTAAGGCGTTATATCTGCGCAGTATGCAAACTTGGAAACTGGGAGGTTATGGGTTCGAATACCGGCATCGGCAGTTTGTCAATTATAAAAAAAAAGGGGCGGTTAATTGTTAACTGTCGGTGTATAGACAAGAAAGAAGTAACCGGCTATGCTTAAGAAGATTTTCTGCAGTTTCCTTCACGAACTCCAGATGAATATCGGCATAGTTCCTATCATAGTCGGCTGCAGCCGCATATTCTACCAATTCCTAGTCTACTCACAAATGCCTTCCACTCCACTCACACCCTCACATCCTTAGGTATCACAATGGACCTTATGGTCGAAGTGTAGCCCGTCCAGGGCAGCCTCTACAATCTATCTAACTTCAAAAATTACATTTATTTTGAAAATAAAAAGTCTTAATGTTCAAATAAGGCGATACTTTTAATTTCAATTACATTGCACTTTCTATTTTTAATTCGATGGCTATAGGTTTAATATACACGATTTTTTTAAAATAAAATATACCGTTTCATGATTTTAAATAAAATAAAATCATTTCTCATATGTAGTTCATTTCTCATAATGTAATTGTTCTTTAAAATTATATTTTGTTTGACCTTTGTATGTATTTTTATATTAAATCAAACACTAATTACTCCAATAGTATAATTCAAATCATGACGAGAAATGGGTTAATACTTTTGTTATATCAGTTATCAAGGTTATAAATATAAATTTGGTATTATCGCTGCAAATTGTTATCGGAAATTAATGAATTGTTAAAACAGTAAATTCCACAACATTTTTCATTTTTGATCTTATTAAATATGTAACCAGTCGCGTTATGTTTGCGCAGTATACCTACTTGGAAACTGAGGCAGTTAATTGACTAATGATGATGATGATTAATATCGGGGTAAAAACTATTGCACTTCGACCCCATGGTCCATTGTACTCCCCCTTCAACATCAGTCTGACGAGACTCGGTTCTCCCATATGTTAGCAATAGCCTGGAGCTTACTTATCAGGTCCTTCCGAAGGTTCATATATTCGGGGTGAGATGCACCGCATATCCTGTATCTGCTGTAACCCAGAGGTTCGCATTCAAAGATTATGTGGCTGGATGTTTCTTCCTCCTCGCCACACAATCTGCACACAATGGAGCCGTTATGGAGTCCCATTGTGTGCAGATGCTTCCGCATGGGATAATGCCCGGTAATGAACCCGGTAACCCTCCGCAGTTGCATCCTGTTCAGCCTCAGTGCATCGAGAGATAACCTCTTTGTTGCACTCTGAAGCAGTACCTTCCCGAGCTCTTGCCGCGGTACTTTTTCCCAGTGATCACGGTGTTAGGCATTTGACAACTCGTTGATCATTTGTTTACATGCAGTCTTTGGAATTCCTAAAATAGGCTCTGGGCCTATGAATGACTAAATAATTGACTAAACTGTCGGCGTATGGACAAGAAGTAACCGGCTATTCTTTAGAAGGTTTTCTACAGTTTCCTTCACGAACTCCAGATGAATATCGACATAGTTCCTATCTTAGTCGGCTGTAGCCGCATATCCTACCAATTCCTAGTCTACACAACAATTCTTTCCACTCCACTCACATCCTTAGAAATCACAATGACAGCCTCTACCATCTATCTATCTACTAAATATGTATATTTCGATATATCAAACGAGGCAAATCAAAATCGCATCCGACATTCGGATTTCGGAAAATATAATAGATAAGTTTACTGATGAATTCCTACTAAGATTTCAATTATAGCTCAAAAGTACAATTACTAAGTTATGAAAATACCAAAATTTTTTTTTTTTGGAGATCTTGACGAAATTTCGTACGATTTTTCGAGTTGTGCTAATTTTGAGTTATGTTTTTATTTTCGATATAGTTATGACGATACCATTTACCACTTCGGCGATCCATGACCCATAATCTTGTTTTCTCTATTTTTGGTGTAGTAAATACTAAAATATTATTTAACATTTCGGCGATCTATGAATCTTCAAAACTTCTCGGAGATACATTAAATTAAACATAAGTAATATAGTTTTTTGTATATTTTGACGAAATTACAGTCATCACGATATTATTTACCGATTCGGTGATTCATGACCCTTGATCTTTCATTTTATAAATTTCTCAGAGACACATTAAATTAAACATAAAATTTGAAAATACACCCGACATGACACCACCCAACATGACACCACTCAACATGACACCACCCAACATGACTCCATCCGACATGACACCACCCGACATGACACCACCCAACATGACACCACCTGACATGACACCACCCGGCATGACACCACCCAACATGACACCACCCGACATGACACCACCCGACATGACACCACCTGACATGACACCACCCAACATGGCACCACCGGACATGACACCACCCGACATGACACCACCCAACATGACACCACCCGACATGACACCACCCGACATGACACCACCCAACATGACACCAGCCAACATGACACCACCTGACATGACACCAACCAACATGACACCATCCGACATGACACCACCCAACATGACACCACCTCACATGACACCACCTCACATGACACCACCCGGCATGACACCACCCGACATGGCACCACCAGATAGGACACCACCCAACATGACACCACCCGACATGACACCACCCGACAGGACACCACCCAACATGACACCAGCCAATATGACACCACCCAACATGACACCACCCAACATGACACCACCCGACATGACACCAACCAACATGATACCATCCGACATGACACCACCCAACATGACACCACCTCACATGACACCACCCGGCATGACACCACCAGATATGACACCACCCAACATGACACCACCCGACATGACACCACCCAACATGACACCACCCGACATGACACCACCCGACATGACACCAGCCAACATGACACCACTCGACATGACACCAACCAACATGACACCACCCGACATGACACCACCCGACACGACACCACCCAACATGACACCACCCTACATGACACCACCCAACATGACACCACCCGACATGACACCACCCAACATGACACCACACAACATGACACCACCCGACATGAAACCACCCAACATGACACCACCCAACATGACACCACCCAACATGACACCACCTGACATGACACCACCCAGCATGACACCACCTGACATGGCACCACCCAAAATGACACCACCCAACATGACACCACCCAACATGGCACCACTCAACATGACACCACCCAACATGACACCACCCAACATGACACCACCCAACATGACACCACTCAACATGACACAACCCAACATGACACCACCCAACTTGACAACACCCGATATGACACCACCAGACATGACACCACCCAGCATGACACCACCCAGCATGACACCAATCAACATGACTCCACTCAATATGACACCACCCAACATGTGTAAATAAATAAATTTATGTATAATAATTTATCCGATAAAAAACATAAATATAAAAAAGGGGAGGTATCGGGGAGATACTTTATATAGTAGTTGCTCCTTAAAAAAGTATGATATCCTAATTAAAGAACCGAGCTATTTATAAAGTATATTGCGAAAACTAAAATGTAAGAATTTTAGTGCAAAGTATTATTATTATTATTATTTTATTATTATTATTATTCTTGATTTTATTTTACATTTGCATATAAAATAACATATGTTGAATACAATTGGTTCAACATTTAATTATTTAAAGATTCATCATATTTGCCCAAGGCTTTTAACCCCATTTTTATTGCCCAATTGCACTCATTATTATATAATTTAATTTTTTTTTTTAAATAAAATGAGTGAATGTACTTATGTACGCGTATTAGAAGTTGAAATTTGGCGTAATGAACTGTTTTAAAATGATATCTATGTATATTTTGTACCTACAAATGTATGATGTCACTAGATAGAATTTGTAAATGGCATCTGTTAACTATTATTGGTACTAGAATGAACTTATATAAAATGTTAAAAGCCTAACTTAACCGGTATGTATATAATACATGCAAAGGTATAGTTAGTTTTGTCCCGACTTTTTAATGGTTGAAAATATCGACCTCATAAAAAAAAGGTTGGTATGCGTGTTCATAAATTGATATAATTAATCAATTTCCGTCCGTCCATCCGTAGACACGATTATTCAAAAACGAAAAGGATAACGAGCTAAAATTTTGTTTGCATTCTACAGTTAAAAAGTAAAAGCTAAATAGTCAAGTTCGTGAATGGGTAGAAAATATCCATCTTCGAGTTTTGAAAAAATATTTTAAGAAAAATGTCCTTCTTAAACTTCATTTTGTAAAAATTAACAACTTTTAATTAAAACTTTTTTCTCAGAAATTTGGGAGAACCGAAAAATCGTGTATAGCTGCGCACGTTATTGTGAACAACCACAAAATTGACAAATCGAATTTAAAACTACTGAAATCGGTACAAAACCCCACAGAATTAGATGCATTCGAAAGTATCTATATACATACATTGAGAAAACAGTACATGAATTTAGACAATGGCCCAATTCCAAATTCTGATTTGATAAAATTAAACCATTTTCAAAAAATATAATACCTGAATATCAAGGATAGCTTCGTTACCCTCACTTTAGTAGGATACCGTCAATAAATAGGTTGGGTTCTTCACACACCTAATCCTTTAGTCAGTCAACTCAAATAATCCTCAGGTCAGATCATACCGTCAGTCAAATCATATAAAAGACATAATTTTTTTAATATAATTGTGAGACACGCACCAAATAAGCAACAAGCAATATATCTCTGAAGCCATATCCCAGAGATAGTTACGATTAGCTAATTTATACTGATGATGACTACATTGTAGTCGAAATACGTATTTATAAAATACAAATAAATGTTCTAGGAATTGGAGGTGAAATTTGAAATGTAACTAAAAACATACTTTGCCAAGTGTAGTTCAAGGGCCAAGGACTTTTTCTAAATCCTGACAAGTGTTTAACTCACATATGTAAAATAAGCTTTTAGAGAATTTACACGTAAATGTATCGATGTAAATGTTTGTAACTAATTTGCGGTATATACAAACTGTACACATCTGTATATTTATTTAATGGTTTTGTTAGAATGGCCTTTAAACTAATATTTAATGACTACTTGCGTATTCTATTTGTTGATTGAACACATTTCTCTTGCAATCAAAATGTCGTATTTGATTTTATCTCTAAAATCGAATTTCTATTTACATAACTGTGAAAATATCAATTAAGATTTATCATTAGTGTAAATTTATCAGAAACTAAAATGGATTCAAAATTAAATGATTATTTTCAAATTGAATTTCAATTTTAACTAATTCCTGTTTTTTTCTGGTGATTTTATAGGTTTTGGATGGTGGATTTATTCGGATAAGAATAGGTAAGTTTTTTATTTTGGCAGTGTTACCAAATTTTTTAAAAAGAAAGCGAATTGATTAACCCCAGTCGAACTTTGTACGTCATATCGTATATAAGTGATTTATAAGCTCTACAACTCTAGCAAATAATAGATGGTACTAAGGAAATATGTTAAGGACGTTCAAACGTGATATTTTATGCAATCTTTGGTCTTTTATATTTTACAAGTTTAAACATTATTTTGCGTCAATGAAAATCTTACATATCTTGGCTGGGGATTGAAGCCAAGACCACTGACATCCAGACTAGTTTTTCTAAAATTATACCAAATGTTTAGGCATATTACTTAAAATGTCAAATTAAGTAAACGCTACTCACATCCGTTAGTTTAACATAACCGAAAACATACTAACAATGGGTGGATAGAAACCAAAAGTTTACAAAAAACAGTTAAGGGTAAGTTTAAACCTCTAATATTTTGTGAAAATTTTCTCCTATGCGCGTTGAGCGCCTAGAATTTCGTATAGAATAATGGAAGTAACGCGCGCACAATGTCAGCAAATTTGAATAGGTTGTATTAAATAGATGTGTGTATAAGAAAGATGCTACATCATTTATGCTCTATGCAGATGGACGTAATACAAAATTAATATGTCAACTCTTCAAAAAATAAATCTTAAATGTTTTCTTTATTATATTCAACATAAATATTTGTTTTATTATTTAATTAAAATTTTATCAACCGTATTCACCAACTTCCATTATTCCCCTTATCATTTGAAGACCTTTAGCATGCATATTATCCTTTATAGTTTAAGACGCTAAGGAAGTTTATCTAATAATGTGCGTTTATAAGGTCACAAACCCATTTTTTTTGCCTTCCTTGCATGACCAATCAATGAGAGTTTATTATTTGTAAATACAAACTTTAATTCATATCTTCAGTATGCATATTATCCCATACCTTTTAAGACGTCAAAGAAGTATACCTGCGAATGTGCGTTTATAAAAAGACACACACCCACTTTTGTTTGCCTCCTTTGCGTGGTCTATCAATGAGAGTTTATTATTTATAAATACAAACTTTAATTCATTTTAAAATGCATCTCGATAACAATCCAATATACTAATTGAAAATCATCCCGCGTTTTTGTTCGAACATGGAATCGGTATCAAACATGTATAAATACATTGAGTTAGGTGTAGTACTGCTAGCTAGCTGTTTGTAGGTATATATAGAGTCAATTAAATAATGCATACCAGTGCGTAAATTTACCTCAGAATTAAATTGAAATACATTTATTTTCTGTGATATGATTACAGATGTATATTGATATTGAAAAATTCTGTATCTATTTATACGCTATATGTATACTCTGTGTACATGCATACAGAGATACGTGTACTCTATAAGGGTATATATATGTCGCAGATGGATTGTCGAATCCGCTGTTTTACAAAACCGCTAGTTGTTTTATAAAACAACTCCGTTAAGTAAAACAACTGAACGACGTTTAGCGGTTTTACATAATTACTGAACTTTAACACGTAATATTGTTTAAACGTTTTGCATTTATCATTGCAGCGGGTCAACGATTAGACGTTTTGTACTACTATTTATATTACCTAGCAATTCCATATTGTTTAACTCTTAAATTCATAGCTAAAATAAATAAGGTAACTATTACAATCGAGTACTACAATCTTTCACTTTATCGGTCATACCCCGAGTTGGTCGGGTTTGCGTGTTTTTGGGCCCCGCACTAAAATGCGTTCTATATATTTGTGATATAGTGTCCAAAATTATTGAAATAAAATACGGTAACTATTACATCCGAGTACTATAAATTTTCACTTCATCGGTCATACCCCGAGTTGGTCGGGTTTTGCGTGTTTTTGGGCCCCGCACTAAAATGCGTTCTATATATTTCCCTATATCAAAACGCTCTTTGTGACTACAGATAAGCTATTTTGCATTACGTCTACACGTGGGTAGCAGTTGTGTAAAACGTATCGCAATGACAATCCAGCTAAATGTCGTTCAATTGTTTTACATAACGGAGTTGTTTTATAAAACAACTAACGGTTTTGTAAAACAGCGGATTCGACAATCCATTTGCGACATATATACAATATTGACATAATATATTCAATACACATAGCATAGCATATATGAGATATATGTTTATATACAATGTTTTGGTTTTACAAACTAACAAACAATTTATTAATACACTGAATAAGTTGCACGGATAATACAGTTCAACTTCGTTATAAACAAAAACACAAAAACTATAACATAACAGCTGTATACCAAATTCAATCTAATGTACAGTTACGAAGACAAAGGTATGAAAGGACAAGAGTATACTTTATAGATTCACAACTCACTGACTTATTAATTAATATTAATATATTAATTAATTCATAGACAAAATTAATTCATCCACCATTTAGAATCCTGGATCTTTGGATATCGCGTGCCATAAAAATTTATTAGAATAATGAGATAATAGTTCAAAGTAATCATGTCAGTAATATGAAAAGATCTACTCTTAAAGCTAACGCAGTGGACAATATATCCAGAGATCCCGGAATCGATCCGAATTAATTTTTTCATAATACCATATTTTATTAATACAACATTTTTGTTTATCTACAAAACATATTGGAGGGTTCTTTAAGAAATGAGGTTCTTTAAGAATATTATAGTTGCTCCTCTTATTTATAATTTTTTATATTCAAAAGGAATACACCTGATTATTATTCATGTACACGGATAGAAGTAATTCCTTGCAGTCAGAATTAAACTATCAATATCTGACTCTCATATACAGGAAAGATAATATATAATTGGTATAAGAAAATATGTATCTTGACATCTATAGTTTTGACTTGAGAAAATTATCTTAACTAAAGATAAACTGACTCTTGAATCAAGAATCTCGAAATTCTTAAAATGAAATAATGATATCTTTGGACCAAGATGCTAAAATTTCGGACCAAAATAAACATTTGTTTATTCAGTTTTTTTTATTTATTTTTAATAAGATACTTTTTAGCGAATTTTCTGAATGGAAATAGAGCTATTGGTCTCGTACCGACTTCAAAATTTTGAAAAAATTTTTGCAAATGTTCATCGATCCTATCTACGAAAATCACCATCTGTTAAATTTATATATATATATATATATATATATCTATGGACATATACTATTGTGACCACTCGTTAAAATTGTGACCACTCGAGTGATTACAGACACATGTATATATATATATATATATATATATATATATATATATACATGTGTCTGTAATCACTCGAGTGGTCACAATTTTGATCTGATTGGAATGAAATTTGGTATTTGAGGCCCTTTTGGTATTCAAAAGGTCAAGTTCGTTAAAGTGTAAAATCGAACAAGGGGAAAGGGGGGTTTAGACAGAGGGGGAAACACAAAATTTATCATATCTTCCTTAATATTCGAAAAATTTATAAGAAGTAAAGTTGTAGGTACTAAATTTTACTGTAATTTTGTTTCTTATCATTTTTTCTGTTACCCTAATATTTACAGAAATATTAACGGCTTAAGATTGCAAATTAAATTCCTCAATATCTCTGTACACATTAGACTTTGAGCAAAAATGATAAGGTGATGAATTGTAGCAAATATGATTTTCTACAACTTTATTCCTTACGCATTTTTCGATTGTTCTAATATTAAGAGAGATATTTTATATTTTGTGATTTCTTCTTTCTTTATTTCCCCTTGACGTATGTCATTTATTAATAAAATTGGCCTTGCAAATACTAAAATCATATCAGAACGACATTTCATTTTGATTAATCTAAAATTAAAATGACTGCTAGAGAGTGATTTATGTATTCTAAGGAAATTCGCTAAGTTGAAGCAGCTCCTGTGTAACGAATTTTTTTTAAATAAGAATACTTTTTTTAGATAAGAATTTCATTTGCTTGACTAAGGAATATAAAAGTACTTGGCCAAGAAAGACTCTCTTAGGCAATTCCATTAAACAAAAATTTATACACCGTTTAATATCAGTTTCTTCTCTCAACTAAACACATGTTTAGTTCCACTGCGTAGTCTTGAATGAAAACAAGGGTTTCTTTATTGAAGCAAATATTATGAAGAAAATATATTTTCTTTAGGAAAGAAATTCCTTCCATCAGTGTACTTATCTTTAATTTGTCTGATTATAAATTTATACCTGTCGTTTGGATTCCCACAGAATAATGAGGTATCAAAAATAGTTTTGCAAGGGTTATGAATAGAGCGTGTGATCTAGAGAAGGAACAACGTTTACGTTATATTCGAAAACCAAATGGATTCGGCAAAATATGTATAAATGTGTCTGTATACACTTACTTCTATCAGTGTAGCGTTCTATTTTTCAAAAGTTTAGTAGTGATTTGTGCCTTATTCATTATATATTTATAATGAACAATTTTTATCCGATGCATTTTGATGAAAACCGAATGAAAAAGGCACAAATCCATGATAAAATAGTGTTTTAGAAAACACTACTTTAGTAACTAAATCCTTTAAAAATAATTACTCTTAAGTAAAATTATTTTAAATTTATACGAGTATGAGAGATAATCTTCTTAGATAAATCTTTTTCTACTTCATAAATATTTTCGACTCCTCTTCGTATTTTCCGAATTAATTATTCGGAGTCTTATATATATATATTAAAATTCGTTTGATGTTTGAATGAAGTTGAACTAAGCGAGCGACATAGTTTGTAGTATAGGATGTCGCATAAGTAACGATATGATTTATTTAGTGAATAAATTTTTTGTTTACGTATTTTTTTTTCAGAATTAACTTTGAAAAACTTGGGAAATTTATGATGGAAAGACTCATCACAGAACAAAGAACCAAAGTTATTTAAAGTCAGCATTCGATTATTCATATTTTATTTTAAAGTCAGCATTCGATTATTCATATTTTTTTCATGTACCAAATGCACCTAGCGCTCCAACAATTTACCGATTGGTTCAGCGTTTTCGGCAACATGGGACTGTTTGTGATCTTCCGCGTGCTGGGAGACCTCGTGCAGTTCGAAATGATATGAACATTGCTCGGCTGCAAGCAAGTGTTGAGAAAACCCCGAAACTTTCACCAGGCAACGTTCTCAGCAGTTGGTGATGTCTAGGCGGTCTATGCAAATAATTTTACTTACGTTACACCTTTTCCCATATAAGATTCAAATGGTTCACGAGTTAAAACCAAATGATGCACAAATACGTATTCATTAAATAAATCATAACGTTACTTATGCGCCACCCTGTACAATACAATAGAAGTGTTCATTCGTTCTCTCATTCAGAATTATTATGCACAGCACCATCAACGCCAGAAGTCGAGCTAAATTTAAAAATTTTATAATTGATTTGTGTCTTTTTTTTTTGTGATTTTGGAAAAATTTTTCAAATAAAAGTTGTTAGTATATTTATAATAAACAATTTTTATCCGAAACATTTTTTCGAACGCCGAATAAATAAGACCCAAAACAAATGTTTCAATTTTTAAATTTTATCAACGACTTTTGTCGTTGACTGTACATTCATTTGTGATGCAAAATATTATGTATGTATATTATTATTATGCAAATATTTTTATATCTATTTACATAAAATAGACTTAGTTGTCTGTCGATTAAGTATGTTCATGTTTTTGATACGCATTGATTTATTTATGAATGCTGATTCATCAATATATTTATATTCATATATTACACGTTATTGGTAACTACATATACCGTTTGTGTTGGAAAGCTTTTCCAATAGACAATCAATGTTAAATATTATTTATTACTGCCTGGCCGTGTGGTTACTGTGAGAAGTCAGTCAGTCACTCTTAAATGACAAACAAACAACCATACGCATACAGTATATTTATACACTATCCAGATGTTTGTATGTATGTGTATTGTATAGTTTTATAGTTAATATTTCATTTATTTATTTAACATTGATTCCCTATTAGAAATGCTGTTGAAAACAGACTGTATATTCACATTACATACACATTTAACCATAATATATAACATATATGCTATTAGTTTATGAAAAATATGATGATCTAGACTTAAGGTAGTTCCAGACGCGCAACCAGCCATCAAAAAAGGTTGTGGTCATAGCCACCCAAAAATCGGCCAAGTGCGAGCCGGAGTATGAACTCGCTCATTATCGATATAGTGCATTCCTACAAAGGAGATGTTTACAAAATGTATGACGCCCTGATTTTGTACAGGGTATAGTTCCACTTGGGCAAAGCCATGGTGCGAACACTTGTAAATTAATAAACCTGTAAAATGTTAGTTTGTACGCTCACGAAAATTACAGAAGTAAATGTGTGTTTGTTTGCACATCACAGTGTCACATTTAGACTCTAAACTACTGAACCGATTTTGATGAAATTTTTACAACTTCAAAGGATATCAAATGAAATTAAACGCTAGTATACATTTTACTTTAATAATTTTATTAAGCTGCTTACTTAAATTACAAATTCAAGCTTACGTTTCTTTTTCGCGAAAACGTTGATCATTTCATCGATATCCTGGTTCACATCTTTGTATATATTTAGTAGAGCTATAGCCCGGATAATCTTTCCTGGGCTGTTGTATATGTGCATGCAACACACGCTCACTTCTAAATGAGCAGACGACTATGTACATTTGTAGATGACGCTGTTACGCTTTTTCCTTACATGGTGATTTGCCATACTCTAGTAAACAATTCACAACGAATTTGACAAATCGAACTTTTAAAAACATGTCTGCAGTATTGAATGTCTAAGTACAAATAAAACCTATTTTGACAAATTGGAAACCCGACTTCAAAAATCAAATATTCTATAACAAAAAATGCACTAAAAAGTAAAAAAATAATTGCATATTCTTGTGCCAATTTTAGTTCACCTAAGCAAACATTTTTAAATATATATGTACAATTATTGTTATTTTTGAAGTTGGCTTTTTAGTAAAATAAGGATTTTCCTCGATTTCCCGGAGGTCCCCTCATCAGAATGCGATTTGGTGCCATGAGACCAATGGGAAACCAACCCCTTTACAACAAAAAACAAAAAATTCAAAATCGGTTCATAAATGACGGAGTTCTGAGGTGACACACATTAAAAAAAAAAATTCTGACGAATTGAGAACCATCCTCCTTTTTGACGACGGGTTACTTAGACATTGTTACTTGATTACAACACCCAAAAAAAAAATTTCATAATAAAAATAATATAAGACACGTGTCTTAGAAAACTTCAAATAAATATTAAAAAGTTATATGCACGATTTTCATACTATACCACGCCTAAAAAAATACTTAAATTAATGGTTAAAGTAGGTCCAGCACTGTCTTGTATAATCAGGACAAAAAACCGGCTTGCTTTTATTATAGAACAAATACAAATACACACAGAGATAGATAGTTTGTAGAGGCTGCCCTGGACGGGCTACACTTCGTCCATAAGGTCCATTGTGATTCCTAAGGATGCGAGTGGAGTGGAAGGAATTTTTGTGTGTAGACTAGGAATTGGTAGGATATGCGGCTGCAGCCGACTATGATAGGAACTATGCCAATATTCGTCTGGAGTTCGTGAAGGAAACTGCAGAAAACCTTCTCAAGCATAGCCGGTTATTTCGTTCTTGTCCATATGCCGACAATTTAGTCAATTAACCGCCCCCTTTTTTTCTTAATAATTGAAAAACTGCCGATGTCGGGATTTGAACCCATAACCTCCCAGTTTCCAAGTAGGCATAATACTGCGCAGACAAAACGCCTTAGACCGCTCGGCCATTTGAACTGGTGACGTACATACATATATTTATTTACAAATTAATGTAATTTGGAAATAAATAAAAATTTTAAACTATTATATTTTGAAAACAAAACGGTAAAACGGTAATTTAAAAAAAAAAATGTATTTAATAAATATTTATCTTTACTATCCTAGTATTTCTTAAATTCTATCGAGTATTTTTTTTAATACAACAGATAAAAGTTGAGCGGGTATGAAGTTGAATATGCTTCTAATGATGAGATAATGATTACTTTGTTATTATCTCGCGTTCTAAACGGTCAATAATTCTGAAACTTCGGAATTTATTAGAAAAAGTTACTTTTAGCCTGTAAAAAACCAAATCTGCCGAAAAGTGATTTTATGCTGGAACAACCTTAAAGCATGCTTGATGTTCATTATATTATTATTATTATTATATTTTTTTGTTAGATCACCATGTAACTATTTTACTAGTTACAGTTTTTTTTTTTTTTTTTTTGGTGTGTTGTGTAAATATTAAAATAGATATATAATGAGTTGAAAACAATATATAATTATTATGTTTTAAATATGTTTTGTATTAACCATTTGAATATTATAATATATTATGTGTTATTTTATTTTTATTATTCTACAGTTTCATGTTGCACTAATTTTAAAAATAAACATGCCTTTTTTTAGTGAAAGTATACGATTTCGGTTTCGGAAATAAATATATTGGAAAAATATAATCTAAAAAAAACACAAAAACAAGTGAAAGAACATCTAACTGAGTAAATTGCTTAAATACCCGGCATATACTGAATTTATGAAAAAAAGTTTCAAACAAAAGTTGTTTATTTAAAAAAAAAAAGAAGACATTTTTTGTCTTTAAATCTCTTGCGGTTTCAAAGATACATAATTTTTCTGTTTTTGTACAAGCATGGTCCGATTTTGCCCATTGAACATACATTTTAGTTTTAGAATACACATATTAAATTTCAGGTCCCTATCTAGAAGAACTTAGATGGATTGTAGAGGTTGCCCTGGAGGGGCTACATTTCCACCATAAGTTCCATTGTGATGCCTAAGGATGTGAATGGAGTGGAAGGAATTTTTGTGTATAGACTAGGAATCGGTAGGATATGCGGCTGCAGCCGACTATGATAGGAACTATGTGAATGTTCATCTGGAGTTCGTGCAGGAAACTGCAGAAAACCTTCTCAAGCATAGCCGGTTATTTCGTTCTTGTCCATACACCGAGAGTTTAGTCAATTAACCGCCCCTTTTTTTCCTTAATAATTGACAAACTGCCGATTTCGGGATTCGAACCCATAACCTCCCAGTTTCCAAGTAGGCATACTGCGCAGACATAACGCCTCAGACCGCTCGGCCACTTGGACTGGTTAGAAGAACTTGATCTTACTTTTAAATTCTAGAACACATATTTTGTATGTCCCCTTCTTATGTCATCAACACCATCTTAGTTTATGATATGTTTTAGTATGGTAAAATACACCTACCATTAAAAATTTTATTTTTTACTAATTAATCGACTGTTTTCCCTGGTCTATAAAACGTGTGCTAACTATACTTGACACAATGTCGTATGAAATCAATAATATTATTTCAATAATGTATTGTTTTTTTTTTTTTTTTGTTCTTCAGAAAATATTCCATTATTAATTTGATTAATATTTAATCTGACATAAAGACAAAAACTTGTATTAATATTTCATGTTCCTAATCAAATATTTACTAGCATAAAAAAAAGTGTCCTTATGTATGTCATGTCATCAGAACTATTCATTTTGTTTTTCTATCCTACCATATAGAATACTAGACGTGTTTTGTTCTGATTGTGTCTAAGTACACCTGTCAATCAATCAATCACACGTATTGATTTTATCCTGTTGTGAAGTGAATTGGAATTTGTTCTTTATTGGTCTCCCATGATGCTCCAGATAATTTTAAAGAACATTATTTGAAAACAATGTTATTAGCTTTAAGCTAGAAATATCAAATGAGTACTATCTTTAATCAAATTTATTTAGGATTTTAAAAAAGTTGTAAAGTATATCATTAATCTTGCAACGGTTTATAACCTTTTTTTTATTTGTCCTAAATATTTTAAAAGTACTGATTGTAAAATATCAGGAAATGGAAATTTGAAATTGATTTGACTTAATTTGACAGATCTGATAATAAATTATGTTTTGTGACATTCACAGTGTATATGTATGTGTATATTTTTTTACTGTGCGCTGTCGCCAGTTTTCAAAATATGGTGTCAAAAATAAACCTACAAAACAGTTTTAATTTTATTAAATAATTAATTCAAACGTTCGTCAACACCATTAATGAAAATACTGTTAATACTGTAATAATATTTAAAAACGAAATTAAAATCCGACAACTATCAAGGAAGCTATAAGCTTTTAAAGATTATTATCTGTCTCTTCTTGCAAAAATACTAAAAACGGAGTTTTACGTGTATTTTAAAAGGTGAAAGTGTAATATGACGTCACATAACATATCAAGAGGGCTATCACCCTCTTTGTCTAATCGGGAATTTCAATCATTCATATCTCGCTTATTTTTAAAGTTATTTAAAAAGTAATTTTACCTTGATATTTGTCAATTTAAAAAGTAAACATGCATATTTCCTATTATTATATAAACTGTATATTTCAAAGAATATTTATAAACATTATTTATTATGGTGCCAACTTTAATAATTAAGAATATTATAATTTTAAGTGCAAAATAATTCTGTTCTCAATAAGACGCTGTGTTAAAAGTTTGATTTTTAATCGCCAATTACTCTTTGAAATGATCGTCAACAGGTTTTATATTTTTGAGGTTGGATAACTACATAATTGAGCTATTCAATTCACTAAAAAAAATTTTGTATCTACTATCAAGCCTCATGTATGAACGTCCTTAAGACTGTTGTATGAAAAATTTATTGACAGAAATTTTTGAAGTCGATTTGAGTCGAATCTTAAGAACGTTAATTTTGAAAGCAATTTTGAAAGTTGCTCTTTTTGTTTGTTGCCCATAAAATGGTAGTTTTCCTTTCCCATACTGTCGGAATAAAGCATGTCTTATGTAAAGCTATACAAACACGAAGATATAAAATTGTACGTATGCAAGGCTAACAATAGGGAAATTTTTTATCAAATTTTAATAACTATAGCAGAAGAAAAAACCATTCTTCAAGTGGTTTAATAATATACAAAAAAGTATCACAGCTTCCTTATAAGAAGGACACATGCCTAAATCATTGAATATTTATTGCATAGAATAATATATAGAGATATATCGTAAACTTACCTAGATATATCGTAAATTTAACAATTGAAGAATTCCTAGTGTTCCGCTCAAGAAACGGATGACAGTTGATGGACGTATCTTTTTCCTTACAACCATAGTTGATGCGAATCAGTGCGATGTGTTTCATATTGCAAAGTTTAGTTTCAAAAAAATAATTCTAAAATTATGAAAATTTGATTCATTTCGTTTGAAGAATTTCTTTATGCCGCGGCAGAGTGGTTGATGATTTGTGTGCCGCCAAATTTTCGAAATGTATACAGTAAAGTATTAACCAACATAAAAACGAAAAAAAGATCGAGACTGTTAAATGTAGAAGACGATATGAGAGTAGCATTGTCATTTTTACGACCAAATATAAATGAAATTATCAAAAAAACATCAAGCTCAAATTTGTCATTAAAAGTATTCTTATTATTAACTTGTAATGAATCCGTTAATAAACGTACTGTTGTTTTTGTAGTACATATTATTTTATTTTACATTCAAAATTATTATCATAAACTATTTTACACAGTGTATTATAGGTAAGTAAACAATTTTTAATTTATCTTTTTCTTTGTGTGAGGTCAAATTTTTAAATCGTTAAAAGTGTGCCGGGACAAAAAAAAATTGAGAATCACACCTTAGATAGTAACCTTAGATTTTTCGATTTTATGCGTGTTTTTTTAACAATTCATAATTTTGAATGAAGTTACATTTACAACGTAAATTGGACCCAAAAAAATCCACAAACATTGATTTTCATCCTGAAAAAATAAACAAAACTTAGGGGAAAATATTTAAAGAAAGTTTTTTCTTTCAATAAAAATAAGTATTTTCTGTATAAAATATCTTAGGTACACTCACGTTCGCATATAGACCATACATATATACTACATTCTTCGGTAAAGCTACTCTCATCCATACCGTAGCAGATCATCTATCTATTCTCCTATCAGGGTTTCACAAAATGTGTACCGGGGAATAGCAATGTTCAGCAATACCAATGTGATGAATGTAAAAATAAATATTAATTCGGCGATCATCAGTATCATCCGTGGTGTAACGGTAGCCAACTTGGCTGGAAACCCAAATGTCCCGGGTTCGATACCTGATTAATTTAATTCGATACCTAGTTAATTTTTTCATATCAATATTTAATTAAAAAGTCGATGCAATGTTTGTCTATATAGTATATACTTGTTCTTTCATACTATGTCTTTGTGATCTTAATGGAAATGAACATTAGTCTTGTATTGTGACGCTTAAGTATACTCCCATTTAATAAAATTAAACCAACCTGAAATGTTAATTTTCTTACATTTCATAAAACTCCTCACTTTTGTAACTCTCTGTATTTTATTTATTTATAAACAAAGATAAGTAGTATATTTTTAAAATGTGAAAAAAGAAATGGAAGTTTTATATTTTTTATTTATATAAACAAGCCAGTAATAGAGTAAGAATATATAATGTAAATACATGTTAAGTGTTATATCTCCCTTTAACGTATAAAAATAAAATAAAATGTTGTATCTGTCGAAAACATTTACTACAAGAATAATCAAAATTGTGAGAGACTAATTCGGTTCAGGTCAGTTCAATTTTATTGAACGGGAGTGTATACATAAATAATAATATGTTAATGACTTCAAGTTGTCAATGAAAAAATGTACACAATCATCAGTATAATCCGTGGTGTAACAGTATCTCACGGAGCTAGAATTTTAGAGGTCCAGAGTTCGATACTTTTTTCATATCAATAATTTAATTATAAATATTTTTCATTCAAAATAAAATAGATGTTTTCGTTAAAATTTTAAATTTCTCAAAGTATTCTATCAGTAAAACAGTTTGGGCATCCCTTCCCTGTAGGTATATCTATTGTCAAACATTTTTCTATACAAAGTAAATGAAATGATATTCTATATCGAACGTGAGTGGTGGTGTGTCGGTTGATTCGAGGTATGGCACAACAGATAAATAACACAAATACCTAACAACTTTTCTGTCTTAACATGTTCAACATTTCGATGTTTACATAAAATTGCTGCTCCATAGTGGAGTGTGAATGTATGTAGTGTTCTATATATTATATTACGTATGTAGGTACCATATGTTTATGGAATATTGGATTTTCAATATCATGCCAATAATCAGAATTATAAGGTCCTGAACAAAGTATCAGAACAAAACATTATTTATCTTTCTAAAATGGATTTATGTTTACTTGACGATTTAAGACATAGTTATTTAAATAATATCAATCATCGTCAGTAGGTAATTTCTATAAAACCCATAAAAAAATAAAAATAAGCAAAAAAAAAAACCGTCAATACGTAGGAGCTTCGTAGACGAAGCGAGTTATCTAAGAAAAAATAAATCAAATCAATTTACTTTATTAATTATAATATTCATTATTAAACTTTATTAAACTTTTTTGTTTGTTTTATGCAGCTCTACACCGTGGTATAGTTTTCTTGAATGAATTTCAGAACATCCCTGTCTATCAATTTGTAAAAACGATATATCGACTTTTATTGAACACGCGGTATATCAATTTTATAGTATATACTTTGAAATTTCAGTTATTTTTGAATGGAGTAAAAATGATTTTTTTTTTAAATGTAGGTACTTCAAAAGTGTTCGTTCACCTTTGTATTGAGGAAAAAAGAATATATATATATGGTGTAGGTATTTTTTATTATATGCCGTTTTTATATTTTTATAAAATATTTGAATTTGATAATATTTTCGCATCCTTTAAAAATATATGTTCAAATTTAATTTAAAATTTACAATGTATGTATATATCCAGTTTGTTGACTATTGTTACAAACTTCCTATGTGCTTTTTTTAATTTATTTTATTTTTTTTATATTACAGCAATTTAATATGCTCAATAAAAAATTCCTTTTCATATATCGATCAGCTCAATGATACCATAATCTAGAGAACGGGAAGTGTGACAGATCGAGTTTAAGGGGTTTTTGTCTGTTATTGTATTATCATTAAAATTGGATACAGTTACAAAGTTTAGATGTAGAAGAAAATCGTTTGTCTAGTTTTCCTATCAAATGTATATATATGTATATATATATATATATATGTATATATATAATGTTCTGAAATTTATTCAGGAAAACTATACCACGCTGTAGAGCTACAAAAAAAGTTCTATAAAGTTTTTCGATTTGACGCTTAGTTTTTGAAATATAATCAATTAAACATTAATAAATTCAATCAATCACAGAGCGCATAGTGTAAGGAGGCGTATAGGCGTGGCCTCAGCAGTAGAGCGGGGCGTTGTTTATAAATTGGCATCACTCTTAGCCGCTCTAAACCACCTTGGTTTTGCTATGTATGTACCAAAGTACATAAATACCGATTTTTAAAGGCCGGACGCAATAAATAAAAAGATAATTAACAATAAATACTCAAAAAATGTGAGTATACGTACACTATGCGCTCTGTGATTGGTTGAAATTATCAATGTTTAAATTGATTAGATTCAAAAATAAGCGTCAAATCGAAAATCGTTATGGAATTTTTTGTTTGTTTTTTGCAATTCTACACCGTGGTATAGTTTTCTTGGATGAATTTCAGAACAGCCAACACATATATATAATATGTATGCTATATATCAATATATATATATATATATATATATATATATATTGATATATATATATATATATATATATATATATATATATATATATATATGAAAATTTATTTATAATATAATGGAAAACATTGACCATATTTATATTATACATTTAATATTATTAGGTAAATAACTCTATGTATATCGGCGTGTTATTATAATTGGCGGTTATTGACTGTATATATACATATATAATATATATAAATATATATATATATATATATATATATATATATATATATATATATATATATATATATATATATATATATATATATATATATATATAATAACACGCCGATATACATAGTTATTTACCTAATAATATTAAATGTATAAAATGAATATGGTCAATGTTTTCCATTATATTTTAACAAAATTTTCATATATATATATATATATATATATATATATTATTTAAACACAATGATACCCTTAGGATAAATTTATACTGTGAAATATTTGTGTACATATATATAGGGTTTCTCAAAAAGTCTGAAAACGTTCGAATAACTCGCTTAAAAAAGACACTTTTGAAAAACGAAACATAACATCTTCAATATTTAAAAAAAATTTCAATTCAATGATACCATACTCGACCAACTTTGGGAATTTAAGACTCCCATTTTACAACTAAGTTTTACGGTATATACTTTAAAAACCCAATTTGATTTTCAAAAGACCATTAGAAGTCACAGTACAAATTTTTCGAAAAAAATATGCAAGTTAAAAAAAATGCATATCATGTTTTCTGGACAACCCTGTATATCGACTGTAGCTATTTGAACGCGAACAATTTGAATACAATTAAAATCTGATGATTATATTTGTAATAATTAATAACTATATCTTCTATATTTATTTGATTGAAATCTCATGTAGCCTGTGGTTCAAACTATATAATTTAAATACAAAATGTACTACAAAAAAACATTTATATAATGAATTTGATCGATGTGAATTATATGAATTTAATGATATAAACGAATGTTTTTATATAATAGACATGAAGATTATTAATTAACTGTTTTGTTTTCATTTTCATATCAAGACAAAAATTGTATATTTTTATACTTGGTTGCATCTCAAAGCTTCTATTTCTAATCTCAGTTCTACAGTTTCTAATTCTGTAGATGAAGAATATATTCTCCAAATGCTTTTCCAGTTAATTGCAATATTCTATTTTTCTTGCTTCTAGAAATTCATTAATTTGAAAATTATCGACTTCGGTACAATGTATTAAAATTTTATATATCGTCACCATCACTGATTTTCAATACTTTTTTAATGGTTCAAAACTACACGTCAGAAGACTTTGTTTATATTTTAAACTTAAGTATGTACGAGCACTGAAGTTTCAAAAAGATTAAGGCTTGATTTTTTGTTTAGATCTAGTTGAATGCATATAAATCAATTATAAAAGTTTCAGAGGGGGGGGGGGGGGGAGAGTCTTGAATTAATTATTTAATGTTAAAGAAATGTAATGCATTTTATGGAGAAACCCATATTTTGAATTGTTGAAAAAGAAATTGAATTCTCGTTTTTTTTTAAGCAATAAAATCAGGTTTTTTTTTGTTTCATAAAAACTTGTGTTTAATTTAATTTTTTTCTTTTCTTTAAATAAAACGTGCGTGTCATTTCAATTACAAAATATTTAGTAAACTTTTTACTAATATATTTTTGTTTGTTTAAGTTGACTATCTGAATCATTTGCAGGTTCGGGCAGCGCTCCTTTGAGGTATAAAGAGAGCCAAGATACTGCGACAAAGTTAAAACTTGATATTATCAAAAATAAACCAAAATATAAGATATTATTAGCAGCTGTTATGATTTTGGCATTGCAATAATTAATTCACTTGTAAATGAATTTTAAGATACATATTATAAATATCTTTCGATGAATTGCTCTAAGCTACAACCATAGTTTAAATGTTTTGAAGTCTTGTAGTTTTTATTTAATTAACTTTATGTCATCTATTCTTAAATAACACTGACGTAATATTTCATAATAAATTGATATCAATAATATTAAAAAAAAAAAAAACTTTTAATTAAAATGATTTCATTTTATTGAAGAACAAATACTCATTGTACGACAGAGTATATTGTATCTATTTAATCTATTTAATAATATAGAGACAATACTGAAGAATATATATTTACATATTCTAATTATTATTGAATTCATACGCCAATTGCATGGATATTATTGATTGTCAAGACAATTGTATGGTGATATATACCCTCTGTTTTAGAAAGCTTTGCTAATAGAGAATCAATGTTAAATATTATTTACTATAGTAACTACACAATGCTTCATAAAGAAATAAAAAGAGTGGTGGTACTCTGTAGTCTGTAGTGTGTGTGTGCATACGTAATGAATAATAATATTATAAATTAGGTGAGCATCACTAAATCCCCACTCTTAAATGATATCAATCAAACATCATAATACAAGCAGCCAGATGTTTGTAAGTATGTGAATGTATGTATGGTTGTATAGTATATATTTTATTTATTTATTTAACATTGATTCCCTATCAGAAATGCTTTTGAAAACAGACTGTATATATTGTATAAAAATAAACGTTTGCAGTATCGCGTCATCACCTCACCCTCTCTCCCTCTCAATTTAGAATAGTATGAATAGTTTTCAAACCGTATTGTATACAAGATGTAACATAGGAACCGTATTTGAGTGTCTATTTCCTATTTCTTATGAATAGGCCTTACAAGTGATGGTTATTTTTCGGACGTAACTGTATTGTGCTGTACTAAAAAAATTTATTTATGATTTGAAAAATTTTCCAAGAGCTTTTTGTAGGAACTTTTATTCTCTAAAACTCTTAATCAATACATTTTTTGGGATATGTTCTCTAGTGGATAAATTATAAACTGGAGCTAGTGGGTCTTTGTTTCCTACACTAACGTGCCTCATGGTTGCACTTTGGTGAACTACTATCATTAAGTTGAAATATTAAGCTCCGCCCTTGCCAGAGATTCCAATATGTTTTTAGACGTCTGTTTATAATGTAACTTTTTTCAGGGGTGCTGATTTTTTTATGTTAGATATCTGGCATCGTTTTGGACTAAATTTTATAATGCTAATCTGTTATGAATTTGGGGTAGCCTAGATGCTAGGTCTAATATTTTCGCTATTGTGTTTAAACAATGGAAATCAAAAGTGGCGTTGTTTTTTCATAATTATATATTTGATTTGTGCTGAAACCATTTGGTTTTCGGGCAAATATTTCAAAAAAAAAAAGAAGTGTTTATGAAGTAAACGCTAAAATTTGATTTCTTCTGGGTACATGCTGTATATGAATGGTATAATCAATTTGATATTGTTGCAGAGATAAAATATTGTAGTTTGAATTTTAAACAGATTTGCAATCGATATATTATTAAATAGAAAAGTTCGGTTTGACAAACTCATTCAACTTCTGTATAGAGTTAATATAATAGTAAACTACTCATTCTAAATATTCCAAAATGATGTTTCTATTGTCATTGAAATATTCTAATTTGTTGTTCCGAAGATATTTTGATTTCAAGACCAATTAAATTTGAATACATTAGTCATAGACAATTTGCGAAATTCCGAGCTTCATAGTATTTTTAATTGTAATTTTTAAATTTGTGTACAGTTCTCCAGAACTCCAATTTTCCAACTGTCCCCAGCGCTAAGTGGCAAAAAAGTTATTTTAGCAGAAGCGAGCTTTGAGGACCTTTCTTTCTCAATGACATTTGACTATCCGGATCGGGTATGATTTCAATTAATCCGGATATTTTTTCTATCATATATAGAGCTTTCACCCTTTTTTCATTTAAATAATGTTTATGAAACAGGGATTACACACGTCGTAGACAAATGTGCATAGAAGTATATCATCAAGTAACTCAAACAACAGTTGGTATTTCCCCGAAAACATAACAAATTGTACACAAAACAATAAAAAAAATAAATCAAAATAATTTTTTATATCTATTTTAATAGCTTGTGCAACATATATCTACTTTTTTGTTTAAATAAAAAATCGGATATAAAAAATGTGTTTACAGGTTGAGTCATGAAGAACGGATCTATTATGGAAGAAGATACTAAAGTGAAAGCCTTACCATTTTGGTAACAAATGTTTTAGCTTTTAATATGACAACATTTTTGTATTTACAATTTCAAATTCGCCCCAATATTTAGATCAGTTTTTGTATAAAAAATACGTATTTCGACTAAAAAGTAGTCAACATTAGTATAAATTAGCTTGTCGTAATTTACTCTGTAACAATTAGAAATAGATAGAAAATCGAAATCAAGAGACAAATCTATAAATAAATAAAAAATTTAACAAAAAGAATTAAAATTAAATAAATTTTATTGAAATTACTCTTGATAAAATTACTTTCATTCAATTTTCTCTTGTTAACATCACTCTTATTAAAATTACTCTTATATTGTCTCAGGATATGTTATTCGTTGCTAATTTGGTGACAGTTTCACCAAAGATGACAAAAGAAGAGTATGAAACTTTGATACTGTCTCCAAATTTGCAACGAATAAACATATCCCGAGATAATCCAATATAAGAGTAATTTTAATAAGAGTAATGTTAACAACAATAAAATAAATGAAAGTAATTTTAACAAGAGTAATTTCGACTAGCTAATTTATACTGATGATGACTACTTTGTAGTAGAAATACGTATTTATAAAAACTGATCTAGGTATTGGGACAAATTTGGAGTTTTATTTCAAAAACCTAGAGTTCTCATTAATTATCATTTGATAATCTAATATTTTTGTATTTGTCTATATACAACAGAGAGAAAATGATTGGTATATATTTATTGTGAAGTTTGTCAGGTGCAGGGTATTTCTTATTCTACTTTGCAAGGGCTCAGAGTTTATTAGATTTAAAATATACAAAGAAAAAAAACTTTCCAAGTAAATTATAAAATACCCTGAAACTGAGATACTGACACAATAAATATATACCAACCATTTTCTCTCTTTTGTGAAAAGCTTGTCCCTTGTCCCCATACACTCCCGTTCATAAAAATTGAACCAGTTGAAGCATTCTAAGTTTTACTGTATGTAATATTATACATTTATTCAGTAATATATGTATATATATATATATATATATATATATATATACCATTAAGTCCAATTCTAAACGTATATATATATATATATATATATACGTTTAGAATTGGACTTAATGGTTCAAATATACTGAATGGGAGTGTACATTTCACTACTTTTTGTATGCGATAACTTTTCCCCCTCTGACAAGTGTTGTTACTCTTGGAGCTTGATACCTGTCTTCCAACACATCCTGTATACAAACAGTCCTCGTTGCGTCATCGTTTTGTGTTCATTTCTTTTTTTCCATATATCTGTTTATGTGTAAAATATTGCTCGGCATAAAACACCCGCCATAGATACACTGGTACACTAACGGTGCACACGAATTGTCTGTGCAAATAAAAAATATATATTTTATTTTATGGAAATCTGTAGTGTATTTCATAATTTTGATACAACAAACAAACGTGTGCTTTTATGCAACTTTTTTTTTCCGTTATTTATTTATACAAGATTTATTTTTAGTTTGTAAAATAGGCTCTCTCATTTATTACGTGTATGTAGGCGTTTAGTAGGGGGGTTTGGTGAATTAATTCATGGAAAACTGTGGATGTTGAATTTTTTTTTACATATTCAGCTTTCGTCATACCCAAAAAAAAAAATCGCTTGTAAACATTCGAATATGTGTATGGTTGTAAAAACAGTGCCGCCACCTTTGCTTCCAACCCAGAGACTTCCAGGGTTCGGTTTATGAGAATCTCCGGATTGAATTGTAAATTTATTAAAGATTATTAAAATAATCAAAGAGAACTCTATGTTTTTTGAATTTACATTTCAAATTTTGCTTCAATTCCTATCTATATTCTATTCCAATCATATCCTACATACACAAATTGAGAAAACAGATAATGAATTTAGACAATGGCCCAATTCCAAATTCTGATTTAATAAAAAAAAAAGCAAAAAAAGAAAAAATACAGACGAATTGAGAACCATCCTCCTTTTTGAAGTCGGGTTAAAAATTAAACCATTTTCAAAATTTAATACCTGAATATCAATGTTAGCAACACCCTCAACTTAGTCACAATAATAACGCCGCATGGTCACAAAAGGATACCGCCAATAAAGGGGTGGGGTTCTTCACTCATATAATCATTTAATTGGTCAGTCAACTCAAATAAGTTTTCAGGTCAGATCATATCCTCAGGTAGATCATATAAAAGACAAAACTTTTTTAATATCATTGTGAGACACGCACCAAATTAGCAACGAGCAACATATATCTGACTCCATAGCCCAGAGATAGTTACGATTAGCTAATTCATACTGATGATGACATTGTAGTCGAAATACGTATTTATAAAATACAAATAAATGTTCTAGAAATTGGTGCAAAATGTGAAATGTAATATAAATTTGTTCTTTGTTGTGATCTTTTAAGAGTTCTTACCAGTTATGAAATAACAGATCTAGCATAATTGTCTCTCGGTTCATATCGGGACACTTCGGAATTTAACTGGTTATATTCGGGGCGTTTTTAAACTAGTGTGTTTTGTAAATGTGAGTGGTAAATTAACAGTTCGAGGATTTGAACAGTAAAAATCGTGAGTTTCATGTTATCACCCAAATTCTCGTTTTTGCTAATACAGAATTGTCAATTGTGATTAAGTATCGAGGATGATATCTTTCCTTATTTCAAAGGATATTGAAAACCTTTTTTGAAATCCACTATTTTTTGGAAGATTCGAAGTTTAGTAATATTTATTTATAGCCCGGAAATGCAAACACCGGATTAGGAACGAAAACTAAACCTTGGTTATTTTATGGTTTTTGAGCAAATTTTCTAAAAAAATGTAGCCATTGGTGGTTTTTGTATCATTG
This sequence comes from Nineta flava, assembly GCA_963920215.1. NCBI lineage: Eukaryota > Metazoa > Arthropoda > Insecta > Neuroptera > Chrysopidae > Nineta > Nineta flava. The sequence goes on from OY986041.1 coordinate 123,795,402, forward strand.
AACGAATCGTATCTAGAATATTTGAAAACTCGGTAGTTTTAGTCCAGAGGCCGCATTTTTGTTCAATGGAATGAAATTTGGTAAGGGATATAATTTTGATATTTGAAAGGCTTAGTTCATTAATGGGCAAAGTCGGTCAAGTAGCAAAGATGGCTTAGAGGGAAGGAGAAACACAAAATGTGAAATATATGTTCCAAGTTTTTCCTGTCATGTTTAGTGAAAATTACTTTTCGAAAATGATGGACTTCTCCCTGTTTTATTTTTTTAACGGAAGTAATTAGTCATAAAATAGCTATTTTTTATTTAACCAGTTAAAATGAGAAAAACTGTTATATAATCCTTTATTTTATAATCAGTCAATTTATCGTACGACTACAGAAACAACCAAGATATTAATTGATATATCCGGAATGAAAATATTCAATGTTAGATAAAGAAATATTTGATGACATAGAAATCCCTTATAATATAGACCATCTATTCAAGATAAATTTTAGACATATGTCTTGGGATACTTCAGTTTATAGTAGAAGAAAATTTATATATTTTCATTTCAACCATTCGAATATTCTTTTTTCTTCTCCATGATACGATAGATGATAACATAAACAATTTTCTCAAAATGACAAAGCCATAAAAAATAACTTGATTTATATATAATTGTTTGTTGGAAAATGTTATTGATTTTCTTGTATATATTTTTTCCTATTATCAAAACATATCTTCTGATAATTTGTCTTGAAACATTGTCGCGCAACGGTCGTTATTAGAAGAAAACTTACTTCTTTAAGTCATGAAAAACAAATGGATTACGATTTTTACGCACCATCATCATAAGAAATTTAGAATTAATATCGTTTTTGACAACTAACCGAGCTACTCAATTACCCTCTAGAGTCTAGACTGATTTCTCTATCCTTTCAAACACTTTTTATTTTACTTTTGAGCACAAACAGATGTGTACAAACATTGTATTTTATGTATCAAGGTAATGTAGATAGATAGATGTAGCTACACTCCGACCATGAAGTCCAAATGTGATGCCTAAAGATGTCACGATGTGAGTGGAGTGGAAGAAATTTTTTTTGTATAGACTAGGAATCGGTAGGATATGCGGCTTCAGCCGACTATGGTAGGAACTATGCCGATATTCATCTGGAGTTCGTGAAGAAAACTGCAGAAAACCTTCTCAAGCATAGTCGGTTACTTCGTTCTTGTCCATACGCCGACAGTTCAGTCAATTAACCGCCCCCTTTTTTTTCTTAATAATTGACCACCTGCCGATGTCGGGATTCGAACCCATAACCTCCCAGTTTCCAAGTAGGCATACTGCGAAGACATAACGCTTTAGACCGCTCGACCACTTGGACTGGTAAGGTAATGTAATCTACACACATGCTTTTGCAAACTAGACTCTCGTATGAGTTGAATTGTGTTATATTTGAACTTTTTCTTCTATCAAATTTTATGGGCAGATGCATGGACCGATGTTGTTCATTCACGAACTCAAAGTCACTAGCTCTATGGACATCTGTACAATGTGTTTATACCCGGTATATGTAAATATACCAGGGTATATTAAGTTTAGTTCCGCCGTTGTAACGCTTGAAAATATTGATCGCAGACATAAATGTTTGGAATTAGTGTTCATAAAATGGCCTAATTCAGCCATTTCCGCATGTCCGTCCGTTTGTGGACACGATAACTTAAAAACGAAAAGAGATAACGAGCTGAAATTTCGTGTGTGTTTTCTAGAGCTAAAAAGTAAGATCAACTTCGAGAATGGGTAAAATCATGTTTAGGCAAAATGGACAAAACTACTCATCCTTATTTCCGTAAGAGATAGAACAAAAATGTAAAGACAAAAAATGTCCCTTTTTTAAAAATAAACAACTTTTACCATAAACTTTTCGACATAAATTCAGAATATACCGGGTGTTTAAGCAATTCACTTGTTTTTATTCTACAATCAATATTTCCAATCGTTTTAAACTTAAAGGCCGGTGTGCGACCCTTATTTATACCTACCATTGTAGTCAAAGTATACTATCAAACATGTAAGTGAAGAAAACGGACAAACTAGACAGACTTTTAAGTTATTATATGCTATATAAAAATTTCTAAAGAAAAACTTGTTCTATTTCAAGATTTTTTTGCATTCATCAAACTGGGTATTATCTTAAAACATATAACTTTTTATGATGGAATTCCTTCCCTTCATAACTCACAATATTGAATAGGTCGTTCTAAATATTAAATGTGCGAATTTTTATTCAACATTGTGTATTTTTTTTAAATATATGAAAGTTTCCTCTAATCAAATATTATGTACTTCACAGATATTATTATAGCGAAAGTATTTCACATAAAATTTATAATGATATTATATTATACCACATCAGATAATATCTAATTTTATTCTTCTTCGTGGGATGCCGTACCAAAAACTATTTAAATATACTATTTCTGACAGTGTATGACACATATTAGTATGTGAAATTCATAAAAAAATATTTGCACATTAAAATTATAATCGACGTTTATGATTTTACTACGGAAAAATTTGAAATCCTAACGAGAATTAATGGTGAAATTCGAAAACCTGTATAGCTAATTAATTTGAAAACCAGAATTTTAATCAATTGAATATTTCTTAAAATAAAAGTCAAAATATGATTTTTTACCAAATCATTGTTTTTTTTTTCTTTATTTTATTTATTATTTGGAGGGGGCAATTAAAAATGGGGAATTCGAAATGTCGTATATCGATGATTGCCTTATTATTGCATATTTATTAAAGCAATGGCACGAAAAATTTTGACAGAGGCAACCGGATGGCGAGTGGTAATCTGAGTCTTGAAGTGATACTGAACCTCCTCGTACCGTCCGAATGGACCCCAAATGGACGGTGGCGGAGATAGGGAGGGGGACTAAACGAAAAATTTTTTGACAAGGCAACCTAATGAAAATGCGGTGGCTTTGAAGTTTATACCCTATTTATATAATAACATTTTTTTGCATCCGAAACACACGGGCCTTTTTCGCACTCGCGAGTTATGAAATAATAAAAGTTATGAGGCAACCGCTCCAAAATTTGTGAGCTTATTCATTCGTACCACTTTATGTTATAGAAAAAATGCCATCCGATCCTGATGAGGAGTTTCTGAGAAACAGCCCTTCAAAATCGCTAAAAAACCCTCTGATTTAAACAATTTTAACTATTTTATTTTTCGATTTTTGTTTTAAAAATTCGAAAAAAAGGGTTTTTTGGCGACTTTGAAGGGCTGTTTCTCAGAAACTTTCTGTAAGGATCGGATGGCATTGTTTTTCTTGTATATTTGTGAAGAAAGTTTTATTGAATAATAGGGTTTATACCAATTTAACATCAAGGTCATATATATTTCGTTTCATATCTAATTGTTTTGGATTCACGACAATGTAGAGAAATAATAAAACGAAATCTGTGTAACATTGAACAACTGCAATAAAAGAAACAAGAAACACTTAACCGATTTATTTTAAAATATCATCATCATATTTACACGATCATTTTTCTATTTAAATGCTTATAATAACCATACAATGGGGAATCTATGTATAAAAATAAATCCGTTTAACAATTCTTTTTATTATTTTAATGAGTGTTTATTAAAAAATAATATTAAATCTATTTATTTAAAATAATATAATCTGCGTGGAATACTTTATTTTATTATTTTATACGTATTATTATGAATGCTAGCAGAGAAAGACACAATAGAAAATATGTTATGGTATTTTTAAATCAAATATCATCAAAAAACCCTGGTATGCATTTATAAAGCCAATTTTACATCAAAGAAAGAGCAAATAGCATTATTAGTGACAAAAATGCTAAAATCAGATCATTTGTATGGGTAGTGTACACGTGGCCTCCTCAAAAGTAGGCCTCATTTTTCAAAATGTGATAATTGATTTGTATCTTGTTCTTTCGATTTTCGAAAAAAATTCTTCGGATAAAAATTGTTTATTATAAATATACGAACAACTTTTATTCGAAACATTTTCCAAAAAATCGAATAAGATAAAAATCTTATTCATAAAAAAATTCGACTTAAAAAAATTCGAAAAATCTTTGAGGTCTACTTTTGTGATTCAAAGTACAAAACAAAATGTTTCAAGTAATATTGATTGCAATGTTTTTAGCATTGTTAATGTGTGATGGTATGGGCCTTGGATTATTTGACAATTGGCTCGGATCTTAGATTATACAATATTCAATTATTCACACGAAGAAATATAGCTATTGATTTATAACTGTTTAGGGTGATAATTTGTAGCCAATAGCAATTAAAATCAACGAGGAAGAATGTTGTATCCGGAATAACAGAGAAATATCTGAAATCCTGAACGGGGAAGACATTGTGAAGTTTATCAAATCCGATAAACTACGATGGATTGAACATGTTATTTGCAATGTTATTGATGGTGTAAACTGGCCTTAATCATGATGGCTGAGAGAGACAATTGATTGTAAAAAATTATCTTATATAATAGTATTGTAATAATGTTATTAATGTACTGTGAACAATATTTATAGATGCTTTGAATTTGAATACAATAGATCGTTATGATTTATAATATTTTTAAAGATCTATCAATCATGCCTACAAATAGATTAAATTAGATGGTTAGTACACACTTAAAATAACTATGAAGATATTGAGAAAGTTACCGTATTTTTTAAACTAGCATTCGCAAATATACAAACTGTCGTATCGATTTAAAACTACGGCAATTAGTATATTTGCGAGTGTGTTCAAATATATACACTTCTGGTGGCAATATAGTAATTTGGCACTAGTGATTTTATCTCATGATCGAGTATTAACAATAGGGGTTAAGTTCCGGGAGTCGACATTGTTTTCGGAAATTTCCTCTTCTTTAAGAATCTGTTTGTAAAATTCCTCTAGAACCAATAGTTTTTGAGTAATTTTCAAAAAAGTAGACCCCTTTTCTTTGGAATCTTTAATTGTTTATAACTTTTGCAATTGTTTATGTGCGGGTTTGAAATTTTTGCACATTTTTCTGGACGTCATAACGAGTTCAACGAATCGCACGTATTTTAATTCGCAGTAGCAAGAATTAACCACATTTTTTATCTTGTTAACTAGATTATAATATTATAAAGCTAGAGAGTTTGTATGTTTGAACGCGCTAATCTCAGGAACTACCAATACGATTTCAAAAAGTCTTTTTGCGTTAGATAGCACGTTTAAACTTTTTATCTGTGCGAGATGCAGGGTGTCAGACATAGAATGTTTGGGACCGAAACCCTGGATCCATCAATCCTGGAAGCAATCTCGACGGAGATACTGTGGGCTTTCTGTGCGGCGTCTGGCCTCAACAGAATCCTATAGGTCCATCTGCTTAAAATAGCACCTCATACCTGGAGACGTCTCGCCTTCGGATGACAGGTTGTTCTCAAGGAGGGCACAGAGGACCCCCTGGTCTAGGTGCTAGGGATCCATTTTCGGTACCCCTCTTGCTAATTTTTAACGGTGCCTGATTAAAAATCTTTTAATATAAAAAAATATTTTTCTAAACGAATCAACTTTTGTATGCAGCTGTGAGGGCAGCTAGTAATTAATGATACAGCTAGTAATAATAATTGTCTGATTTAAAAAATATTTTCAATACCTTTAATCTGTATACAAAGGGTTGAATAAATTTTTAGTGTACAACCTTTTGATTAAAAATAAAATTTATTGTACGCAATACATGAAATATAAAACATAAAACACAGTACTATCAATGACCTTGAATCAAAAACTTTTATTCTTTATTACAATAAACAAACATCAAAAATATTATGTGATCATTTATTATTATTGTTTCCGTGACAAAAGTATAAAAAGAAACTATTTTATTATAGACTTGATAAAAAATAGTAGCAGCAACGGCAATCTGTAACAATAAAACCTTCATATACTATATATACCTCCTATATATGTGTCTGTAAATTACGGTATTGAATAACAGTGCCCAAGGTGAAGATAGGGCTACCTATAGTAGATAGAGCTTTAATAGATTTTGTTTTCTTTCTAAGAGAGTGTATATTTATCATAACATGTATGACACTTTAATGCTTAGTTTAGAGTACGACACAATACACCGTACAATCAGTGAATACACCGAGTGTCTATGTGTGCAGACATTTTTCCATACACTCCTAGAAGATAATCTTAAATAATGAGTTTCACGTGGAGCATGAAGGCTACCAAAAGTCAATAGTGTAGCTTTCTTTACACTATTGACAAAATAAATTTATATTAAAAAAACTAAAATACAAAATTTTATTGATAGGTAAAGCACTAAAATACAAAACAGTAAGTTAATGGTAAAGCTTTTAGTTGATTTGTATCGAATGTTTGTTTAGAAGACTACAGTGATTTAATTTCAAGGGACAACAGTCTAATTTCAATATCATGCATCGATTTTTATACTACTCTATTCGGCATATATAATATGCGCAGAATAAGTTTTGTTCTGACTTTGTAACGATTGCAAGGACAGAATAAGTTCATTTTGGCATGCCGGTCTGTATGTCCGCCTGTGTGCCAGTCGACACGAAGAGAGATTACAAGCTGAAGTTTTGTAATTTTGTTCTGGATCCAAAATGTATGTTCTTGAATGGGATTACCCCCGCCAAATGGAAAAACATCTATCTTTGAAACGATAAGAGAAAGAAAATAAATTTAAAAACGAAAAACCCCAAAGCACCCCAACCAAATGGTAACAGTGATAAAAAAATTTTGAAAATTCAAAATTTCTCCTCGAAAATCGTCTCTCGAGGTCACCACCCTCACTTACTTTTGTACCTTCGTAATCAGCAATCCCGAAAACCCTCGAGAGACGATTTCCGAGGTGAAATTTTGAATTTTCAAAATTTTTTTATCACTGTTACTATTTGGGAGGAATTATACCCTAATTTTCTCATTTTTCGAGGTAATGTAGGGATTAGTGTTGATGAATTTTCCTGAAGGTCTAAGAAATCCAGGAAAAAATAATTTTTAAAATCGATGCTGTTCCCAACTTTTCCGGATTGTACAGTATTTTCCGGCTTATTTACTGGACTAACCATTCTCTATTCAAGAAATAGAAAATGCATTCTAAAACGGTGCATTAAAATCGGACAAAATTAAGCTTATGTTTTTATGAAAACGTATTTATAAAGATTTGCGTAGTTGTACATTTAATAATTATATATTGTAAGACATAATACATTCTCAAAGAAGGAGCTTTATTTAAATTATATGGTAGCTACTAAATCAGCGTCATCATCGTCATGAACTCTCAGTTTGTATGCTGTGTATAAGTGAGGTAATAGACAGCAAGCAACTGACTAACTTTTCAACAATATATTGTTAGCACGTAATTAACTTCAATTAAACGTAATAATATATTCATTTACTCATTTTATTCATATCATGTTAATAAATAAATAAAAAGTAAATATAATATTATAATTTATTATACCCTGTGTATATAAAATACTCGCTCTATTCGCAAGAGACCCTCGCCCTTGACTTCGTGGTCCTAGAAAGAACAGATGTAATGATCGTTCCATCCTTCTAGCATGGATAGAACTAAAGAAGGAATTTTCTGGTTTTCCCATTTTCGAGGAGGTTTGCGCTGAAAAAATTAAAGTTTTTCGATTTTTCTCGTAAGTTTGAAGTTATTCCGCGTCAAATGCATAAAACCGCATCTTTCTAGCATTTCTAGAAGTGCGTTATATATTGTACAGATCAGTGAGTGAGTGAGTCGGTCAGTTCCACAAAAAGAAGTATATATTATAGGGTATAAGAACTAGCCACCCCATATTTTTGTCAAACCTGTTGGGTGTAAAATTTCAATTACGGTTACGAAGACATAAGTATGCAAAAACAAGTGTTCATCTTCTAGGTATTGAACCCTGAACCTCTGGATTTCGGGCCCAGTGTGCTATTCGTTACACCGCGAATGATAAAGCTATATGAGTCAATTTTTTTCCTATCATTACTTCGAACTCAACATTAACTTATTATTCCCACATATAATTATTTGTATATACTTAAATGTCACAGTATTATGTCAATGTGAACTTCCATTACGGTTACGAAGATACAACAATGAAAGAACAAGCGTATACTATGTAGACTAACTAACTAACATGTCATTGAATTTTATAAATTAATGTTAATGTGAAAAACTTATCCAGCACGGATTGAACCTTAGGCCTCTGGAATTATTTGTTTTTATTACATAAACATTTTTTGAATTATTTGTTTTTATGATAAAACCAAAAATGTATTCATTATATTAGTGCCTGGTCAGTAAAATCGAATGGTTTACCCGTTTTTTTGAGAATGGCTGATTTTTCAAGTTATTTTTGAATTTTGTTCGGTTTGGTTTGTATTCGAAATAATTTTAATTGCTGATAAATAATAAATAAGAAGTTGTTACCAAAGAAATAGAATATCTCGGGTTGTTTACATTCATATTTCATGAAATCTAGTTAACACTCATATTCAAAATCCAAAAATAAACTGTTTATTTATTGTTTATAAACAATGAAAATAATTTCCTAGTATCTGCAATGAATGAGTTGTGTTATATAAAGCAAACCCAACACAATGCAAAAAGAACTGTGAAAATCGGGCTGTCAAATCGGGAAATAAAAAAATTGAGCTGTTGCGGGACGCCTTGCAGATGTAAAACATTGAAAATATTTTGTATAGTGAGTTTTTGAACCTGTATATATACTGTCATCTATGACTCACTTTTTAAAAATTATTTGTTATATGTAATGTCACACTTGTTCGCCATGCGTCGCCAGACCAACAGCCGGTCTATCCCGCCGCATTAGCTGTTTTACATCAAAAGCCAAGATTCAGCGATTGCTTAACAATTTCCAACCATAAACTGACAACGTGTTTACAAGTTACCTATTGAGAGCCACTTTGTTTATGAATATTAAAATTGTTTCAACTACTATCTCAGTTTGACGATTATGTGTTGTTCTACTAAAATTTTCATGAGAACTTCTTCTTCATGGAAACTTTGTTTTAATTAAAGTAGAGTTACAAGATATATACTATGTTTTCAGTATAGGTACATCCGTAGACTTATATGTTTCTCCCAGAGGTATACACGCTGACGCTAGCTGTCATAAACTTTCATAACATACACAAAATCTGTCTTCTGTAGTAGGAAGGTGAGCTTATATGTAGCGTTGTCTATACCAGTAATCAGTCATTCGTCAGGGTGACTACAAAAATCAAGTTATTTGGGCAGATGGTCTGTTAGAAAAAGAAATAACGTACGAAAGAAATAACTGTACGAAAAAATCAAATTACCAGAAAATCAAAAAAATCGCATTTGTGTATTAATAAATACATTTACCATAGTAAGGTAGGTTTGGTTTTAAGGATATTGTAAGGATGGATATCCTTTTGCCGTCCTGAAAAATTTTTTTTTAGATATCGAAGTTACTTTTCGTCTTATTTTGACGAATTCTATGACGAATCAGAGCGGCAACTTCAGAAACCCGTAGATCCATCATATAATTTTGTTTCGTCGAAAATTTCAGTCAATATGACGAACGATAAATGTTTTGAACGTTGATTTGAACGTTAGTTCATTCTCATAACTGACCATTGGTTGTTTTCCAAATGACTAGATTCATGCTCGTCATTCAACCGAATGACTGATTATGTTACTGGGTACAAGACATATGCATATAGCGGGTGAAGTCGTGTATAAATATAGTTAGTTGATCATTAACATCAAAATTGGGGCTGGTTGTTAAGTAAAATGTTAAGCTGTTGACTGCAATTATGTTGTTGATAACAAGAAAGCCAAGTGGTAGTATCCTTTTACTTAAACATTATAATCCTCTTGTTTCCTTTACCTGCATTGTAAAATTAATTCTTTTGTTTTATAATTCATAGCAAAAGCGTTGGTTTATTTTTTTCTTTATTAATCACATTCTTTAAACCCAGTAAATCAAGTACAGAATGTCTCAGATTGTTGAGTATCTCCAATCAGCGTAGAATCGACATTTGATCAGTTAATTTTTTGGAATCAAAGCTTCAAAAATCATTTATCTACTTATCGATTTGTTTACCGCCAATACAGTGTGTCTGTCAATAAAGTGTTTCGATATAAAATAAAAACGGCCATTTTCAAGGCTGAAAAACATGATTAAAAAATAAAATTTTTGACTAACATTTCATATTTCATTCTAAAGCCTTCTTTTTCAGTTGTTAAATCGACGCTAAAACGTATGTAAATAATATGTAAAACGCACGCTATAAAAGAGAAGCGTCGAGAATACGTAAGATACTCTATAATCCAATCGACAACGACCGCTTATTTGTCGATTAAAAATTAAAGTTTTTCAATAAAATAATCTTTAATTACTATTCAGAATTTTATTGACGGATGTTTAAAGAATGTTTAAGAATTTTGGTAAACACCAAACTTTTATTTTTGAAGTGAAATTTTAAATCTGAGAGTAAAATCAAAATCTGTTAAACTATTTATCCTTTTTCTGTTTATTGTATTTATCTCACTCTGTGATTACATTTTTAGAAAGTGTTTTTTATATTTTGATAGTACGGTTCAAGCAATGTTACATAAAATATCTAAATATTTTAAAAAAGTTTACCGGTTTTCTTGGGCTTTTTTGTGTATTTTGTATTAGTTTTTATTGTTTGTAGAAATCGTTCATTTTATTTGAAACATATTTGAACAATCGAGCGAAATTCACATTTTTTTGTACAAACCAATATTTTTTGTAACTGCACGAACAGTATTATCAAAATATAAAAGACACGCCTGCTAAATAATATTGAGATCATATTTTTGTACGGCAAAATGTTGATTCTTATATAGAGGGGCATTTCCCAAACGTGATATGCAAAAAAATAGAAAACAAATTTCTACAAATGCCAGATTTTCACCTTATGAATGAAACCCATTGATATTTCCAAGAACGAATGGTTTTTCTATAAATTTAAATATTTAAATATATTTTTATTTTGAAAATCAATGAACTTTGAATATGTAGGTTATAAATATATGAATTTATACGTGATAACAACCAAAGTACTTGAATCAGATTTATATTTTCTGTATTTTCCGACATATTATTGACTTGTTGTTTGTGTGTTGTGTAGTTTATAGACAAAGAAGCCAATAATGATTGTTTGTTTGTTTGTTATATAATGAGAAACATACAATAATGAGAAATAAAAATGCGATGGATGTTTTCACACTTGTATAGGTATTATTATTATTATTGTTTTGTTTGTATATTTACTTCAACGAAAACGTGTTGTATTTTGTATTTTATTCTGATAATGGGCGTGTTTGGCCAAACTAAGTCCTTAGTACTCAGCATAAATAAAATTTAGTTCTGAGCGCTGTGTATTTCGGCCCGGACACACTAACAATCTTATGTTAGACATATCATAACTTAGTATACATCGTGTATTGAAAATATTTTTTGTTTCAAGAGTAAAATTGAAGAAAATGAATATTTTTCTTAACTTTGCTTTAAACACAATTTTATTTTATTTTTGGGCAAGATCTCAGCTGCAAAAAAGAAAACTGCAATAAAAGTTCTGAAACTTGTATCAGGAACTTATAATCTGTTTGTACATATTTGAAAAAGATGTTCTCCTGGTATTAATTCTACATCAAAATTTATAATATATAAATTTCAGCATACTACAAGGGATGCGAGAAACTAAGTAAAATGGCGTCATCAACAAAAGTTGCTTAATGCCTAAAAAGTGTTCCGGCCAAAAACTTAGCTCAGTGTTCTTAATAAGTATACTCAGGACTTAGTTCGGCCAAACACGCCCAATGTACTTATATATTTAGATATTTTATGTATGTGAAATATTTATTAAAATGAAGCTAATCACATTATGTTGTGCAAATTGTATTTCACAGAAATATATATTGATTTATTCAACAAAAATGCTGAAGAATTGTTAACTGTAAATGGTTGAGTTCATAAACGGTTATAACTCATACAACTTATAGCAGTTATAACTCATAGCGAGTAAAAAAATAGCATTTTTGTGCAATTTTTGAAGTTATACTTCTTTAGACTCGTTATGACAATCCGATCAGAGTGCATTTTCAGCACGTAATGAATCGCTCGCTGAAAATGCGAGAATCGACTAGTGTAACTCTGTGCTTGATCGATGTAACACTGATTTTTATCCTGCTGTATCACACAGTGTTTGGGAGACATTATATACATACATTCAATACTTAGCGAAACAGACAGAAGTCCGCCTGTCACATAAGCAGTGTACAATAGTTTTGTTTGTGTGATATCATTTATCGATATTGAAAGAAAGACAGTTATTATTTTGGTAAATATCTACACCGCCAGTTCTTATATTAGAACATTTGACTATTTGATTATACAGTCGAAATTAGGTACAGGAATGTCTTCATAATTATTACTGCATGTTTCTGATTAAAGTAGAATATTAAGAATTGCGAGGCCACATTATCAATGATATCATTTTTATGTGCTCGTAAACTTGGTATATTAAATGTATATATTGATAAATCTAGTCTTGGCATGATAAATTTCACTAACTCTGTTTCGAATGTAAATAAAAGATTTAATGACAGTCTTTCAAACTCTAATTTTAAAGGAAGATGTGACGCTGGTTCGGTTCTATCATGATAAAATGTAGAATCATTAGTTTTAGACCCTATATATAATTTTTCTATTGTAGTTTTTCCACTAGTATATCATTTTATTATACTTTTGTGTCTTTATCTAGAAATCAGTGTAGTAGTATCTGTGTCTTTGTCTGTAATAGAAATTTGGTAGAAGTGTCGATAAGCAGTGGGAGCGACAAATGTTTGAGGTCATGGAACCGGCGGTAAATTACGTTGAGAATTAAGTCTTCAAATGATGGAGACCAAAGATATAACAATAAACCGCGGCGAAGTTGCGGGTATATGCTAGTATACTATATATGTGTATCGGGTATAAAAATTTGCATTATTCTTCAATCTCATTGCAGGATTACATCCCTAAAGAGAATACCTACCAGTAAAATACACGACAAAGTATTGAAGTATATTTCACAATACAAAGTGTTAACATCGTTAAAGAATTTTAAATAGAATTAAGCTTATATTAAGTATAGAAAAGCTTTCACAAAATATATACTAAAAATACCATTAATTTTCCTAAAATGTTTGTATATATAATATATTCCATATAATAAACTTCATTTTATATATATTTTGTTAAAATATTAAACATTCATATCACGAATATTTTATACAAATGTTTAAACGTACACAAATAATAATTTTCAAAGCAACTTCAGCAACAACAACAAAAAATAACAACAAATTATAGCAGAAAACATTGTTGCATAATATATTAAGAATAATATCATAAATATTATTTTTTTAAAAACTCACTGCTATACATAACTGTACACAGCAGACCGCAACATATCTGATGGTAAATAAAATGAATTGTATTTACGTGAAAATTTATAAATCGGTGATGAATATTATTTATGAGTAAGAAATGTTTACAAACTCTAGTTATATATGATCTGACTATAGGTGTGATAATGTTGAGTTATTTTCAAAACAGAATTAAACTTTGAGTATACAGTAAAAACAATAAAGGTTAATTCAAAGTAACTGTGGGTAATTCAACTATGCTGCGGGTATAAATACGGTGAACCGAATGAATCAGTTCTTTAAACTACGCGGCGACGTATTTGCTAAAACACCGTAGATGAAAGAATTATACTGACGCAAATTTATAAATTTGTTAATTAAATATTGATAAGAAAAAATTAACTCGTCAACCTGGAATCGAACCTCGGTCCTCTGGATATTTAGTCCAGCTTACTTTCACCAAAAACGATTCTGATATAAGACCTAAATTTTTCATATCATTAACAGTATTACTTCTGTTGTCAAATATCAACATTATTATTAATGTATTTAATATTTGTATACTTAAGCGTCACAATACAATACAAGACAAATACGAGAGAACTGGCGTTTACTATATAGACAAATGTCATTGAATTTTGAATTAAATATTGATAGAAACAATTAACTGAAAACTGCATGAAAAGTTTCTTAACTGCATGAAAAAGTTGGCTCTTACGTCAAAATCGTCTTTGATGTAAATCCAAAATCGTCAGAGGTTCGAGGTTCGATTCCTGGTTGACGAGTTAAATTTTTCTTATCAACATTTAACTAAAAATTCAATGCCATTTGGCTATATAGTATACGCCAGTGCTCTCGTATTTGTCTTACGTAACCTAAAAGGAATTTGACAACTATTGTATTGTGACGCTTAGGTATACATAAATTATATATATATATATATATATATATATATATATATATATATATATATATATATAAATTTCGGAGGTTTTATATTCTTCGACCATCTTATAGTGATCTTGATCTGAGACTCAAATGTTTTTTGAAGCTCAACTCGTGTTTTTCAAATGGGAAATTTTCAAAGTTAAAACTGCTTACATTTTTTAGTAAGATCTTAAGAAAAATTAATTAGAAATAAAACCATTTAACACGATTACTATAGGTCAACTACCTTAATGTAACCTTTCTCGTCTCATCTAGTTTAATACTATGAAAATCTGTGGTTAAACTGTAAAAAAAAAAGGAAAATTACGACCGTACATTAAAAAAAATTTGTAATCATAATAATAAAAAAATATGTCACATGCATTTAAAAACTAACTACTTGAAACACATTTCGAATCTTCGTAAAATGTATTCATAAAATAATAATCCACCAGTTATTACTACTACCAGAGAGTTTTAATTTAAAAATAATTTATTGAAACAATGAAAGTTTTCCCCGTTTTTCATTACAAATAATAACAGAAAAACCCCAACTGGATACTATACTAGCTAGCAATACTACATACTACACCATTTACTATATTAATTTTTATTTCAGTTCTAAAGAACAAAGTTTATATAAAAAAAATTACAATTTTGTTTTCTTCATATTTCTTTTTGGAATTATGAGACAGCATAAAATTCTTAGTAAAAACTTTTCTTAAGAAAAGAAAACGAAAAAAAAAAAATAATGAAGAAAGATGAAAAGTTCTATAAAAACATTTATATTATTTTCATTTCTGTAAAGTAAAAGTATCATGGAGAGATACGTAATAATGTAATGCATGAAATTTCTTTCAAAGATTATTTCAGTTTTGTTATTGAATACTAATTTAATATTTGATTAATAATTCAGTAACAAAAGTTAAATAGTTTTATTGTACTATGGGGCCATAGAAGTGTCATTTTTTCAAAATTGTGTCATCAGTTTGTGCCTTATTCATTCGGTTTTTGGACGAAATGTTTTTAATAAAAGTTTTTAGTATATTTATAATGAACAAATTTTATTCGAAACATTAAGGTACGTCCACACTTGCGTGCCACGAACCCCGAGCGGTGTGCGAGCTGCGCGCGCGCCGCTCGCCTTTGGTTCGTTGGAATTGTTGATTTCAACGAACTTCCGGCGATCCATAGGAAACCTACGAACATAGTATTCATTTTGCAGTGAAGTTGTAAACACGTCTACGTGACGGGAAAATCTCGCGATTATGATGATGAGCGGCATTACTAATGGCATGTTTGTCTAAAAACAAAAAAAAACGTCTACGTTGGTGGTGGCACTGGTCCGCAGATACATCCATTTCCGCGGATATTTCTCGCCAAGCTTCTGCTTTCATATGTTTCTTGTAATGATCCTTATGCAGAGGATCCCAAAGAATGGATTGTTTTCTATACGCATCTATTAATTTAATTCACTTCTGACCACTCCATATTTAAGCAGTGGAAAATCAATCACAAAAACCCGTTATTTAAGCCTGAAAATAATCTAAAGATATTAATTAAAATGTAACATTTTAGTTCAACTTGAAAATTTTGTGAGCTTCACCATATTGAAAACAGAGGAATGCAAATTTTTCACGTCACACTCTTCAGAAAAGAAAAACCAAACATTATTTGTTATCGATTTGAAGGAAAATTAGTTTTTCAAATAAATTAGATCCAATAAACATAAAAATCCAATGATTTGCCAATAATTTTAATTAGTGGCTAGTTAAAAAAAATATTTTTCAAACGATTATATTTCAAAATATTGCTTGTAAAGTATCTATTTTGAAGGCTTCATATTATTGGGTCACAGATCTTCAATGTTCAGTAAGACCCAAAGAATGCGTGTGTAAGTTTAGAAAACCCTGTAGATAAATTTGCAATATAAAATAATGACGTATTTACTTTCTACCACATTCATTTGATTGGCAAATAAATACCATATTACTTAGTTAAATAAATACACTTTATATACCTACTCTTGTATGTATGGTTTTTCGGGTGTATTTCAACAGATAGTCAAAAAGCAATTAAATGAAATTAATTGGATAATAATGTTGTTATTATTATTATGATTATAATTCATAATGTTTATTTGTGCTTAGTGTTGGTAGATCACGATATACAATTTTAAATCACGAACACAATTTTTATATGAATTTCATGTGTTCACTTTTTTTTTATTAGTAAATTTATACCTTGAGAATAACGCAAGTCTAAAACAGTTGCATGGCTTACTAGTTTTAGTCATCGTTTACCAACATTTGTAAAGTTTTATAAATATTTTATTCAATAATTTATTTATACCAAGAAATATGACTATCAGTTCAACTCCTAGGTGTCGGGGGAACTATAGAGCTGACGTCACAAAACATGTACCCTGTACTGCAAGCGCTACTCCTGAAAGAAAACGTATTAGGCAAGGCCAATATGAGCTGGCGAGAGGAACGTAATA
Organism: Nineta flava; assembly: GCA_963920215.1. Classification (NCBI taxonomy): domain Eukaryota; kingdom Metazoa; phylum Arthropoda; class Insecta; order Neuroptera; family Chrysopidae; genus Nineta; species Nineta flava. Next base: position 123,812,311 of record OY986041.1, read on the forward strand.
GTGTAGAGTACAACTCAAGTTCCGAAGACAGTATGTCTCTATGAAGATCATCTACAGGAAACGTTATAGCAGCCATCACAGGACAGTGGCTGGACGGAAGACATTCTGAACGTCTTGAACTGTCGGCGTTCCCCGACTATTGCAGAGGCTGCGACAGGGAGGAATCAGGAAGAGACGATAGCTCACCTACTATGTTATGTAGTAATGGTATTAGTAGTTGCGGAGGGGATATCGAATCCTGGCAAGAAGGCCTTTCTGGGGTATTTTACCTACCCTTAAAGGACAAGGAATTTGTATGTAGACTATGAATTGGTACCGTGTGTGACTGCAGCCGACTTTTTTTGAAAGGAACTATTAATCTGGAATTTTTGAAAGGAAACTGCAGACAAATCTTCACAAGCATTACTTTTGTTTTTGTCCATACGCCGACAGTTTAGTCAATTCCCGGCTCATTAATTTTTTTTCTAAATTAATTTTATTTAGAAACTGCCGCTGTTTGGAAGGGAACCTGCAGTACCGAGTGCCTGTGATGGCTTGAGCATGCGCATTGGTTGACGCTTATGGAATACCATGCCATTGTCCAGCTATTATTATAAAATCAATAAATTTTATCAATTGTCACACACTTTGAACTAAACTTACAATACCATTATATAAATTACGAATAAATAAACACACACACACGCATATATATATATATATATATATATATATATATATATATATATATATATATATATATATATATATATATATATATATTAAAATTGATTTTTCAAATATGTGTATCCAGAAAAGTTTTTAGTTTGTCTGAAAATTGAATTTGAAACAAAAATCATTTACTCTACGAATAAATAAACAGAATTACTAAACTATTAAAATGAAATATAATAGAGCATTTTAAAAACAACTGTACCACAATTGTTTTCTACAATCAATATTTCCAATCGTTACAAAATTGGGACTAAACTCATAATATCTTTATATATATATATATATATATATATATATATATATATATATATAAATATATATGGTATTTAATTTTAAAATTGATTTTTCAAATATGTGTATCCAGAAAAGATTTAGTTTGTCTGAAAATTGAATTTGAAACAAAAATCATTAAAATGAAATATAATAGAGCATTTTAAAAACAACTGTACCACAATTGTTTTCTACAATCAATATTTCCAATCGTTACAAAATTGGAACTAAACTCATAATATCTTTATATATATATATATATATATATATATATATATATATAAATATATATATATATATATATATATATAAATATATATAAATATGTATATATATATATATATAAATATATAAATATATATATATATATAATATATATATATATATATATATAAATATATATATATATATATATATATATATATATATATATATATATATATATATATATATTAGAAACAATTGTGGTACAGTTGTTTTTAAAATGCTCTATTATATTTCATTTTAACAGTTTAGTGATTCTGTTTATTCGTAGAGTAAATGATTTTTGTTTTAAATTTAAAATTTGTTTTAATTTTAAATTTTCAGACAAACTAAAAACTTTTCTGGATACACATATTTTAAAAATAAATTTTAAAATTAAATACCATATGTATTTATTTAGGAGGTACACAAACAATATTTTTATTTACATCACAATTGTATTATATATGAGTATCATAAATTATACTTTAATTAATAATTATTATAGCAATTAGTAAATATTAAACAATAAAAACAATTTTTAAAAATTTTATTTAATTTATGCACCACTCATTTGTATGAAATATCACGGTGTTAGTGTAGTTAGTTTTGCATAATTACTAATTATATTATTTTATAGTTTATTGATTTTACAATAAAACATACAAAAAAAATAATTATTATTACCAAATTTGATTTATCTGCAGGGGAATTTCATTTATTTCAATTTGGTATATGCAATGGTGAGATTTGAACATAAATATTATTATGATTTTTAGATAGTAAGCATTCATATATTCATGTTGATAATTCGAATTCATTCGATTGAATTATATGCGATGACGATACGAATTCACACGATATATTTTAATGACGCCATATTATGTTATTTATTACATACATGGTACCTATTGAATACGTAGTAAGTAATTAGTTTTAACGCCGCATTCATAGAAAATTTAGGCTTGAATAATTGTTTTCTAATTTTCAGTTCTTGTTTAGTCGATAGCACCAAATATAAGTTTTGAATTTAACCTTCCGTCAGGTGCAATACGTTCGACTGCTTGAATCGGGCGCAGTGTACTTTATAAGCACAACAACAAACATCTGAATAAATGTTAATAAAATTTTTGACCTACTATCAAAAGTCGTATAAAGTAAAAAATATCAACTTTCAACATAAAAGTAAAAAAATCGTTAGGCAAAAAGAGTAAAGGTAATAAATAGTGAAAAATGTTCACAGTATTTATATCTATATTAATCATCCAAGATAGGTTCACCAAATCTTCCAGTATAGAGTCCCTTCAAAAATGCCACGAAATTGGACGTAATGAACTTAACTGAACAAAACGTGAATAACTTTCCTTAATGAAGGTTGAGGTGAAACTAACTGAAAGGGTTGCGTTGAGTAGACCGAAAAAAAACAGCTACTGGGAATACCAGGTAGAAACACAGCATAGGACCAAGGCAAAGTGACAAAATGGCAGCCCTGTGCCTGTCAGATCAAATGCGCCCGACCGTAGGTTAGAAGTTAATTCAATTTATTTGTTAAAATCAAGATGAACAAGTGAAAATAACAACTGAGTTAATTGCTTGAATACCTGCTATATACTGAGTATATGAAAAAAGTTTCAAACAAAAGTTGTTTATTTAAAAAAAAGGAATATTTTGCTGTCTTTAAATTTCTATTTTATCCCTTACGGTTTCAGATATAGCTTCTTTTGCCCACTTTTTCCAAACATGATCCGATTTTGCCCATTCAAGAATTTGACTTGACTTTTTAGGTCTAGAACACACACACAAAATTTCAGCTCGTTATCTATATTCGTATTTGATTTATATACGGATACCAATTTTTTAAATCTTTTTACACCAGAAGATTTTCTGTGAATTAATAAAAGCTGACCCTTTAATAAATGTCTAGTCTAAAAATTGTAGTTTTTTTTTTAAAAAAGTTCGAAGTTGAAATTATCCACACTTGACTTGAATCACCCTACACATGTTTTTTAATAAGCACGCCCTCCCCGAAGTGCTACTACTTTTCTTGGATATAATAATTAACTTCATAAACAATGGCAGTAAATTTGTGGTAAGAAGAAGCCATATAACCCATTCGGTTACTTCCAACTTCCTATAAATATGTGTATAAAATTAATCAACAGTTTTTAGTTATTAATAATAAAAGGAAATCTTATAAAATATGTATGTAGCCTATGATTGGAAAATATTTAAATGTACCAGGCGCGGATCCAGAAATGCTCTTCGAGGGTGGCAGAATTATTATGTTAGTAGATTTTTTATTTAAGTTTAATTTTTCAATCGTAAAATAAACAGTTTTCTGAATTTTCATTCAAAACTTTGTATGAATTTCAAAATTATTATGATAACTTAGATTATTTTTCAGTTTAAAATAATTTTTATTTAAGTCAACAATTAGCCGTCTATTCTGATTATTTGCACTATGGGTTTTTACATTGGGTCTGTATAAATTAAAATTAATTTTTGAAGTTATACTTGTTTAGGCGTGTTTTATTATTTTTATACCCGGCATATATGATATATACAAAGGAATATATATCATATATTAAGTTTAGTTCAGACTTTGTAACGATTGACAATGTTTGTCAGAACTCAGAACTCTTCGAAAGAATGATCTCTGGGCAATGATTACAGTCACATTATTTCTTCATATTTAAAGAAATAAAACTAAGTTTGTTAAAAAATATTCTTATTTGAAACTCGCTGACAAAATCTTAGGGTTATACAGGATGAGGCACCCTATGATTATGAGGACAATATTTGTATAGTTATACAGTCCGTGTGGGCTTTAGCCTTCTACATTCTGTCTCTCCATCCTGTTCTGTCATTGGCTTTGCTTGTCCCAACACTCGCGTCCATTTTCTTTAAGTTTTGGGTGACAAAATCTAGCTCTGGCATTTGTGGACTTCATCTTCTTCTGGTAGCCAAGATTTTGGCGTTTGGGGATGCGCGTGTCATCCATCTGGTCTACAGTATCTTACCACTGGATCCATTGTGGAACTTAATAAACCGGACACTATCTTAATGGTTCAGGATGTTATTTACTTCTTCGTATGTTCTGTAATGGCATTTTAATAAATTCTTTTAAATGGTTCATCACAAAATTATAGTTTTTCATAAGAGAATTTCAAAAGTGACCCAAACACATTCACCTGGATCCACATTTGAAATGAACATACAAAAGTTTTGTATTTACTATACATATTTTATGTGTGTATAATATATGTAAATAGACTTTTCATTTAATTTTCATTTAAATAATATTCAATTTATTCAGTGGAATTGAAAATATTTAACATATTTTCCATCATAATGGTTGGTAGTAATAATTATATTATTTGTAAATTTAAATATAATTTTCACCTATATTAAAATATAAATTATTTATATATTTATATGATTTTATACATATGTATATGAGTAAGCTAGTACACTTGAATGAAAAAAATATGAACTAATGCAATCGTGAAAGTGATTCTGAAATGTATTCAGGGGCGATTCATAAAATAGAACCCTCCCTCTCCCTTTGTCACGCCCCATCATAAATTTGCTAACCCTCTACCTGTTAGAAGGTTGGGGGGGGGGGGTAGAGTCTACCAAATAATACGTCACAAAACCTAACGAAATACAAGAAAACATGAAAATTGACCGTAGTTTATTTTGACAAAAATAGTAAAATATAAAATTAGGGTCTTTTTGAAATATCTTATCCTTAAAACCAATGATATACTGTTGATGTTATCATAATAGAGGATATAAACAAATGGACGATATTTCTGTCGATCACACCATCATCATTAAAATATGATATGCAACTGTCGAATGAACAAACTAGTGAACAAAATTGTAAAGTTGGATGTTATCTAGTTTAGGTTGACTCAATTTTTTTGGAACTGAATACATAGCTCTAAAATTGTATTTATACTAAAAACAGGAGTAATTGTTAGTTGATTTGTATATTATATAGAAAATTTTATCCTCTATAATAAAATATTTGTTCAAAATTTTATTATATATATATATATATATATATATATATATATATGTATTTGATTTAATTTATATTTATTTAGTTGAATATGAAAATTGTTTTATATATCCATAAATATGTGAAATGATTTGGGACAAATTTGAAACCTACAGCTAGATCTATTTTTAACCCGACTTCAAAAAAGGAGGATGGTTCTCAATTCGTCTGTATTTTTTTTTTTTTTTTTATGTTTGTTACCTCAGAACTCCGTCATTTATGAACCGATTTTGAATTTTTTTTTTTGTTTTAAAGGGTTTGATTCCCGATTGGTCTCATTGTCACCAAATCGCATTCTGATGAGGGGATCTCCGGGAAATTGAGGAAAATCCTCATTTTCTAAAAGTTATGTGAATTTCTCTATGTTGACACCGCCTCCAAAAATAACAATAATTGGACATATATATTTAAAAATTTTTGCTTTGGTGAACTAAAATTGGCACAAGAATATGCAATTATTTTTTTACTTTTTAGTGCATCTTTTGTTAAGTCGGGTTTCCATTTTGTCAAAATAGGTTTTATGTAACCCAAAATTTATATATTGGATCTCAAGAATTTCTTTTCTTTTGTAAACCGTAAAAACGACTTTTAAAATTTAAAAAATGTTATATTATAGAATATGGGGATGTTGAACAAGACAAGAAAGACAATAAAAAAAACCTTCTTGGCTACAGAAATTATTCGGCAAAATTGTAGAAATAAAAAAATGGATAAATAATATCCCATCAATTTTTCTTCGCTTTTCAATCGCCTGACTTTAAAATATTATCTAGAGCACTGAAGTGCGTAAGGCCTAAAATTCAACCAAAAATTTAGGTTTTATAGTTTTTAGACTTCTTTCTCTCGACTATATATAATCTGTTTTGTAGAGGTATTATATTCTGCGCTGTACGGATTGTTTTTGTTTGATCTGTCTCTTATCTTACAGACAAAATTGCAGAGCACTATGGATACGCTACAAGAGTCGGGGATCTCCATCCTTTGTATATCTAAGAGCACATTTTAGAAAATCATTTTATCGGCCGAAACTCGTAAACGGTCACCGGGCACCGTGGTGTCTGCGGACGTAATGGCCGGGACACCTCTGCTAAAAGGTTCTACTTCAAGAGAAGTTTTTTAAAAAAAGACAAAACAAAACCGAATTGTATGTTTAATTTAGACAAATATAAAAATTTTGATTTTTTATTGATTTATATAATCTCTCTTCTTACTGTCTCGTCGTCTAAATTGTTTAAATATTTACACAACCTACATCCGTGTAAATATATATATTTATTTATAGTACGGGTACTAAATGTCAAATTCAAATAGTGATTGTTCATTATATTCAACCGAGATAAATTGGTTCATTTGTTCAGTAAACCATATTCTTTAAAATATTTATACATATTTTTTTGGATATATTGCCAAGTTTTCAGTAGTCGTTTTTCTCATAGTATTTTTCTTCCAAAGTCACTGATTGCGAAGAAATTGGAGGGATTTTTAATTAAATACTGATATGAAAAAATCTTGTTGACGCTTAAGTATACACAAATAAATATATATGAATAATAACTTCGACAGAAGTAATACTGTCAAAATAAAAAAATAAGAATGATATGAAAAAGTTGGCTGTTATGTAACAGTCGTCTTTGGTGTAGCGGTAAGCACGCTGGACTAGATATCCAGAGGCCCGAAGTTCGATTCCTGGTTGACGAGTTAATTTTTTCATATCAGTATTTAATTAAAATCCAATGACAATTGTCTATAAAGTATACACCAAGTCTTCTACAGTTTGTCTTACGTAACCGAAATGGAATTTGGACAAACATCGTATTGTTGAAGTATACACAAATAAATATATATAAATTGGAGGGGGCTTAATTCTAGTAATATACAGGATTTTTCTCATTCCTGTATTTTGTAAACCTAATGTATATACACCCGATCTTCGCTATCCCTAAATTGTATCTCGAAAATGGTAAATGGTGTAGCAAAACTTACAATTGTAAGATTGTTCCCTATAAAAAAAAATCAGCAACTTCTGTTCGGAACCAACCGAATGGGTTTGGCATAAATCGCATACAAAACTTTGTCTAATATCGTCGTTGTACAGTCCCTACTAAAAATTGGCCTCCATTTTGGCAACGCATCCAATTTTGTATCAAATTCTTCTACAGTCTGTTTTCAACAGCATTTCTAATAGGGAATCAATGTTAAATAAATAAATGAAATATTTACTAACCATATATACACATACTTACATGCTGCTTGTGGGATCATGTTTGTTTGATGTCATTTAAGTGTGGGGATTTTGTGAGGCACACTCAATTGATAATATTATTATTCATTACGTATGTAAATGCATAGGAAATATTTGGTTGTTTTTTAATGGTATAAACGAATTCCACCAATGGGTTATTTCACAACAATAACAAAAATTGCAAATTATTAAATGGGACTTTGGCGGACATTCGGCAAAGGAATGTGTCTATTTATTGTGGCATTTAAGGATTGGCAATCGCCAAGTATTCGAACAGTTACTCATATGATTAGCTGTTTTGAAAAATGGGGTTGTATATCTGGTTGCAAAGACTGCCACAAGGATAAAGATGATGAAGCCCCACAAAAAAATCCACAACACATCCCATACACCACAGAGTACGCCCACTATTTTAATTTCTTTATTAAGCATATTGTGTATAGTTATTATAGTAAATAATATTTAACATTGATTTTCTATTAGCAAAGCGTTCCAACACACACGGTATAGCTTAAACATATAACGCATAGGTTAATGAGATTGTCACTTATCCTTCGTACTATTATTACCTGAACGAACCAAAAACGAACACGAGACACAACTTCAACAATAAATAATTAAAATAAATAATTATTAAAATCAACTTTAGAGAGCTTGTTGTATTTGAATTTAATTATATTATAACATTTTATATTGACATTACCAATCAAAAACAATTGTTAAATTGTTACATACAAATGTTTTACAAATTATTATCAAATTATTTTATGGGTGTACCTACCTATATCTATATATTCCATGTTAGTAAAACCATGATTCATATACAGGATGTCCGGTAAGTAGTCGAGTTCCATAAGAGGGTAGTAGGTAGAGGGTACGATTTTGGAACGAAAAGTCCTGAGACATTTTTTTTATTAGGCACCGTTAATAAGTTATTTATTAATTATGGAGTTACAAAAAGTGCATTTTTTTGATATTTCATTTTTGATTTATTTATCAATTTTTGGAAAAATGTATTGCTTAATTTTTTTGAAATTATGAAAATTGCATTAATTAAATTTTTTTATTTTTTGAAAAATGTATAATAAATAGTTTTAATAATAAATTTAAAAAAAATTACTATCAAATTATTACTGACTAAATTATTATCAAATGTCTTTTAAATGGTTTGGTCTAAGATCAAATGCATGAATCATATATTTTCCTTGTTCGTTACGTGGAATAATGCAATTGTCGCTCGCTCTCTACAAGGTATTTTTGTTTTTAATTTCTATTTTTTTAAATTTTTCTTATATAGGCTGCAATTGATTTTAATGGATTTTAAGATGGCTGCTAGTTATGGATGTATTCTAATTATTCTAAACTTTTAAATTAGCTAAATATTTTTCAATTAACATATGAGGGAAGTAAGCTAAGTTTACTTTACATTTGAACACCTGGCTGCAGGTAACCGTAGCAGTAACAAGCAGCGCTGCCTGCTATTACAAGATTTGTCGTATCGTATACTATGTTATTTAACAAGCAAAATTCAATTAACACGTGAGGGATTTAATTATAAAAAAATCAATTTTTAATTAATTAATTAATGTTAATTGCAGCAGAACTACCCTGGCAGACATTGCCAAATTGTTTATATTGCAATAAGCGTTTTCAATAATATTTCAATCAATTAACAGATGAGGGAAGCTTTCTAATGCCGGATCTTAGACCATTATATTTGCTCATCAATATAATCTTTTTGAATTTGATTAACTATAGCATTAGAATCAGAAATCATGTCTTTGAACACAAAATCCACCATGAAAGTTATAGTTATAAATCCTATTTGATCGGGGAAATTTATTTTATAACATAATCAACATTATAATTTTATTACTAGTATTTTTATATATTCTTAATTTAATTATTTTTTATAAATATTGAAAAAAATATGCAATGTTTTATCAACAAAAATGTTTTTTTTTAAAATGAATAACAAAATTTAATCAATGTTGTACAAAACACTGCAGTCGATACGAGAGAAGTTGGTTGACGAGATAGACTATACAGCTACCACCAGTACTTAGACACAATATTTTTTAATATTAAATTGGAAAATTGAATGAAATGTTTGAACAATTTCATAAGTACACAACAGTGTTAAAATATATAAATATATTAATCTATTGAGTGCGACAATAAAATTGTCGATCTTTTTTTTACAAGCTTGAATCAATACAATATTATTTAATTAAATACTGATATGAAAAAATTAACTCGTCAACCAGAAATCGAACCTCGGGCCTCTGGATATCTAGTCCAGCATGCTTCCGCTACACCAAAGACGACTGTGACGTTTCAGCCAACTTTTTCATATCATTTTTATTTTTTATTTTGACAGTATTACTTCTGTCGATTGTATTATTAATATATATTTATTTGTGTATACTTAAGCGTCAACAATACGATGTTTGTCTAAATTCTATTTCGGTTACGTCAGACAAACTGCGGCAGACTAGCGTATACTATATAGATAAATTTCATTGAATTTTTAATTAAATTCTGATATGAAAAATTTAACTCGTCAACCAGGAATCGAACCTTGATGAAATTTATCTATATAATATACGCTAGTCTCCCACAGTTTGTCTGACGTAACCGAAATAGAATTTGGACAAACATCGTATTTTTGACGCTTAAGTATACACAAATAAATATGAATGAACAATATTATTTTTCAGTTCATCATATAACAATACTTAATAAATAAATCAAATATTTGAAATTTTCGTAAAATCACTTTATTTGACTATAGTTTCGGAACTCAATTCCTTCTTCAGGAATAAAAATGAAATGGACAATTTTTACGTACTGTAGCAACAAGGTAAACATTTGCAGGTACGTAACATAAAATTTTGTGAATGAGATCTAATAAATTTGGAAAAACCTAAAACTATAAACATATTTTTGAATTGACAAATTATACAAATTACATAGATAGATATATTGTAGAGGCTGCCCTGGATGGGCTACACTTCGACCATAAGGTCCATTGTCATGCCTAAGGATGTGAGTGGAGTGAAAGGAATTTTTGTGTATAGGCTAGGAATTGGTAGCATATGGCAACTCTAATAGGAACTATGTCGGTATTCATCTGGTGTTCGTGAAGGAAACTGCAGAAAACCTTCCCAAGCATAGTCGGTTCTTAATAACTGAGAAACTGCCGATGTAGGGATTCGAACCCATAACCTCCCAGTTTCCAAGTTGACATACTGCGCAGACGTAACGCCTTAGACCGCTCGGCCACTTGAACTGGTATTTAACACATAAGTCAAATATAAACATTTATAAAATTTGACTAAATATTAGGAATTAACATTTAGGAATGAATGGCAATAAAATGTTATATTATTTAAACATTTGTAACATTATTTTGACATCAATGCTTTGATATGAAAAATCATCTTACACATCTTAATTGGGGATTGAACCCAAGACCTCTGGTGTGGCATTGCAACTGACCTACGCAGATATCCATGGTATACTATTATAATTATTATACGACTGTACTTGACTCACTCAATAACGCATTTTTAATATATTAAAAATAAAAAAATATGATCAAAAGGTTTTCTGGGAAAAGGTTGATGAAAAAAGTCGGAGAAAAAACGAAGAATTAATAATCTTGTTTATAAAATAAATGAAAAAGTCTTGTGCAAAAAAAAAATGTTATATATATATATATATATATATATATATATATATATAATATATATATATATATATATAATATATATATATATATATATATAATATATATATATATATATATATAATATATATATATATATAAATATATATATATATATATATATATATATATATATATATATATAATATATATATTTTATATATATAAATATATATAAAAATAAAAATGACAATATGATATTTATTCATATTGAAATACAAATGGAGATTAAGAATGATATTAAAAATATGACTGACTACTCACTCAGTGACTGACAGTACCAATCCAACTGAATTACTATAAAAGCTATTAAAGTAATTTTTTGTACATTTTTATCTGTGACCTACTATCATCGAATGTCAGCCGATGCAATCATATTGAATTAATATTTACAAAAAAATTGTATAAATGCAATGAGATATAGATATTGTAATAGACATCACATAAAGGAGGTGTCTTAGATTAAAATGTCAACAAAATAGTTTTGTTTTTCATTGTTTAAATTGATAGATAAACTATCTAAGAATCTGTTTACAAGGACTGTTGTATGGACCAGGAAAGAAGGGAGTCGGAATGCCCTTCTTAGACCCAGAGCCTATTTTAGGAATTTCATGGACTACATGGAAACAGGTGATCAACGAGTGGTCAAATGCTAAACATCATGATCACTGGGAAAAAGTACCGCGGCAGGAGCTCTGGAAAATACTGTTTCAGATGGCAATCAGGAGGCTATTTCTCGATGCACTGAAACTGAACAGGATGATACTGCGGAGAGTTACCGGGATCATTACCGGGCATTATCCCCTGCGGAAGCATCTGCACACAATAGGACTTCATAACGGGTCCATTGTGTGCAGATTGTGTGGCGTGGAGGAAGAAACATCCAGCCACATTATCTTTGAGTGCGAACCTCAGGCTACAGCAGATACAGGATATTCGGTGCATCTCAACCCGAATATATGAACTTTCAGGAAGACCTGATAAGCAAGCTCTTGGCTATTGCAACATATGGGAGCACAATGAACCTTAAGGTCGATGTGCAATACTTTTTAGACCCCAAGATCAGGAATAGCTGATTAGCAGATTGTCAGCGTAAGTAAATAAAAATTGATCTTCCCATTGAAAACCTTGAAAGTCGTTTTCTCCAGTTGATATTTTCACGATTTTTCGAAATTGGCGCGCGTGATAGCTAAAAAACTAAGCGACTTATTTAATTGAACCAAAATGTTTTTTCTTCATAATTAAATTCTCTTCTAAGTAGAAAAAGGTAGAAAAAATTGTGAAATTAAAAATTTTGGCGGGTTTAAAAAAAAACAAAAGTTTAAGGTATAACAATTATTTAAATAAAATTTTCGACGAACTTTTTTAGTTCTCTTAAAAGAGAATTCAATACTATATTTAAATAAATTTAGTTTTTTAACTATCGAACCCGCCAATTTAGAAAAATCGTTAAGGTCAAAACTGGAGACAACGCGTTTCAAAGTTTTCAATAGGAAAAAATATCAATTTTTAGTTACGCTGACAATCTGCTAATCAGCTATTCCTGGTCCATATAACAGTCCTTGTAAACATATTCTTCATATATACCCTTATATTATATGTTATACTAGCAACCCGCCGGCTTAGAAGATAGACATATAGCGTTGCACAGTTTGATAGATCTTTTTAAGAGGAATAATTACGTAATACGTTGTTCTCATATAACTCTATTGGCATATAACCCAATCGGCATGATTTTTTCCGACTTCTTCAGCTATCATCGTCATAGCCGATTATCATCGCCATTCAGCCGATTAACTCAAAACTTCAATGAATTATACACCTAAACCTTCCTCATGAACCACTCCGTCCATTGGAGAAAACCGTATGAAAATCCGTTCGGTAGTTTTTGAGTTTACCAGTACAGACAGACAGACGCGGCCGGAGGACTTTCTTTTATAATATGTAAGGATATATACCGGGCTTAAAAATTAATCAGAAATATATCAGAATTGATGAAAACTTTTATCATCAAAAATTTTTTTATTTCTCACAACTTGATGTTGAATATTTTCTTTAATTGGTATATTTCAAAACCAATATGTTGAAAATAAATTTATGGCATAAATTTGTAATTTAAATTTGTAGTTAAATAAATATAAATTAAAACGGATATTCATTGTACTTAAAATTTTGTATATATAATCAGATTTGGTTATATTATTAAAAAATACAATTCTTTTTTTTTTTTTTACTTCTTTTGATATTTAAATTTCTTAACTTTTCTTTTTGTATTCGTAGAGAAGAGATAACAAATAAATTGTTATATGTATCTACCTCACTTTTTATTCTTTTATCAAAATGAATATTCAAATTTTTATATAATATCTATATATAGTAGGATGAATTATAAAAAGTCAATTCTCATAAAATATCAGGTCGAAATGTCATCCCTAAACAGAGCTCATCGAATATTCATTTCCCATTTGACTTACATATTAAAGTTTGTTTCAAAATCGAAGTGCAGAGTCTGATAGGAAGTTTTGTTCTATGCAAAAAATATCTGAATTAATAATTAATTCGTAGGAAATAGTACTAGCAGAATAAATTTAAAAACGTTTCGTCATTTATTTATGACTTCCTCAGCAACTTATTTTTATAATTCAACTGAAGTCATAAATTAATGACGAAACGTTTTTAAATTAATTCATTTATTCTCCTAGTCCATTTAAGATATTGTACATCTAAAAGGAAATTAGTTATGAAGCTTTAAACTATAAGTAAGTTGAAAATCTCAACGTATGTATAGTTGATTTGAGCATGACAAGCGTGGGGTTGCCTTAATTGAAAAATTTACCGAATTTTGAACTAAAGATCAACAACAGAAACAGCACCTTTTACAAGTTATTTAGGATCACTGAAAAAAATATCGTAATTGCAATAGTAATAATTATTCGTAATTTGTGGTTAAAAAAATGTTTTTATTATATAAAATTGCATATACTATTTATTATAGTTTAAAGCTTCATAAGCTTTCCTGTCAGATTTACGAAGAAAATATTTTAGATATTTTTTGTAGAGAATTTAATTTTCTATAAGACTCTACACGATTTTGAGAAAACAAATTTTTTTAATACTTTTATTGCATAAAAATTTCAATATGTAATTCAAATAGGCAAACGTGTTTTCGTTGAGCTCTTGGTAGAAATGAGATTTCGAGCTGATGTTAAAGGAGAATTTTTTTATTCTATGAGAACTTTTAAAACATGATAAAAATTAAAAAAAAAAACACCCTAATATATATACTATGTTTACATATTTTAAAAGATGTTTTTTTCTATCTATCTCCGTCTAATATTGAGACAATTATGCAATGAAGTTTTATGTGGTTTTCCATATTATTCAGGCATTTTTCTATCTAGTTATATATACCCTTAAAACAGAATATCATATGGGTACATAGAATATATCATACTTTACCGCAATTAGCTAAAAGCCACATCCTCTTCAGTTATTTATTTAATACAATATTCAAATTATTTCGTCTTGAACTACTACATTCATTTGTGAATGACTTTATAGAATGTATTTGTCAGCTGTTTATTATATAAGGGGTTTGTATTCTCAAGACTCGTTATATGGGTCAAGCGGGTGGGGATCATAAAAATCGGTGCCCATTTAATTAGAGGATAAAACTTTCAGCAAATATAGTACATATACAACCCTAATCTCAAAATAACAAATGAAAATATCAACTGTGCTAATTTCTGAAATACCCTGTATATACTGAATTTACAAAAAATAATTCAATCAAACAAGAGTTGTTTATTTAAATAAAATGGAACATTTTTTTCTATCTAGTAAGTTATTATTTTGTATAAAATGAAACAATAATGTATTAATTATCTTTTTTTATTTTGTTTCAGGTCAGTTTCATCACATTTTCTACTGGATTTGATTACATCGAATCAATCAATACAAGTCAATACGGTTTGTTTTTTGGGGTAAAGACAACTTTTATTCTGTGATAAATTAGAAATTTGTGTGTGAAAATGATGTGGATATTTAATCTAGGATTCATATTAATTACTAAAAGTGCTCCATTTTTACAAAGTCTTCTATAAGTTGGTCTGAAAAATGATAAATATATGAAAAACCTTCACAAGCATAGCCGGTTACTTCGTTCTTGTCCATATGCCGACAGTTTAGTCAATTAATCACCCGGCCCCCCTTTTTTTTAAATAATTGACAAATTGCCAATGTCGGAATTCATATCCATAACCTCCCAGTTCCAAGTACACACAACGCCTTTACAAGCCCGGCTACTTGGCTGGTAAGCCATCCATCATACTGGTGTTAAATAATTGTTGAAAGTAAACAATTGTTTATTTTCAGTTTGTTTTTATTGTCTTTTTTCTAGTTAAAGTCAATTCACTGTTAAATTAATTACAACTGCATATATGTATCAATTGTTCTCAATTGTTCACAATTTCCATATATACATAAATTGTGTTGTGTGTGTGACCAATGGACGAGAAAACTAAATGAAGTAGTGAGATATTTTGAAAATAGGAAAAACAAGATAAACGAACTACATCTATACGGATATCACACTATACGGATCAATATATTATTAAATTGTATGTATTCACAGAGCTAGTTTGTTTGATAGTGAATGAAGTAAAACTAAAATTACATTACGGCCACACTATATTCCCTATACCTACCCCAACCCTTATCATTTATACAGAGTGGTTTCTCATTTTAAACAATGCATCTCAATATTTCTTCAATTAAACGTTTTTGGAATGAACGGGTTAATTAAAATATTATTTTACTTGAATCTAATGATGGACTTGATTGTCAACTTAACCTTGACAATCAAGGTTATTTAAGAGTCAATTTTCGATGTTTTTCAAATTTTTGTTCTTCTAATTTCTTAAATGTATTATAATTATTAATGATTCAAATATAATCATTTATCATCTGACATTTTTGGCTCTTTGGTAGTATAGTGTTCAGTATCCTCGCGCGGGTTTCGATTCCCCACTGGAGAGCCAAAAATGTAAGATGATAAATGATTATATTTGAATCATTAATAATTATAATACATTTAATAAATTATAAGACAAATTGAAAGATATAAATTTTCTTTATTGAAAATATTCAATTAATGTCTAATTATGTTTGTTGATAATTACCAAGGTAATTTATAATAAGAATTACCGTGGTAACTTGGGGAGGATATAGTTGAGGAGCAATGCTTTCTAAAAGAAAGCCTAATTGATTTTAGGAGTGTACCGCTACAAGAGAATTGGATAGTTGGGGTGTGAAGAATATAAAAACTGAGTAATTGAGCATATTTTGGTTAATAAAAAAGCTAGAATGGATGATAGTACTCCATTTAACGGAAGTCAACTTTCAATGTTTTTCAAATGTGAAACCGTTTTTAAGAGAATTGGATGGAATATTTAGGTGCATTATTTAAAAAGAAAGAGACACCCTGTACATATACTATTAAATAAATGTTTGTGACATTGGCGACAAAGTTTGTTAATAAATTATATATTCTACAATTGTTTGGCATACAAAATTATATATTCTCTCTATTGTTCCATATCTTTTAAATAGTCCGCATGAGAACTAAGTAAAATGCAATTTATCTCAAATTTATGAGTATTTAGAAGCAAATTTATTTCGAAAAAATTTTCTAACATTTTTTTTTCTGTACGAAAGTTGGCCGTTTATTTGTCCAATTTCTATGAAAAGATAATGGATGAATAAATTATTGTCGGAATTTTTTTTTCAATGGAAAGATAAATTTCTAACTGAAGACCAGTTCAAAATCTGTTCTTGATCGAAAAAAAGATTAAGAATAGAAAAAATAGTTACTTCGGTGAAATAAGTTCTGATTGGTTGGTTTGTTATCTTCTGTTAAATTTCTGGCAAATAATACTCCAACAAAAATAAATTGAGTTCAAACCAACCTAAGAAAAAGACATAAGTCAAATATAGTAGATCCCGAAAATTACAGATACAGTACACGTCCTGTATAAAACAAGACCGGTCAAGTGGAACTGACGCTACGTGGGTTCCGTAATGTGACTTGCCAAAATTTTAATAAGAATTTTTGAAAAATAGATTGTATTTATTAAACTTAATTTAATTTTTCTGTAAAATATAGATTTTCTATAAGTTGTTATTTCCACTTGTTTATAATTTTTGTTTGTTTGTGGGTCGATTTGTTCAAAAACAATTTTGGAAAGTGATCGGCAGAAAAATATTTGAGGGAAACAATGAACAGAACGCTCTTCTGTTTAAAAAGTTTTGTTACCTAAGATACCTTTTAATTATTTCTATAATAATGAAAATCAATGACTCGTTGGCTATTTCAATAGATTTTCAAATAGTTTTAATTATAATAACTTTTCATTTTTGATTATCGAATTTCAAAGTGAGAGCTTATAATACAACGAGTTTTTTGTCCGAAACTATTTTATTGAATATACTACAAAAGTCAATATGGCATGCCATGCATGCATATACTATACACTATGTTTAATTTACATCTTCATATCATAGATCCCACGAGTATGAGAGAGTACATATATACATATAATTCCGACAATGTATGAGAAGGAGGTCTTATAGGTTTGATATACAAGCATATTTTTAATAACTGTTCGAGTGGTCACCAACCACTCAAACATATAAGACCTCCTTCTCATACGCATTGCTAAATGTATACATATGTACTCTCTCATACTCGTTATGAATATTATTCACTATTTTGAAAAATATTCTTGTTTATCAAACCTATAAGACCTCCTTCTCATACACATTGCTTAATGTATATGTACATATGTACTCTCTCATACTCGTGGGATCTATGATACGAAGATGTAAACTAAACAGACGGTATAATTGATAAAGCATCCTCACAGCAAAACTAAATACATTATATATGAGATATGTGAATTGGAATGAATGATAAAAGCAGAAA
Source organism: Nineta flava (assembly GCA_963920215.1). Taxonomy (NCBI): domain Eukaryota; kingdom Metazoa; phylum Arthropoda; class Insecta; order Neuroptera; family Chrysopidae; genus Nineta; species Nineta flava. The sequence goes on from OY986041.1 coordinate 123,830,558, forward strand.
TAAACTTTTATTTCCATAACAAAATACTTCTCTTTTTAACTACGAGTGTTAATAATCATTATGTACATTTCAACAAACGCTTTCAATTTACAATGCAGTCAGTAAAAAAAAAAGAATGATGCAAGTATATAAAGGATATATTTCTCGACGTCGTTCAAATATTGACAATCGTCATTAAAGATTTACGGTGGAAGAACCAAGGCAAACATTAGCCTCAACTTGGGAATGTATGCCACCGTATTTCAGGCAGAAATCTATGGCATATTGGCTTGCGTATGGAAAAACCTGCGTAAGGGTTGCATAAACCAGATTGTATACATTCTCTACAAGCTGCTCTAAAAGCCTTTTCTGCTACTGAATTCACCTAAGGGGGAGTCAAAGATTTCCTAAAGAAACTGCAGCTGGCCAAACGGAACAACGTTAAATTGATCTGGAGTACAGGGTCACAGTAAAATTTCAAATTCGCCCCCTTTACCTAGATCAGTTTTTTGTATTATAAATACGTATTTCGACTACAATGTAATCATCATCAGTATAAATTAGCTAGTCGTACTTTACTCTTTGACAATTAGAAATAGATATAAAGTCGAGATCAACAGACAAAAATAAAAATAAATAGAAAATTAACTAGATTAAAATATACTAGATTTAAAATATAATAAATTTTAAATTATATTGAAATTGCTCTTGTTAAAATTTCTTTCACTGTCACCAAATTAGCAAAAAGTAACATATCCTGCGACAATATAAGAGTAATTTTAATAAGAGTAACATTAACAGGAATAAATGTGAATGAAGGAAATTTTAACAAGATCAATTTCAATATAATTTAAAATTTATTATATTTTAAATCTAGTATATTTTAATCTAGTTAATTTTCTATTTATTTTTATTTTTGTCTGTTGATCTCGACTTTATATCTATTTCTAATTGTCAAAGAGTCAAGTACGACTAGCAAATTTATACTGATGATGACTACATTGTAGTCGAAATACGTATTTCTAATACAAAAAACTGATCTAGGTAAAGGGGGCGAATTTGAAATTTTATTTCAAAAACCTAGAGTTCTCACTAATTATCATTCGATAATATAATGTTTAGGGTCACAGTGGTTTTGAAGATAATGAAAACGCTTAGCAAGAAAGGGATTCGGATTATCTTCCATGGGCCCAGAAACTATTTTTGGAATCCCAAAGACAGCATGTAAAAAACAAGTGATTACGGGATTCATCACCGAGCAATTGATCCATTATGTGCGGACTGTGTAGTGAGGAGGAAGAAACATCCAGCCACATCATCTTTAACTGTTACTCTCTCGGTTAAGCAGCAGATTCAAAATATTCGATGCATCTCATCCCAAATATGTGAACCTTCAGAAAAACCTGATAGACAAGCTCTTGGCTATTGCCAAGATATGGGAAATATGACAGTTATAATTGCATTCTGGATGAAAATATAATCGCACCTAACGAAGAATAATTGAAAAAAGCTCAAATAAATAAGATTGCTCGAAGCTTTCTTTCTGAGATACGAAATGTTACATACATATTTGGACGACCACATAATCCGATTATCAGTTGAACGATCAATAATTACCACGAATTTAATTATACACCCTGTATTTATGTGATGTAGTTATTAATATTGAATTGACAATAAGGGAATTGTTTATTTGTATCTGCATTGATACATAAAAGGAACGTGAACATGTTCTATTCATTATTATAACACCAAACAATTCATTTCAAATTATTATCAATAGTAAAGTTTTTAATATATGCAATATCACCTACTCTGGGTAATAACTGCCCTACATATTCAGGGCGGTAATAAAATCATTACGTTTGAATAGGAATATACAGTTTGCAAAGTAAAACATTGTATATAGGAATAATTAACATCTGGTTTTCCGAAACAGTTCTCTGTCAACTAAGCAATTATAGCGCTTCTCAGTGGCTTCAGGACGTTCCAGCACTGTGTTATATAATCAGGACAAAAAATCGGTTTGATTTTATTCTAGCACAAATACATAAACACACATATACAACACATAGATAAAATAACTGTTCATATATACAAGATAATGTTATTTTGAAAAAAAAAACACGATTTTTTTATTTTTTTATTTATATAATAAATATTTAGCTTTACTCTCCTAGTTATTTTTTTTAAATTCTGTCGAGTATTTTTTCTAATACAACAGATAATAGTTGGGCGAGCATGAAGTTTTACATGCTTCTAATGAGAGAGAGTGAGAGAGAATGATAACTTTGCTATTAATTATCTTGCGTTCTAAACGGTCAAAAATTCTGGAACTTCGGGGTTTATTAGAAAACGTTATGTTTAGCCTCTGAATAAAATCTGTCGAAAAGTGGTTTCATGCTGGAGCATCCTTAATGCTCATGCGTACAAATATAACCTATATTCTAGACAAATAAATATCACATAAACCCCACGTTTAATTAAAACAAGACTAAAAGTATAAATAATAATCATTGGAAGTAGAAATAATAATACCATTCTTCGAAAACAATGATCAAATATTGATAACTACATGCTGTAATCTCGATGGTTTCGTTACATATATAATTACCATAGTTCAGATTTACAGCATGTACCAGAAATTATGATACAAATTTAAGAGGAAGTATTTTGATTTTAGCGGCAATGTGATAAAATGCAACCAACACTTCGAGAAATGAGATTTATACATCTGACAGAAAAATGTGAACGGTTTATATCTGAGCTGTAGTTTGCAAAATAGTTAAAAAATGGATTTCATATAGAAGTTGCATATTTATAAAAGTCATCTTGTAATCACATGGCAAACTGCATCTGAGACAGAACCCTACAGTAGTCACGTTCAATTGTCACACACCGGTCGCATGGACATAAAAAAAAATGTTTTGTACAAAACTTTCATATTTTTTTCCGTAGAATTCGAATATGTCATATAAAATATGGACTTCCATTTAAAAAATTAAAGTTGACCTTGAAAATTGACCAGTATTTGCCCCCTAGAGAGCATAAAATCGAGAACATTTTTTTTTGATTCTGCTTTGTTTTCGAGAAATTTAGGTTGGACGATTAGAATGGCCCACCCTATATATACATATATATATGTACACTCCCGTTCAATAAAATTGAACAATTCTGAACCGAATCAGTTTCTCACAATTTTGATAATTCTTGTAGTAAATGTTTTTACTATACTTCCATTTCTTATTTCACACTTAAAATATATAGTAGTTATCTTTGTTTATAAATGAATCATTATACAGAGACTCATAAAAGTGAGGAGATTTATGAGATCTGAGAAAATTAGCATTTCAGGTCTGTTCAATTTTATTGAACATGAGTGTATATATAGAACAGAATACATAAATATATTTTATGTTATAATGATTATTTCAGGAAATATATAATGCAATTTGTAAATAAACAGAGAGAATTAGTAGTTGTATATAGATAGAGGATATGTTTATTTAATGACATAAAAGTGATTATAACAGTATTTTGTTTGTATCTGATTTAGTTTCAACAGGATTACATTATTTGTTCATATTTTGAATTTTATCTAAATGTTTTTATACATGTTCATATTAAACCAAACATAATCAGCTTTAATAAGGACATACACTCACATTCAAAAATAAATCACATTCTAAGCATATATATTACTAAATATATGTATGATATTACATACAGTCACACATAGAATGCTTCAATTGTTTCAATTTTTATGAACGGAATAGTATCCGCGCTAGGTATAGTTTATAATAAAAATCTACAAAATCCATGAAAGCAGATCAGTTTTCGCGTCAATACATTAAAGTACATCATTTTTCTCGAAAAAGTTAAGGACCAATAAGCCCAACTGTCGACATCAATCGAAGAGTCACCCGTTCACAATGAATGGTTCTTTTAATGAATCTGGCAGAGATGGTGCTTACGCCAATAACGCATATATTCTGTTTGCATCCAGTAATGTTAGTAAAATTTAAAAATTTATCATAAGCAATGTCCATAATAATACTACAGCGATATCATCATGGTAGATAAATATATAGATTGTAGAGGCTGCCTGGACGGGCTACACTTCGACCATAAGGTCCATTGTGATGCCCAAGGATGTGAGTGGAGTGGAAGGAATTTTTGTGTATAGACTAGGAATAGGGAATATATGAATGATTGAAATTCCCGATTAGACAAAGAAGGTGATAGCCCTCTTGATATGTTATGTGACGTCATATTACACTTTCAACATTTTAAATACACGTAAAACTCCGTTTTTAGTATTTTTGCAAGAAAGAGACAGATAATAATCTTTAAAAGCTTATAGCTTCCTTGATATTTGTCGGATTTTAATTTCGTTTTTAAATATTATTACAGTATTAACAGTATTTTCATATTCTGAAAATAAATGTGAAAAAAAATTTCCATGCATATTCCCTATTGGTAGGATATGCGGCTGCAGTCGACTATGATAGGAACTATGACGATCTTCATGCCGGTTACTTCGTTCTTGTCCATACGCCGACAGTTAAGTCAATCAACCGCCCCTTTTTTTCTGTCTTAATAATTGACAAACTGCCAATGTCGGGATTCGAACTCATAACCTCCCAGTTTCCAAGTTGGCATACTGCGCAGACATAACACCTTAGACCGCTTGGCCACTTGGACTGGTCACCATGGTAGCTTGATTAGTTTGCATATTGTGATTTCTTCCTCTAACAGAATTCGCTTAGTCTCTACATAGCTTCTACGTGATGAATTTTTAGTTAGTTTTTCAGAAAATTAACACTACTCTTTTAGAAGATTTCGGATAGTTTTCTACATATTTGCAAGTATAATGGGTTCGAACCTCTGACAAGTAAAATGTTCTAGATTTCATTAAAAAGAAATCCATAAAGTTTGTGTGGTTTTTCGTGCCACTTTAACAATAAAGTTAAGAGTTCGATTCTTGATGGATGAGTTAATGTTTTCATATAAATATTTAATTAAAAATACAATGACATGTTTGTCTGTCTATATGGTATACACTAGTTCATTCATACTATGTCTTATGTAACCTTAATGGAAATTGGCATTGGCATTATATTGTGACGTTTAAGTATACACAAATAATATGTGAAATAATAAGTTAATATTAGCTTCAAAAGTAATATCGTCAATGATACGAAGAAGTTGATTCATTCATCAGTATCCTCCGTGGTGTTACGGTTAGTACAATGGGCTAGAAAATCAGAGATCCGAGTTCGATTCTTGATAGATTAGTTATTTTTTTCAAATCAATATTTAATTAAAAATTCAATGACATTTTTGTCTATATTGTATACACTAGTTCTTTCATACTATGTCTTACGTAACCTTAATGGAAATCAACATTGGTATTAGTATTGTGACGCCTAGATATACAGAAATAATAACGGTAAAATTTTCTAGATTTCATTAAAAACAAAATGCGATAAACCGTGTGTGTTTTTTTCGTACCACTTATTTTCAAATAAAGAGAGTATCCTCTTATTAACAATAAACATAAAAATTAACTAAAGGAGAAAAAAATATAGGTTAAAGAGCCTTTTTTTCTACAATAGTACAAATAAATATACAGAGAAACAAACCTTACTTATATCACATTTATTAAATTTTATCCGTCAAGTATATAATTTATATTTTATACGTATTCCATCGTCTTTCATTCCAGAGTATTCCTTATAATTTAGTTTTGTTTTATTTGTATTATTTTTTTTATTAAATTTCCCTCGGGAATGTTTTATATTGAACATATATATGTATATGGATGGTGTTATGTAAAAGAGAGTTAACCCCCAGGCGGCTGGTTTTGAGATAATTGGCTTCAAACATCAGCAATTTTCTATTTTATTAGGTTTTGAACAGATTGGGCATGAATCATTTTTGCACATTGTTGGGAACAACGTTTTTTCCCACTTGGGGGTGGGATAACTTTAATTTTCATGTTTTGTGGATTAAAATCCTTTTGCATAACACCATCCATATATAAAACATATATGTAGTATATTTATGCTCGTAACAATATTATGATTTGAGAACAAATTTTATAAAAATATTATATTATTGTTATTTTAACTTTGATTTGATTTACAATATGGATATCAACAAATATTGTTTTGTTCTTGAAATAATCGAAATTCACATTGTTTATTTAATTTGTTTCTTTTGTTTAAATTCCTATTTTCCAGTAAAATAAATCAATTGATCGAATATTGAAGTAAAGGGTGGTGGCATGAGTAACGTTATGATTTATTTAACGTTATGAATGCGTGTGCATCATTTGGTTTTAATTCGTGAACCAATTGAATCTTATATGGGAAAAAATGTAACGTATGTAAAATTCTTTGCAAAGACCGCCTAGACATCACCAACTGCTGAGAACGTCGTCTGGTAGTATCGGGGTTTCCCTCAACAGTTGCTTGCACCCGAACAATGTTCACATCATTTCGAACTGAACGAGGTCTTCCAGCACGCCGAAGATACAATCGGTAAATTGTTGGAACATGAAAGAAATTTCGATATGATCTTTGTGTCTGAATAATCGAAGGCTGACTTTCAAAATAATATTGAACAACTTTGGTTCTTTGTTCTGTGCTGAGTCTTTCCATCATAAATTTCCCAAGTTTTTCAAAGTTAATTCTGAAAAAAACAAAGAAGAAAAAAACGTAAATATAATATTTATTCACTAATTAAATCATATAATCGTGCATGTTCCATTGTTCATTTTTATTGATCATCGTAATAATATTTTTTCTGTCTATAACTATCATAAGCTGTGCATAGAAGACCGGTTATTATGGCCGTATATAAGGGAGGCCGTATAAAATTTTTGTAGTTGTCGATTTGAATAAAAACTAGTTTATAAGGTAATTGGGACCCAAAAAATCGGAAAATCTAGTAATTACTATTAATTTTACGATTGAACAAATAGTTTCCGAAATAATACCCTCGTTATTCAATTCCATATCCTCTTTTATAATATTCTAGGCAGTATCTTGTAAACCCCTCACCAAATCGTCAAATTGACACGATTTTCGTGTTTTTTGGGTCCAATTGACATTATATAGTGACTTTCATTCAAATCGTGAACGAAAAAAATTTTTCGATTTTATGCAATTTTTTTAAGGTACACCCCTTAGAAAAAATCGCAAAATTCGCAAAATTTTTGTAATCGTCGATTTGAATGAAAATTAGTTTATAGGGTAATTGGGACCCAAAAAATCGGAAAATCTAGTTAGTTTTACGATTTAACACATAGTTTCCGAAATAATAGCCTCGTTATTCAATTCGATATCCCTTTTTACACTATTTAGGCAGTATCTGGTAAACCCCTCACCAAATCGTCAAATTGGCACGATTTTCGTGTTTTCTGGGTCCAATTGACATTATATAGTGACTTTCATTCAAATCGTAAACAAAAAAAATTTTTCGATTTTATGCAATTTTTTTAAGGTTAGAAAAAATCCAAAGATTCGCAAAATTTTTGTAGTCGTCGATTTGAATAAAAATTAGTTTATAGGGTAATTGGGACCCAAAAATAACGAAAATCTAGTTAGTTTGACGATTTGACAAATAGTTTCCGAAATAATACCCTCGTTATTCAATTCGATATCCCCTTTTATACTATTTTAGGCAGTATCTTGTAAACCCCTCACCAAACCGTCAAATTGACACGATTTTCGTGTTTTCTGGGTCCAATTGACATTATATAGTGACTTTCATTCAAATCGTGAACAAAAAAAAATTTTCGATTTTATGCAATTTTTTTAAGACCCCTTAGAAAAAATCCAAAAATTCGCAAATTTTTATAGTCATCGAATTGAATGAAAATTAGTTTACAAGGTAATTGGGACCCAAAAAATAAAAAATATATTCTACGCATATAGAGACTAAATATAAATAATACGGGAATTTTGTCTTAGGGAATAATCAATGAAAATCATGACACCATTTCAAAAGCTTCCTTGGTAGAAAATTTTGCATTTCTGTTCTGAAATAAGACTACATTTCATTTTTATGCAATTAGAGAGACAGAAAGAGGTGTTACAAATAAATATACTTATACAGATCTACATAGACCCTTTTATTTTAATTAATATGAATAAAATTGATGATGATAAATCTGTTCCATAATGTTCAAACTATCTAAGATGCATATCTTCAATTCAGCCCAACCCACCCCATCATCATATAGTACAGACTGAAAAGGTTGTACGATGATATACTTACATATTTCTTATTTTAAAATAGTTTTCAAGTAATACGTATGTATATATACCGTGTGTGTTGGAAAACTTTACCAATAGAGAATCAATGTTAAATATTATTTATTACGGGCTGGCCGTGTGGTTACTGAGTGAAGTCAGTCAGTACACATGTAATGAGAGTGGGTTCAATATGTTCATTAAATTCTTAACTTTAGTATGTGCATCACAAAATTCCCACTCTTAAATGACAAACAAACAACCATACGCATACAGTATACAGTATACCTATACACTATACAGATGTTTGTATATATGTGTATTGTATAGATGTACTGTATAGTGTTTTATACTGCATAGGTGGGCAGACCTTGACTGCACTCAGCTCTGAGTTAGAGATATGAAGAGAGATAGAGTAAATATTGGGTATCCTACCAATTATTATTATTTTCTTTTGTTAATTAAAACATTTTCTGAAAAAAATATAATAATATCAACTATTTTTTATGGTCACTATTATTCAAAGTATACAATACATACAATACATTGAATACATACTCTGGAATTTTGGGCTGGTAATTTGGGGCATAAAATGTATCTTTTTAATATATTTGGGTATGAATAAAATATAAATGTTATATAAATTATAAAATATGAATCTTTTGATCTTTTACATTTACCGCTTGTAAATTTTTTGATGATTTAGCTTTAGTTTAGATTTTAGAATTAGATTTTAGGAAATTCCGAATAATTTGCCTAAACTATTCATATCGGAAAACTAATAAACAATTATTTACTTGATTTAATTAGTTTTTCTTAGCAGGGGGTATAGTGTCATGGGAATTTGATGACACTGGATATAAAAAAGATGCCAATGATAAATCTGGGTTGGGCGGAGGGTTGGTAATTTGTTACTAATTTCTAAATGGTTAAATTTTACATAAAGTGGGAATACATATATTTGTTGTTGTTGTAATTATTGTTATTGCTATCATCATTATTGTTGTTATTTTTGTTATTATTATTGTTATTATTATTATTATGTTTTTTGGTGTATCTCTCCATATTGTAAAAGATATTTTTTAAACAATAAATATTTTATAAAACTAATTCTAAATTGATTGAATAAATTATTATAATCGGTAGGCCAACGTGTATTGAAACATCGTTCCGTCTTACTTCAAATCATACCTTTTTTACTTATTCTCACCCAGCTTATAGATAGTCGTTCGACTCCGGCGTGCCGTCTGCGCCCACCTCTGTTTTATAGTTAGTATTTTATTTGTTTATTAAACATTGATTCTGTATTAGAAATGCTTTTGAAAACGGTCTGTATATATGTATGGTATGAATGTAGTTACACGATATATTGCTATTAAGTTGTTACATATAAAATTATTATATCACTGATGATGATATTTTGAGTACATTTTTACAGTTACGTTGTTAACAACGTATGATGTGATTTGTGATGTATGCTTTTAAAAATTTATGTACATTGAATACAAGATGTTTCAAAAATGGCATGATCACTTATTTATTTCATCTTTCAATTGGATGAGGTTCATTAACTTATTAAATCACGCCTTAAACCTTGAAACCCGGTATCTTTTGTCATTTTTGAGGGAATACTGTGTTAAAAAATTAGCCACTCTCTCATATCTCCGAAAGCAAGGACTTCAGCATAAAAAGAAGATTGAAGATAATTTTTACTACTAGCTTATATTTTTGGACGCGTTTATTGTTATATCGCCTTCCGGTTCCCGTCATTTTAATACTCAGTACCTCAATATAATTTCCCACCGCTTCCACTACTTCAAATATTTATCGACACTTCCATCATAGTTTTATTTCCAAGAATATTTTCGAATTCGATCTCTCGCAGCAAGTTAAAAATTTTAAGTCTAATCATAATCTTTTAAACAAAAAAGTTTCATTAAAATCGGTCCAATTTTACCACCCTTTTCAACTCTCATGGTGAACCTCCTGTCATACTTCCCGCTCCTTTTGACAACTCATCGTATTTTAAAGAGAAGGGGTCAATAGATGTGTCTATCAAATTTCATTGCTTGAACTAGAAATGCATAAATTCAGCTTGAGCTTAAAAATAGCGTTCATTTCTCAAAATTTTTTAGCTGATTTGTACAATCCCATATACCTTGAACGGGTGTGTACCTCATTCATTCGGTTTTTGGAAAAATATTTCGATTAATAGTTGTGAAATAAACAACTTTTAGCCAAAGCATATTTTCGAAAACTAAATGACGATGGTAGGAATAAATCATAAAAATTTTGAAAAATTAGCTCTATTTTTAGATTAAACCCTCATATTGGACTTAGAAATATTGCCCAAAATCTAAATTTGGTGGAAGCGTCAGTAAATTCGACGCTTTTAAAAATCTAAGATATAAACAAACTGTTATGAGAGGATAAGGCACTAAAAACCAAAAAATGGATAATAGATAATGGCTAATGTTTTTTTTTTTTTTTTTACTTTTTTTAATTTTATTTTTCTTTTAGGCTTTGTTTCTAAACTCATAAAAAGTTGTAATACTAATATCCTTAAAGTTTTTTGATAATCCACGTTAATCGAATGTTGTTTATTCAGTCCAATTTGTGTGTCTATTTACCGCCAATGTTTGGCTTCCACATTTTGAGATACTCGGTGTATTTACTGTCTATGTACATTATTGTATACAACATCATATGTATAAAATTGTATCAAACGATGCAAGAAGATCATAAAGCGTGATGAGATTTTTCTATTCTTTTATTTTTTTTCCATTTTATTTTTTATACTTAAAAAATTCTGAAAAATAATAAAAATAATACCAACGTAAGATCACGGGTAAGTATATGAATAGATTTTAACGGAAATATGTATACACATTTTAAATACTATAGTACCAAAAATATTATTGTACATTGTACAATAATAGCTTCTTGTTAGCTTCTTGTATACTCAAGCTAGCCAGTCCAAGTAGCCGAGCGGTCTAAGGCGTTATGCCTGCGCAGTATGCATACTTGGGAACTGGGAGGTTATGGGTTCGAATTCCAGCATCGGCAGTTTGTCAAAAAGGGGCGGTTAATTGACTGAACTATCGGCGTATGGACAAGAACGGAGTAACCGGCTATGCTTGAGAAGGTTTTCTGCAGTTACCTTCACGAACTCCAAATGAGTATCGTCCTACGGACTATTAAAGTCGGCTGCAGCCGCACATCCTACCAATTCCTAGTCTACACACAAAAATTATAACAGAAGTGCAGTAGTCTAAATAGGTCCAGAATGATGTCAGTTAAAACATGTAAACAATCGCACTTCTGACCAGTTTTACAAAAACATAAACAAATACATTAAAAATATTGATATGAAAAAATTAACTCATCCATCAGGAATCGAACCTAGACCTCTGGATTTATTGCCCAGTGTGCTAACAGTTACACCAAGGATGACGCTGATAAATGATTCAATTTCTTTATATCATTGACAGTATTACAATGTTGTCAACTTTGTCACAATTCAATGCTAATGTCAATTTCCAAGATTCCGAATTTTACACCGAAACTCGAAATATATTCAAATTTCGAAAAATGCATTGAATAAAAATTGTAGATCATACAATTTTTTACAAAAAACTCTTGGAACAATTTTCTCCGCGCCAAATCTTTCCCTATTTTCCACTTACAAAAAATTTCGAATTATAAATTTGGTTGTGCATAGTCTAAAATAATATTTTTTGTATACCTGTACAAACCCGTAAATATAGACATTTATTTACATATTTCTTCAATTTTTTTACATATGTTTCAAAAAAATTAAAATACTATACGCCCCCAAATTTGTTGAATAAAAAGTATTATAATTTTCACAAATTTTATTATAGGTTTTAAAAATATACACGCTTGTAGAGGTTTGTTATTATTATATTTGGGTAAATAGAACACTTTATTGTATTAAAAAAAAAAGGAATTCGAATAAAATTTTTGATTGTAAATTTGATTTGATTTGGAGTTGCTCATAAAAGTATTCGAAGAGGGTAGAAAAATACTAGATATCGCAGTTCTAAATTTTATTTTCACTTTTTATGTGATGAAATAAATCAAAACTGATTTGGTGGGCTTGGAAGAATATTGAGCACATTTTCATGTCGTAGTTTTTATTAAAAAGTACCGTATTTTCCAATTACTAAAACTGTAAGAGACAGCAGAATTGATTAAGCCGAATTGATTAAGTTGGTTCTTTGACATCAAATGCTTGATATGAAATGTTCAGACGCATTACTTAAATGTCAAATTAAGTAAGCGCTGGTCACTTCCGTTGGTATAATATAACCGAAAAGCAACCATACTAACAATGGATAAATAGACACTAGTTTATAACAAAAACAATTTACAAACAATCTTTATTTGAAATCGAAGAATTGAAGAAAATCTCTCGACCAAATACAAAATAAAGGAATCTATGATTAAAACCACCGTTATGGATGTTCTATGAACTCATAGAAGTTTTATTTAAATTTAATATCTAAATAATATTTGAAATGATTATTTAAAAATAAAAATAACATTTCCACTTCATAAACAAATATAAAATATAATTCATTTTTAAATACAAAATTGTCGACATGGGTGAATGATATAGTTTATACACTTTTTGCATAAGGTCATCAATAGATTCACCACGATTTCAGCTGAAACATGTGTCATTTCCTACACTTTCGTGAAGATCATGGCGGAAGAGATTCACAACATACCTTCCCACTTGAAATAACAGAAATTAATTGATTTTATTGGCAGTAGTAGTTGTTTTTTAAATGTATTGAACTAAACATTTTGGCTATGTTTTGCATTGGAATTTTTATCCACTATTCAGGTATTTCTTATCATTATACTTTGTCTTTGCGTTTAATGCACTTTTACAGCGACTTGCAGTGAGAGTTCCCTTGGTTTAAGTTAAGTTATAGCGTCTCTCCTGGATGGGGGACACATTAAGACCGTGAGGTGTAAGATGTATATCACTATTGTGATACCGAAATGGGACTGACCCTTCATTAGATAGATAGATTGTAGCGGCTGCCCTGGACGGGCTACACTTCCTAAGGATGTGAGTGGAGTGGAAGGAATTTTTGTGTGTAGACTAGGAATTGGTAGGATGTGCGGCCGACTCTGATAGGAACTAAGCCGATATTCATCTGGAGATCGTGAAGGAAACTGCAGAAAACCTTCACAAGGATAACCGGTTACTTCGTTCTTGTCCATACGCCGACAGTTTAGTCAATTAACCGCACCTTTTTTTTTCTTAATAAGTGACAAACTGCCGATGTTGAGATGCCATTACCTCCCCAGCCCCCAAGTAGACATAACGCCACCGCTCGGTTACTTGGCTGGTGATCCATCCTTACCACTACACCTTAAACCATTTGGAGCTATTCAGGTACCGTGTAGTACACATTTCCAAAAAAAGTAGCGTTCATTTTTCAAAATTTTAATATTTACAAATTATACTATTGTCAACCTTTAAAGAATATTTAAACAGTTAGGTTATAGACTCAGTTAGGTTAAATCATTTCCTAAGCCCGTTTTTGCACATGTAACTTCAGATGTAAGTATTCATGCGAATGATTTGGTGAGCAAACGTAGTCGTATTTTTTTATGCATGTTTTTAGTTTGATGAAATAGAGAAGAATTCTATTTTGATGAAATCTTATCTGTAACGTAATATGTATATGATGAACTTATTGCGTTGTGATTGGTATACTCTGATCATGTAACTGAAGTGGTTGATCATGTGACTGAAGCTGTAAACGAACATGCGATTGAAATGTTTTAAGTGAATTTAAGGGTGTGCATAGCAATGTAACTTCAGTTAGATCAACTATTTTTATTGCGATTGAAAACTTCCTTCATCGATTCATTTTAAGTGAGTTTAAGGGTGTACATAGCAATGTAACATCAGTTATATCAACTATTTTTATTGCGATTGAAAACTTTCATTAAACGGGCTAAGGTTAACAATCGACAAAATAATATAATAATAAAAGAATCAATGATTAAAACCACCGTTAATGGGTTATTCGAATAACGCTTATAAGTTTTATTTAAATTTAATGTTTATAAATAATCTTTTGAATAAAATATTAACATTTCATTTCTACCTCATAACCAAATATAAAACATAAATTTCTTTTTAAATATAAAATTGTCAAGACAATACGGTTGGATGACAATTTAACATTTTCTACATACGCGGGGTACGGTGATGATAATATATTGTAACTCATCTTCATATGTATATTTTTATAATTACATAATGTTATACAGGCTGTCATCGCCAAAAATAGCCCTTAAGATATGAAATTTACAACATTGTACATATGAGTATAAAATAGACATACATTTGTTTTAAAGAGAAAAAGAGACAGACATCAAATATTTCTGATTATTAGAAACAGTAACAATATTTGTATATGTATATATCTTTTTATAATATCCCTCGGTATATATATTATACACTACGTAAATTAAAATAAACCCAATAGCAACATCGTGTAGTACATCTATCCAATGTCTATGCACAGTATGCAATGGTATAATGTTCTTTGTTACACCCACACTATGATATGGTGTTATACTCACACGAAGGGCGAAGGACAATAACGACGATGTATACATGCACGAGTAAGATGCAATTATATATAAATGATTGTAGTTAGAGAATGATAAGTATAATATAATAGTTATTTATGTTATAATACAATACTGATTGTTTAAATGTGACAAAGTAAACCATATCATAGTACATTACATATAGACAGCGATAGATACACACATATTCCGTGAGTTGCCACGGTAACTACTAATGAACTAATTTTATTCATTTTTTATTAGGCAGAATAACCGTTTGGTTTAAAATCCAAAATATTGTATTGAATGGGGGGGGGGGGGGATTACTTGACGAAAATCCATTATAATTATTAAATGAATTAAATATTTGAAATTTTCGTAAAATCACTTTATTTAAGTAATTTCGGAACACAGTTCCTTCTTCAGAAATCAAAATGAAAATGGAAATGATTTTAATTTTAATTTCTGAAGAAAGAACTGTGTTCCGAAACTAATAAAATAAAGTGAATTTACGAAAATTTCAAATATTTGTTTTATTTAATAATTCCAAAATATTGTCTATATGATTATTTCTATAGTAGGTTTTAGGATTACTTCGAATCTTTTCTCCTTACGGAAATATGGATTGCAGAAAAAATTGTTTGGTAGAGGTGTTCATAAAATGACCTTATTAGTACATTTCACCGTGTCTGTCCATCTGTAAATACGATAGTTCAAAAACGAAAAGATATAACGAGCTGAAATTTTATGTGTGTGTTTTAGCACTATCGAATTTCTCAAATGGGCAAAATCGACCCTTCTTTCCCTAAATATCAATCTTTGAATCATTAAGAGATTTAAAGAAAAAAAATTTTCATTATTTAAAAATAAACAACATTTAGTTGAAACTTTTTTTCATAAATACTGTATATACCGGGTATTTAAGCAATTTACTCAGCTAGTTATTATTTTCACTTGTTTTCTTTACAATTAAATGAATGTCTTTGTTCAAGTCATCTTAAACTTCACGATTACATCCTGTACATGTAATTTTGTGAAATAAACTTTATTTTATATTTAAAATTGTTTTGTCATATCCAACAATACTCACTCACTCGTTCAACATGTATTTTTACATGTAAACGTATTTAATATAAAATTAATGTATGTTTCATTACGCTTTGTTTATTGTGTGTTTTTTTTTTAATAAAACATAAAAATTATATTTTTTAATTTCAAAAATTACAAAAAAAATTGACCATTTATTTTTCTGGAACGTAACATACAAATTAAATCTGATACTGAGCACATAGACAAAATAATGGGTGTCTATATAGACACCCATAAATATAAAATACAGATTAATTCCCATAGACAAAACATGAAAGAAAGTTCAAATATACATTATTCGAGAAATTCTTTCTTTTCGAAATATTTTAAGAAATTATAGTGAAAATAAAAGTTTATAAATCACTCAAATAAGACCGTTGAGCACATAACAAACTATTAAATTGAAAATTTTAAGGACAATGAAAATAGTCATAAAAGCGCTAAGTTCTTACGTCATCGGCTCAAAGATGATATTGGAGTGCCTAGACAAACTTAACAATCTAGGCAAGAATAACAATATCTCCATCCACTGGGTCCCAGGGCATGTGGGGATAGAGGGGGTAGCGGATGGTCTGGCGAAGAAGAGAGCACAGACATCCCTTATAGGGCCGGAGCCATTATACGAACTGGATGATCACTTCTATTGAAAGGGGATCAGAAAGGATGACACCAAGAGAGTCACAAACTGTTGTTATAATTAATAACATTGTTAATTACAACGAATTAGAACAATAATTTGTCACTTTGTGACAATATTTTTGTGGTAAAGGTGTTTCTCTTAATACTGTATGAAAAATTCGCCGAGAATCATTAACATCAATCTCTTCATTGACATTAGAAATATGAAAACTAGTACATAATTTTAAATATTTCTTTATAGTTAAAATTAAAGTTAACTTTTTACATGTATATCCGTATGTTTACGAGTTTTGACAGAACCGTAATTTAAAATAAAAAACACGAGACGGTCAGAAGTCGCCCGCCAAAAATATTTTACTAGTGTATAAAACATAAAAGTATGTTTTTACTGAATGTTTGATTGATTCTATTCGAGTAACATATTGTTAGTTAGTGGTATTTATGCCCAGCTATATTTTAAATGTACGATGTAAAACCACCATTATCACATACATATGTTACAATAATACAAGTACTTTGATGTTTAAAATTTTATTATACAATTTTAGATTTCAATTTTCGGACAAATTTATATCAAATAAATTTGTTCATTTGTCAGTTACATATGTTCAATACAATCACAACATCATCGTTTTAAGGAAATGAAACTGACATACACTATACAGAATGTTATAAAAATATTCCTCGTTGAGTGTCATAGTGAGTAAAGCAGTTTATGAGCTGACGTTTTTATAATTCGACGTAATTACGTTTCTATAAATATTTTCTGTATACATCACATACTTGATTTTTTTTACATGTAGTTGATGTATTAGATTATCAAATGATAATTAATGAGAACTCTAGGTTTTTGAAATAAAACTACAAATTCGCCCCAATACTTAGATCAGCTTTTGTATAAATACGTATTTCGACTACAAAGTAGTCATAATCCGTATAAATTAGTTGTAATTTACTCTTTGACAGTTAGAAATAGATAGTAAATCGAAATCAATCGACAAAAATAAAAATATATAAAAAATTAAACAAAATATATTAAAATATAATAAATTTTACTGAAATTACTCTTGTTCAAATTTCTTTCATTCAAATTTACTCTTGTAAACATCACTCTTATTAAAATTACTCTTATATTGTCTCTGGATATGTTATTCGTTGCTAATTTGGTGACAGTTTCGTTGCTAATTTCGTTGCTTGTTTGGTGAAACTGTCACCAAATTAGTAACGAATAACATATCCTGAGACAGTATAAGAGTAATTTTAATAAGAGTGATGTTAACAAGAGTAAACCGAATTCCCGTGGACACGATAACTCAAAAACGAAAAGAGATAAAGAGCTAAAATTTGGTATGTGTGTGTTCTTGAGCTAAAAACTGAGGATATTTTCGTGACTAGGACAAACCGGATTGTGCATTCCCTCGCCAGAGAAATATCCACCCATCTTTGAAACCATAAGAAATACAAAAGATTTATTGACAAAAAAGCCCTTGTTCCAAAATAAACAACTTTTGTTTGAATTTTTTTTTTACATAAATTCAGCATATACCGGGTATGTGTAAGCAATTAAGTCAGTTAGATGTTATTCACTTGTTAAATCTATAACTAATTTAACCTCGATGCACAACTTTGGTTAGAAATTTTTTTTTCGCAAACTCATTAATATCGTCGCAGTTTCACTAAAACAGAATACTCTCAGTTAATACTCTTGCCGGGTATTTAAGCAATTAACTCTGTTAGTTGTTGTTTCTTTAGAAAAAAATATAAAATTCTTATTAATCGTAACTTTTTATTTGTCAAATATTTTTTACTTATTTGCGTTTTGGTAGAATTCGTTCTTGTACGCCAAGATCTTCTGGAACACCCTGTACAAAAGACAGATAGAAAGACCATTAAAGTATATTATTTTACTGATATATATCCAATAAGAGTTGAAATTTAATTAAATTGAAGTTAGGAACAGATTTTTGATTTATCAGATGTGTGTTTAAATTATATATCAGTCATATCTGTTGTATTTGAGGTTTTTGTGGTATTTTTAGTTACAGAAAGTTTGTTGGAAACTTTCTCATTATGTGTTAGAGGGAAGACTATGATAAATCTCTGTAAATGGTTTTAAATTGAATGAATATTTGATGTTGAAATTGAAAACAACACCAATTAGCGGGGTTAACGGGGACCGGACCCGAACTGGATAATCAATCATCCGTATAATTGAATAAATCATGAAAAGAGGTCATTTCTTTTAAACAAAAAAGCTTAATTTGTGTATACTGATGAAATGAAGATAAATTGTTGATTTTATTGTCTAAAAGTTTTGCTTTTTCGCAAATAGTTGGTCCTGAAAGAGGATTTGCCAATACGCGCTGCTACAAAAACTATATGAATACGACCTTCATTTTCTCAAAGCGTTTAAATGAACCCTTCTCATAGTTGTGTGGTGTTATGCCAAAAAAAGATTAACCGGCAGGTGGCTGGTTTTGAGATAATTGGCTTCCAAATCAATAATATAATAGCTGATAAATGTAATACTACCTTAGAATTTTTATTTTATTAGGTTTTGAACAGCTGATTGGGCTTGAATATTTTTTGCACATTGTAGGGAACAACGTTTTCTCCCATTTGGGTGAGATAACTCTAATTTTCATGTTTTGCGGGTTGAACGCTTTTTGCATTACACCATCCAGTTATTAATTAATTTCCGTCAAAAATTGTTTTCGTCAAAAGCGAGAACATAAATGTAACCTAAAAATTTGTAAAAATTCAAAAAAAAATTTTCACAAAAACTTGTTCTAAATAGAAATCGAATTAAAATATTATGGATAACATCATGAATAACTCTATGAATAGAAATGCGTGTGATTTATTATGCTGCTGTCATCTAAGCTATTATCTTCCACTAAAAACATAATCTACTTATTGTATAAAAAGGATGATGTAACCATAGTATTTTTTATTTAATTATTCAAATTGTGTCACTTTGAGTACGAATTTGAAGAAGAGTATCTGATAGTTTAACGAAAAAAGTCACAAAATATGCAAATATACTTCCAAAATGCATACACTCTCCAAAACAATCCCTAAAGTTGGGTAATATTTTCTACATTATATATTTTTTTGAATGGTTAAAAATTTTTTGTAACTTGTGAAAAGTTTTCATTTACTAAATTTTATTTTCATTTGTTACAGAAATTATATGCCATAAAGAAACTCAAAAATTGTAACAGTGTGGCGGCCATAAATAAAAGAGGCTATGCTGAAATTCAGTGGTTATCATCAGTCGAAAATAGTCCAAGGGAGGATAAAAAAACTTTGTGCGATAGTGAGTTGGTGAATTTAGACGACGAATTAGTTCATATTCCACAGCCAGTAGTCTCCGCAAAAAATAGCCCTAGTAAAATGAGTTTCATAAAATTGGTACCACGAGCAGCCGGTGCAAGACGATCCCTATTCCTATTGGGATTATTATTCACCATGATGGGATTGCTGTTATATTTACTAGGATACATTTGTACAGAGAAAACTTTTTATAATGGTGGAATGATTACAAATGAGGTAAGTTCACGTTTTTTTCCGTTATTATTAAGGTGACCTCTAAGGAATTAATAAAATTGAAGTGACTCAATATGAGTTTCAAATTAAAATTAATTAAATTTGGACATAAAATTTCTCTGATAAAAATGAGGCTTGCGTCTTTAGATTTAGGTTAAGATCTAATCGAATGTGTTGCCTTAAAATAGTCTTATTATTCCTTAAGGTAATCAAGGTACAATCAACGTTAAAATTGGAATATCACCCCAGAATGGTCACCCCTGAGGTTTGTAGTAACATGTTTAATTGCATACTTCGCTTTTGCTCAAAATGATGTATAATTTCTAAATATATTATTGCTTCTTTGCTTGATTTCCATAATTACTCTTGAAGAAATGATATAAATTATATATTATATGTGTCTGTACCTAAACGCGATATTTTTATTCCGAACGGAGTGAAATTCGGGGAGCGAAGTGTGCTATCAGTATAACGACATTATTATAAGTATCACGAAAAAGACAAAATTCCTTAATGGGCAAAATTGATCAAAGGGGAAAAGGGGTTCAGTAAGGGGGAGAAACAAAATGTGGAATATCTTTCCTAGTATTAGTTGAAGGAAAAAATTTATAATAAATAATATTAAAGATTATAAATTTTCTATAATTTATTATCCGATCAATTTTTTTGTTATATGTACAGAAATATTTGCAATTTAAAAATTCTATTACTTAAAATTATTGATATTACTAATGGTGCCATGGTAATCAGCAGATATACGTTGGTCCTACATGATGATTTTTTTCTTATTCTGATGAGTTTTTCCTTATAAGCAAACTCTTGATTCATACACTTAAGCGTTGTTCCTCTGATAAATCTGTTTCACTGATATACAGGGTGTAATCTTGAAGATTTGTTATTGAAATACAAAAATTGCAACACTATATGTATGAACAATAGATAGACTAAACAGATACATAAATTTATTTGTAAAAGGGGAAAAGAGACAGACATAAGCGTAAATTGTGAATAATTTCAACAGTTAAAGTATATCTATATTATAACCAGTCAAAGTGGCCGTGTTGTCAAAGGCACTCTGCTTGGATTTGGGAGGTTGCTTGCTCGATT
This sequence comes from Nineta flava, assembly GCA_963920215.1. NCBI lineage: Eukaryota > Metazoa > Arthropoda > Insecta > Neuroptera > Chrysopidae > Nineta > Nineta flava. The sequence continues at coordinate 123,851,806 of OY986041.1, forward strand.
TCCAAAGCTGACAGTTTGTCAATTAAATAAATGGGACAGTTAAATGCTTAAACTGTCAGCGTATGGACGAGAAAAAAGTAACAAACTATGCTTGTGAAAGTTTTCTACAGTTTTTTTTTCACGAATTCCAGATGAATATCGGCATAGTTCCTATAAAAGTCGGCTGCAGTCCCACATCTTACCAAATTCCTTGTTCTTTACGGATCGGTAAAAAATATATTCAGAATTGGAATGTGTTATCTATTATTTTAATTTTATGATAAGCAGTTTATTTGCAACATTATCCAACTTTGAACATAGATAGATAGATTGTAGAGGCTGCCCTGGACGGATTACACTTCGACCATAAGGTCCATTGTGAAGCCTAAGGATGTGAGTGGAGTGGAAGGATTTTTGTCTATAGACTAGGAATTGGTAGGATATGCGGCTGCAGCCGACTATGATAGGAACTATGCCGATATTCATCTGAAGTTCGTGAAGGAAACTGCAGAAAACCTTCACAAGCATAGCCGTTTACTTCGTTCTTGTCCATACGCCGACAGTTTAGTCAATTAAACGCCCCCTTTTTTTTCTTAATGATTGACAAATTTCCGATGTTGGGATTAGAACCCATAACCTCCCAGCTTCCAAGTAGGCATACTGCGCAGACATAACGCCTTAGCCTGCTCGGCCACTTGGAGTGGTAACTTTGAACATACTGAATACTTATACAGAAACATGAAAATGTAAATAAAAATTTAATTAAAAAACCAATACTAGAGAGATCTATTCATAATTCTTTAATAGACATAAATGCAAAGAGTAGTCTCAGATTATATAGCAAATTGGCTCACTATCAGGGAGGTGCTAGATACTTGAACAATGTGGACAGGGATGGTAGGTATATAATCGCCAATTTTCGTGTGTATAGTAGATGGAATTCAAGAAGAGCGAACGATGAACGTATATGCGTTTTATGTGGAGGTCTCGAAAGTGTGGAACATTTGATTGAGGATTGTGAGGGTACTGCTGGATGCTTAAGAGATAAGGTTAACAAATGTAATCTGTATTCGTCTGTTAGTATATTAAATGAGCATGACCCAATAACTCTAAGCTATATAATTGAATACTTGAAATACATCCTAAATCGACGTCAATCCTATTTATAGAATTTACCACGTATTAAACTAGAATGATAATATTGTTTTTGTTTGCCTCTTTATCTGTTTGAAATTTTCTTCTTTTCATTAATCTATTTAAAATATTGTAAATAATTTTATTAAGAATTGTTGTGAAATTATTTTCTTTTATTAAGAATGTTATTTTTATTTATTGGGATAAAATGTAGAAATTTAAAATTATTGTTATTATTTTTTTGTAATTTTTAAATGTTAATTAATTGATTATTATGTCAAATAAATGAAAATGAAATACATAGTTCAGTAAAGTTAAACATGAAGAGGTGGTCGTGCTTGCAAAAGGTCCGGTCGTTCTGAATTTTTTATATGTTGTTAGGACCTAAACCAATATTAAAAAACCAGATTTGCAATTTCCAAAGTGCTGTGCGAGCGGCGGTGTACCCAAAAAACCATCGAATTTTCGGACTTTTTTCAGTTTTTGCTCAATATCTCAGTGAAGGAAGGGTCTGAGCGATATAGCCAACAGTGATGAATGCCAGTTTTCTTTATCACACCTCCTACAGCAAATTAAGAGTGATTGTATACCTTATGTCAGAACAACGAAAACTCACCTCCAAAAACGTTTTGTCGATGACATAGTCGTAGTGGAGATGGGCTCCAACAAAGGGACACTAAATACAGCTATTTTTTGAGACTGTTGTTCTCTAAAACAAGCGTGGCCCCTTGAAGCATGGATGAAGTGTGTGTCATTTTCTCATGTTCTGATAACTGCTGTACGACCTCGATCTTTTGTTTCCTTCTTTCTGATTGGAATTGGTACCTACTTTTACCGAAAATATGGATACAAACATCTGGTAAATATGTGCGCTGCGATGGTTATCTGCGCTTGTTAACTTATGATTGATTTTGGTTATCTGCCGTTTTTGAGAGAACTGCTGGGCATACAGGTACCAGTGTGATCTCAAATGAAAGCTAATTAAATTTACTAGTAGTTTATTACATATAATATTTGACGTGGGATGCGTATTTTAGAAGATATTTTACGAAATAAGTGACCATTTCGAAAAAATTTCACATTTTGGAAAAAATGGCCTATTTTCTAAGAACTGTATCTTGGGAACTAATAGCTGTATAGAGCTTGTTTTGATCTCAAATTGTTGAAAATTTAGTCTACTTGAAAAGTGTATAGAATGGCTATACCGGTCAGACTCTTTCTTCACTGAGATATTGAGCATAAACTGAAAAAAGTCCGAAAATTTCATGGATTTTTGGGTACACCGCCGCTCGCACAGCACTTTGGAAATTGAAAATCTGGTTTTTAATATTGGTTTAGGTCCTAACAACATATAAAAAATTCAGAACGACCTGACCTTTTGCAAGCACGGATGTAGATCTTAACTGGACTAACAGAAATACAGAAATAAATGTCTAATATAGATATATTTTTGTAATAGTTCAAATTATCCATAATATACGTCTATACTTGTGTGTTTTTCTCCTTTACATATATGTTTCTTTTTAACTTGTTTACATCTTGTAATTTTGAATTGTCGATGGCTAATCTTCAGGAGTATAGACAGCCTGTATAGTATAATATACTGATTGTAAATCTCATTTCCATATATCCCACTAAATAATTTCCACTTAAAACAATGAATAATAATTAGTGAAAGCAATGAACAAACATGTTATTTAATATAATATTATTTAATATCTGGTGGGTGGTGGGTGGAATATAATTTTAATTTTTTTCAATTTTCAATTGAAAATAATTATGTGCATAAATTTGTGTCTAATTATAAAATTATATATTAAGGTTGTTTAGAAAAAAGGTAGTAAGAAAATTCAATTTAATGTCAGAATTACGAAATTACTACAAAATTTTACAGCTTATTATTTCAATAATAAAGAATATCCTGACAAACTTTGAAGTTACTGTCCAAAGGTCCGAGCGGTCGAAGGCGTTATGTCTACTTAGAACTGAGAGGTTATGGGTTCGAATCCCAACATTCGGCAATTTGTCAATTATTAAGAAAAAAAAGGGCGGTTAATTGACTAAACTGCCGGCGTATGGACAAGAACGATGTAACCGGCTATGCTTGAGAAGGTTTTTTGCAGTTTCCTTCACAAACTCCAGACGAATATCGGCATAGCTCCTCTCACAGTCGGCTGCAACCGCACAACATACCAATTCCTTTCACTCACAATGGACCTCATGGTCGAAGTGTAGCCCGTCCAAGGCAGCCGCTACAATCTATCTAAGTTTGAAATAGATCCTGTTTTTAGTTTTTGAGTAAAAAAAGCTACGATTTTTAAAGCTACGTTTCTTAAAGCTACGATTTTTAAGATATAGGTTAATCATAGCTTAAATGGACTCGGCGATAACCACATTTATATACAAGTCTATTTCCGGACTATCAGAAATGTCAGGTTTATGAAAAATTGTCATAATAATTATCAAAATCTTATAAATACCTGAACCAAATTTCAAAATAATTCTGTTTTTGATTTCTGATATAATCTACATATAATATATAGCCCTAAGTGAAACTGACTGACTCACTCACTCATGTATATCAATTCTAAGGACTTCTAGACATGCTAGAAAGATGCGGTTTTTTGTATTCGACGCGAAATTTCTTGAAACCGACGGAAAAAATCGGAAAACTTCAATTTATTCATTGCAACCCCCGGAAAATAGGAAAAACACCTCCCAAAAACTTTTTTTACAACTCATGCAACGCGGAGCCAAGGCCGAAGGCCACCTCGGTGGTCAGGGGGAGGGCCCCTTGCGAGTTATATTTATAGATCGAAAAATTGTACTAAAGCTACTTTTATTTTAGACTGTTACAGTAGGTTTGGCAACGTCAGTGTAATTATAATTAAATTAATAATTATTAACAAAAATTAAAATAAAAAATAATAATAAAATTATTATTAAATAATTTTTTTAAATTTTTTATCATTTTTTTTTAAAATAATTTTTTATTTAATAATAATTTTATTAATAATTAATTATTAATTAAAAAAATCTTCTAACGTGGTTCGAATTCGTGTATTTTGAGTTACACGAACTTTACCTATAATTTTGGTTTACTTACTCCCACCACTTTCTTAACCACCTTAAATAGTCTTTATTTTAATATTAATACAAATTTTTTTTTATTATCAGCAAAATAAAGGTGTAAAAACAGCATTTGTGGTTTTTATTCTGACTCTCTGTGTTTGTATATGTGGTGAATATTCTCATTGTTGGAATATAATTTAGGTTTACCACTCCAATTTTAGATGTGTGTACTGCTCACATATTAAAACATGGACAATATGTGTTGATGAATTTTTTTTAATAATACACATTTCCGATTTGATAAGTGATAATTTTTTATTCATTTATTGGATAGTAGTGCTTTAGAGGTTTTGTGTGATACAAAATATTTGACAATTAGCGAGTGCCGAACTATTGCTGTGCCGAATTTCTTCTTTGGAGTCTTCAAATTTTTGTGGTTTATTTATGTATACTTTTTCCTTAAAGTAACCAAAAAAAAAACACCCAACAGTGTGTCACATGATCTCACCATTTCAGTTTTTACTTTGGGTCATTATCTTCAAGATAAAGTTCACATTAATCAACCACAACAACTTGAAAGCTTACAGATGAAATTTGATTGATCGTCTTGAATATTCTAACCATCGAGCACTTATAAGCGAAGGTCGGTATATACCGACCTTTTGCCGCCCTCCGCGTACGAATTTACGACTCACATATTTTTTTGCTGGTATTGTCGTTTAGTTTAAGGTTATTTACCACTTGTCAGTTGCATAATCCCGGAAAACCCAAGAGTTTCTGACAAAAATTATTTATTTTAGAAAAACGAGCATTTCTTTGTCTGAAAATTTTTCTTCTCACTCGCACGGTTTCGTTAAGATGGATATGTCCCGCCTATCTGCCTCTCTGTACGTTCATTAACATGATAACTCAAAAACAAAAAGAAAAAACGAACTGAAATTTTGTGCCTGTGTTCTAGAGCAAAAAAGTAGAGCCAAGATAGTGAATGGGCCAAATTGAACTATGCCTCCCCGCCAAGGGGATATGTCCATGTTAACGAAACCATAAAAACTTGAAAAATTTTCAGACAAAAAAGGTTGGAATTTACTTTATAAACTGGATAATTTTGTATATAAAAGTCACTTTCTCCATAACTGTTGGGTTTTCCGGGATTTTCCGGTAGTTGGCAACAGACAAACAAACAAATATGTGAATCATAAATTACTGCCGATAGGAGAGGTCTGTTCATAATATTGGTCATGGTCTATTACAAGAGTTAATATCAAATCAGTTTCTATTTAAAAAAAACATTTTTAAAAACAAGCTTTTTATAGTAAAACTAATTTTCTACAACTTTACTTCTTATGTGTTTTTCGCTTTTTTCAATATTAAGAGAGATATACCAAATTTTCTGTTTCCCTTGTCGATCCTTGACATGCTTACCGTAAAAATGCATTGTCATCGGTACTAAACCAACAATCAACATATAAAATACGGAGTTGAATTCGGAATAAGAGGAATACGGAATAAGAGAAAGTGGTTCTAATTCAGCTTGCAAGATTTGACCCGAGCATACATACATACATACATACATTGCAAGTTAAATAAAAGCTTGTAAAATGACCATTTGCAATCTTAATCAAATACCATGTTATAATATTTGAGCTGTAGATAAGTAACGATCCACCAAAAAAAAAGCTGTGTATATAGTAATTATTTTATTATTATTATTCATGTTGTTTTTAATACATAAATTTAAAATTTTTTATCTTGGAAAAATATTTTTATTAAGGTTGATTTATACACGTTGTCATTTTTTTTAAATGTGTTTTCGTATTCCTGTTGTTTTTGAATTGAATGGAGTACCTACCCTTGTGGTTATACTGTTTGTACTCTTGAAATTGGGGCAAACAGGACGTGATGAGGGATTGCTATACTATACGTTATGTAATGCTTTGATTTAAGATAATTGTCGTATACACATAAATTTTAAACAAGATTTGTTTTATGGAATATTTGTACCTTTTTCTGTTTTAATCAATTTTAATTAACGTTTTCTTCCAAAATTGTTTATAACAAAGAGAGAAGTCTCCTGTAATTAACAGAAAACCAACTAACAATTAAATTTTAAGTATACTTCTTTCAATGTTTCTTGCAAAATTTAATTTAATTTTTTTTACTGTATTTTGCGTGTTAAAAATAAATCGAGATTTAAATGTCCCAAATTCTTTATGAATGCATACATTGAAATCGGATAAAATAAGTCTACAAAAACAGTTTTACGGTATCTTGGCGAAATATGACCTGATTTTCATGAAATTTTTACCATACTGGAATCGTTTTTCTGTTTTTGGTATTGTTATTTTTATATTTCGTCTTCCAGTTTTTTAATACGTATTCGATAAACCTTAATTTCAATATAAAATGTAGGACCCAGATTTAGTTTAAATGCATACTCAGTTTATTAAAAATCAGGTCATGTCCAAAAAATCAGTGTTTGAGAAATCTTGGCAAAATATCATCCGATTTTGATGAACTATTTTCAGGTCATTTTTTCGGTTTCTGGCATTGTTATATCGTCCCTATGTTTCTGGTTTTACGTATTCTATGATATTATATTCTTGAAATCTAAAAGATATACCTAAATTTCAATATAAAATTTCAAATGTATGCCCCAAATTTAGTAAAAGCACGTACCAAGTTTTTATTAAAATCGGAGAAAGTTTGACTTTAATTGTCCAAAATTCACATTTTGGTGACGCGTCATCAAGTTCAAAACATCAGTTTTTTAAATATGTTTTTTAATCAGTTTTTTAAATTCGATTTCGAGGATCCGATTCCAAATTTTTATTGAAACCTACTATTTGAAGTCTTTGTTTTTGGTAGTGTGATTTTGATATCGCCCCCTCATTGTCTCGATAAGTGTTCAATGATATCATATTCTTGAAATTTATAACTTATACCTCAAGTTTAATGTAAAATTTCAAATATATGTCCCATATTTAGTATAAGTGCATACCAACTTTATTGTTATCGGATAAAATTTCTCTTTGATTAATCAAAATTACACAATAAATTATAATTCATATTATAGTTATAGGTTTATTAATCAGATATTATTTTCCAAACATAATTCACATATTTATAACATAACAATAATGTCGTTGAACTCATAACTTCGCACTTACTATGACAAATACATTGCTCAGCAAAATTACATACAAAGACAATAGTTTAACAATATTTTAGATGGTAAAAGACTCAACCACGATCAAATTTCTAGAAGTCAGGCATAGTTAGTTAGCGTGAACAATATAGGTAAGAGGAATACATAAAATATACACTTTGGGAAATTCGATTATCTTATAGAAAAAAGCTCAAAATTGTTCTAATTTCGAATTACATTTAAAACAGATTTCTATTGAAATTTGCATATCCTTTTGGATTAATATGCTATTGTTATATGAGTCCTTACATAAAAACAACACACTCAAGGACGGATAGACAAGCAGACTGTCGAAATAAAGGTTTAATACACTTAACAATATAAATAAGAACCACTTGACATAATTTGATTTAACTTTTTTTATTTTTTTTGTTTCGTTTTAAGAAAATTTTCAATTGTATGTAACAAATTGTTTCTTCGTTCTTGTGCTTTATCACGAGTACAGCAAGAGGATTGTAAAAGGATAAAATGACACAATACGAAGGAATACAATTTAATCATAATAATAATAATGTAGGAGTGAGTATATATATATAGTATGAGTATATATATATTGTGGGCGAATTTTTGATCTTTTTGAATTTATGTCGAAAATGAAATTAATTAGAAAATATACTTAATGCCAACTTCACACCATCATGTATTTCAAACATACTACTTTGGGTCTTTTTGGATTCACGGATACAACTGATGGTATGGATAGAAAATTGAATTCTGAAAAGTCCTTTACAATTTTTAATTAGACGTACAGATAATTAGTTATTAATATATATATATATATATATATATATATATATATATATATATATATATATATATATATATATATATTTATATACTTAGGTATTAGGTTAATTGCAATTCAGTTGCCTGTAGAATCAAATACAACATTGGTTACAAAAATGGGGCATCCAAGTTAATGAATCGAAATCCGTTCAAGTCACGTTTAGCATGCGGAGAGAAATTTGCCCAGTTGTTTACATGAACAATTTCAGTTGTTCACAAGATAATGAAGTTGAGTACTTGGGGTTGCGTCTAGATAGAAGATTTACATGGCGAAAACACATCTGAACCAAAAGAAAACAGCTAAACTTAAATCTCTTAAAATTTAACTAGCTTATATAACAAAAATCAAAGCTTTTATTAGACAACAAAGTGTTAGTGTATAAAACTATATTAAAGCCTGTGTGGACCTATGGGATTCAACTATATGGGAGTGTCGGATTTACCTATGACGGGGCCCCAAGCAACAGGTTTTTGGGGCCCTCATTGTAAAATTAACCCCCCCCCCCCCAATATTTCAAAATAATGAATAACCAGTTAATTGTGCAAAATCAATATATTATTCAGTTTACTTATAATTTACTAACTAAACTACAACTTTTTCCTACTTTTCTCAGTCGATTGATGAATGACATCATCAAAGTCAAGTTTTCGAAGCTTGTCTTTTCTTTTTCGATAAACAGTAAGCCTAAATCACTTAAAATCGTTTGGGAACAATGGATGATCGATATTGTTGACATGGATTTTTTCATTTTGCATTATTTATGTATTTATTTTTTTTCAAATTTCCGAATGTGTTTTCAAAATTTTTCATTTTTTGGGGCCCCTGTCCAAGCGGGGCCCCAAGCAATTGCTTCCCGGTAAATCCGCCACTGTATATGGGGAACTGCGAGCAACAGTAACATCGAAATATTTCAACGTTTTCAATCGGAAAGTGCTACGAACAATTAGTGATTCTCCGTGGCATGTACGTAATGACGACATTCATCATAGATTCGAAGTGCCCACAGTGCGTGAATAAATTTCGCGATTCAGTGGCAGATACATGACTCGCCTTGAACGGCATCCAAATACTGAAGTGATAAATATTTTAGACAATAGTAACAGTTTGAACAGACTGAATAGGCAAAATGTGTTAGACCTAAGATTTAGATTTACGTAAAATGGTATATAGCTTACTATATAGTTTTTTTTAAAGTTACTACCAGTGGGTAGATCACTGTTCAAGCCCTTTTTAGCCAGTAGATCTATTTATAGTTCTTTTTAGAACTGATAATAGAACAAAAGGAAACAAAAAGGCGTAGTTGCGTCCGTAATTTTTTTACAGTGCATAATTCAAATTACACTTTTAAGTAGTACTAAAAATTCGATACCCCTAAAAGTTTCAAAGTATTAGCGAACGAATTTTTGTATAACTCCAGTATAAAAGTTTGAATAACATATTATGTGATAGGGCGTTATGTTTTTACAGTCGATTTGTTTGTAAATAATGTAAACATGACTTTAGAATCAACGAAAACTGGACACTTGCTATCATTTTCACAACTTCTATTTTGGCTATTATTTGGTATCAAGGTGTGTTGGTATATATTATTCAAATTAATAATTTGTTTCATCTAAATGATAATAACTTTTCCCATTTTCGTGTATAGATATATCTACTACAAAAGAGAAATTCAATTTTCTATTTTCATTTATCCTCGCAAGAGTTGAGTATTTGTTTTACATTTATTATATTGTATTTTCTAAGTGCAATGTGTAATGTAAAATAATCTAAAACAAATTAAGAAAATAATTGATATTTATTTGTAATTATGAAAATTTCGTGTCTATTTGCACGACAACATGTAATGTTTTTATTATTTTTATTTACACGTTAAATTTGTTAAAATTACAATTTTAAGGTTGAACAAACAGTACCCAGCAAATCATAATAAACAGAAACACTTTTTCTGTTACATATTTAAATTTAGATAGCATCCTACATCACTAGTAATCGGATTTATGTAATTATTTAATTACTAAAAATAATAAATAATCGTCTTTTGACCCTATTCAAGTATGGCGGACGAAAATTTTCGTGAATTTTTTATCTTCTTTAATTCAGATATTTACAAAACTCTTCGTCAGAGTATTTTTATTTTAACCTAATGTACGTGATTTAATAATTTATATAAGTAGAAATTTTTTACTTTTTAATCTATAGAAGGTGGAGCAACATTATCGAAAATGTATGCGTTCATTCAACATTTGCTATTCACAACATATAAATAATATTAAAGAGAACTCTAGGATTTTTCGAAATAAATTTCGATTTTTGCCTCAATTTCCTAGATCAAATTTTTTGTATTTTATAAATACGTATTTCGACTATAAAGTAGTCATCATCAGTATGAATGAGCTAATTGTAATAATTATTCTCCGAGGAGATGTTGTTACTTGTTGCTTATTTGGTGACGGTCTGCACACAGATTTTTGGTATGTGCACAATTTATACTTTCTAATAACCTACCAAATTGATCACGTGTTAAGTGATTGGCCAAAGTTCGGCCAATGATGTTGAAGTATTGGACCACGTGATTTTGACAGTTCAAAATCACAAAATTAATAATAATAGATTCCAAAGACGAGCTAATTCATACTGATTAGCTAATTCATACTGATGATGACTACTTTGTAGTCAAAATACGTATTTATAAAATACAACAAATTTGATCTAGGAATTTGGGGCAAAAATCGAAATTTATTCACAACATGTTAAAATTCCGATTTTTAATGATAAACTACATGAAAACGCTTTGTCAGAGTTTTGTCAAAATTATTTTATACGTATGAGTTAACAATAGGGAATATGCATGAAAATTTTTTTTCACTTGAATTGAAGCATGTTTACTTGACAAATATCAAGGTAAAATTACTTTTTAAATAACTTTAAAAATATGCGAGATATGAATGATTGAAATTCCCGATTAGACAAAGAGGGTGATAGCCCTCTTCATATGTTATGTGACGTCATATTACACTTTCACCATTTAAAATACACGTAAAACTCCGTTTTTAGTATTTTTGCAAGAAAGAAACAGATAATAATCTTTAAAAGCTTATAGCTTCCTTGATATTTGTCGGATTTTAATTTCGTTTTTAAATATTATTACAATATTAACAGTATTTTCATATTCTGAAAATAAATGTGAAAAAAATTTTCATGCATATTCCCTATTAATAACATATCAAAAATTCCGATTTTTATCTATACATTTGTCCGATCAACCTTAATATTCAAGTAAATATATTTTTAATGTTTAAACTCATTAAAATGATGAAGAAAGATTTGTCTACTAGTTTAGTTCCATACATAATATATGCAAAAAAGATTTCATCACAAGAACTCTCTTCTGTATAACAACAGCTAATTGTGTGCTGGTTATTTGAAAATGAACATCAAGGGAATTTTCCTATCTCTGTTTTTTTTTCTTCTGTTTTTTAATTAATGTTGAATTTTAAATAGATATGTTCAGACCTAAAGAGAAAATTTATGTATATTTAAGTTTTGTACTGTGGGTGTGTTCTATAACCCACCCACTTGTGTAACCCACATAATAAGTAGTTACATACCTACCTACGTCACTGACATTGGATGAGGTGTAAGGATAGAGATTAACAACTTCAACGTGTAAAAGGGTCACCAACGAATTTAAATCACAACACCATCGTGATATTCGTTCGTTTGTCCTTTCTTTAAATTTCCATATTGTTAGTGTTAGAAAAATATAAACTTTTTTTTTTTAATATAATTTATACCTACAGGAGTATGTGTCCTTTAAACCTTTTGAGGAATTTATTACGAACTTTCGAAATATATTTTATGGAGAAGAATGATGACAATAACTTTACAATCCGATTGACCTAAATACACGGATTTGACTGACATAAATACGGATTTATAATATGCAATTTAAATCAGAAAATGTTTTCGATTTTGATTTGAAGATGTTTACAAAAAAATTCTTAAGGTCGAGTGAGGTACTTTTTGTACCCCAAGTTTGCATTTTGTTTGTTTAAGTAATTGAAACATCAACCTTTAGAATTGTCTTTCTAGGTATGCGTTTTTTTGTGGATCTAGTTACCAGTCCAAGTAGCCGAGCGGTCTAAGGCGTTATGCCTGCGCAGTATGCCTACTTGGAAACTGGTAGATTATGGGTTTGAATCCCGACATCGGTAGTTTGTCAATTATTAGGAAAGAAAAGGGACGGTTAATTGACTAAACGTTATATTAGCAACTGTTGTACTACAACGCCAATGGTAGGATTCCTTTATCAAAACTATACAACTTTTAAGCGAAACATTTTAACGAAAACAAAATAGATTTGGTAGATTTCTCCTGCTCTCTTCCACGATTTGTTTTCAGCCATTAGGCCCCTTTTAACGAACTTTCGAGATTTATTACAAGACATTCTGCGATAGTCCTGTAACCCTGTTAATATTTGCTGACCTATCTCAATCCAAAGGAAAATCAGTAACAAGAGAATTATTGAAGATTCGGAACAAAAGATAATACAGGATGTATCAAAAGTTTATATGAATAACTCGTTATGTTTTCAAGCTTCGGTTTTGTGATACAGGTTGTAAATTTAATTAAAAAACATTTATATATATATATATATATATTTTCAAACCACAATAATTAATGTAAATATTCTCTTTCAATATATATATATATATATATATATATATATATATATATATATATGTATATATATATATATATATATATATATATATATATATATATATATATATATATATATATATATATATATATTGAAAGAGAATATTTACATTAATTATTGTGGTTTGAAAATATAATTATCGTCTATCCTCTAAATATATGTGACATATTTGGCTCACGTGCTAATGTAAAATGGGAATAAAATCATCATATTCATAATTATTGAAGATTCGGAACAAAAGATAATACAGGATGTATCAAAAGTTTATATGAATAACTCGTTATGTTTTCAAGCTTCGGTTTTGTGATACAGGTTGTAAATTTAATTAAAAAACATTTATTTTTTAAATTATTTAAAAACTACCCGGCTTATTTTGATTACACTTGGCACGCTTTAAATAATAAGTCAGCTTTATTTCATGTAATTAGATTTAATTTAATTATTTCAAGGCCGGTGCTAACTAGAGATTTAAAAAAAAAATTTGAATACGCCGTTGCTTTTATCTTCATTATTCCACGTAACAAACAAGGAAAGTATATGATTCATGCATTTTTAGAGCCTACTCAATTTATGTGTATTTATACTAATAGTGGTATTGTGTATAGAGAATGCAGAGTTCATGATAAACGGAATACACTCTACATTCGCATGATCATATACTTTCCTCGTTTGTTACGTGGAATAATGCAATAGTCTCTCTCTCTCTCTACCAGGTTTTTTTTTTAATTTTTCTTATATACGCTGCAATTTTAATGGATTTTAAGATGGTTGCCAGTTATGGATGTATTCTAATTATTCTAAACTTTTAAATTAGCTAAATATTTTTCAATTAACATATGAGGGAAGTAAGCTAAGTAATAAGCAGCGCTGCCTGCTATTACAAGATTTGTCGTATCGTATGCTATCGTATACTAATTAACGCGTGAGGGATTTAATTATAAAAAAATCAATTTTTAATTAATGTTAATTGCAGCAGAACTAGCCTGGCAGACATTACATTGCCTAATTGTTTATATTGCAATAAGCGTTTTCAACAATATTTCAATCAATTAACAGATGAGGGAAGGTTTTCTAATGCCGGATCTTAGACCATCTCGAAAACGAAGCTTGAAAACATCCAAGTTCAAGTGAACTTTTATTCTTATTTTTGAGAGATCTATCGCCCACTCAATTTTCTGTATTGGAATTTCAGAGACACTCTGTATACACGAGAAACAACACACCACACAGAGGCAAACTTAATATATTCAACACCAAAATCTACTCATAACTATTATAAACGACCACACTACACAATAGATCTGGTACTTACTATAGAATACTACTAGAACTGCTGCTACCACCACCATTTACTACTAAAAAGCTGAATTAGTGAAGAAGAAAGGAAGACACTTTAACCAGTAACACAACGAACGGCTGCTGTTCTGATAATATTTTTAACCCGACTGCAAAAAAGGAGGATGGTTCTCAATTCGTCTGTATTTTTTTTTTTTTTTTTTTTTTTTTTTTTTTTTTTTTTTTTTTTTTTTTTTTTTTTTTTTTTTTATGTTTGTTACCTCAGAACTCCGTCATTTATGAACCGATTTTGAATTTTTTTTTTTTGTTTTAAAGGGTTTGATTCCCGATTGGTCCCATTGTCACCAAATCGCATTCTGATGAGGGGATCCCCGGAAAATCGAGGAAAATACTCATTTTATATGTGATAACCGATTTTTGCGAATTTTTTTTTTTTTTTTGAAAGGGTATACTCATTCATAATGGGAAAATAAGAAAATTTTTTTAAAAACCGACTTCAAAAAATTTTTTTACAAAAAAAAAACCGACCCCAAAAAAAAAAATTTTTACAAAAAAAAAACAAAATGCATGTAAATAAAATTGAAAATCTGTTATAAGAAAATGCTCTTAAAATTAAAAAAAAAAGAAAAAACGGGTAAAAAAAAAAAGTTTTACAAAAAAAAAACCGACCCCAAAAAAAAAAATTTTTACAAAAAACAAACAAAATGCATGTAAATAAAATTGAAAATCTGTTATAAAAAAATGCTCTTAAAATTAAAAAAAAAAAAAAAAACGGGTAAAAAAAAAAAGTTTTACAAAAAAAAAACCGACCCCAAAAAAAAAAATTTTTACAAAAAAAAAACAAACTGTATCTAAATAAAATTGAAAATCTGTTATAAAAAAATGCTCTTAAAATTAAAAAAAAAAAAAAAAACCGGGTAAAAAAAAATGTGTTATAAAAAAATTCACTAAAAATTAGTCGTTTAAGTAGGTCTACCCATATTTAGATAAATAAAACTAGTTATAGAACTTTAGAGTCACTAAAAAGCGAGAAATAAACTATATTTTGACAAAATGGAAACCCGACTTCAAAAATAAAATATTCTATAACAAAAAATGCACTAAAAAGTAAAAAAATAATTGCATATTCTTGTGCCAATTTTAGTTCACCTAAGCAAAAATTTTTAAATATATATGTACAATTATTGTTATTTTTGGAGGCGGTGTCCAAAAATTATGTGAATTTCTCTATGCTGACACCGCCTCCAAAAATAACAATAATTGTACATATATATTTAAAAATTTTTGCTTAGGTGAACTAAAATTGGCACAAGAATATGCAATTATTTTTTTACTTTTTAGTGCATTTTTTGTTATAGAATATTTTATTTTTGAAGTCGGGTTTCCATTTTGTCAAAATATAGTTTATATAATAAATAGTACAATACTGTTGTGTCGTATGTGTTGTTACCGTTTGGTAGAATCTAAATCATATAATATTTTGTTTCAAATTCACCCCAATACCTAGATCAGTTTTGTTATTATAAATACGTATTTCGAGTACAAAGTAGTCATCATCAAAATGAATAAGCTAGTCGTAATTTACTCTTTGATAATTAGAAATAGATAGAATAAAATGTCGAATTTGTCGAACAGTTGCAATTGAATACTGTTGGCCACAAAACAAACTATCAAAGTATCAAGTACAAAAATTTCCACAAAATCCCTACAAAATAATAAAATATTTGTAAAATAACACAAAGGCACAGATTTTATTTATAAATATTGATTATAGATTTAGTTTGTTGATTGGTCACGCGGCACTACCATATTAAAAAGTTTCGCGTATAATAAAATAAATTAAGATCCTTGATTATTGTATTATATTAGATCAAATCACAATGTTAATCTATATTTTAGAAAAAATCTATATTTTACGCAACGTTTCGAGATAAATTAGCACATCTTCAAGCGACCTATAACAAAAGTTTACAAATTAATTTACTATTATTTTTAATGCGATTTTCTTGAAATTAATTTGTAAACTTTTGTTATAGATCCCCTGAAGAAGTGCTAATTTATCACGAAACGTTGCGTTAAATATAGATTTTTTTCTCAATTAACATTGTGATTTTATCGTAAATCCTCGTTAACTCCAATTGAATGTCTCGCGTATAGTTTTAACTCACATTCTTTAGCATTATACTCTGCATTTGATTAATCATTATTTGCCTATTTACCATCCAATTGAAATTCAATTATTCCAAACGACAATAATTTTCGATAAAGTCGAATAATAATTGTATGTACAAAAGACAGTAGAATGAACAAATTGTATATTATTATTTAGAATCGTTATATGGTTATAACACACATACATTCAATTCCGTTCAAAAAAAATGAACAGACCTGAAATGTTAATTATCTTACATTTCATAAAACTCTTCACTTTTGTAACTCTCTGTATAATGTATAATTTGATTTATTTATAAACAAAGATAAGTAGTATATTTTTTAAGTGTGTAAAAAAGAAATGGAAGTATAAACTGAATTAATATTTTTTATTTGTGTATACGGTGTCAGTGGCAGAGTGAGAATTTAAAAAATAAATGTAATGCTAATACATGTTAAGTGTTATATCTTACTCTTACGTGTAAAAATAAAATAAAATGTTGTATCTGTTACTACAAGAATAATCAAAACTGTAAGAGACTGATTCGATTCAGGTCTGTTCATTTTTTTTGAACGAGAGTGTACATACATACATACATGCAGCCTCGATATAATAGATTCTGGTTACGATTCATGAAGTGAAAACTATTTTCTACACCAGTCTCATTCAGTCAGCACAACATAGAAACTATCGAATCGAAGCCAACAGCAGCTAGCTAGACTAGAGCTCTTGTTCGTTCAACGTGTACTATATATACTATTTATTTAAACTTAATCGGATTTAAATATGTACGACGAACTTAACATACACAAATGTATAATGATATGTGTAGCAGCTGTATATTTATACCAAGTGTTTTATGAGAAATAAGCAATTCAAAAGTATGGTCTATTAGTAGTAGTAGTAGTAATGGAGGGGACGTCGAAGCCTAGCAAGCAGACTTTTCTAGGCTTTTTTTTACCAAATTCTAAAGGACAAGGAATTTGTATACAGATTAGGAGTTGGTAGATTGTGCGACTACAGCTAGAGTTTGTGGAAGGAAACTTCAGAAAACCTTGACAAGCATAGCCGGTTACTTTCATTCTTTGTCCATACGCCGGCAGTTTAGTCTATTAACCGACCTATTAATTGTTGTTTTAATTTAATTTAATTGACAGACTCTATAGATATCTACAACTCTATAAATTTTATCCACATACATAATCTTGTTTCTAAACTGATTATAGATGTTATATATACAAGCGCCGGTCCAGTTTAGTCAATTAACCGCCCCGTCAGTTTTTGTTTTAAATAAATTGACAGACTGCCAATTTTGAGAATCGAATCAGCAACTTTCCAGTTCCGAGTAGAGCGCCCTTAGCAACTGGACTATACGAACTGGTATTGTATATCTAAATTATGTATCTATTAATTTGGTGATATAATGCATTCTGAACAGCCTGCAATCAGGATATTTCGGAATAGAATGCAAATTTCAGATCAAGTTCTTGAGGCTCCTTGAATCGATCTACAATTATAAAAAGGGTGCTCCTTCAATCCAGGACAATATAGAATAAATATAGAATATAGAATAAATAAATGTATAACGTAGAGCAATAACGTATATATTGACATTTTACCAAATTTTACGCTTTGATGCCCCTCTAGGCCAATGAAACCAATATTTTCTATAATTTCATCTCTTTCAAATAAGTTGTGTATTTAAACTTTAAAATTTATAAAATTTTTAGGGTTACGAAAATTATTATCAAAATTTGCATACTAAAGATTTATAATTTTTAACCCGACTGCAAAAAAGGAGGATGGTTCTCAATTCGTCTGTATTTTTTTTTTTTTTTTTTTTTTTTTTTTTTTTTTTTTTTTTTTTTTTTTTATGTTTGTTACCTCAGAACTCCGTCATTTATGAACCGATTTTGAATTTTTTTTTTTTGTTTTAAAGGGTTTGATTCCCGATTGGTCCCATTGTCACCAAATCGCATTCTGATGAGGGGATCCCCGGAAAATCGAGGAAAATACTCATTTTATATGTGATAACCGATTTTTGCGAATTTTTTTTTTTTTTTGAAAGGGTATACTCATTCATAATGGGAAAATAAGAAAATTTTTTTAAAAACCGACTTCAAAAAATTTTTTTACAAAAAAAAAACCGACCCCAAAAAAAAAAATTTTTACAAAAAAAAAACAAAATGCATGTAAATAAAATTGAAAATCTGTTATAAGAAAATGCTCTTAAAATTAAAAAAAAAAAAAAAAACGGGTAAAAAAAAAAAGTTTTACAAAAAAAAAACCGACCCCAAAAAAAAAAATTTTTACAAAAAACAAACAAAATGCATGTAAATAAAATTGAAAATCTGTTATAAAAAAATGCTCTTAAAATTAAAAAAAAAAAAAAAAACGGGTAAAAAAAAAAAGTTTTACAAAAAAAAAACCGACCCCAAAAAACAAAATTTTTACAAAAAAAAAACAAAATGTATCTAAATAAAATTGAAAATCTGTTATAAAAAAATGCTCTTAAAATTAAAAAAAAAAAAAAAACCGGGTAAAAAAAAATGTGTTATAAAAAAATTCACTAAAAATTAGTCGTTTAAGTAGGTCTACCCATATTTAGATAAATAAAACTAGTTATAGAACTTTAGAGTCACTAAAAAGCGAGAAATAAACTATATTTTGACAAAATGGAAACCCGACTTCAAAAATAAAATATTCTATAACAAAAAATGCACTAAAAAGTAAAAAAATAATTGCATATTCTTGTGCCAATTTTAGTTCACCTAAGCAAAAATTTTTAAATATATATGTACAATTATTGTTATTTTTGGAGGCGGTGTCCAAAAATTATGTGAATTTCTCTATGCTGACACCGCCTCCAAAAATAACAATAATTGTACATATATATTTAAAAATTTTTGCTTAGGTGAACTAAAATTGGCACAAGAATATGCAATTATTTTTTTACTTTTTAGTGCATTTTTTGTTATAGAATATTTTATTTTTGAAGTCGGGTTTCCATTTTGTCAAAATATAGTTTATTGTAATATATATATATATATATATATATATATATATATATATATATATATATATATATATATATATACTACTTTGAACTAACCGCTAAACTAAATGCTTACACAATCAAAATGATAATTATTAGTACTAACTAATGTCCATTGGATATAAAGTGTATGTGTAACTTTTCCATGGCTAGCTAGCTACTATAGATATCTACAACTCTATAAATATTATCCATATACCTAATCTTGTTTCAAAACTGATTATAGATGTTATATATTCAGGCGCGGAGCCAGAAACTCCGCTCCGATGACATTTCAAATTTTGCCCCAATTCCTAGAACATTTTGTTTGTATTTTATAAATACGTATTTTGACTACAATGTAGTCATCATCAGTATGAATATAATAACTACTTTTATTCGAAACGTTTTCCCAAAAACTTAATGAATAAGGCCTAAATCAACTATAAAATTTTCAAAAATAATCGCTAATTTTGTGGACCACGATACACAAAGCGTCTGTACGAAATTTCATGAAAAGCATATTCAGCTAATAATCTGCGCTTTTCGTGTAGGCTCATTTCATCAAATAAAAATCAATCAAGGCCATATTAAAGATCAAAGACATGGGCTGACTTTGAATGGGCTGAACTTGATCTATTATAATCATTTTCACTTTGTACAGATGTTTACAATTTTTTGTTTTGAATATGAAATTGTTTTGGCTTATGTTTTTTGTATATTAATATTTACAACCGAAAAAGAATACCGTTCGATCCACTCACAAACTGAACTCTCCCCTCCCGGTTTGGATCCGTACCTTAACACATACATACATTATTATTTCATGTAATATGAATAATATTTGGTTAAATAAGTCGTTTATAATACCTATTCTACAATAATAATCACGTAATAAGCAATTTTCGAAAGCATTGCCGTTAGCATTTATATATGGTAAGTTTTCAGAGAGTTTGCTCTAGAACGTTTATCATTTACACTATGTGACTTTATATGTAAACGTGTTTCAGGAGAAATGTTTATTATTGTAGGACCAGTCTTATATATGTGGATACAAGCCGATTCAGGATGAACCGTGGGCTACTCACCATTTTTTCACTACAATAAGAGCCTTTCCATGATAAGGAAATGGTTGTTTGTGTATGAATCTGTCGTTATTGTGTTTGGTACTGTTAAGTTGGGTCAAATTGACTCTGGCCTGTGTTTTCTTGAATACAAAGTCGGATTAATAGCGGATCCGCTATTAATAATAATAATTATTAGAAAGTGGTGTACCGCAAACGGATCCCTAGCAACTAGACCAAGGGGTCCTCTGTGTCCTCCTTGAGAACAACCTCTCACCCGAAGGCGAGGCGGCTCCCGGTGAGAGCTGCTATTTTAAGCAGATCTATAGGATTCTGTCGAGATCAGGCGCCACACGGAAGGACCACAGATGGATCCAAAGTTTCGGACCCAAACATTCTATGCCTGACACCCTGCCGACTTCTGTGCATATAAGGTGCATATAACATGTATGGAGGTCTCATCGCTCTCATAGAGGCCCTACAAGTGGGATCGGCAGAGATCCCCAAGTTATGAAGGTGGTAGTTCAATCGACAGTGTCCTGTCAAGAGCTCCACCACCCTTCTCAACTGTATTCTATTGAGCCTCAACGGAGCACAGTAGAATGGCCTAGCTGTACTTTGCACAACTTGCTTAAGCACAGCTAGCCCTGTGCAAAAGTCCCGGTAATCGAGATGAGAGTATCGCAGCCACCCCTTGATTCGGTAAATTACGAAGGGATCCGCTATTAACTAACACAACGGTTTTGAATAGTTATTCGCAACAAATATTGCGAAAATTGTGGAAATATAGCTTTGCCCAGTCGAATTTCAATCGTGGATGTTACATTGTTGCAAGAATGTAGTTTCAAGGAACGGTATTAAAGTCATTCCACTAGGGGGCCCAATTCATGCTCAAGTGAGAGTTAAGTGATGATCGTATTTCCAATTTCCCATAAAAAAGTTTAAATATGCGTGGAATCAGCAATGCTTTGTTTTCGAGGTAAAAAGAGGTCATATAAATTTTGAATACAGCTTTTTTTGTGTGATACTAGAAATTGATGAAAAATTGCGTTTCCGTAGAAACTTGTATTCCATAGACAAAGTATTACCGGATCCTAGGTTTCATGATTTTTTTTTTAAAGTAACTATAAAGAATAATACTATGAATTCTAGATGTTTAATGTGTTCCACATATTATTTTTATGTATCCTTAAACGTCACAATACTATCACAATCAATCTCCGGTACCGGATACGAAGACACAAGTATGAAAGAATTAGTGTATTCCAATTTTTCCAATATTTTCACAGACCAATTAAAAAAAAAATATTTTCGTAGCCATGTTCTTATAAACATAACTTAAAATTCCCCATTTTATTGACATATACTCCCGTTCAATAAAATTGAATTCAGTCTCTCACAATTTTGATTATTCTTGTAGTAAATGTTGTTTACTATACTTCCATTTCTTTTTTCACACTTAAAATATATACTACTTATCTTTGTTTATAAATGAGTAATTATACATAGAGTTGCCAAAGTGAGGAGTTTTATGAAATGTAAGAAAATTTACATTTCAGGTCTAATCAATTTTATTGAACGGGAGTGTACCTTCAATATTAGTTCGTGAAACACGTTGTATCTATTAGAAACAAATGTATATTGTTGTGCTCTAATATCTATCTCATATCACTTGTATTGTTGTAATGAAAGATTTCAAATAATACTTTGATGTGTTATTATCAAATAGGAAAATTTATCATTCATTTGAGAATTATTTTGTATCACCACGCAAAATTATCAGGAGACTGATAATGACATTTGAATATAAAGGTTTTCGAGTTAGTTCGTAATGTCCACCAAAAGCTTATTGTTGTTAAATTTCGAATAATTTTAAATAAAGATTCAACATTTTAGTAAAATGTTAAATTGAATTTAAGTAATATTAATCGAATCAATAAATTATAAAATTAGCCAAGGATGGATAAAAAATGGGAAATATTTCCAACAGAAACTTGTGTTATAAATAGCAAACTCAAAAACCTCAAATTTAAAAGAGTTGTAGTAGAGTATAAAATTTTCTACAAAAAAAGACTTGGGACACTTTTCGATCAGTTTACTAGGTAGAACGCGTCAAAAATGTATTTAAATAAACTGGTGCTAAACACTCGCACAACCTCTAAATAGTGAGAGTCTAATAAATAGCTTTAGGTTAAAATAATATATTAAGATTAAATTGAACTAAATTTATTCCGTTTATGAAACAATGCTTGATAGATAGATAGATGCATCTTGAGGTCTAAAAAGTATAGACTTCGACCTTATGGTCCATTGTGCTCCCCCTTTTACTTCAGTCCGACGAGATTTGCTTCTCCCATATGTTGGCGATAGCCAGGAGCTTGCTGAAGGTTCATATATTCGGAGTGAGATGCTCCGAATATTCTATATCTGCTGTAACCTAGAGGTTCGCAGTCAAAGATAATGTGGCTGGATGTTGATTCCTCCTCGCCACACAATCTGCACATTATGGACCCGTTATGGAGTCCCATTGTGTGCAGATGCTTCCGCAGTGGACAATGCCCGGTAATGAATCCAGTAATCCTCCGAAGTTGCATCCTGTTCAGGCTCAGTGCATCGAGAGATAGTCTCTTGGTTGCACTCTGAAGCAGTACTTTCCCGAGCACCTACCGTGTTACTTTTTCCCAGTGATCACGGTGCTTAGCATTTGACCACTCGTTTATCACCTGTTTACATGCTGTCCTTGGAATTCCGAAAATAGGCTCTGAGCCAATGAACGGTATTCCGAATCCCTTCTTTGCTAAGGCATCTGCTTTTTCGTTTCCTTTGAAACCACTGTGACCCGGCACCCAGATCAATTTAAGATTTTTCCGTTTTGTCAGTTTCAGCAGACAATCCTTGACTATCTCTGAGGTGACGTCAGTTCTAGGCAAGGCTTTTAGAGCACCTTGACTGTCCGAGAGAATACATACTTTCTGCTTTATGAAGCGTCTACTTAGGTTCTCACGGGCGCGAGCCAGTACGGCGTAAACTTCTGCTTATCATGAAGAGAAATATGAAGCTTTTAATTTACATTACTTGACAAGCTTTTGTTGGAGAAAAATTTATAACTCTGTCGCAATTGAGTTGTTTCCATTATGTACTGTTGACGATAAGGTCCACTGTGATGCCGTAGGATGTGAAGATGTGAGTGGAGTGTAAGGAATTTGTGAGTAGACTAGGAATTGGTAGGATATGCGGCTGCAGCCGACTATGATAGGAACTATGCCGATATTAATCTGGAGTTCGTGAAGGAAACTGCAGTAAACCTTCTCTAGCATAGCCGGTTACTTCGTTCTTGTCCATTCGCCGACAGTTTAGTTAATTAACCGCCCCTTTTCTTTCCTAATAAATGACAATCTGCCGATGTCGGGATTCAAACACATAACCTCCCAGTTTCCAAGTACTGCATACTGCGCAGACATGACTCCTTAGACCGCTCGGGTACTTGGCTGGTGTTGACGATAGTACACATTTTATCGGCCCATTATTTCAATTTCAAAAAAGATTAAGTACATAAATAGTAGTTTATTAATTTTTATTGTAGTTTCAACTGTGGAAGAAGTAATTCAACTGTAACTAATCGAATATTCATATTTATATTATTTATAAATATTATGATTTTTTGAATTGATGAATATTAAAAATTGTAAATGGTTTAAAAAAAAATAACGATGGATACTTAATGTATTGGAAAATAACAATAACTCTAATAGCTTTTATAGATTTATATTTTTTGAATAGACAATTAGACTATCTATGCACAACAATGTCGATTTAAGAGAGAGAATTAACTGGCTGTCTTTATTATTAAAAAAAATGTATTTGATATATTTCCAATAAACTTTTCTATTTCACTTAGGTTTATTTTTAATGGGAAAAAATAGTTTTCGTATAATTTCCTTTTTTCATTTGTAAATTTATGTTGAAATCTGTTTTCTTTTTAACCCGACTTCAAAAAGGAGGATGGTTCTCCATTCGTCTGTATTTTTTTTTTTAATGTTTGTTATAACTCGCTTATAACTCCGTCATTTATGAACCGATTTTGAATTATTATTTTTTGTTTTAAAGTTTTTTTTTTTTGTTTCAAATCGCATTCTGATGAAGGGATCCCCGGGAAATCGAGGAAAACTCTCATTTTATATGTGATAACCGATTTCTGCGAAATTTTTTTTTTTGAAAGGGTATACTCATTCATAATGGGAAAATAAAAAATTTTTTTAAAAACCGACTTTTAACAAAAATTTTTACAAAAAAAAAATCAAATACATGTAAAAAAAACTGAAAATCTGTTATGAAAAAATGCACTAAAATTTAAAAGAAAAAAAACAACGGATAAAAAAAAATGTGTTATAAGGAAATGCACTAAAAGTTAGTAGGTCGTTTAGTTGGTCTACCCATATTTAGACAAATAAAATCAGTTATAGAACTCAAAGTCACTAAAAAGCGAGAAATAAAACCTATTTTGACAAAATGGAAACCCGACTTCAAAAATCGAATATTCTCTAACAAATGCACTAAAAAGTAAAAAACTTCACCTAAGCAAAAATTTTTAAATATATATGTACAATTATTGTTATTTTTGGAGGCGGTGTTCACAAGTTATGTGAATTTCTCTATGCTGACACCGACTCCAAAAATAACAATAATTGTACATATATATTTAAAAATTTTTGCTTAGGTGAACTAAAATTGGCACAAGAATATGCAATTACTTTTTTACTTTTTAGTGCATTTTTTGTTATAGAATATTTGATTTTTGAAGTCGGGTTTCCATTTTGTCAAAATAGGTTTTATTTAATATAGTTTCTTCAATCTTTTGGCAATACTTTAGATGCCAATTTTATTCAGTGAATATAAAAATCATTATTTTAAATACCAGATTTATATATACTATACTCAAGCTACACAGTCCACCTATAGCAACAAACGAAATCGCGTGATCATAGCACATGGTACAATCTGTTTGATTCTTCTAGTAACCTGAACCTTTAAATCTGAATTATTAAAAATCTCCGCTCATTCGTATACGAATTGTTGTTTACTGCTATCATTTTTGTGATCCATCATTACGATTGTTTGTTTGATTTTTTTTTAAATATTCATTTAATGAAAATCAGGTGGATTGCATAGATAGATAACGATATTCGACCATAAGGTCCCCATTGTGATGCCTAAGGATGTGAGGATATGAATGGAGTGGAAGGAACTTTGTGTATAGTCTAAAAATTGGTAGGATATGCGGCTGCAGCCGACTATGATAGGAACTATGCCGATATAATCTTAATAATTGACTAACTGCCGATTTCGGGATTCGCACTCATAACCTCCCAGTTTCCAAGTAGGCATGCTGCGTAGACATAACGCATTAGACCGCTCGGTCACTTGGACTGGTAGGGGATTGCATAATATTGACTGCAAAAATTTGAAAATAAAACGCCACTTTTGAGGTTTATACTACACTCCACCATACTTAAGTGGCAGTTCTTTTAATTTTCCAATCGATTTATAACACATCCCTTCTGTTTTTGAAAAAAGACTTTGAACAAAAGTTGATAGTACAAACAAAATAAATATGTACAGGGTATTTAAACAATTTATGATTGGAACTATGCCGATATAATCTTAATAACTGACAAACTGCCGATGTCGGTATTCGTACCTTTAACCTCCTTAGTTACATCCTTAGTTACATTTCTTCAGTTCATATCAAAAATTCTTATAAATTATTTTTATATTCATGAAAACTCCGTATACAAAAGTATACAAAACTTTGAAATATCTTCTGTAAACATAGTTGGTACTATGGACCACAAAATTACTGTTCTATTTTTCAAAAAATTTCTGGTTAATTTTTTACCTCTGGTTTTTCGAAAAATGCTTCTATTAAAAGTTGTTTGTATATTTATAATAAACAAGTTTTATCCAAAGCATTTTTTTTCGAAAACCGCATAAATAACGACACAAATCAATTCTAAAATTTTGGAAAAAAAACATTACTTTTGTGGCCATGTGTATGTACATAACGTCTTACACTACGAAGAAAGATTACATATTATGAAAATTTACTTGGAAAATATACACACACCGAAGAATATAGTGAAAAATGTTTTGACCTAGTTTTAAAAACCCATCAAGTTACATTAAACTCAATTTGGAAAATGGTGTTGTAATAATGTGTGCTTGTTTGGCTTCGTTTGGTTGAGTTGGTGTTATCATCGTGGTGAATGTCGAATATACACCGTGTACCGGAGAAACCGTTTTTTTTTTTAAAGTAGGCGTTTACTCAAGCTCTATGTATTTTTTGTAAACTTATTGTAGCATTATTGTTTTTTTAAATTATATTATATTTATTCTTTCAGTTCACCAAAACTGTTACCAAATTAGCAACGAATAACAGATCCTGAGACAATATAAGAGTAATTTTAATGAGAGTGATGTTATTAAGAGTAAATTGAAAGAAAGTAATTTTAACAAGAGTAATTGCAATAAAATTTATTATATTTTAATTTATGTTGTTTAATTTCTAATTTATTTTTATTTTTAGCTCTTGATTTCGATTTTCTATCTATTTCTAATTGTCAATGAGTAAATTACGACTAGCTAATTTATACTGTTGATGACTACTTTGTAGCCGAAATACGTATTTATAATACAAAAACTGATCTAGCTATTGGAGCGAATTTTAATTTTAATTTATAAACCTTCTCAGAGTTCTTATTAATTGTCATGTGATAATCTAATATAAAACTCTTATTAACTAATATTAACAAATTATTGAACAATATAAACATTAAATTATATTAAATATTATAAACAAATTTTAATGCATGAACTGTTCAAAATGTCTACCATTCTTTTCCAGGCAAACAGCAGCTTTTTGACAAATTATTCACAGCTCTGGATAACATGTTTTGTGCATCTATAAGAGTTTTAGGTTACATATAAAAAAGTATTCTAAATTAAAAATCTATTATTTAATTATATAAAAAAAGCATTTTATTTAAATTAAAACAATAAATATAATATAACATAAAAATACAACAATGTTACAATAAATTTACAAAAAATACATATTGTTTGATTTAACGCGTACTTTAAATAAAAACACGGTTTCTCCGTTACACGGTGTATATATCTATGTATGTATGATGTTTTGTCGTCATTACTCTATTTAGATACTACGTGTGTTTCTATTTATTTTTTTATTTAGTTTGTTTATTTTTTATTACCTTCATATTATTGTCATTTCTCCCGTTTTAAAAACGTACGCATCATTTATTATTATTTCTTAGAAAAATTTGAAATATTTAAGTTAATAAAGGAAATTTCGAGAAAAATTAATTAATTCTAACTTCAAAAATCAAATATTCTAAAACAAAAAATGCACTAAAAAGTAAAAAAATAATTGCATATTCTTGTGCCAATTTCAGTTCACCTAAGCAAAAATTTTTAAAGATATATGTACAATTATTGTTATTTTTGGAGGCGGTGTCCAAAAGTTATGTGAACTTCTCTATTCTGACACCGACTCCAAAAATAACAATAATTGTACATATATATTTAAAAATTTTTGCTTAGGTGAACTAAAATTGACACAAGAATATGCAATAATTTTTTTACTTTTTAGTGCATTTTTTGTTATAGAATATTTGATTTTTGAAGTCGGGTTTCCATTTTGTCAAAATAAGTTTTATTGAATTATTTCCTTGGGATACATATTAATTTATTTATGAGAAACAAATAATGTTTAATAATTTTGTGCGACACGATCACAAACAGTTCATTCAGTTAAAACTATGATGTTCTGCATGTATTTACTATGGCAGTATGTTCCCTAATATGTGATAATTTACAAAATATACGTTTTCTATTCAGTTATAAATGAAAACTGTTAAATTATTGTTAAAGTTTAGTTTCATAAAGTATTATTTTATTTCTTTTTTGGCCACAGGGCGGTCGATCGGTCGGTCTGTCTGTTGGTTGGTTGTGTTCGATGAATGAATGTTTGGTTCA
This sequence comes from Nineta flava, assembly GCA_963920215.1. Taxonomy (NCBI): domain Eukaryota; kingdom Metazoa; phylum Arthropoda; class Insecta; order Neuroptera; family Chrysopidae; genus Nineta; species Nineta flava. The sequence continues at coordinate 123,880,307 of OY986041.1, forward strand.
AGCATAAAATACAAATATATTTTGGATAAATTTATATGATAAACTTTATTGAAGTAGAATTTATGTGTGTGTGTGTATATACACACCCACCCGCCATTATAAATTTTCTATGAAAACTAAAATTTATACGTTATTCTTGTATATACACTCCCGTTCAATAAAATTGAACTGATCTGAATCGAATCAGTCTCTCGCAATTTTAATTATTCTTGTAGTAACAGATAACATTTTATTTTATTTTTAAACGTAAGAGTAAGATACAACACTTAACATGTATTAGCATTACATATTTTTTTAAATTCTCACTCTGTCACTGACAACGTATATACAAATAAAAAATATAAATTCAGTTTATACTTCCATTTCTTTGTTACACACTTAAAAAATATACTACTTATCTTTGTTTATAAATAAATAAAATTATACATTATACAGAGAGTTACAAAAGTGACGAGTTTTATGAAATGTAATATAATTAACATTTCAGGTCTGTTCAATTTTTTTGAACGGGAGTGTACATTTTCTATAAACTGTTACGTAGGTATATGAAAAATGTATAGCAGTAATATTTTCATATCCTCAAATACAGTATACACTTGTTCTTTCATACTTATGTTTTCATAACCACACTGGAGATAGGCATTATAGTATTGGGACGTAAAAGTCAAACAATAAAAAATAGTATGTTGGAAAAAACAAGTTTTGTCTGAAACTTTTTCCCACAAACTTAATAGTTTTGACTCAATTTCAACTCAAACTACTGTAATAACTGTCAAGTGCACATTCCCCCCCCCCCTCCATCAAAGGGTAAAATATCTATCTTTGTTGAAACTGTAAGGTAGAGAAATAAAATTTAAAGAGAAAAATGTCTCTTTAATAAAAATATACAACTTGTTTCAAAACTTTATAACAATTTCGTAAAAATTTCAGCTCAAACATATGAAATTACTCTTGATAACATAACTATATATATATATATATATATATGTGATAGCCTCGTATTTTTAAACATTTGTGTGTGTAAAAAGTTATATGAAACAGTTTACGCCTTGTTATATTAAACATATATCATATAATGAGTATTTAAACAATCAAATCAGTTAGTTTCATTTATATTATTTTTTTATTGGGTTAACCATTTTAACAACACAATACAAACTAGTAAACTGGTAAATTAAAATTAACTTCAAAATTTATACCCACACAAATATGAGTATGTGTGTGTTTAGTTTAGCTTCATACATGTTAAACCACAGATAATAATAACCAATAAGCTATTAAAATAGGTTAACATGTATACAGACCGTTTTCAAAAGCATTTCTAATAGGGAATCAATGTTAAATAAATAAAATATTTACTATAAAACCATACTTAACATACATCTGGCTATAGCTTGGAGTGTATGCCTTTATGGTGTTTGTTTGATGTCATTTAAGAGTGGGGATGTTATGATGCACATTATAATTGATAATATTTATCATTACGTATGTGAATGCATGGAAAATAGTTGGTTGTGTGTTTTAATGGTATTACCGTATTTCAACCAATGGGTTATTACACAATAATAGAAAAAGTGCAAATTATAAAATGGTACTTTGGGGGACATTCGGTACAGGAATGTGTCAATTTATTTATTGTGGCATTTTAGGATAGGCAATCGCCAAGCATTCGAACAGTTACTCATATGATTAGCTGTTTTGAAAAATAGGGTTGTATATCTAGTTGCAAAGACTGCCACAAGGATAAAGATGATAAAGCCTCACAAAAAAATGAATAGAGAGATATAGCAGTTTGTGGTTTATTATTATTTTAATTGACGATAAATTTTTCGGATTTCTATTTTTTTTTCTATTTGGGGTTTTATTTTTCTTTTAATTTGTGTGGATTGTTGTTTTATGTTATACCGTTAATAGAATACTATCATTTATTTTAAAACATTCCACATACAAATAATAAGGGATATTCAAAAAAGAATTTTCAATTGTTAGAAGTAATGCTAAACTTAAGAAGACAACAATGAACATATTTAACCCACTCTCATTACATGTTAATGCAGTACAAAACAGTTCAGCAAGCATACACAACAGATACACTAAAGAGTACCCCCACTATTTTTATTTCTTTATTAAGCATATTGTGTATAGTTATTATAGTAAATAATATTTAACATAGATTCTCTATTAGCAATGCTCTGCAACACATACGGTATAATATTTGTAGTATAATAGGTAGCAACGTCACAAAACATTGACCCTAAAAATGCTAGTTTTTAGATATGTCCTTCCTTGGTGAATTTAGCTAAGATGCGATACGTCTGTAGGCTCAGAACCGTTGCGTTTACTTGTGCGCATCCTGTTTGTACAGGTAAAAATTGCACACGAGTACACGGCGGTGTCCAAATTTTATGTGAATTTCTCTATGCTGACACCGACTCCAAAAATAACAATAATTGTACATATATATGTGAACTAAATAGGTGAACTAAAATTGGCACAAGAATATGGAATTATTTCTTTACTTTTTAGTGCATTTTTTTTTTTGAATATTTGATTTTTGAAGTCGGGTTTCCATTTTGTCAAAATAGGTTTTATTGAGAGATCTATCGCCTATTTTGTATATTTGTATGTTATTATTCCTGTATATTTGTATGTTATTTTAGCTAAAACTTTAATATATTATATATTTTGCTACGAAATTATTATTATTATTAACACGATGACAACAATGTTCGTTGTGAGTATTAGTAGCTACTCTACTAGCGACTCTAGTAGTGAGTACTGTTGTAACTGACAACGACTACTGTAAGTACATAACAAACACTATATAATAATTGTTATAATAATAGTAATAATCATTAGTGCATTTTATAGTTGACTTGTAAAACTAACTGATATTTATGTCATATTATATTTTAAATCCGTAGGTAAAATCATGTACAACACTGCTTTTTATACGCTTTTTATTAGTTTCACCTGTATGTTTGTATGTATGTATGTAACGGACCCTTTTGGGCTCGATTTTCTCCTACTTTGAACGATCAGATTTAATTCAAATTTTGCACACCTGTCAAAGACCGATGATAATGCAATAATTCGATTAAAATATCCGATTATCCTGATTATTTTAGCCAGGATTCATCAATTTCCCAGATAAGTTACTGACTTAAAAAAAAAAAATGTGTGTGTGTGCAAGTCACAAGTGAAACTTCTGAAAAGTCTCTGTTTAAAAATAATTATTGAAAAGTATTGAAAAAATAAATAATAGTTTAAAAAATTATAGTTTAAAAAACTAAAAAACACGCTTTTATAGAAAATTCAACTAAAAAATGAAAAATAAATAATAGTTTTAAAAAAATAAAAAAACACGCTTTTATAGAAAATCCAACTAAAGAATAGAAAATAAAATTTAATAAATTTGGATTAAGAAAAGTGTAAATAAGAAACAAATGTATATTAATGGAATAACTATTTACACTTTTCTTAATCCAAATTTACTAAATTTTATTTTCTGTTTATTAGTTGGATTTTCTATAAAAGCGTGTTTTTTTAGTTTTTTTAAACTATTATTTATTTCTATATTATTTTTAGATTGAATGTAAATTTGAAATTTACATTAAATGTAAATTAGAAATTGATTTGACTTGATGTGACAGATCTGATAATAAACTATGTTGTATATTTGCGTGTATGTGTAAAATTTTTTAATGTGCGCTGTCGCCAGTTCTCAATATATGGTGGTAAAAACAAACCTAACAAAATAGTTTTAATTTTTTAATTAAAAATTTTATTAAATAATTAATTCAAACGTTCGTCAACCTCATTTTTTTATGCAAATATATAAACAACATATTTCAAAAAATATTTATAATCATTATTTATTACGGTGTCTAGTTTAATAATATAGTTATTCTAATTAAGTACAAAAACATTATGTTATTCATAAGACACTGTGTTAAAAGTTTGATTTATAATCGATAATTACTCGTTGAAATGATCGTCAACAGGTTTTAAATTTTTGAGGGAGGATAACTTCTATCTACTACTTTTTATCTACTATCAAGCCTCATGTATGTATGAACGTCATTAAAAGTCTATTTAAATTGAGATATTATGTAGAAGAAGGAAATCTATTATATGTTATAGTTATAGAAAACTCATTAAAAAAAACCCCACACAAAAACAAAAGCGAGTATTTGTGTATGATGATGTCGTCATACCTGATTGCTCAACAACTAGACCATATTAATGTTCTAGAACACTACCTTCCATACATACAATGTCGATCACTCGAATTAATATGAATAGGTTTTATTTCATAACATATTTTTTATTATAAAATAAATTACTTGACTCTATTAAAGAGAAGTATAGTAAACTGCATTCATTCAGTTGACGGGAAATTACATTAAAAATTCTCATATGAATAATAATTAAATAGTATTAATACATTCGAGGTTTCTCAAATTGTGGTCCGCGGAGTACCAGTGGTTTATGGGAAGTTAATATGTGTTATACCGCGAAATATGTTAATAACAAAGCATTGTCCGAGTACCAGAGGTTGTGGGTTCGATTCCCATCCTAGATGTGTATAATTTTTCATATCAAGCATTTGATATCAATGAATGATGTTATCAATGTTATATTATATTACTTAAAAGACAAATTATGTAACGGCTATTCACTTCCGTTGGTATACTATAACCTAAAAGCATCCATACTGGATAAATAGAAGCTGGTTTAAAAAAAAACGTCGAAATACTAAATACACAAATTAATAATACTTTGACATCAAGATAGTGAGAAATCTTTACGTCACACTATTGTCAAAATTATTTAGAATGGCAGGTTTATATATTGAATATTTGAAAAATTTTACTATTAAGTATAAACAAGCTCATCTCGATTACTGGGATTTTGCGGGGGCATGCGACAGGCAAAGTTGTGCATAACCACAGCGAGGTCATTCGACTGTGCTCGGTTGAAACTCAATAGAATGCAGTTGAGAAGGGTGGTGGGGCTCTTGACAGGACACTGTCGATTGAACTGCCTCCTTCATAACTCTGATGATCCCACCTGTAGGGCCTGTATGGACGATGAAACATCTATACATGTTATTTGCACCTGCAGAAACTTGCAGGATGTCAGGTATAGAATGTTTGGGTTTGAAACCTTGGATCCATCAATCCTGGAAGCAATCACGGCGGAGAAGTGTGGCGTCTGGCCTCCTCGTAATTCTATAGCTTCATCTGCTTAAAATTGCACCTCTTACCCGGAGACGTCTCGCCTACGGGTGAAAGGTTTGTAGTGGTGTCGCTTCATCATTAAATTATTATTATAATTTTGTTCTTCATTTTTTATCTGTTGCATTTCAACTATAACTTCCCTCTATTATCACGGTCGCTGTGAATGTTAACAACCTTGGTAATTTACATATAAAAATAATAACATTTCATAAATCAAATTAAAAAGATCAATTTTAATTAATAAAGATCAATTATATCTTTTATATTTATTATTTATTTTAATAATAATTACTTAATATAACAATCATCTACCTTACAGGTTCAAGGAGGGCACAGAGGACCTCTTGGTCTAGGTGCCAGGGACCCATTTGCGGTACCCCTCTTTCTAATTATTATTAAGTATAATTATTATTATTAAGTATAAACTTCATAAAATCATATCAAATTTTCTTTCTTTTTTTTTTTTGTAAGTATATTCTTTCAAACAGTTCAGTTGAATAATAATCCTTAAATAAAAAGAACTTTCGTTTTACTTATTTTTATTGAGAAGGGATTTTATTTTCACATAAACATTATTTTTATAACATAATTCACCTCTATGATTCATCTTCTTGTGTGTCTCACACTCTTTTTATTTAAATAAAAAAACTTTTTATTTTGAAATTAATATTGATTTTAGATAGTTTTATATCATATACCGAGTGGTCCATTAAAAATGATACGCCTATAAAACGTTAAGGTTTTTGTATACATAAGGGTATAAAGATATAATTAAAAGTTTTAAGGTTTAATAAATTTTCTTAGATAAAAATACTCTCTCTTATAAATAAAAATCACTTTTTGCTTCCATAAGATTAATATTTTGAAAACGAAAATGAAATTTAATATTGTAAAAAATGTTCATCGAAGCATTATGGGGGTTTTATCAATAGTATGTGTTTTATTATTAGTTTTATCAATATCGGTGCAGCACTTTTACGTGATGCTCGAACAAACAAATAAACAGACATATACAATTATATATTTTAAAGAAAACATGTAATGTAACAACTAACAGTTAATAGTTTGAATACCCAGTATATACTGAGTTGTATATCAATGTTTGAATTAAATTTCGATTTTTGCCCCAATTTCCTAGATCAAAAATTTGACGGTCTGCACCGTCACCAAATTAGCAACAAGTAACATCTCCTCAATGAATAATTACTATTAGCTAATTCATACTGATGATGACTACTTTGTAGTCGAAATAAGTATTTATAAAATACAAAAATTTTTTATCTAGGAAATTGAGGCAAAAATCGAAATTTAATTTAAAAAATCCTAGATAATCCTTCACTTTGATATTATTTATAATGTTTGAATTGTAAATTAAAAAAATCTCTTATGGTTTTAAAGATGAGCATATTTTTCGCTTTCCGAGGAACTTTCGAGCAGAAATTGTGAGAAAACTATTGAGTTTATGAAAAAAATTTTCAAACAAAAGTTGCTTATTTTTAAAAAAATAAGATTTTTTGTTATATCTCTTACTGTTTCAAAGACATGGTCCGATTTTGCTCATTAACGAACTTGACCTTACTTTTTTGCTCTAGAACACACACACAAAATTTTAGCTCGTTATCTCTTTTCGTTCTTGAGTTATCGTGTCCACGGACAGGCAGACATACAGACGGACGGACATTTTATGAACACATATGCCAAACATTCATGCCTACGATAAATACTTTTAAGTCGTGATCAATCTTAATATACCTTGTATATTTATTTACTTATACTAGGTATAAAAATACTTTCGATTGCATAGTTTGAAAATTTTTTCAGAATTAAATAAATTATCCGTCTTAAAAAATTGTATTTAGCTTCACTCCGTACACTGTAAAACATAAAATAATGGATAAAACTACGCCAGATAGAAGAAGTCATGAAATTGATTTTGTTGAACCAAGACGTAGCAAAAAAAAATTTTTCTAAATTGTGTACTTAAATACTAAACAAATAGTTTCAAAATATTATGAAACTATTAGTACTCAGTATAAAATAATAACTTTACTTTTCTCGCTTCTGGCATATTCTATTGTGATTGGTATATTATATATTCTATTGTGACAAATATATTAAGTGAGTGCATGCGAACATCATGAATTCAGATTTGCTGAAACGTTAGGCAAACATTGTATAGAGAGATTTATTTAAAGATTGTGTCCATTAATATTTTCCATGAATAAAATATGTTTCATTCTTGGTATCTATCATCCTGTAGAGTGTAGAATAAGCTATGGTAATAAAATTGGATTTAGTTTTATTAAATTCAAACAAAAACAAAAACACACCTGGGTTATTTACTTATAAATCATAAAAGTTTAATAACCATTAAATTACTCTTGAATAAAATTTATCCAATTTTCCATACGAATTGCGTATGGAAATATATATATATATATATATATATATATATATATATATATATATATTATGTATAAATTTATCATTGATATCTACGCTATTATATGAAGATGCCTTATAAGAAAGTTTTTCATGTGAAAATCAATATCATTTCACTATCTTATCGCTATATTTATTTTATAGTATTTTGTGTCTCGAAATGCTAATAAATATTCAGAATATGAAATTAAGTGTTGATTGTTTTTTCAGAGTCAAAAGTTAACAACCTTTAAAAATTTTGGAAATTTAAAATACAAAATATAGTTGACTTTGAAATTATCCAATTTCTTTGTATTTCCTAGTTGCCCGGACCAAAACAATTCCATAGAAAATAGAAAGAAATAGTTAGTAATGACAGAGGTCGTGTGTGTTTGATTCCCATGATTCCTAGATGTGTATGATTTTTCATATCAAGCATTTGATGTCAAATAATACTATTCAAGATTTAATCCTTAAGGTGGGCCCAGCATAAAATCACTTTTCCACAGATTTTTTTCATTTTTTTTCACAGATTTTTTTCATTTTTTTTACAGGCTAAAAATAACGTTTTCCTATAAATCCCGAAGTTTCCGATAAATTCAGAATTTTCGACCGTTTAGAATGCGAGATAATAACAAAGTATTCATTCTCCCTCATTAGAAGCATGTAAAACTTTTCATGCCCGTCCAACTGTTGTTTTAACAAAAATCGACGGAATTAAATTAAAAAAACTAGGATAGTAAAAATAAATTTTCTCGCGTTTTGCCGTTTTTTTTTCGAAATATGATAATTTAAAATTTTTTTTCAAAATTACATTAATTTGTGTATTTGTATTTGCTCTATAATTAAAGCAAATAAGTTTTTTTGGTCCTGATTATACAAAACAATACTGGAATTACCTTAAATTTAATTTTCATAATTTTATATTATACTAAACTAAAGTTAGTTCATTATGATAAAAAATTTTATTAAAATATTTTAATTATTTGTTAGTTATTTTTCTCGTATTTTTTTAAATCTTATATTGTTTTCTAAATAAATATTACACCCACCTACTTACTGCGTTCGTTACCTATATAAAAGTATTTTAAATATGTAACAAAAATATGTTCTTCCTACATAATAAATATATTATCGTGGGAATAAATTTATTCTTAACACATATTTACTGTTTGTTTAAAAAATAATTTAATTTTTCAACTATGTTTAGTTTTTTTGTTTTTAAAGTATGTTCCATATACCGTGTGTATTGGAAAGCTTTTCCAATAGAGAATCAATGTTAAATATTATTTCTTACTGGCTGGTCGTGTGGTTACTGTATGAAGTCTGTCAGTAAATATATAATGAGAGTCATCTCATACATACAAACATCTGGATAACCTATGCGTATGGTTGTTTGTTTGTCATTTAAGAGTGGGGGATTTTGTGATGCACATACTAAAGTTAAGAATTCAATGCACATATTTAACCATTACATGTATACTGACTGCCTTCATACAGTAACCAAACGGACAGCCAGTAATAAATAATATTTAACATTGATTCTCTATTGGAAAAGCTTGCCAACACACACGGTATACAGTCAGCCAGTCTCAATATGATGACACACGTTCGTACATCTTTTGTTTACAATTTTTGTGTATTGAAAAATAATATTCTTTATAATTTTTGTTATCGATATTTTTTTTTTAAATTTAAATATGTTTTTCTTTTTAAATGCTATTGGAGAATATATTTTTAAAAACATGATACTTTGTATAGAAAAGTTTTTTTTTTCGAACAACCAATTAGAATGAAAGAAATATAAAAATTTTATGAAAAAATACCTAAACCTTGTTTAAGGACGTTCATGCATGAGGCTTAATAGCAGAAAAATTGTTTTTTTAGTGTATTGAATAGCTCAATTCAGTAGTTATCCTCCCTCAAAAATTTAACACCTGTTGACGATCATTTCGAAGAGTAATTATCGATTCAAAATCAAACTTTTAACACAGCGTCTTATGGAGAGCATAACTTTTTTGTACTAAATGAGCTAGGCCACGTCTACATGTATTTGATCAAGACCAAGACCAAAACTGAATACGCAAGACCAAGACTACAAGTATTTGAGCAAGACCAAGGCCAAGACCGGACAAGCAAAACCGAGACCGATACCAAGACTGTCTTGGTCTTGCTTTGCTCATCACTAGTTTTGACTACCAGCCAAGCGGTCTAAAGCGTTGTCTACTTGGGACTGGGAGGTTACGGGTTCGAGTTCTGACATCAGCAGTTTGTCAATTATTTAAAAAAAGAAAATATAAAAGGGCGGTTAAATGACTAAACTGTCGGCGTATGGACAAAATCGAAGGTTTTCTGCAGTTTCCTTCACAAACTCCAGATGAATATCAGCATAGATCCTATCAAAGTCGGCTGCAGCCGCACAACCTACCAATTCCTAGTCTACGTACAAAATTCCTACCACTCCACTAACATCCTCACATCCTTAGGCATCACAATGGACCTTATGGTCGAGGTGTGTCCCGTCTAGAACAATGTATCTATCTATGTTTTGACCTATAAGTAAAATAAATAAGATCAATTTTATGAAAATTTCGTAATTGTTTTAAAATCCATTATCCGCCGGATGTTAACCTACTATTCGGTCTCCGACCGGATAGTAAATTTAGGCCGAATACCGAATAATTGCCGGATATTCGTTTAATCTCTAATAATAATCACTTTTAATCAACAAATTTATAACTTTGCGTCAAACTTTCAGTTCTTTCAACTACGCCGCGTAGTTCAGAGTACTGATTTATTCGGTTCGCTGTATTTATACTCGCCGTGTAGAATAATTCATGATTCCGTAACTGATTCTAGTAGAATCAGTTACGGTTAGTTTCAATTAACCATATGTTTTTTCCCGTGTGAGAAAATCTTCATAATTGAGAGTATTAAATGCCCGAGTATCTTAGTAGTGTTTTAAGAAAATTCATTATATCAAAAATGTTATCTGAACAATTTTTGATTGTTTTTAATTCTATTATAAAATTTTCCAAACTTCTTCTCCATTAATTAACGTAACATGATACAGTTTTCACAATATGAAAAGTTTATTATAATATACTTAACTTCATTTTCATTATTTTATAATTGATGAAGAATTTTAACAATACGAATTTGTGAATATAAATGGGCGGAAATCATTTTCAAAATTTTTCGTAACCAAGTTTTTCTTTAAAATGATTTAAATAGTTAATAAAATGGTTCTTATACTCGTATTATTATTTCTTGAAAACAATTATTCAATTGGTAATAAGTTATCTATATTCCAAAAGCCCATGGCAAAATTATGAACAAGGGGAAATCATTTTTGATAATTATAAGTTCGAAAAACAAAAGCTATATAAGCTTTAAGGGCGTGTAAATTAATTTAAGTTTTTTCCAACAAAAAAAAAATGTGTAGCACTTGAAAATTTCTTTGTTGGTAGATTATAATGGTTTAATTTCACAACAAAGTGCCATACATACACTTTTACAATTTTTACCTCTATATATGTAAAATATATATGTACTCTTCCGTTCATAAAAATTGAACTATTTGAAACATTCTTAGTGTTAATGTTTGTAATATACACTCCCGTTCAATGAAATTGAACCGAATCAGTCTATCACAATTTTGATTATTCTTGTAGTAAATGTTTTTGTTTACATAAATTGTTTACACAAATCGAAAATATAAAACTTCCATTTCTTTTTTCACATTTAAAAAATATACTACGTATCTTTGTTTATAAATAAATAATATACAGAGAGTTACAAAAGTGAGGAAATGTACGAAAATTAAAATTTCAGGTTGGTTCAATTTTATTGAACGGGAGTATACATATATTTAGTAATATATACGCTTAGAATGTGACTTACTGGTGGTTTCATTTTTTACGAACAAGAGTATACACTTGGCCACAATAGTTGATGTCATTTTTTTTAAATTTTATAATTGATTTGTGCCTTGTTGATTTTTATGAACGGGAGTGTACACTTGATATTATTTCGATAATCAACAAATGAAAAAAAAACAAGTAACTAAGTTAATTGCTTAAATACCCGGTATATCCTGAATTTATGTAAACAAGTTTATAACAAATGTTGTTTATTTTTAAAAAAGGGACTTTTTTGTCTTTAAATTTTTGTGCTATCTCTAACGGTTTCAAAGATAGATACTTTTCACGAACTTAACCTTACGTTTTAGCTCTAGCTCTATCGTGTTGGCGGACAGACGGACATGCGGAAATGTACTGATTAGGTCATTTTATGAACACCTATATTAAATTGGTTTTTCTGCGATCAATTTCAGGAATTCGCGGTATCAGGAATCGAACGTGACCTTTCTGGCTGAAATACAACGTTCCGATATACATACTAAAACTGAAATTTTTTGCTTATTTTCTTGGTAAAAATATCATTTTATACCGAACTAATTTTGAAGTGGAAAAAATTTGTTTCTATTATAAACCTATTATTGCCTCTGTGTTTGTTCGAGCACCAAACTACTGGGCCGATTTTGATGAAACTTTTTGTTTAAAAATTTTGCTACGATGGTGAAAACCGGAGATATCACAATAAACGCGAGCGGATTTAAGCTAGTTTATAATATGCATAATAAAAATAAATCAATTAGAAAATTTTAATAGAATTTATGATAAACAATACAAAAAAAACTAAAATTATACAACATATATAGAATAATATTAACAGGTACATTTTTCTAAATGAATGATTCTAATTCGATAAGTTTCTAGATAATTTAGCACAAATATCTATATAGTAATGTGCCTAACAATGTAGAAACCATTTATTTTTGTCTGCATATATTTTTCGAAATGATTTACTCGAAAAGATTCATATACGAAGGAATGTGTATCTAAAAAAAAAATTGAGTTTTCCAAGATATAAAATCGGTATAAGACATTCTAACTTATACTATCGACTCCAAAACTGTCTAGTGAGTCTTTTCTCTCGTTATACTGGTGGTGGTCAGTCGAACATTCTTTTGTAATGATTTATTGTAAGACTTCAATCGCTAATAATTTCGAGACGTATAATGTGTTTACAATGGTTGAGCCCACAACAGGAATATCATGTCTTAACGTATCTGTCGTACTGTATTTTTTTTGCCTGTGGCGTTACGAATAAGCTTAGTGTAAAGTTATAAATTGGTTTAGCGTAGAAACGCATTTAGCTTGCAGAGTTCTACTAGGCATCGCAGACAAGGAAATTGAAAGTACAAAATAATAAAATATTTCGTTTCATATGAATCGTAAATACGCTGAAAATTATAAAAAACGCAAGTTAGAGGAAAGTTTACGTCAGAAGAAATCCAACGAGCCCAAATAGTCCAGTGCAGAACGAAGGAATGCGAAACCTACTGCAGCAGCGTCGAAAATGAGAAAACTGTCGCAAAGCGAGTACTGACCGATCACAGCTGCCAGAGACTGTCATGTGCAGGATGTTTTCACGAAAATTCGCCGTGACGGGCAGGAGCTGCGCCTTTTTTCAAATTATTATGTACTATAAATGATACAAAATAGTCTAATAGCCGTGGTCTTTGTTTCTTCGCTTTCCTGAATTTCAAGTTATTGCGCGCAATATTTGAAAATAAATGTATTTTTTATCTTGGCAATAAACTACAAAGCTTAGACCCCGCGTGACTAAACGTCGCTTTTCATTGCGATCATCCCACCCCTTTCGTGGATCACGTAATTTATGAACGGATATTTGAATATTTTGTTTGGCATTATATAGATATTGAATAACTTATTTATTAAATGAAACAAATATTTGCGATTTTCGTGACAATATTTTTATTTTGACTGTAGTTACGGAAACACAGTTCCTTCTTCAGAAAATATATTATAAAAAAGATAAATGTGCAAATTTTAACAAAAAAGTAAACATAGATAAATTTAAACCAGGGGTGGCCAACCCAAAAATGATTATGCGGGCCACTTTGGAAATGCATCATAACTCCGCGGGCCGCGTATAAAATTAGATATCCCCATAGTAGATTTAGACCCACTATAGACATTTTTTGAGTTAAAAATTGAAACATAATGAGTTATTATCTAGAGCACGGTAGTGCGCAAGACCGAGTTTAAGTTATTATATTACAGTTAATTTATGAATATATGGATGCACAAATAACGTATTTTTTTAATACATTGGTTTTCACTACTTAGGCCATTATAAAATAAATATATTTTTTAAAAGTGTGAAAAATGTTCAAGGCGGGTGGTATGAACCACGTGATGGTCACCCCTGGTTTACACAGTTGTGCTTGTGAGTTTGGAAATTTTATTCGATGTAGATACTCATAACTCAAAATTGATACGGAATCCTAACAATAAAGTATAAACGAAACAAATGAACATTCATACTATTTTGGGAATTGTTAAACAACGTTTTAATAATAAAATCCTAGGTAACAACCCCGAAAAAGGTAGAAACGTTTTTTAATGCTATAAATATAGAATATATATATTATACAGAAAAAATAAAACATTATGTTTGGTCATTCAGAATGTTTATATATATATATTTATATATATATATATATATATATATTTGTATATTTCAAGGGAATTGAACAAAAAAGGATAATTGCTTCTTGACCAATGTTAAAAAAAATAAATATATTTATTATAACAAACATATGATGGAATTATAAACATAGAAATACGAAGATTGTTTTGAAAATAAGTTATTTTATATAAACATTTCTATTTATTAAATTATAATCTGCAAAAAAAACTAACATTGTTCATTTTCTAATTTAATTACATTTAAATGAAATAAAACACAAAAATAATAGATTGTTGTTATACTAAAATTTAATTTTATGACTATTAAATCAGCTTGTAGCGATATCAGATAACGATTTATGCAAAAACTCTAAGCTGGTCGAACGTTGTGATCATGGATACGCAAGGAGATCGAACTCCATGTAAACAAATAATAGGGAATATGCATGAAAATTTTTTTTCACTTGAATTGAAGCACGTTTACTTGACAAATATCAAGGTAAAATTACTTTTTAAATAACTTTAAAAATAAGCGAGATATGAATGATTGAAATTCCCAATTAGACAAAGAGGGTGATAGCCCTCTTGATATGTTATGTGACGTCATATTACACTTTCACTATTTAAAATACACGTAAAACTCCGTTTTTAGTATTTTTGCAAGAAAGAGACAGATATTAATCTTTAAAAGCTTATAGCTTCCTTGATATTTGTCGGATTTTAATTTCGTTTTTAAATATGATTACAGTATTAACAGTATTTTCATATTCTGAAAATAAATGTGAAAAAAAATTTTCATGCATATTCCCTATTGACAAAAATAAGATGTCAGTAGTGTTCCTTCTACACCGGAAACAGTGGAGAGAGTATAAGGCGCGTGTTTGAGTTGAAAAACATGACGCAGTTATGTTGTATTATAAAAGTTATTATAAACGTTATTTTTCCAATTAAAATTAAAACTTACAGGTTCGAATCATCGAGTATTTTCGATCAGACCATTGTTTTCTTAATGCGAGTGTACGATATCATATAAAGAAATTGTTTTATTTATACATTGGAATACACTTTTAGGATAACTATATATCATTTTCGAAGAATTTATGTATAAACAAAGCTACACTATACATTTAACCACACCTAATAAAAAAGAAACAGAATAACAAAACTAATGCCGAAAGAAAGCAAAGAAAAATGAAAATCTATAACCATTTTCTACAATATAATACTTTAATTAAAGAAAATGTGTGTAAAAGTATTCTATTCTGCGAATACAACACATAAAATAAATAAATAATTCTACTTAAGCGCATCTTTTGCTATTTTTTGGAAAATGAAAAAAATAGTTTTCCATTAATTTTGTCATATAAGAAAGATTAAGGATTTTTCGTTGATATATTTTCCTCTGCTTCTTCTAACCGTGTTTAATACTTAGACAAAAGAATATTTTAGACAAGATATGTAATACTTTTTTTTCTATGTTGTTAAGCAAACATATGGGATCGTTTCTTTTTTTAGTGGTCCGTATAAAATTAGATAATCTGGCATCTGGCAGTGGTTTTGTACCGATGCAAGAATTTTGGATATCTATTATATATAAATATACAAAAGTTGTTTTTATTAAAACATTTTTCTATTTAAAGTTTTTCCCTATCTTGCCCTGGTAAAAGCTTTATAATATTCAGTATAGAATAGATGTGTCTGTATGCGCTCTATTCACAACTGTATTCTGAAGGGAATGTAATTTGTTATGTGACGTTCGTTCTGTATTTGACCAAATTCATGAATGGGCAAAATCAGTAACGGGGAAAGGGGTACTTAGAATCTTGAAGAAAGCATAAAATCTTGAATTTCACTCAATAATATTAAAAAAAAAAAAATACAGACGAATTGAGAACCATCCTCCTTTTTGAAGTCGGGTTAAAAAATGAAGAAAAAAATGGTAATAATGATTAGAACTATATCACCTATTCTATATTAGAACTATATCCCTGTATTAATATGATTCCTTCCTCAAGAAAAATTCACTAAATCTACGTAGCTCCTACGTGACAAATATTTGTGCTTTATTTTGAAAATAAATTTTGAGATTAAACTATCGTAACACCAAACAAATTGCCTGATAAAACGCGAATTTAAGAAAAGTTCAACAACTTTTTCCTCATGTCATTTTTGACTTAACCTACCTGCTTTTTCTTAAAATCTCCAAATAAATACCACTTTCATTAATTTAATTGACAAACCGCCACCGTTGGGAATCGAACCAGCAAACTCTCAGTTTTAAACAGAGTGCGGCCAATATACCGTGTGTGTTGGAAAGCTTTTACAATAGAGAATCAATGTTAAATATTATTACTGGCTGGCCGTGTGGTTACTGTATGAAGTCAGTCGAGCTCTTGCCGCGGTACTTTTTCCCAATGATCACGGTGTGTAGCATTTGACCACTCGTTGATCTCCTGTTTACATGCAGTTCTTGGAATTCCTAAGATAGGCTCTGAGCCTATGAAGGGTTTTCCGACTCCCTTCTTTGCTTTGCTAATCTGATTTTTCGTTTCCTTCGAAACCACTGTGACCCGGCACTAATCATTGGTCTACGTTTTATACTGAACCTTTATAGTATATCCTCATCTCACACTTAATCGACACTAAATTTTTTTTCACTTTTTTCTTTATGAAAAAAAAAACACACACACATTTAAGCTGTAAAAATAACCCCTCGTTATACAAATTTTATTGTTTATACTTTATTTAATCTAAATCATTATTTAAATTCTATACATTTACAATATAACACACAAACACACATAAAAATGAAAAAGTGATGTGTCTTTAGCGAAGTGTTGGGGGGAGGGGGTGAAGAAGGTATGGAGGGGGAGTGTTATTGTTAGCGTAGTAGAGGATATCATCATCATCATCTTCTTCATCATCGTGATCATAAAAAGACAAAATCCATTGTCATTGTAAATGGAATATCGTTAAGGGAATGTGATGTGGAGAAAAGTCTTTTGAATTTTTCTCTTATTCAAATTCCCATACTTTTTCCCATGTGTTGTTATTTCTAGCGCTTCACTTGTGTACACTGGGATGTATCAAAAATTGACTCAAACGATTTGCAACCTGAAGCAATGTAACTTTCGAATGGACATGGAACAATTGAAAACCTGGAAATATCAGATAATTTCATGAATCTATCTCGTATCTTCTATTATGAGATTTTAGAATGGTATTTCGTTCAAGAAGTTAACTCCTCTAAATACCAATCCGAGTGGTCGAGCTGTTAATGGTGGCAGATTGCGATTTAAATTAATTTTAAAATAAAGAAATATGGGAGCGGTTAAATGACTAATCTGTCGGCGTATGGGTAAATACGGCTATGCTTGTAAAAGTTTTCTGCAGTGTCCTTCCAAAAACTCTACATGAATATCGGAATAGTTTCTGTCATGTGCAGTTCCCCAACCTACCAATTTCTAGTCTACATACAAATTCCTTGTAATTTAGGTGTCGGTAAAAAAGGCTTTGAAAGGTCTACTTTACAGACTTCGATGTCCCATTCGCTAATACTACTACTATTACTGCTAAGGTAAATTGTCCCCAAAACACACAAAACCCTGCTTATGACATGGCTGTTAGGACGTATTGACAAATGGATTTCGAGATGTGCCTTTTTATGATTTTTTTTATACCTCTCTCTTTTATACGATTTCAAAATATATCTCATAAACCGCTCATCAATTCGTCAAATGAGTATAAATATTTAATTTCAATTTTATGTGATTTTTCCCAAGTTTATTTGGCGATTTGACTGACGGATAATTTTCGAGATGTGTACTCTGTATACCATTTTGAGGTACTTGTTTCTTGAGCGAAGTGGATTTGATAATCTTTTTTACTTCAGAATAGTTCTTTTATCTCAAGACTACTTACTCTCAAGAGAAGTGTTGTTTGTCATATTTTCAAGATTGGTCTTATCAAAAATGGTCGGGGAAATTTCCTTTTGGTCAGAGAAATATCCACAAAAGAAAAGTCTAGGAATTTCACAATTTCTTGCGTCATATCTTCTCCTATAATTTGTTGCTCAACCTTTGTACATTTAGTAAATCTAACTGATTTAGACTATTATGCCTTCTACACGAAGCTACTTAATTTTGGTTTCGATTTTTATGAATATGGGCTCGATTTTCTTGCACATAAGGGTACACTTCACCCAACGCCACATATTATTTAAGAATTTTCTTTTAAAATTTTATTACTTCACTTTTTAACGATATATATATATATATTTTTTTGTGTTGGATATCTTTCGTATTGTATTGTTGTATTTATTTTTCTATAATTAAAAAAAAAAAATTTTATTGTTAAATTGTTTTAATTTTGTCGAATTTTTAATTAATTTTAAATTCTGTTTCGCTATAATTAATATAAAACAAAATAATTAATAAAAATATGTAGTTCAATATAATTAATTATATGTTGTTGGCATTTATTTAAATTTAAAATGTTTTTATGATATTCTTATTTTATGAAATACTCTTAACTTAAAGTTTTTTTGGTACAATAATTAAAAAAAATACCAGTCAAGGTCTTCTGAAATTGATTTTATCATCAGTTCATTTTAATTATTTTAATTGATAAATAAAATGAATTTAATCGAATTTATCATTGAAACGGCAATTTCATAATTAATTTATTATCTAAATATTAATTAATAAAACTGTTGATACAATTAGTAGTCCACAGCCTAATGATTTTCATATTGCAAAATATTCTTGAAATTTTCCATATTTTCTTACTAAATGCCCTGTAGAGAAAAGAAAAAGTATCTCCATATATTTCCGCAAAAAAAAATTAGGATCATGTCGTTTAGAATAAGAGAAAATTAAACGGAAAAAATCTTCTTTTTACTTGTGTATTAAACAAATCTTTGCTTGAACACTACTGTTAAAATATAAAAGACACACCTTCTATAATATAATAGTCACTATGCTATTATATTATAGAAGGTGTGTCTTTTATATTAAAATACAAAAAGGACAAATAGTTTAATCGATTGTTTTGAGTTTACTCTCAGCCATAAAAAGTTTCACATCTATTAAATTTAGTAAATTTTAAAATTGTAGAAAATAAATTTAATGACAATTTAATTGCTGGGGGCATTATTCTAAAACGATTTTTTTGTTCTTACAGTTAAAATAATGAACATTAAAACGTTCGCCATCGTAACTTAATTTTGATATTAGTTCCGATATAAAATTTTTGGAAAACACGTGTTTCTTATGAAAATTCTAACCAATTTTTTATTAAAAGATTTTTTCGAAAACCATATTAATACGGTCCAAACCCACCGAAAAATTTTGGAAAAGGGGACCGCTACTTATTAAGTCTATAGAACAGATAAAAGATACATAAAACTGAACTGGTTTAAATATTTTGCGTTGTAGATTTGTACCGAATGAATTCAATACAAATCAATTGTTACATTTTGAAAAACCAACGCTAGTAATGTAGCCCCGATTATTTAGTACATTAATGAATCAATTAACTGCGTCATATAATATGATATTCTGATATAAAACAGATAATTAATAATTTAACATGTGGATTTACAATGCATAGAGTAATCATACGGAACCATTGGTTATAGAGTAATTCAATGATTTGTGTATTGTTACAGAAATATGTAATTGGTGCTGATAAGAAGGTCTATATGTATAATCGACACATGCCATTGATATTTATTGGTGGTTGTCCACGTTCTGGTACAACATTAATGCGGGCTATGTTAGATGCACATCCTGAGGTCAGGTAAGTGATCAATTATATTATTTGATATATATATATATATACTATATGCTATATGTACTATGTTATTGTTGATAATTCAAAGATTTAATAATATATTATAACTAGACTAAAAACCTGTTGAAACGGTATCCATATTTTGATTTCCTTGTAAAAAGAACAAACTTAATTTTTTATATGCAAAAAAGAACAAACTTAGTAATATGTTACAAATTGTTCATAGAAATATCCTTTACAAACAATTTTTATGAAATAAAGGCTAATAATTAATTGTTTGATTAAATAAATCCGCGAATGGCTCGTATAGGGTAGAGGTAATCGTATAGGGTAGAGGTTCCGTTTTACATGTACCACCTCTATTAAAAAATATTAGTGTTGATATTTCAAAGATCTAATCATATATTATAACGAGACCGAAAACCTGTTGAAGAATCAACGGTGTCCATTTCTCGGCGTGTCTTCGTTGCAAAAAGAACAAACTTGATTTTGTATATGCAAAAAGAACAAACTTATTAATATTGGTGTTCATAGAAATGTCTTATAAAATTATATTTATGACATCAATAATTAATTTGTTCATCAAATTAAACAGAGAATCGCTTTATTTGTATAGGGCAGGGATCTTCAATCATATGCCCTCAGGTACACTAGACCACAAAAGTTGATGTCATTTTTTTAAATTTTATTGTTGATTTGTACCTTATTCATACGGTTTTCGAACAAAATTTGTTACTATCTATGTAATGAACAACTTTTATCCGAAGCATTTTTTCGAAAATCGAATCAATAAAGCACAATAAAATTTAAAAAAATGACCACAACTTTTGTGGTCCATAGTACCATAACCCCCGGTGACCGTTTTACCCGCTGCTATACCTTAATTAATAAAATGTGATACAAAACTTTTTAATAACTTTTACTAAATAATTTGTATATTCTACAATTGATTTTTTTGGAAATATGAATGTACTTTTAGGTACATAAAAGTTGGGGACACCTGATAAAGGTTATATCGTGTTATGAAATGTTTCATGTACCCTTTTGAGATTAGAAATGTAAGCAAAAGTTAAACTTTCTAATGTTAACAGTTAATGTTAAAAGATTTTTGACCGGAGGACATCGAATTTTCATCGAAATTACATGTATTATAATTCTGTTAATGTAAATGAAACTTGTAAAAAGAACTGGGCAATAAATTTCTATAATCAAAGATTTCAAAATGTGTGGGGTGGTTTTGATAAGAACAATTAATGAAATATTAGTGTATTCCATTCAACCGGTTCAATTTTTATGAACAGGAGTGTACATACAGAGGTCATCTTTTATTGTGTTTTGTGTGTAAGCACAATGTGAATTAATTAAATCATTTAAGACTAACTCTACTCCCAGAGTGTCGTTCATTTTTTCAAACTGATTTGTGCCGAACTCATTCAGTTTTTGCCAGGAAATAATTGAAACAAAAGTTGTAAGTAATTTTGTTGACCAGCCAATAGCCGCGCTTGTAAAGGCGTTGTGTGTCCTTGGAACTGGGAGGTTATGGGTTCGAAACCCGACATCGGCAGTTTGTCAATTATTAAAAAAAAGGCGGGTGGTTATTTGATTAAACTGTCGGCGTATGGACAAGAACGAAGTAACCCCCGCTATGCTTGTGAAGGTTTTCTGCAGTTTCCTTCACGAACTCCAGATGAGTATCGGCATAGTTCCTACCAAAGTCAGCTGCAGCCGCACATCCTACTAATTCCTTGTCTATACACAAATTCCTTGTCCTTCACTCACATCCTTAGGTATCACAATGGACCTTTTGGTCTAAGTGTGTCCAGTCCAGGACAGCATTTAACTTTTTAAGTTAGTTGTTGTTTTCATTTGTTTTTGTATAATTTTGCCCAGCTATATATAATAATATTGATTTTACTACAATTTGTAATTGAAATCACGTATTGAACTAGTAACCTTATCTCCAAACTAAACGATACCATTGCTATGGTATGTGCTTGCTTGCTTGCTATTCGTAACTGTTGTTGTATGTTGATGGAGGTGACCCTTTAAGTTTTGTGTTCTATGGTTTGTAGCTTTAAGACATTTTCTATTCTGTTGTTGACATTTGTTGTTGAAAATATGTGATGTGATGATAAAACCATAAAATACAATAATAAAATTTAATCAGTTTGGAAATTATTATTATTGTTATTTGGTTTTTACAACTACTGGAGTATGGATTTTAATTAAGACCTTCGTAGACAAAGCGATTATTTCAGAGAAGGTAGTACAACAATCAACTAAGCCATAAAATAAGCTCAATCTCGGAATGAAAAGTAATAAGCTGAAAATTTGCATAAACCTTTCTTTTGACATTCTAAACACTGACTCGAAAATCTCATATAATCACGTGTTCGTGCCCTAAGACATTCGAAGGGAAGGTCGTGAAGGTTTTTCGCAGGTATCTCGTTTTATGTGCATCAAATCGTGTTTAAAATACATGAAATTTATAATTATTTATGTCTTGGACAATTTTGTTTATCACCAATCGTGTTTGAGATATCGTGAGGAGAATGGCCATGTATTGAAATGCTTATTGAGGTCGCGATATCAGAAAATGTGACACAACATCTATGCTGTTTAAGAAAAAGTAAAGTATAAATTATAGAAATGCTTGAAAAACATCCCGCTAAGGCAGTTCAAAGGATAAGAAATAAAAAATAAAGAAGAATATCCACTCTTAAATACGTCCAAAGTTCCTCTTGACTGATTTTGCCCATTAACGAACTTGAACACTTATTAGAGCTTAAATTTCGAAAGCGATTCAAACAATTTGAACTATTTTCTTTTCGATTTTTGTTTAAAAAAATTCGAAAAAAAGTTTTTTTTTGGCGACTTTGAAGGGTTGGTTGTTTCTCAGAAACTGCCCATCAGGATCGGATGGCATTTTTTTTACAACATATAGTGGTACCAATAAATAAGCTCACCAATTTTGGAGCGGTTGCCTCATATCTTGTTTTTTCTAAATTCGCGAGTGCGAAAACGGCCCGCGTGTTTCGGATGGCAAAAAACTGTTATTATATAAATAGGGTATATATTTCAGAGAAACCGCACTTTCACCCGGTTGTCTGGTCAAAAATGTGACGATTTGTCCCCGCTCCCTTCTCCTCCCTCGTCCAATTGGGGACCATTCGGACGGTACGTGAAGGTTCAGTATCACTTCAAGACCCAGATTACCACTCGCCATCCGGTTGCTTCCCGATCCATCTGGTACGTGCCATTGCTTTAACTAAGTCGGAATCGTGAATTTTATTTCATCATGTTTATGACAATGCATTTTATATTTCTCCAACTAACGTAACGATTTTCTCAAAAACGCCATGGGGATAAATTCTCAAAAAAATTCAGCTGATTTCTTCTAAGGATTCATTTACTAATATTGTGAATTTCGTGAAGTTCTTGAAAACCTAATAAGAGTTTGGAAATACCTTAATAAAAAACGCCATTTTTGCAGTTAATACTATGATAACACATAAAAAAATTTACAATATTTAGATAAATTATAGTAATTTCAACTGATTTTAAACAAAAATCTAGATAATAAAATATCGTTTATAATAAATAAATGTATAGTAAGTATAATCACATCGCGCGCGCCGCGTCGAGCACTACACCACGACGCTCCGATTAAACACATAAATTATATAATTTATCTCTGGTTGTTGTTATTTGTTGTTTACAATAAAAACGATACAATAAATAAAATAAATTCTATCTCTTGTTCATTATTAATAAAAATAATAGTTAACAACAGCATTCATTATTATTGCATGCATGTTTGTATGATCTATTATTATTTGTGTTTGTTTGTGGTTTTTTGGTTTTGTTGTGTTATTTTTTGACATAGAATTAATTAAATCATCTTCTCTAATGTACTACTACTGCTAATTCTTTCATCTCTTGGATGGCACAGGGCCGCACTTACGTTTCAGAAATAATTTGTAATTTTGGGGCATTCAAGCTTGCCCTTGTTTTATAATTCCTAACTGGAGGGCGTGGTTGCTACCAAGAGGAGTCTCAGTGCCAGGGCTAGGTTGACAAGTCACACGAGTATTAACCAAGCTGAGTTTTTCCAGCTACCAGGTTATCCCATCTGGATAAGCTTCCAAAAAGTTGTCCAAGATTCAAATAATCTCAAGAGAACCCACACCCACCCGCCCGCGCAACTTGCTTAGCCTGCTGGCCGATGTAGTATACTGGAGGGTGGTGCTTTGAACAATAGGTGAGCGTTATAGGGACTACAGACGTGCAACTTGTGCAGGAACGTTTTAAGGACAAATGATGGTTCGGTAGTAGCTTGCTAGTCTGTATAGTTGTTGCAGAACAAATTACATGTCCTTGAACTGGTTGCTGTAAAAATCAAAATTATTTGATAGTTTGCGAGAGGAGTTTAATGTTGCTGTACAACTTCTCGTGTGTAGCGATATTTGCAACATATTATCTAAAATTTTATGTTTTCCTAATATTTTTTAATGTTTTATTACATAGATTGTCAAAAAATGTAACACAACAAACTTGAAAAAGCTGTAGAGATACATACAAGTAAACTAGTAGATAAATAAACTACAAATTAAATGAGATAGATAGAGACAAGATGACAAATGATTGAATGTTTAAGATAGGTAATAAAGTAATGGTCCCAATTTTGGTTGCTCGCCTGTAGACAAAATATTTTGTAGGCGGAGTTCCATATTGCTACACAATGTTCCGCGTCTGCAGTCTACTTTAAGGCAGTTTCTGTAGGCAAACTCCTTAACCACTAATATATCTACCAGTTGTATATAAATCATCTTAATATATATAATTTTGGTTGTGTGTAGGTTTGTCCGAATTATTTGGAGAAAACAATAAGATATAGCGAATTACTGATGAGAGAGAGGACCCTAGAGAAATTTTTCTCATCGTTCCAAAGCAATCGCCGTTTTCTGATGGCTATAACGTTTTCGTACGGCTAGTATTTATTTAGTTAATATTTCCTATAAAATTACCTGCGTTAACAATATCGTCAAAATTTAGAAAAGCATAGTTAACTTTTATACGAAACATTTTTTCTAACATAAAATGAATATTGCACAAATTAACTATTGAATTTTGAGAAAGACCGCTACTTTTGTGGTCCATAGTACTAACTAGTCTTTATTACAAAAATAATTATAACTTGTATATTGTGTATGTTATGTTAGTAACATAACATTAGAGACAAGTAATACTAATCTTTTGAAAGAAAATACATATACTTTAAAAGCAGCAACATATCATAGAATTACTTTTACAAAAAGAATAGAAAAAACACAACAACGATATGTGTTTTATTCTTTATACTACAGTGGTTTCAATGTGATTCACCCACCCTCTGAACACCCTCATCTTACTTATGGTTAATGTTTGTCGAATCTTTGTAGGAATGATCAAAATGTTTGAAACTTTTTTCCATTAACTGAATAGTTTTGCCACAGTTCAAAAACGAATATAACCAGCTCATATATTGATAAAAAAACTCAGTATATACCGGGTATTGAAGTAATTAACTTAGTTATTTGTTATTTTGACCGACAGAGTATTAATAGACACGCACCAAATAACATGTAACAAGTAACATGTCATGAATTCTTTGCAGTCGAAATACGTATTTATAAAATACAAATCATTGTTCTAGGAATTGGAGCAAAATCTGAAATTTAATTTAAAAAAACCAAGAGTTCTCTTTAAAGGTATTTCCAAACTGTTATTAGGTTGTCCAGAACTTCACGAAATTCACAATATTAGTAAAATGAATCCTCAGAAATCAGCTGAATTTTTTCAGAATTTATTATTATGGCGTTTTTGAGTAAATCGTTATGTAAGTTGGAGAAATTTAACATATATCTACATAAACATGGTGAAATAAAATGCACGATTCCGACTGTTTTTACTTCGAACTCTCTCAATGTAGTCACGGTTGTTCTGAAATTCGACACATACTTTCCTCAATTCCTAAGAAATATTTTTCCTTCAAACTTTGGGAGTATAACTATCGGGTTGTTAAGTTTTTTGATAAAATATGCGTAAAATATTTTTTTATGTCCGTAGCAGCAGGTTATTTTTTATGGTTCAGATGGCATCATGAGTACCGGCGCGCTGCTTGTTTGTCGTTTGAAATTATATACTAGTATATGTATGATGACTAGTATATGTATGATATGTTATGTGACGAATGGGAACACTGACGACAACGGACAGCTGTTTTCAACAACGCGCAGGAGTATCAATATAATTTTTTCACACATATAATTTTTTATATAGTTCTTTTCGCGTGGGTACCCGATCAGCTGATGTAGTTTGGAAATATACATAATTATCTCTTTAATCATCTTTATAATAGTATTTGCTATGTTATGATTAATTTAGTAAAAATATTTTAAAGACACTCTACTAAAATAACAATAATAATGATAATAAGTTAAAATTTACATGATAGCATGAACAACATATATAATAATTTTGTACCCATACTACGTATGTTTAATAATAATTTTGTACCCGTCCCGTTTTCATATTTACTTAAATAATATTCGTTATTTCAACTAATAAGTTATATTAATAATATATAAGGTAATTTAATTTAATAAAGTTTTACACATCTCGTTACATGAAGACTGTCTGTATGTACACTGTACTACTGTACGTGTGTTCTATCTGTATCTATGCTGAGTTGTATGTTCTCCTATTAGCTACTAGTTGTTACCATGTTTATATTCATTGTAATTCATATGAACATGTAATTTGGTATATAGAAGTAAGTTATTCTCGAATTGGTTTGGTAGAGGTATGTAGTAAATATTCGTTATACAAAATTAATTTAATTATATTTGTAAATCTTATTTTGTTTACACAAATGTGTATACCTTGTAAATTAGGGTCTTATGTTTGTGTTGATCTGTGTTTCCATGTCCAATGATTCAGTTCCAGATCCAGAATGGTCCAGTTGGTTAAGGCACTCTACTCGGAACTAGGAGATTGATTGCTGGTTTGATTCTCAACGGTGGCAGTTTGTTAATTAAATTAATTTAAAAAATAACATAAAATAAAACACTTCATGGGGCGGTTAATTGACAATCATACTGGCTTTTTAATAAACCAGATTGGAGCGAACATTTCTGTTATGAGAGATTTTGCATACAATTTTCAATCTTGTTAATAATAATTCAATTTTTCATCACTTTTTCTTCAGAATATATATTATATTAATTCTTTCTTTCTTTTCTACGATTTTTTATATCTCGTATGATATATCTCGTAAACCGCTCACCAAATCGTCAAATGAACTCGATTTTTATATTTTTTGAGTCCAAATTACCTGATATGGTGAATTTTGTTCAATGTGGGAACACAAATTTTTTTTTGATTTTGTTGAATTTTTTCAAGGTACACCCCTTGGACAAAATCGAAAAAATTACCAGAAATTTTTAGTCATCGATTTGAATGAAACAAAGTTTCTAAAGTAAATTGGACCCAAAAAACACAAAAATCCAGTTGGTTTAACGATTAAATGCGTAGTTTCTGATCTATACCATTTTTATTCAGTTTTATTCCTCCTCTTTTATGATTTCTGACGATATCTAGCAAACCGTTCACCAAATCGTCAAATGAACACGATTTTTACATTTTTTGGGTCCAAATTACCTGATATGATGAATTTTGTTCAATTTGGGAACAAAAATTTTTTATCGATTTTGTGGAATTTTTCCAAGGTACACCCCTGGAAAAAATCGAAAAAATTACCAGAAATTTTTAGTCATCGATTTGAATGAAACAAAGTTTCTAAAGTAAATTGAACCCAAAAAACACAAAAATCCAGTTGGTTTAACGATTAAATGAGTAGTTTCTGATCTATGCCATTTTTATTCGGTTTTATTCCTTCTCTTTTATGATTTCTGACGATATCTTGCAAACCGTTCACCAAATCGTCAAATGAACACGATTTTTATATTTTTTGGGTCCATATTACCTGATATGATGAATTTTGTTCAATTTGGGAACAAAAATTTTTTATCGATTTTGTGGATTTTTTCAAGGTTTTCTTGGAAAAAATCGAAAAAATTACAAGAAATTTTTAGTCATCGATTTGAATGAAACAAAGTTTCTAAAGTAAATTGGACCCAAAAAACACAAAAATCCAGTTGGTTTAACGATTAGATGAATAGTTTCTGCGCTATGTCATCTTTATTCGGTTGTATGCCGCCTCCTTTCTGACGATATCTCGTAAACCGCACACCTTATCGTTATTACAGTTCTTTCATACCATGTCTTATATAACCTTATTAGAAAACTAAAGTATTGTATTGTGACGCCTAAGTATACACAACTATAATAAAGTGCTATTAACTTGCCTGTAGGTAGTATCGGCCAACCACGTGGCGTAGTTGGATTCATTATTTTATTTATTACAGTGTGATTTATCCAATTATCCTGATATTTGACTATCCGGATCGAGTCCATTCCGAATTAATTCAGGTATTTGGAGTTCTACTGTATGTAATATAGTTCTATCTATCTAATTTATAGTTCTATCAATAAATTCTATTCTAAAGTAAACGAATAATTATTATATGATTAGTAATATACTGTTAAAATATTTGTATAATATAATTCTTGAACTTGTGTGGCACAAGAACAATAATATACGAGGTGAACCACCTTATTATACAGAAAGATTTATGTGTCAAAAAGTTTATATTAATTAGTATACACGTGTGATAATTATTTACAAAATTATTATTATCATAATCAAATATCGTCCGACTTTTGGTATGATAAAAGTAACGCTCATACGTTGCCGACGGAAAAGTAAATAGAGGATATGTTTGGAAAAAGATTTTTTATAACTCTGATAAACAAATTTTGTTATAGATATACAGCGTGAGTCGTGAGGAACGAAACAAACTCCAGGAGTTTATTGTACATGTGAAATTAATTCAAATAATAACTAACTGAGTTAATTGCTTAAATACCCGATATATACTTAATAATTATAATTCGTAAGAGGGGTACCGCAAATGTGTCCTTAGAACCTAGACCAAGGGATCCTCTGTGCCCTTCTTGAGAACAACCTGTCACCCGAAGGCGAGTCGCCTCCGGGTTATAGGTGCTACTTTAAGCAGATGAAGCTATAGGATTCTGTTGAGACTAGACGCCGCACAGAAAGCCCACAGCTTCTCCGCCGGGATTGCTTCCAGGATTAACGGATCCCCAGGGTTTTGGACCCAAGCATTCTATGCTTGACATCGTGCAGGTTCCTGCAGGTGCAAATGACATGTATGGAGGTTTCATCGTCCTCCATACAGGCCCTACAAGTGGGGTCATCAAAGATCTCTAAGTTATGAAGATGGTAGTTCAATCGACAGTGTCCTGTCAAGAGCCCCACAACCCTTCTCAACTGTATTCTATTGAGTTTCAACCGAGCACAGTCGAATGATCTAGCTGTGGTTATGCACATCTTGGCCTGGCGAATGCCTTGCGCAAAGTCCCAGTATCCGAGATGAGTTTGTGTAGCCACTCCTTGATTCGATAAATTTCGGAGTATCTTGGTATGGGAATGACAGGCTCAGGTGAAAAGGGCGTTTGAGATGACCCCTCTCTTTAACGCCAGAGTGACCCGGTACCAAGATCAGTCTGACTGTTATTCAGGTATATACCTTAATTTATGTATAAAAAATTCTTACAAAAGTTGTTTATTTATAAAAAAAGTAACATTTTTTGTCATTAAGTTTTTGTTCGTACGGTTTCAAAGATAGACAGTTCTCTGATGATTTTGCCCAAACCTGGGTCGTTTTTATCTGTTCTCGAACTTGTCCTTGTTACTTTTTAGCTCTAGAACACACATACAAAATGTCAGTTATTTAACGATAATGAAAAAGAAAATGAAAATCGCATAAGAACATATGAGTTTTTTTGCATTATTTTACAACTCTTGGAGTTTGGTCCATTCCTCCCGATTCATTCTGTATACTAAAGAATAAATAAACATTTCTATAATGTGTTAATTAGATAACGTATAAAATTATAGCTACTTATCTGTTATCAATATCGAACGTAATGAAAACTTCTTGTATATTCGACATATCATGTGACATGACCACACTTAAAATAAATACGTTAATTAGGATATTTGATATACCTATAAGAATTCTGAGAATTTTAAATAAAGTGGAGATTTAATTAAGTAAAAATTCTTAAGTTAAACAGTTTTAATGTAGAATCGATGATGTACTAAAAGAAAATAACATTATTGATAGATCTGCTTGGCACTTTGATCAGACACAAATAACATCGTGTGCTGCACTTTTTTTAACCCGACTTCGAAAAGGAGGATGGTTCTCAATTCGTCTGTATTTTTTTTTTAATATTTTTTTTTTATGTTTGTTACCTCAGAACTCCGTCATTTATGAACCGATTTTGAATTTTTTTTTTTTTTGTTTTAAAGAGTTTGATTCCCGATTGGTCCAATTATCACCAAATCGCATTCCGATGAAGGGATCCCCTGGAAATCGAGGAAAACCCTCATTTTATATGTGATAACCGATTTCTGCGAAATTTTTTAATTTTAAATTTTTTTAAAAACCGACAAAAAGAAATTTTTTACAAAAAAAAACCGACCCCAAAAAAAAAATTTTTACAAAAAAAAAACAAAATGCTTGTAAAAAAAATTGAAAATCTGTTAAAAAAAACGGATAAAAAAAACTTCAAAGTCACTAAAAAGCGAGAAATAAAACCTATTTTGACAAAATGGAAACCCGACTTCAAAAATCAAATATTTCAAAAATAAAAAATTTAAAAAATAAGCGCTAATTTTGTGGTTTATTGTATTATATTATTGAATTTACATGAGAATTAAATATTTGTGAAAAGTATTGAGAATCAGTTAAGTAGAAGTAGTATGAAAAAAAATAAATAAATAAAATCTTTTATAAAACAGGATCTGTACAAAAAGGTCTTAAATTTTTTAAGTTCCAATTAGAAAAATTGTAATGCATGTGTGTTTGTGTATCTGATTGATCATATAAATTTTTACCATCCATCAAATCTAAAAGCTACGTGATTTCCGAATTCTCAACGGAAAAAATTTATATATATATATATATATATATATATATATATATATATATATATAAATTTATATATATATGTATATATATATATATATATATGTATATATCTATATGTATATATATCGTTTAATATTACTCTGCTGTAAGTACAATAAGTGTCAAAAGTTGATGTTAGTTTTTAAAATTTTCTAATTGATTTGTGTCTTATTGTTTCGGTTTTCTAAAAAAAATGCTTCGAATAAAAGTTGTTCATTATAAATGTACTAATAACTTTTATTCGAAATTTTTTTCGAAAATAAAAACACAAATCAAAAATAAAATTTTAAAAACTATCATCAACTTTTGACGTCGATTGTACATTCGTAAAAACACTATATTTCAAATTTAATGATTGATAAACCAATAGTGTGTGCTTTTACTAACAACTACTCTATCTACCTACCTACCGCTCTATATAACGTAACGTAATTAAAAATACATAAAATTGAGGTTTACTTCACTAAGTGTTCTATACAATACGTATATTTACGTACTAGCGTTACTACTGCCTGACAGGACGACAGGATGATAGACAATATATAATGGGAATATAATCATTGATTACAATAGAAAATCTATGGTCAGTTGGAAATGAACCTTTTAACAAACATTACTTTTAATTCAACCAACCGTATTTTCACTATACTATCAATGTTGTTAATATACATAAATTGTATTATACATATTGTGTATTCGAATACTTTCCATAGTCCGATCGATTTCCTCACTAGTGTAGTTCTTTATATTTGTATATTTTGAAGTCGATTTGCCGCCGATGCCACTTTGTTTTCGAACAAAAATGTGTGTACGCATTTATCAAATTTTATTAGTTTCGATAAAAAGTTCTTAGTATTTATAAAATTGAGCCAATCTGAAATGCTAATTTTCTTACATTTCATAAAACTCCTCACTATTGTAACTCTCTGTATATTGTTTATTTATAAACAAAGATAAGCAGTATATTTTTTAAATGTGAAAAACGAAATGGAAGTTTTATATGTTTTTATTTATGTAAACAACTCAGTGATAGAGTAAGAATATGTAATGTAAATACATATTAAGTGCTATATCTCCGTTTTACGTATAAAAATAAAATAAAATGTTGTATCTGTTAAAAGCATTTACTATAAGAATAATCAATATTATGAGAGACTAGTTCTGTTCGGGTCGGTTCAATTTTATTGAACGAGAGTGTACATATAATAATAATACAGGTAATATAGCGTACGTCTGAAAAGTGATTTCAAAAAGATTGAAAAAATTTAAATGTCAATGATTTTAAGATTCAGTCAGGAAATATGTAAGAAAAACGATAGAAATGCCAAATCGCCATAAAACCATATTTTCCTTTTTTTGGGGGGAGAGAAAATTTACCTGACATATTACTTTTCATTTCAATCGCAAACAAAATTAATTTTCCGATTTTTTATAATATCTTCCAACGGCACATTCACAAAAAAATGAAATTGAAAAAATTAGAAAAAACTGTTATCCATCGATTTGCATAAGATTTAGTTTATTAAGTAAAATGGACCCAAAAACTACTAAAACACAGTTTCTTTTAGGGTTTAACTGAAAAACCAACTAAAACGGGATCCTCCTTTTCCGTTTCTTCCTTAATAAACTTAAACATATAAACTATCCACAACAAAGTCAATTCTTATGGTCTTGATGTTTTTGTGGGCACCTCTGTTTACTTGACACATTTTCCTCTTTAAAACTAACTAACCCGACTTCAAAAAGGAGGATGGTTCTCAATTCGTCTGAATTTTTTTTTTTTTTTTGATACACAATCTGTACTTTGGTTAGTATACGGTGGTTGGTAGATCTATAATAAATTTATCCCAATTAATTTGAAATTTTTTTTCCCAAGTAATGAATAGTTTTAGTAACTAACTACTGCTACCTACCTACGTACGATAGCTTTTAACCATTATTTATTATGTGAAAGCTCGCTTATATGTGGTAAATTAACATTCAGTCTAATGCAAAAACTCGACTTATATTGAAAAAAAATATTTTCGTTAAAAGTATGTGGAACTTTTAAAATTTATGTGAATTGTGGATATTTAAATTCGATTATTATTAAATGATGGTATATTTCTACGAATTTTTTAATTGACCACTTAAATAAAATTACGTTTATGCACACTTTATTTTCTGTTCGATAAAACATTGTTGTATGTTATTGAGCAATAAATTGAAAAAATGGATCGGAGAAAATCAAGTTTGATACTGGTATTCATAAATTGTTCTAATTATTTCATTTCTGCATGTCCGCCTATCAACGCGATAATTTAAATATAAATAAAGTGAAAAGAGCTGAAATTTGAATGGGCAAAATTTAAATCAATGCATACCTAAATCAATCAATAGACGACTCTCAACGATGGTCTTGGTCTTGATCTCGATAGCACAAGAATCGAACTTTCTATAAGCTTTCAAGACC
This sequence comes from Nineta flava, assembly GCA_963920215.1. Taxonomy (NCBI): domain Eukaryota; kingdom Metazoa; phylum Arthropoda; class Insecta; order Neuroptera; family Chrysopidae; genus Nineta; species Nineta flava. The sequence goes on from OY986041.1 coordinate 123,913,938, forward strand.
GATTTTGCTCGACACTAATAGTAACTCTTACCGAATTACTGTGATAGTACTTTTTACCCAAAAAATACAGTAGTGTTTACAATTTTTAATAGCAATAACTTTGTAGTAGTAATAGAAACCAGGCAAGAAAACCTTTCTAGGTCTTTTTTTTAGTGACCCCTAAAGGAGAAGGAATTTGTATTTATACTAGGATATGGTATAGGCTATGCGACTTCAGCCGACTTTGATAGGAACTATGCCGATAGTCCTATCTGGAGTTTGTGAAAGAAAACTGCAGAAAAACTTCACAAGTATAGCCGGGGTTTCTTTCGTTCTTGCACACGCCGACAGTTTAGTCAGTTAACTGTACCATTATTTTTTAATTTAATTTATTTAATTGACAAATTGCCAGTGTTGGGAATTGAACCAGCAAATACCTAGCTCCGAGTGAGCACAACTGGACCACACGGTTAAAAATTACTATAGTTTTACTAGTAAAAAGTTTTGTATAATTTTCTCAGTGTTTTAAAAGAGTCAAATTTTTTATTTACAATGTCCAAAAAAATGGAAAACAAGTTGCTTTCAAATTTGGAGTTCAATTAAAACCAATAAACATTGTGTTCGAATTTTATACAGTTTTCTTGGACTCTCTCAGTTCGGCATTGTTCTTAGTTAGGTTTTACCAACATAGTCTTGCTTTTGGTCTAGGTTTTGGTCAAAGAACCATGAAGTTCCCAGAATATTCACGTAATTTGCATATTGTCTGCTGCCCAACTTATTCATAATTTATTTTAAAAGATGCGTCACTCACCATTCCGAGTAGTCAAGCTGTTAAAGGCGCATTGCTCGGAACTGGGAGTTTGCTGGTTCGTTTCCCAACGGTAGCAGTTTGTCAATTAAATTAATTTTTTTTTTAATTAATGGGACGGTGCATTGACTAAACTGTCGGTACGCGCATGTACAGGACCGTAAATAACCGACTATGCTTGTGAAGGTTTTTTGCAGTTTTCCAGTTCTTATCAAAGTCGGCTATAGTCGCACAACCAACTAATTCCTACTCTGCGTACAAATTCCTTGTCCTTTAGGGGTCAGTAAAAAATGTCTAGAAGGGCCTAATTGCCAAGGTTCGACTATCCCTCTGACGCTACTACTAAAATGCGTCACTACATGCGTTTTAGATAGAAACCTTTTCCAAATAAAAACAATTTGTATTTGATGTTAAAACTTATAACTAGTAAGTAAACTAACTACAACGAATCAATTAACTTAAATATTAATTAATAATCAATAAAACAGATAAATTGTGTTTATCTAAGGTTTTATTTTTATATATAAATAAAAATGCTTACCTTCATAATAGTAGGATGATGATGATGTTATATAGAATTGAATGGAATTTAATATCAACATCCGTTGTGAAGACTTGATGAGATATTTCAATGACTTCCTGACTTCAATCAATATAATAAAATATACTTTGTTTGTATTTCAATTTATAAACGAACTATCTATTAAGTCAATAAGTAAAATTTACTTTTTACGTTGATAATGGAACGAAATAATTATCTTTTTCTAATCGTTTATAAATTCGTGTATTAGATTGGGTTCACTTAAGGATGTACTGTGTTATGCAATCCCCACAGCAAACCGGTGTGATGCACAAATATATAAACACACATACACAACACATAGCCAAATACACAGTTCACATATACAAAATAATGTTGATTTGAAGAAAATAAATATATTTAAACTTTTATTTTTCGAAAACAAAACGGTGACACACGATTTTTTTTTAAATTTATATAATATATATTTAGCTTTTCTCTCCTAGTTTTTTTTTAAATTCTGTCGATTATTTTTTGTAATACAACAGATAATAGTTGGACGGGCATGTTTCACATGCGTCAATGAGAGAGAGTGAGGGAGAATGATAACTTTAATATTAATTGTCTCGCGTTCTAAACGGTCAAAAATTCTGAAACTTCGGGATTTATTAGAAAATATTATTTTTAGCCTGTGAAAAAAAGAGCAAAATCTATTGAAAACTGGTAGTATGCTGGTACATCCCTTAAATGCATTTGTTGTGATTGTTGCATTTTTAACGAACTTCCTCGACAAAATCATGAGTTAAGGGTGTTAAGATACTAATAAGTCACTCTAGCGATCGCAGGTTTCATCCAATTGGAATCAAAATTTGGTATGTGTGGTGCTTTTGGTATTTGAAAGGCCAAGTTTGATGGGAAATATTGGAAGAAGGAGGATTAAGAGAATAAGTGAAACATGGAATTTTGTATGTCTTATCCCTTATTTAATCTCCTTAGAGGATGAATTTCCAAAATTGCTGATATCACTGACTTTTATTTATAAACAGAAGCCTAAACTATTTAGAGTTGGCAATAGATGAGATATCAATGCATTTAGTATAAGACAAACTCACCACCCCAACTTTCCCTCACCAGTTTCACAACAACGTTAACATTTACACTTGTTTAGTCCATTACTGAAATTCTACTTTTATGGACATATGATTTTTTACCTCTCACCTACAATAAGAAATTATGTATTTTTATTTAATTTTTTTTAAATAATAAGCCTAAATCAATTGTGCAGTTTTATTTCTTGTGCTACGTGATAATTTCTATAAATTTTGCAATTAGCTACAGAAGAAATAAAGATTTGCATGCATGAAATCTATCACATAATATATCGATTTAAAAAAAACCACATCATATAAATCAGAAAATGACTGATGTAATGTGTTTTTAAAAAGAAAGTCACATCACAAATCATATTACGCATATGTAAGCAAAATATTTCAATATATTATTTCTATAAAATATAAAATACAATTATAAATTCATAACATGTTTCGATTGTAACGTTTTTTTTTTTTATAAACAATAAAATCATACAATTCCATCTAACCTAACAATAAGTAAAGAAGTGTGTAGTCTATTATTTTTATTTGATGACTCATTGTAAATTTTATGTCATTGTATAATTGGCCACAAAAGTAGCGCTCATTTTTCAAAATTTTATAATTGATTTGTGCTTTAGTGATTCGGTTTTCGAAACAAGCCTTCAGATAAAAATTTGTTCATTATAAATATAGTAACAACTTTTATTCGAAACATTTTCAAAAAATCGAATAAATAAGATCAAAAAATCAACTAAATCATTTAGAAAAAGGAACGCTACATTTGTGGCCCAAAGTGCATGTTGTGTAAAAGTATAGTCAGGAGAATGGTAGACTCTTATTTCCACAGAAAATTTGTTTAAACATAGAACCTGTAATTTTAGTAAATTCATTATACATTCATTAAACGATATCAGTTGGTAGAGCATAGGTCTAGACTACCAGAGGTCGTGGGTTCGAGCCCGATCCCAAATTTGAATCCTCCACAACTCGGTATATATTGAATTGAAATAATAATTTGCAAAATTTAATGTTTAATTTTGTTAATAACAGTGTATGCGATAAATAGAGTTACCACGAGAGATACAAGACAGGACGAGAATAAATCAGCGAGAGCCGAAAAATTTGAATCGTGTTTTTAGATAAATATTCCAGATACAAACGATATTACTTTTCACTTTATTATTTAATATTTGAATTTCAAATATTAAATAATTATCAATTATTGATTGTAGGAAAATTTGGAACGGTCTTAAGGCTCTTTTATTTTTTTTCTTCGAATTCTTATTAAACATATCCATCGACCAGTAATAATTATTATTTTCATTTAAGTACAAAAAATAATTTTTTTAAATTGTATTTCTTCAATAAATCTTCAATTGTAAAAACGAGACGATATAAAACATACTGGGCTATAGAAATCCAGAGATCCAAGGTTCGATTCCTAGTTGATGAGTTAATTTTTTAATATCAATATTTAATTAAAAATTCGAAGGCATGTTTGTCTATATAGTATACGCCAGTTCTCTTTCATACTATGTCTTGAGTAACCTTAATGGAATTTGACTTTAAGGACGTTCCAGCCCAGCACTGTGTTATGCAATCAGCACAATTAACCGGTTTGATTTTATTATAACACAAATACATAAACACACATATACAACACATATACACAAGCACTGTTCATATATACAAAATAATGTTGATTTGAAGAAAATAAATAAACTTTTATATTATAGCGAAAACAAAACGGTAACACACGATTTTTTATGTGATTTATATAATAAATAATAACTCTCCTAGTTTTTTTTTTAATTCTGTCGATTTTTTTTCTAATACAACTGATAATAGTTGGACGAGCATTAAGTTTTACATGCTTCTAATGAAAGAGAGTGAGAGAGAATGATAACTTGATATTAATTATCTCGCGTTCTAAATTGTCAAAAATTAGCAAAATCTGTCGAAAAGTGGTGCTGGAACATCCTTAATGGTATTGTATTATGCACCTTGAGTAGAAATAATATTATGTGGCCCAACATATTTATAGGTGCATTTTTGTTTTTGATATCTGTAAAAACAACATGACGTATGTTTCAATGGCTATTAAAGAAATTTCTTGGAATATTGTAAGAAGTCGAACGTTCTTTTTTATCTTTCATCTCTTGACTAATATTTTCGTCGAAGTCATTAATTTTTCATATAAAATTTATGATTTATTGAAACATGGAGTGTTGTATATATATTTATTTATTTGTGGTTTTTTTATGTTATTTTAAAGAATGTTTGTTTGTTCAACAACATTTTTAATTATTCTATTTATGCATATTAGTGAGTTTTGTCCCGCCAGCATATAATGTTTTTTACCTTGTAAAAATTAAGTACGCATTATTTTGATTCAAGTCGTTTGAAACATTCGAAGCATGAAATCATTGTTTGACAGATATAATTCATATTTTTTCTACATTTTAATTGTTTTGATTGTTTAAATTATGAAATTAATTCCATTTTTCATTAAGAAAATTTAAAAAATAACTTCTGTCCACTTATTTTTATACCCGGTACATGTAAATATACATATTAAGTTTAGTCCCGATTTTTTAACGTTTGAAAATATTGATCGCAGACATGGATGTTTGGCATAGGTTTTCATAAAATGGCTTAATTCGGCCATTTCCGCATGTCCGTCCGTCAGTGAACACGATAACTCCAAAACGAAAAGAGATAAAGAGCTGAAATTTTGTTTGTGTGTTCTAGAGCAAAAAAATAAGATCAAGCATGGACAAAATCGGGCCATGTCTGGGCAAAATGGTCAAAACTACCCATTTTTGAAACTATAAAAGATGTATAGATAAAAAATGTTTCTTTTTTAAAAATAACTTTTGTTATAAACTTTTTTACATAAATTCAGGATATACTGGGTATTTAAGCAATTAACTCAGTTAGTTGTTATTTTCATTTGTTAACTACATAATATTGAAATTTGACGCCTATGTGAATCGCTTGAGATATTGTTACAAAAATTCGGAATTTCATTTCGCTTAATGAATTTTCGCTAATATTATAGAGGACCAAAAGTGTGCTATATATTGTTCAAGTTTGTATAGTCCATTTTGCCGAATCTATTTGATTTTCGAAAAACCGTTCAGAACAAAAGTTGTTAGTAGTTTTGCCCGACTGCCCCAGAAGTAGGATGGTAATGGTTTTCGTGTGTATGTAAGTAGGTATGTATGTATACATTTCTATTCCTTTGACGTGCTCTGTAGCCTAAACGGCTTGATGCTTAACGACTTAACATATGAGGTATCATTAGATTCGTCTTAATTCGGGAAGTGACATAGAGTATCGTATTTAAAACATAGCGTCTATGCTATCAAAAAGGAGAAGGGGAATCATAATTTGTTATAATAAAGGACCCACCTTTCTTTAAAACATTTTCTCGAAACTGAATAAAATCGATACAGATCCATCAATTATCCCGCGATAATACATTACAATTAAATTTTCGGTATACCTAATATAATTGAGTTGGTAAAAACATATTGAATTGAATTCTTAAAGGTTGGACGTATGTTTTGGGACATTCAGTATGTAATTTAATGCATCCTGTATTTTATGTCTTTAAAAAAAAAACCCAACAGTTAAAATAGTTCTTTATATGCATAAAACATGAATTTGAAAAGACAAAGGTTAATTTATTTGAACATAAATAAAATTTTGTATAAATACGAGAATTAGTTCAGATTTTTTTATTTTATATGTGCAATTAAAATAAGTGAGTTTTTAATTTCATACTCAAATGAAATGCACAATTTTGTTATTACTTTAAAATTGGAATTTTACTGTTTACTGTTTTTTAAATGGTGGAGGCATCCTGTAGGAACTATGGTATTTTATTATATTATATACTACTTCTTGTTTAAGGAGGAACATTTACATGCTCTCATTAATTTGTACATAATTCTTACATTAATCTCTCTCGAAATATGTGTTGTATAAACGTTTTACAAGTTAATCTTGATCAAACGAACCGATATAGTACAGAGATTATATGTCGTTGTTCTGTATTTGATTATTTTAAGGATGTTCCAGCATACTATCACTTTTCGACAGATTTTGCTCATATTTCACAGGCTCAAAATAACTTTTTCGAATAAATCCCGAAGTTTCAGAATTTTTGACCGTTTAGAACGCGAGATAATTAATATCAAAGTTATCATTCTCTCTCTCATTAGAAGCATGTAAAACTTCATGCCCGCCCAACTATTATCGGTTGTATTAGAAAAAATAATCGACAGAATTAAAAAAAAAACTAGGACAGGATTCCTTAATATTTCTTATATAATTTTTTTTTAAAAATCCTGTGTTACCGTTTTGTTTTCGAAATATAATAATTTAAAATATTATTTTTGTCCAATTATAACACATTCCGTTTATGGTAAAGAGTAGTCTGACAACGTTGTGCGCCAATCTCTCTCAAGTTGCATTAAGTAAAGAGTGGGAATATATGCTGTTGACATATGCAATAATAATAAATAGGTATATACACAGAGCAACGTTGCCAGATCACCGTACCGGAAATATTTGATAGTATATGTAAGTATCTGTGTGCCGATAATATGTGTATGTATGTGTACACTATGCTGGTACATACTTAAGATGTAATTTTGTACTCGTTAATTTATAAAGTGTTTTAATCTAAACAATCTCTTTTTTAACACGCTTTTATTAACCCTTCAATGACATCGTGTGTCACTTTAACCCCTACGATCATAAAATTTCGAATTCGCCCCAATACCTAGATCAGTTTTTGTATTACAAATACGTATTTCAACTACAAAGTAGTCATCATCAGTATAAATTAGCTAGTCGTAATTTACTCTTTGACAATTAGAAATAGATAGAAAATAGAAATCAATAGACAAAAATAAATAAAAATTAAACAAAATAAATTAAACTATAATAAATTTTATTAAAATTACTCTTGTTAAAATTACTTGCATTCAATTTACTCTTGTTAACATCACTCTTATTAATATTACTCTTTTATTGTCTCAGGATAGGTTATTCGTTGCTAATTTGTTGACAGTTTCACGACGTTTCTTGGCTGTGCCTTGATTGTATATGTTTGACCGACGTTTAACTCTATTCTAAGATCGCTCTTGATTGGTGCTAAGTTATGCGTTGCGCAGTAAAACGGGTTTTTATATTTTGATATCTTTAGCAAGAGGGAGACGGATATACTGACGATTAATTTTTCCGTAAAATTTTGATTAAATGTCCATTGTCTAAATTCATAATATTTCTTTTGAATTTCTGATTGGAAATACTTTCGTATGCATCCAGGTCTGAAGGATTTTCACACGACGACCATATTTGAATCGAATTATTTGCCGAACTCATAATTTCAGTTTAAGAATTTCGAGATTCTTGAGTCAAGAATCAGTTGATCTTTTGTTAAGATAATTTTCTCAAGTCAAAACCATAAATGTTAAGATACTTATTTTCTTATACCAAATATTATATATATTATCTTCCCTATATACCGTCTGTTTAGTTTACTTCTTCGTATAATAGATCTCCCACGAGTATGAGAGAGTACATATGTATGCATTAAGCAATGTGTATGAGAAGGAGGTCTTATAGGTTTGATAAACAACCATATTTTTCAAAATGGTAAATAATATTCATAACGAGTATGAGAGAGTACGTATGTTTACATTAAGCAATGTGTATGAGAAGGAGATCTTATAGGTTTGAGTGGTTCGTGACCACTCGAACAGTTATGAAAAATATGCTTGTTTATCAAACCTATAAGACCTCCTTCTCATACACATTGCTTAATGTATACATATGTACTCTCTCATACTCGTGGGAGATCTACTATACGAAGATGTAAACTAAACATAGTGTATAATAGTCAGAAATGGTTTTAAAATTTTTTCTTACTGCAAGGAATTACTTCTATGTACTAGTATACATGTTGAGAATTATCCGTGTTGAGAGTATTTTATCTATGAGTTTTGGTCCAAGTTTTATTACAACATAAAAAAAAAACAGTTTCTATTTGAACTTCATATGCAAAATTGTTAAATTTAAAGGATAATTATTAGTTTTATTCTAATTTGGACTATGTAAAAAATCTCGAAAAAGACCATTTTAATTCAAGCATAATGAATTTGTTATATAAAAATACAACGATTATATTATAAAGTATCTCTCACATAGATATTTAAATTGTTTGTAATTTATTTAAATCAGTTTTTACAGACAATTGGCAAATTATACAGCCTGCGTCCTTACAGCAGCCATGAGAGCCAAGTGGTGAAGTTGCTGCATATAGAATCTCATAAACGTATGTGTTGTATATGAGAGTAAAAAAAAAAAACACAGTAATGTTCAAAAGATTATACACTGTTAAATTGTGAATAATTTGCATAGAAATGAACACATAACAAGCGCATATTTATCAATGCAAATTTGGTTTTAGTTTTTCAGAAAAGAATACTCGTATATTCATTTAATTCCTTTTTTCATTTTGTTTTGACTTTACATATCTCGTATTGTACTTAAAATTTTATATGTTTGTGTTTTTAATGCGATTCGAACTCTTAAAGCTCTGCTAATTAACGTATTTAAAGTTGTTTTTTTTCAAATCGTTCTATTTTTTTTTAATTTTCTCGATATGAAAAATTATTTTTCATCAAGATAAATAAACTTAATTAGAAATATTACAAGAAATAAAATTAACGTTATTTACTAAAGTAATAATTTCTCCACAGTTTTAATTTTTTTTTAAATATGTAAAACGATTTAGCTAATAAAAGTAGGACAATGTAAAATGATTTTCTATTCGGGTGATAGGTTGTTCTCAAGGAGGGCACAGAGGACCTTATTTTGGCATCATTCAATAAAGTTTTTTTTCCGGGAACATCGTTGGGTTTTATCCAACGTTTTCCTTTAAATGGTGGGGGAAGGTATGTAATGTACTCGATTCTAATTCTTAGTTTTCTTCAATATTTAGATACCTATGTGTACAGTACATGTTTGTCTGAGTTATCTGGTAGCTACCAAGCAACTCATATATTCATTATTAGATATTCATTCAATATAAACGTTTCGTTGATATCCCAAATTATTGCCTTGTTATATAATGAAGAGGTTTCAGGATATCGTGGTTTCTAATACTTAAACCCTGAACCTCTTGCATACGTGATCAGACCCTTATTCTTCGATTACAGGTGTGGCATTGGTTCAGAAACATATTTACTCAATTTTTCTTACAAGTGTATACTCTTATAATAATATTATTTCACAATTTAATAGTTTTATATGTTTTGTATGTAATGAATGACTGACTACTGTATGATGAATCACTATCAATATTAAAATGTATCACATCATATTGTGGTTTTACAAAATAATAGCCCTTTCCTCTTTCGCATATACGTCTTCGTTCGTAAATATATGTGACTGGTAGTTTAATCCATCCATTTAAACCTCTCATCTAATGCTATCATCATATTAATAATCACCACCTTAACAAAACGTATCTATTTTGCTTCTTACCACATAAATATTGGTCATAATTATAGGATTGTCCTTTTGTAGAATTGTTCATTTAGGTTTGCATGATTCCGTGATATTAATGCAAATTTTAATATCACGACATCACAACATGCAAAGCACTTTTCCAATATACGACTTTTCCACAACATTTGGAAATATATTTTATGATAAAAAATGATCTGTAATTATCCATTAAAGAACAAAATATTTTATTTTGTTCATATAATCTAAAATTTTGAAAAATATAGCTTCTGTAGTATGGCGCTAGCATTAATTTTTAATAATAATAATAATTTTATAGTTATTTTTTAGAAGCTAACATTTAATAAACAATTCAAAATATTATATAAATTTTTGTAAAAAATTTCTTAAAATAAATTAATGACCTGCGAAAAAGGAAAATTTATGGTAAAATCAATCTGAAAAGATATTGTAAAAAGTCGTCACGCAGCCAGCTTATCAACAATCATGCAAATCAAACGGCGTTATCTTGGTGAAATTTATATCATTCATTATTACAGGTATTAGAACATTAAAACCATCAATATTTCTGTAAATATTTAAGTGACATGGTCAGTAGATACTTTTGACCATTAACCAACTTGATTTTCAATAGCTGATTGAATTTTTTTAAGAAAGAAAAGTTTTTACATTTGAAAAATGGTCCAATGATTTTTAAGCCAGCCTGTATAACAGATATCGAGTTTTTTAAACCCTAATATCCGTATTACTAAATTAATATGGTTTATATATACTTTTTACCATATTGGCATAATAAATAATATCATACCATTAAGTTATTTCTCTTTCCCCGCTACAAGAATATGTATTTTGCTTAAATTTACGAGAGTATTGTTTTTATTTTTATTAAAGTATCTTACCTTTTAAAATCGTAAAACTCGTACCGTCAATCCTAGTCCTCATATTCCAGAAATATGTGTGTAAAAGATGTGAGAGTTGATATAAACAGATAATCATGTGATGTATGTCACACATATGTGTGCGAAAAGTGGATCATACTAAAGCGGAGTACTTATACAGATGTGAACGTATCCATCAAGCAAGCGCGGACCTAGGGTGAGGGTCGTGAGGGCTTGACCACCTTCCCCCAACTGAATACAGTTTTTTTAATTTTACATCTTTCTTAAACCTGACATTAGGATGAATGAATGGCGTGAACGGAAACCAGGATTCTAGGTAGTTGATTACTGCTGAAAAAATGATATCTAAACATTAAAGTCACGTTGCGAATACTCCTCGCTATTTTCTGTAAGTGCAAGAACAGCAGAACGATCATTTTAAACATGGCTGCGTACTAATATGAGTGAAGAGCGACTTACCATTATCGCGTTACTAAATATCCATTGAGAAATTTCCATTGATGTCGATGATATTTACACGTCAGTTGCAAAAATAAAGAATAGGAGATTCGAATTTGTCATTTAACATTAAATAAAGTTTAGAATATATATTTTTCTAAGGTATATCATTGCTTTTCCATTTTGATTAAACCTGCCAGTACTTTTAAATTTTCATAGAAAATTCATTTTCTCTTTTCAGTTTTGGAGTTTACTCCCTAAGAATCGATTTCAATTTAAAGCCCCCGATACGACAATTTTATGAGTAATGAAGAAATCAAGTGTTAAAACAAAGCGTTATGTTTTTTTTACAAGCTAACTTTTTATACGCTTTGATATTCAACTTGAATTTATGATGTTTTACAATATCTTTTCAGATTGATTTTACATTTAATTTTTCTTTTTCGTTGGTCATTAATTTATTTTAAGAAAAATTTAAGTAATATTTTGAATTGTATATTAAATGTTAGCTTCTAAAAAATAACTATAAAATTATTAGAAATGTATTATGTTAGCGCCATGGGTGGCAGCACACGTCAGATAACATTGTGGCATGTCACCTGTTAATAGATGGCAGCACATGCATTATCTGTTAGCGCTGTATAAGCAGAATATTTCAAAATTAAATATCTTATGAGCGAAACCTCTAGTCGTGCATCGTGCTGCCAAGCACAATTTTTTTAAATATGTTTTATGTTGAGTCTTCGAGAAACTTCAATTTTTGATCACCTCCAAACTTTAACTCTAGATCCGCGCCTGCTACCAACTAAGAAACGTTGCATTTAGAGTATGTATAGAGAGTTTAGTATAGTGAGTATAATAATAATAATAATGATGAAAATGATAAATGTAAAACATTCAGCATGATAGATGTCACGTATTCTATTTTATCCTCTCTGTTCATTCAGTCACACCAAAAATAAAGATGGATCTCTAAGAAAGAAATGTTATATTATTTGTGAGAAGGTATATGTATATACTTACGTACATATATGCAGTATACCGAATAAATTATACAGAATGTTTAAACGGAAACCTGATATCAAAGCTCAACTTATGGACCATATGAGTATAAAACAGCGGATATATATCAACTAGATTTATGACAGTAGAAGCAACGCCTGTAAAAAACGATACTCATTTTAGTAGGGGATGACACTTTTAGAAACTTTTGGTTTTTTTTTTTGAAAATGGTTTAAATCAGAATTTGGAATTGGGCCATTGCCTAAATTCATTATCTGTTTTCTTAATCTGTGTATGTAGATACTTTCGTATGCATCAAAACCCCACAGAATTAGATGCATACGAAAGTATCTACATACGCAGATTAAGAAAACAGAAAATGAATTTAGACAATGGCCCAATTTCAAATTCTGATTTAATAAAATTAAACGAACTTCAAAAAAATGAAAAAATTTAATATCTACCTGAATATCAAGGTAAGCTTCGATCAACACCCTCACCTTATTGACAATAACAAAACCGCATGGTCAGAAAAGAATACCGTCAATAAATGGGTTGGTATCTTCACACACTTAATCCCTTAATGGGATCAGTCAACTCAAATAATCTTTCAGGTCCTACCTCAGTCAGATCATATAAAAGACAAAACTTTTTTAATATTATTGTGAGACATGCACCAAATTAGCAACGAGCAACCATATCTTTGACTCCATATCAAAGAGATAGTTACGATTAGCTAATTCATACTGATGATGACTACCTTATAGTTGAAATACTTATTTATAAAATACAAATAATTGTTCTAGGAATTGGGACAAAATTAGAAATTTAATAGTTTGATATGTTATGGTTGATATTCACTAATTTCAATGATATAATTAATTGAGGTATTGAGGCAGTTAATCTCTTGACTATTAATTTTATTTCGTTCACACTGTACAAGGTAAGGTTTCTATCAAAAATATTTTGCATGTAGCAAGGACATATAGAACGAGTCAATATTATTTACTACTTACCTTTAATATTATGGTTGTTCCATTTCGGGAAGACGTGACTCATACATGTATAATATACCTCAACAATATGGTTTTATAATAAAAGATGCACTGATAGAAGTAATTCCTTGCAGTAAGAAAAATGTTTTTAAACCAAAAATTTCTGTCGTTCATAAATAGGGAAGATAATATATATTTGGTATAAGAAAATAAGTATCTATAGTTTTGACTTGAGAAAATTATCTTAACCAAAGATAAACTGACTCTTGACTCTTAACTAAATTATCTTAACTAAAATTTCGGACCAAAATAAACATTTGTGTAATCCAAACAAGTGAAACTTTTTACAGAAGTAATGATAAAGCTGCTTTAAAGAAGTAATGATAAAGAACTAATGAAGAAATTGCATAAACCTTCTCTTCTTATGTTTTTATTTGATTTTTAATTAGAAAAATACTTCTTTTTGACAAGAATTTCATTTTCTTGACTAAAGAATCACAAGGGTATTTGGCCAAGAAAGACTCTCTTGGGCCAAGACCAACGAACTCTATTTAAAAAAAATTCGTTACGCAGAAGCTGCTTCAACTTAGCGAATTTCCTTAACATATATAAATCACTTTCTACCGGTCACAATTTTAGTCTGATCAAAATGAAATGTCGTATATGACTTTAGTATTTGCAAAGCCAATTTTATTAATAAATGACATACGTCAAGGAAAAAAGGGGCATAATGAAAGAAGAAAACACAAAATATCTCTCTTAATATTAGCACAATCAAAAAATGCGTAAAGAATAAAGTTGTAGAAAATCATGTTTGCTACAATTCATCACCTTATCAGTTTTGCTCAAACTCGAATGTGTACAGAGATAGTGAGGAATTTAATTTTCAATCTTAAACCGTCAATATTTCTGTAAATATTAGTTTACAGATGCTGATTTTTGACTTCTACTAGGTCGGATCGATGGACATTTTGACTAAAAATTTTAAACACCGTTCAAGAATTTTAGTTTCTTCGCTTAACTAAACAAACAAATGTTTTTGGTTCGACTACATAGTCTTGAATGAAAACAAGAATTTCTTCTTGAGGAAAGAAATTCCTTCTATCAGTGTGTATGTGTGCATATATGTTTATATTGTATGTATGTAGGTACGTATGTATGTGTGATAGTTGGATATTGTTATATCCTTTCAAAATGATAAAATTTGTTTAGTTTCATTATAGACCAACAGCTAACACATGAAACTTTACTGCATAATAGTCGAGCTCCTTTATTTTGGAAGATACTAACTTTGTAGGAATATACCAAGGTATCCCGATATGTATCTAAAGAATAATTAATTTCTAGACTTAAAAAGTTGTAAACCAATGTTTATTCGCCTCAAATGTTAAATAATCAATATACAGGATTTTTGGTGATTACGATATGTAACCAAGGAACATATGTATTGCCTTAAGGTGACTGTATATTGAAATCCAAGATCAAGTATAAGTACTCTGCATACCTTCAGACATTAACTAGTTGTAAGATCATTAAAGAGATAAGACTTTATGTCCAGTAGAAATTTAATATACTCTATTATACTTTAATTATACCTAAAAAAATAGTTTCAGCTCAGCTGAATCAAGATATGGTTCTTTCTGCAAGAATTAAAACCCAGAAAGTTCCCTTCTGTTTTTACGGGCCTTCAAACATAGAGGTTTTCACATAATCGGCCCTTTTCACTATGTAATAGTTCAATAAAATTGTACCAACCTGAAATGTTAATTTTCTTACATTGCATAAAAATCCTCGTTTTTGTAACTCTCTGTGTATTATTTATTTATAAACAAAGATAAGTTGTATATTTTTTAAATGTGAAAAAGGAAATGGAAGTTTTATATTTTTTATTTATGTAAACAAGTCACATATCTCACTTTTACTTATAAAAATAAAGTAAAATGTTGTATCTGTCAAAAACATTTTCTACATGAATAATCAAAATTGTGAGAGACTGATTCGCTTCAGGTCGGTTCAATTTTATTGAACAGGAGTGTACCTCATTAGAAAAAAATTCTACAAAATAGGAAATGTAGAAAACAAATATGATGTGAAACAAATTATATTTGCGTTAATTAAGTGCTTAAAATTTGATCTTAAAATCAAATTTTAGATCTAAGTTTCGATTTTATTGCATCACTAACTAAATATTTTGAAAATACAACTTGAAAAACCAGTATAAACTTAATTATTTAATTTTGAATACTTTTTAGAGCTTAGCACTTTTGACGTATTTAATAGTGAATAAGGGCCGGTCTTATGATAAAATCTCTATGTTTGAAAGAACCTATAGGATATAATTTTTCACGTATTTGCTGTCGATAGATTTTTAGAGCTTGAAACATTTCATAGTACATAAGGTTGGTTTTATGACAATCTCTCTATATGTTTGAAGGAGCATACAAGAAATGAATGAGATTTTCGGATGTTTAATGCTTCACGTATTTGCTGTCGTTCTATTCCATTTTATTTAACTTTGAGATGATGTTGATACGATGCCATTCAGCACTTGATATCGTAAATTATTTAAAACATTCACACAAATGATGTGGGGGGCTTAGACATTACACACACATACATACATATATATATATATATATATATATATATATATATATATATATATATATATATATATATATATATATAAATTTTGTAACTGAATTGATGGTCATTTTATATTATTTACAAGATGTGACTGTTTTAGGTAATATAGGTTGGTCGTTCAAGTTATTATTTGATTCATGCATCATTTGTGTAACTTGTTTGTTAGAGGTTTTGTGGTTTTTATGACGATTTATGTGCTAAAACCTTTTTAGATTTATGTGATGGATATTTAAGTAACATTGTTTTACGTTCTACGTTGAATTGTGGGATATAATTTACATCAATCCCAAATTCGAAAAATGTGAGGTTTACATTATTTGGAAGAGGCAACCTATGTCAAAGTCATTATTGAATAAATTTGTTCACTAGTAAAATTTTTTTAAATAAAATATTTGAAAAGATTTTTGACAAAAAGACGTGATTATGATAAACAAAAAGGAAATTTTATATAGTATTTTAATATTATCTAACACTTCCCAAGTTTTCCACTTCCTAAAAATATACCAACTAAGAAAAGAGCTTATGATCTGTAAATGATTGAACATAACTAAAAATTTTCGGATTAAACCAGCCCTCAAATAAAAACAAAAAGCTTCAATATCCCAATACAGACAAAGATATCACACTTATAACAGTTTATTGTTTGCGAAGGTGGTTATCTCTTGGATATCTCGTAATTCTCTGAATTCAGTAGTAGAAGATCCTGACCTATGTGGTGGATCCCTCACTCTTTTTCCAGGCGAAATATTATTTCTATATGTTAAAGATAAAGAGAAACTATTTCCCCTTCTTCAGCCTGATTTGGATCTAGCACGTTTTTAAAAAATGAAAAAGTGTTTTTGGTGGTCAAAAAAACTCTAAAATATTTGATTTTAGTGATAAATCATTTATCAATTGTTACATGAAATTAGTTATTGTTTCGAAAAGAAAAAAGTTTTAAATATAACGATATTCTTGTCACCAAAGAGTCTATCGAGAATATAGGTTATCATAGGAAAATAGTTTCTCTTTATCTTTAACATAGAGAAATAATCATGCGTACTCTGTCTTTTCACTCAACGGCCGCATAGTTATCTGGCATTATGTGTTCTTCTTTATACCATACAACAGTGCGTGTAAGCGTTCTCTCTCGCTCGATAAAAAATTCAAGTTGTGAAAATCTCTGGACATGTTTTGGTATGACAACCCTATATCATTAAATTTGTAATAAAATTATCAACATTTTGATAATTGGTTGGTTCCGGAAAACGAAACGAGCAATAACTACTTCATTTAACCTGTTTATACCTGGATGTCAGGTAATGTGGAATCGAAAAAGACCGCCAACCGTATGATGGCATTTTCTACAAGTCTTCTTTCTATTGATACTAAATTGTCACAGGAAAAAAGTTCTTGTACTTTAAAAAAAAAATAGCCTGGACCAAATGTTTGCTAACAACCTTCCTGGGTCGTGTTTGTTAATATATTTTATTGTTTAAAAAATAGATTTCGCCTGGAAAAAGAGTGAAGGGTCGACCACATAGGTCGGGATCTTAGACTATAGTATATAAGGAGTACAAGAGTTCTAAGAAAAACAGTCATTATTGATTCGACTATAATTGTATGGCAAAATGGGTATACTATCGCGTGTTATATACTTATTTGGCGTGGTTAGTTTGTACTAACTTGTAAAATCTGTTCAAACAATATCTTAATTATATAATAATTTCTCTCAATTATATAACTGTAATTAATCAATTCATTAAATAAACATTTTATAATAAATGCCATTTAATAGTATTTGTAAATATCATCTATTGACTGTTATTCTTACGCTTGAAAATATAACGTGGTTTTGTGCAAAAAATATATTGACTAAACTTTCTGTTTGATTGCTATCTTCGTGTTGTAAATATGTCGCACACACATGCTAAAAATAGCAATCCAAATGAAAATTAAAAACTAGCCTATAAAAAGTGTACAATACGTCAAAAGTTGAAATTCTTTTTTAAAATTTTTTAATTGATTTGTGCGTTATGTATTCGGATTTCGGAGAAATCTTTCGAATAAAAGTTGTTAGTATATATAGAATAAACAACTTTTACCCGAAGGATTTTTTCGAAAATCGAATAAATAAGGTACAATTATACAATTTTGAAATGATAGCTCGACTTTTAACGCTATTTGTACATACATATCGTGCACACGAGTAATACACAATGTTCATAAAAGTAGCTATCTTTACTAAATTATTATTATTAGTATTAAAATAATATCTCTTTATTACATTTAATCCGCTTATTGAATGAATAACACAAGAAAGATGAAGCAAACTGTTACAACAGTTCAGAAGAGAATGGGGAATTATCAAATCCCAAAATTTATTTTTAATGAAATAAATATAATAACATTTAATATTAATCATTAATATCAATCATTTTCAATTTAGATTGTATAGTCTATATTAACTAACGTTGAAGAGAATGAATGGATGGTACTAGTATAAATAGATATAGATTTTATTATACAGAATGTTTCAAAAAGTGTGTGGCATATTTATAAATAAATATTACGTTTTATTATGAAAGTAGATCTTGCATTGCGATTTCTACAAATTCGTGAAAAGGCATTAATCATATTATTACTTTTGGAATGATGTCAGATATATATATATATATATATATATATATATATATATATATATATATATATATATATATATATATATATATATATATATATATATATATATATATATATAATATATATATATATATATATATATATATATATATATAAATAATATAAAATCCGACTCTGTTTCATCGATGAAACTTTGGGAGTTGTTTTGTGGTTGCTCGAGAATGTTTTTGATCGAAATCAGTCAAATAAAGAAAACTTTAAAGACAAAAAAACGTCACAACACAGTAGTCAGTGGCGGATTATCCATAAGGCAAACTAGGCATATGTCTAGGGGCGCGAGATTACCAAAGGGCGCGCGTGGAATTTTTTAAACGAAGGGAAAAAAAACCTTAGGTCCTCCCAGAGAGTAAGTCGGCGTCGGAAATTTTCGGTTTGCAATGATAATGCGTATTAACGGCGTGAGATTAAATTCGTTTTCTCAGATAGGGGGGGGGGGGGTTAAACCGATAAATTAATTTACTGGCTTAATGTTTTTATATGTAAAATATTAAATCTTAAATAACGTATCTAATTAATGATAAAAAACAATCGGTTAGTAATTATTTATGGTATTCACAATAACTAAATATACATAGTCACATCTACTTCCTGAAAGAAAAGGCACAGAGACTACGAATTTTCAAGTTCTATCCATCTTGCTTTCTTTACTCTCATCACATAGTTAAAATTTATAATAAACTAGACTTTGTCAGCGGCTTCGCCCGCGTGACATGTGATTTTCCCGGGATAAAAGTATCCTTTGTGTTAATTACTAGTATTGTTAATTCAGGGTATAAGCTACCTTCATACAAATTTCTTCAAAATCCGTTAAGTAGTTTTTGCGTGAAAGAGTAACAAACATTCATCCATTCATCCTCACAAACTCTTTCGCGTTTATAATCTTAGAAAGATAGCAACTAGAGGGGCGCTGATGAGGTGCTTGCCTGGGGCACTGTGGACATTAAATCCGCCTCTGACAGTATTGTATTTTGACGCCTAAGTATATACAAATAATAATATGTGAAATATATAATTATTGCATTATGTTTCGCCCTTTGAACTGTACAACTTTTGTTTGAAACATTTTTTTCTACAATGCATATTTAAAAAAATATTGTAAGTGGTAACTTTTCAAGGAACACACTGTATATCTATCTATAAATAATAACTTTTCATACATATATATGAGATATGTTTCTTTTGTTAAGTTCAAATAGAAATAATAATTTGTTTTGATATCTTCTCCTCCTCCATGTACACCAAAATACAGGAACTTGCTAATTCTTACGACAAAGAGAAAAGACATAAGACAAGACAAAGAATTTAAAATTAATATTTTATATAATATTATTATTATTCGAAGGTATTTTATTAATTAATTAAATAGATTATGATTAATATTTATGATAATAGGAATAAAGATGAAGAAGATTTAAAACTAAAGCATCATAAACACACAGAAATTATTATTAATTATTTACAAACAAAATTTAATATTGTCAAAAAGGGAAAGAGTGTTTATTTATTTTGTAACGCACGCTTTATAATCTAAATAAACTTAATGTTTAAGCCAGTAATTCTCAACCTTTTTTTTGCAACGTTTTGTGCAACGTTTTTTTCCGCCACAACTCCAGTTCGCTGCAGACCGCGTTTTAGTTCGCATCGCCTTAAATTCGCTCCCTTTGTTTACTGTGTTTCTCGGCCATAATGTCGACTGAGGAGTTGATTTATTACATGAAATATTTTCTACCGGTGTTTTTAAAATTAATAACGTATGGAAAGGTCTATTATAGAAAGAGGTTCTATTTATCTTCCTAGCAGAATAGTATTTACATTCTTTTTTTCGTTTCCTTCTAATAAAGCTAATAGCAAAAGAGCCTTCATCGGACGACGTCATACTTACAACAGAAGTGTTGGGGCACTGCGAAAATCCGCGCGAATGTGGGAATGGATGGGAGCGATTTCTTTCGCCGCGATGTTCGCTTCGCAATTATTTTCGCTTTGGTGTGAGGGATCCTTTAAATTGGTTTTTTACATCCATTGCCATTAATCAAATTGAATATAATTAAGAAAATATTTTCCATTTACAGAATTTGAACCCTGTCTACAACTTTATCATTAGCATAGATTAAACAGTTGAGCTTTGCAATGTTATGCATAAAATTATTTATTAAATAAAGATACCTAAATTGGCTTAAAACAAAGCTTACTATCATCTATCCCTCTATAATAATGCATTTGTTCATAAACAAAGTTTATAAAAATAGTATTAAAAGTGAAATCCAACGAGTGGTGTTCTGATTTAAAAAATAAATACCCCATAATCCACAATGTTTTGTCGTTCATGTCGCCATACATCGACGACCTAACACAAACACAAACTAGCAGCATAATAATGTCCTTAGGATTCTCGGAATATATAAAACATCGTAACTCACTTCATCGCAGAGTTAGTTCGTTATTGTAACGAACTTTATAGTTGGTTTTTTTTTTTCATTCTGTTTAACATAAAAATACTTTGAAGTTTCATTGGATTATATCAAAGTTACTTATTTAGTTACTGTTGGTACATTCAATGTTATATGTAAGGATAACAACATTATCCTTCTCCCCAAAGGTAAATATCTAATGAAAATCTTCTAATTCTAAAAAAAAAAAGAGAAAAGTTTATCTTTTTCTTTTTATTATATAAAAACCTGTATACGATGGTGAACTTTTTTATACATATTTTAATTAAATAACATTGTACAAAAGTTTGTTATTCTTGTACAATATAAAAAACTATTTTCTTATATTGGTATGTATTTTCGTTGGGTATAAAGTTTGGTTTTTTTATACTTCGCTAATCCGTTCTTTGACTTGTTGAAAGTATTAAAGTCGCGGTGTACTTGATTAAAGAAGGATTCGCTGTAGATAATTACAGTTTTATAAACAGATAGTAATACCTGAAGAAGATAGCAATTCATATATTTATTTGTGTATACTTAAGCGTCAACAATACAATGTTTGTCAAATTCCAGATTACGTAAAACAAATTCTAGAAGACTAGCGTATACTTTATAGACAAATGTCTTACTGTTTATTATTATAAATTATTTTGTATAGAAAATATGCATTGCCATCTATGAATGAGTTTGTGAACCAGTATATGTATCGCCATCTATTAGCTTCTTTTTAAAACTGATTTTTTTATGTAGTATCACGTATGAGCAACTTGTTGATCGCGTGGAGGGAAAATCTCGCCAGGCCGTTGCCAGCTAACAAACAGTACCAAACAGTCTAAACCGCCGCAATGAATGTTTCACATCGAAAAAATATTGTATAAAACAACAAGACAATACAATTTTAAAAAAATGTTAATGAATTTTCTATTCAAATTAAATTTATTTACAGCCTTTAATAGCCTAGCTAGAGCTTGTATAGTTAGTACCGGTGGGTCGCTAAAGGCTATTTTATAAAAATTTAATGCTTGACAAGGGTACAAGTGATGTTAATGTTTGGTGGTAGAATAAATACTGACGAGATAGATGGATGGGGGATGATACACAGAGAAACAAAGAAATGTTTTTAAAATAATAATAATCTTACGCTTACATTAATTAAAATAATATTCCCTTGACATGAATATGATAGAAAAGTTTTCTGTGTTGGTTAATGTTGAATGTGTGTGTGTGCGTTTATATATATATACCCACAGGAACAAAACACAAAGATTAGGTTTTCTAAAAATAAATATACATAAAACTGTGAAACCTCTACACTCTGGTTAATAACAACCATCAGAACCATATTATTAATGTATATAATGTAAACCTATTTATAATATCTCAAACAATGTACAGAAAGTATACGAAATATTGAAGGTGGAATCATTTAGATTGACTAGGAATATTTTATATTCATATATTTATTTTTGTATACTTAAGCGTCAACAATACAATGTTCGCCCACATTCCATTTAGGTTACGTAAGACAAATTCTAGAAGACTAGCTTATAATTTATAGACCAATGCCATTGGATTTTTAATTAAATACTAATATGTAAAAATTATTTTGTCAACCAGAAATCTAAGCTCAGGCCTCTGGATATTAGCACGCTGGACTAGATATCCAGAGGCCCGTGGTTCGATTTCTGGTTGACGAGTTAACTTTTCATAAGCGTCAACAATACAATGTAAAATAAAGTATACGCTAGTCTTCTAGAATTTGTCTTAAGGTGCGTCCACATATACGCGCCACGAACCACGAACGGTAGGCTCACCTTTGGTTCGTTGGAATTGTTGATTTCAACGAACCTCCAGCGATCCATAGAAAACCCACGAACATATTTTCACATATTTTCATATTTTCGAACATATTGCAGTGAAGTTGAATGAATCACAAAAACCCGTTATTTAAGTTTTAAAAGTTAGGTTGTTAGCGTAGCTGATACACGGTACAGATGCATAAAATCTAACATTAATGCATCTACTTTTTATGGACTATAACCTTCCTCAATAAACGAGTTATCTAAAGCAAAAAGAATGTTTTTTTAATCGGTCTGATAGTTCCTGAGATTGCCACTATTTAATTCGAATTCAAAAAATAAATTCTTGTACGAATATAGTTTTTTTTTGAAATTTATTTATAGGAAAATGAAAGTTGCTAGAATAGAATTAATTTTGAAGAACTGCTTTCCCTTTTTCTGATACATTTTAGGCATTGTTTTTGTTTAGTTTGCTCATGTACTCCAGATATATATTCTTATGGATAAACAATTTTAGCATACATAAATAAATTTTTCTTTGATTATGTCAATTTTATTTTCTTTGTTATTATTACAATTGTTTACATATGAATTGTGTTGAACAACAACAACAACAAATATCCCTACTATCACCATTTTACCTTATATAAATAAATAAATTTTTTTCTATTCCGTCAATCGTGTATCCAAAAAATTACAATGAATTATTTAATGGTTCATCGATCACTATTTAAAAAATGATTATTCAATGATGAGCTTAATTGGCGGTCAATAGAGGGCGGGCCGCCCTTAATATTAAGTAAAGCCGACCGAATATAATGAAACCGATGTTTTAAAAATTTCGTTATAGAACTGTACTATCAATTAAAAATGTGAAAAAGATAATCTAACCACTAGGACTCCAATTTCAAACCTCTGTCTTACCAAGACGGTGGACTCACCAATACACGACGGTTGGATAGATAGATTGTAGCGGCTGCCCTGGACGGGCTACACTTCGACCAGAAGGTCCATTGTGATGCCTAAGGATTTGAAGATGTGAGTGGCGTGGAAGGAACTTTTGTGTATAGGCTAGGAATTGGTAGGATGTGCGGCTGCAGCCGACTATGATAGAAACTATGCCGATATTCATCTGGAGTTCGTGAAGGCAACTGCAGTAAACCTTCTCAAGCATAGCCGGTTATTTCGTTCTTGTCTATAATTGACAAACTGCCGATGTCGGGATTCGAACCCATAACCTCCCAGTTTCCAAGTAGGCATACTGCGCAGACATAACGCCTTAGACCGCTCGGCCATTTGGACTGGTCACTCGTACTGTTATTTACCACTCAATAGTTGGTTTTGTGAACTTTATATACGAAATACTAATCAAATCGAATACGATTATTAAGTAATTGTATTTGATACAACGAGATGTTCACTATTTAGAATTAACTGTACTATCAACTTTAAAAGTTGTTTTTCATTTTTCAAAATTTTACACATATAAACGGACTAAAGTCAGTTTTTTTCCTGATATAGGAGCGATTTTTATATTTTTTGTGTGACTGATCACATTTATTCACTGACCATCAAAAATATTGAGTATTCGGCGCGGTAAAAAAAATTCTCCTTTCTTCTTTTCATAATAGCGGCCTATTATGGGCAGGCAGCCCTAATTTTAACAAAACTCTTGAACTATACTATCAAGTTTGTATTTATAAACGGACTAAAGTCAGTCTTTATACTGATATAGGAGCGTTTTTCATTGTTTTTTGCATGTTGGATCAGGTTCATTCACTGACAATCAAAAATATTGTGTATGCGTTGCGCTCAAAGAAGTTTTGTTTTCAAAAAATCATGCACAATTGATCTACGGACCTGTTAAATAAAAGAGCACATGGATTATTTTTCCCTGACAATAATATACTTTCAATACAATGAACTATTGTTGTTGAATACACTTTTACCTTTAGTATTTTCGTGTTACGAATTGAATAACAATTTGGGTGTTTACTTTTGAGATATTGTTATGTAGGTGTATGTGATGCTATCATGTCATATATACATCACCATCACATGCCTATGGGTAAAAAATATTATGATGAGTAAAGGCCTGGTTACACGGTGCGAGCAGACGATGCGAATTACTTCAGTGCAGCAACTTGCACCGTGTGACCGGATAAGGCAAGTGGCTGGCATCCGAATTACTACAACATTTTTCTGTTTTTACTCGCCTTCTCCCACCACGCCACTCGAATGTGACTCAGGTACTCAGGCACATTCCGGCTGCTTTACCTGCTGCTTCAAATGTCTATCTTGTTTCGACAGACAAAATGACAGCGGATAGATGGACTGCCGAGCAAAATTTAAAGTTTGTGAACCTCTACAAGGATCAAACCAACTTATAGAATTGTTTGAATCCTAATTGTAAGATTTATCTTCATTATATAGCTCTTTAAATATTGCCCCTTTCCTTTGCATCGAAATTCCTGATCCAAATACTTCCTTTTTTGTATAGCACTTTCATCTCGAAGTATTTCAGCGCAAAGTATTTTTGTAACCGCTTTTATTGTGGTATGAGCTATGATCAGTCGTGAATTTTGGGACATCATTGCACGGGATATGATACATGCGAGTACACAGGTGCAGTCTTCTGTCACGCCAGCAGCTCGCACTCGTGTGACCGAGTGAGGCGAGTCGAGCTACTGTCATGCCAGTACACATGGGCAATAGCTGTCTACTGTCAACGCCAGTAGCTCGCACCGTGTAAACATGCCTTACGTAGTAGTAGTAGTAGGCGAGTGAGCTTCTTCAGATGCTTTATGTGTCTGTCTGTTTGTCTGTCGAAGAAGTGTGCTCTCTATGTTTATAAAAAAGAACCGTATTGTTGTCATCATGAACAATCGTACGACGGAACTTATTTTTAGCTTCTTTTTTTTTCATACAGGAGTTGTTTTTAAATTTATACAGGATGTCTCAGATTAACTATTTTATTTATTTGGGTATAAAAAGTATTCCACTTTGACCTTATGGTCCATTGTGCTCCTCATATTTGGAAATAGCCAAGAACTTGCTTATCAGGTTTTCCAGAAGGTTCAGCTCTTCGGGGTGAGATGCACCGAATATTTTGTGCCTGCTGTAACCGAGATACTCGTAGATAAAGAATGACTGGATGTTTTTTCGCATCGCTGTACAGTATGCAAAACCTCGGGAAAATACTGCTTCGGAGTGCAACTAAGAAGCTATCCCTCGATGCACTGAAGCTGAACAGGATGAAACTGCGGAAGGATACCGGATTCCTTACCGGGCATTACCTCCTGCGGAAGCATCTGCACACAATGGGACTCCATTCCGGGTCCACTGTGTGCCGATTGTGTGGCGAGGAGGAAGAAACATCCAGCCACATTATATTTGACTGCGAACCTCTAGGCAGGATACAGGATATTCGGTACATGTCACCCCGAATATATGAACCTTCTGGAAGACCTGATCGGCAAGCTCCTGTCTATTGCCATGATATGGGAAAAGCGAATCTCGTCGTACTGAAGTAGAAGGGAAAGCACAATAGACCACCATAAGGTTGAAGTGCAATATTTTTTAGACCCCAAGATATATTTATCTATCTATGGATCCATTGTAGAGTACTATTGTGAGCAGATGATTTTGTAGATGATAATTTCCAGTGATGAATCTGGCAACTTTTCGAGTTGTTTCTTGTTTAGGTTGGATGCATTCTGAAACTTTATTCCAATGTACGTGACTAGGGAAATTTCCAACCTCTTTGTTAAACTGTTGAAAGGTAAACTGCCATGGATGTGTTCAGATTTCTGATTTATTTGTTTTTTGGATCTTTAAAAAAGGTTATCTAGTTCTAAATCCACTGAGTGACATCGCTGAATCCATTTTCTACTTTGATATAAACTTGCCAGAAGAGGGTACCTTTTGTGCCTCGAAAAACTCAATTTTCTTTCATATAACTTGGACACACAGTTTTGTTCACATTTCAAGTGTTGAACTTTTTATACCGCTGATACTTTCGATAGATCACATTTGGTTCAATTTCGTCACATTTCTGAAACCTAGAGATAATCATTCTGGAACACACCATTTAAGAGTATTGTTGTTATCATAAACCAACCATTTCGAAGGATTCTTATATTCAGGTTCCTTTTTTTCATATATAGTTTTTTTTCTTCTTCCTATGTTCGTTTTTATTATTTATTCAAACAAAAGCAATGACACCGCATTTTTTCTCACATAAATTTATAATAAATAACAATCATTTATATTCTTTCTCTATGATAAGGAAAATATTTTTATATTTTTTTTAAAGATGTATCTCGATTTTTGTTGATGTTAAATGTATGTTATTTCTGTTTATTTATTGTACGTAGCTTTAACTTTAAATAGACAGGCTGCAGGCAAGCCAAACAAATGATAGCTGGGTACAATGCTGCAAGGTCCACCTGGCCCATTGGCTAAGTGATAAACCTTCTGGTCGGGTTGCTTAACGGTTATTATAGACTCAAAATGCATCTATCACTCATATGGTTGGAAGATAACGTGAGAGTCCTACTGTAGTGGGACGGATGACACGCTCTTCCACCTTCTGATAGAATGTTCTGCCAGAATGAGGGGTCTAGTTCATATACCTCGACCGAAATGAGAAAATCTGAGATAAACAAATGAGGAAATCTGAGTAGGGATTCGACAACGACCACAGGGCTAAAGAAAAGGAATCAGTTGGAGGAAGTAGAAAAGGTTATGGGAATGATGGGTTCCTTAGGGCTCACCAAAAAAAGGTCTGAAAAAGCCGACTAGCCAGACTTTGGCCTCCCATCCACTAATAATACTGCTACATTCTGCTCTATTAATGTCTTATGGTTACGCTATACGCAGATGGACTTTTTCTAATATATAAACTTCGCAGAAAGTTTCTTTCTAGAAATTAGTTGGCTAGTGAGATTTTTGCCTTTAGAAATGGATAATAATGGAGGGGGTATTACAATTCTACAAACCTTCAAAAATATACACACTAAATTTTGTCCTTACGCACATACACTTACACATTGGAAAGTTATAGTTGTGGCTGTATCATTGCAAAAAAGTTGCAATGATATATAACTGGTTTAATTACATTAATTAATACGTATCTTTAATTAGTGTAGATATTGCAGTGAGCTTATATATACATATATATATATATATATATATATATATATATATATTGCATTTATATATATATATATATATATATATATAAATGCAATATATTAATATATGCATTGTGATTATATGTCCATTATTACATGATGTATTATAATCTCTATTGGTATTATATTATCTTTAATGTAAGTACCTATGTGTACACTAGTTAATTAATTATTCAATCATTTAAATTTGTCATTTATCATAATCCATGGGTCATTTTCTTATCAAATAATTACTTACAATTATCATGATTTATATTTTCCATTTAATTTTAATAAACTAAAAATATATACATAATACGCTCATAAAACTTCACTCAATATATATTATAATAGTATGGCCCTGTTGGAATATACCATGAAATCCTGGTATGTTCGATCTAAAACATAATCTAAAAGAAATATTTATGGACTTTAAACCAATGTTTATATTTTAACCTCAAAATTCAAATAGAATTTTGTTGGTAGTTACAAGGTATAACTTAGAAATTTCTATGTATTGCACTACGCAGGCAAAATCTAGAAGCAAGTAGGTTTAACGATATTTGCTTTTTTTATAAATGTGCACTTTCGTTCATAAAAATTGAACCAGCAGTCAGTCACATTCTAAGCGTATATGTTACTTATATAAAATTTATATATTATATACACAAACACTTAGAATGTTTCAACGGATTCAATTTTTATGAATGGAAGTGTACTATGAACGGCTAATTCAGTTCTATTTCTAATATTTCCATGGATTTCCATTAATTTAATTAAAATTTTAATTGAAGATATAACTTGTACTGATTTCTTTATACAACGGTACGACTTCTTTGTCACAATTGATTAATCGAATTATATTTTTAGTATATGAATTTCTATTAATTAAATAAAAATTTCAAGGATTTTAATTAAAAAATATTAAGATCCAGTACTAATTCCTCTATATAACAATATGACTCATTCTATATACCAACAATAAAAACTAATCTAGATCTATTTTTAATATATCTATGAATTTTCATTAATTTGATTAAAATTTCAATGATTTTAATTAAAGATATTGAAAGCCATTATTAATTTCTCTATATAACAATATGACTCATTCTATATTCAAACAATTAACGTATCCAATTCTATTTTAAATATATCTATGAATTTCCATTAATTTAATTAACATTTGAATGCGTTTAATTAAAGATTTCAAGAGCCCCGTGTATGCTATTTATTATTGCCTACAATCTACATGTATATATATATATATATATATATATATATATATATAATTAATTATACACATATGTATAATTAAAAATATAATAATTTTTTGTCGACATATATAAATAATAAATGTATTGTTCAATGTTTATGTCGCAGATGGATTGTCGAATCCGCTGTTTTACAAAACCGCTAGTTTTACATATTTTACATAACAACTCCGTTATGAACTGAACGACGTTCAGCTGGATTGTCATTGCGGTACGGTTTACAAAACTGCTACCCACGTTTAGACATAGTTTGCACAAAGAGTGTTTTGATATAGGGAAATATTTAGAACGCCTTTTAGTGCGGGGCCCAAAAACACGCGAATCCGACCAACTCGGGTTATGACCGATGAAGTAAAATATTGTAGTCCTCGGTTGTAATATTTACTTTATTTAATTTCAACAATTTTTGACACTATATCTAAAATATATGGAACTTGTTAGGAAAAAGGACCTTTAGTAATGGAAATTCCATTAGCCCGTTTAAACTGAAATCAACAATCTGACGTTTCACTTCACGCTGTTTTACATAACTTCTAATCGTTGACCTGCTGCAATGATTAAATGCAAAACGTTTAAGCAATATTTCGTGTTAAAGTTCAGTAATTATGTAAAACCTCTAAACGTCGTTCAGTTATTTTACATAACGGAGTTGTTATGTAAAACAACTAGCGGTTTTGTAAAATAGCGGATTCGACAATCCATCTGCGACATATATATTTCAATAATTATACCAATTATAAAATACAAAAAATTGTTCATGACAAGAGCCTAGGCTGCTGCGCTAATAGGTATTATATTTGTATATTTGTAGCAGTAAGCTGTACTGTACACATATAGCTAATCCGACCAAATATAAAAATGTGAGAGGGGCCAAGTTTTCGCATACAAATAGTATTGATATCCTAGCTAAAATCAAAATTTTCGCTTTCAAAAATAGGGTAATATCTATGAAAGGGTCAAGTTTTTAAACAAAAGTGAGAAAATGATTGGTATAAATTTGTTGTGTTGTTTCTCAGGTGCAGGGTATTTCATATTTTACTTATCAAAAATCAACTTTCTAGGACAGCTGGAAGTACCCTAGAATATTCATGAAAACTGTAATGCTGAAACTTTGGTGGTATCAGATTGATAGGGTCTCACGCTTCGTTTTAAATTTGAGCTTCATAGCTTTTTTGGTTCCTAAGATACAGAGTTTGAACTTGGTCTGACACACTACCGCGCTATGGGATAGGTGTAATAAAATATATCGTTCAAGCCATGGAGGCTATATAAAGGAGATATAACTCATACGGGAAAATTGACAAAATATGGCAACGAAATGGGAGAAGTTATATTTACTTTTTATGCCGCTAGGGTCGCAAGTTTTTGATAGATACTCATCCTTACCAAAGTGAATATAGTATAATAAATAGAAGTGAAGTAAGCCAAGTAACTAGTTTTATTTTGAAGTGATCATTTTGAAGTACAAAATTTGGTTAAAAAAATTTATTAAATAAAAAACTGTTTAAAAAACATTTAAAATGGGAAAAGTATGTGCAGTAGACAATTGTAAAAGTGGTAGTGCTTGTGACAATAAGCAACGGGATCAATTGGGTTTAAAAAACCAGGACTTTTAAAGTACCAAAAGCTAGTATAAATATTCCAAAATTATTTAAATTGTATGACATTATATTAAATATTAATTTTCAGCATTATTATTATTAAATAAAAGTTTAATTTAATATCTGATTTAATAATGTCTTTCATTTTTACAATTCCAACATTACAGGTTACTATTTAATTATTTGATGTTTTTTTTTTTTTATTTTTATGTAATTATTTTGCGAATTTTAACTATCACTTCAACTTCAACTAAATCCTTATTGAAAAATTGAAATTACTTATCATTTATTTAAAAAAATATTTTATTGGAAAAATACTTTGGCTGGAAATAATTTTTATAATACTATAAATACGTAATGTTTTTCAATTAAAACTCGCGCCTTATACTCTCTGTTTTGTTTCCGGTGCCGAAGGAACGCTACTGACATCTTATTTTTGCCAATTATTTGTTTACATGGAGTTTTGTGTCCTTGTTTAGGGTCTATGGTTCAAGCATTTATATTATTATATGATATATACGACAATGGTAAATGAAAAACTACAATCATATATATGTTTGAAAGGGTTATTGGTTGGCTAAATATATGGAGAGGGATGAGATTTTTGGTGAATTTATATTGTGAACAATGAAAAAGAATGACTAGCTATAATCATGAATAATTTACAGAATGGTATAGTTATCCAAGCGGGGATCGTAAAAAAGGTGCCTATTTAATTAGAAGATAAAATTTTCAGGGAATAGAACGAAAAATGAATGATGGTAATTATTTTGGTAAATAGCTACATCGCCAGCTCTTAAATTAGAACATTTAAATTTGACTATACAGCTGAAATTAGGTACAGGAATGTCTTCATCATTACTACTCCATGTTTCTGATAAAAAAATAAAATTATAATTATGAGCCACATTATCAATGATATCATTTTTATGAACTTGTAAAGTAGATGTTTGTTATATTAAATAATTATTATTTAAATAAATAATAAATATATATAAAATATATAATTGATCTTTATTAATTGAAATTGATCTTTTTAATTTGATTTATGAAATGTTATTATTTTTATATGTAAATTACCAAGGTTGTTAACATTCACAGCAACCGTGATAATAGAGGGAAGTTATAGTTGAAATGCAACCAATAAAAAATGAAGAACAAAATTATAATTATAATTTAATGATGAAGCGACACCGCTACAAACTCGTGAACTTTTTATATTAAATGTATATATTGATAAACCTGGCCTGGTCTTCAACGATTTCACTAACTCTGATTCTAATGTCGTTCAAACTTTAATTTTAATGAAAAAAGTGACGCTGGTTCTGTTTCTAGCATGAAAAAAGAATTTAGAATTATTGGTTGTTGATACTATATATAATTTTTCGATTGTAATTTTTCACTACCATATCATTTTATTAAACTTTTGTGTCTTAATAGTAGTGTTGCCCTTATTTAATATTATTTTAATAAATTAGTTAAAAAGAAGTATACTTACGTGCGTACACGAACACTTTTCTTCTTCATATCTATTACAGTTTTCATGTATATTAAGAATACGCTGATATCGTGTACTTCTACGGGTTATATGATAGTAATACCCCTGCGGACTAGGGTGTTTGATACAAGGTATCGACGTGTTCGCAATAATAAGGTATCGGGGGTATTAATGAAACACAAAAATTCCTTTGGTTATTTGATAAATGAAAATTCCTAATGCATGCTATGTATATCACACGAAATATGGTTGAATGGGAAACCACATATATGCATCACACAATTTACAAAAACCACTACAAACATTTTTTTTTTCCAATACCAATTTCTCACATAACACTCATATGGAATCATTCTGTGAAAAATTTTATTAGACTCTGTAGTGATTACTGGTGAGTGAAGTAAAAGAAAAATTTAAACTATTGATAATATCGGCCGCAAAAGTAGCGCTCAACTTTTATCCGAACTATTTTTTCGAAAACCGAATGTATAAAGCGCAAATCAATTAAAAATACAAGATTTTAAAGTGAGATATTATAGCTTTAGAGGATGAAAAAACCAACCAGTCCAAATGGCCGAGCGGTCTAAGGCGTTATGATTGCGCAGTATGCCTACTTGGGTTCGAATTCCGACATGTCATTTATTAAGAAAAAAAAAAGGAGGCGGTTAATTGACTAAACTGTCGGCGTATGGACAAGAACGAAGTAACCGGCTATGCTTGAGAAGGTTTTCTGCAGTTTCCTCCATGAATATCGGCATAGTTCCTATCATAGTCGGCTGCAGCCGCATATCCTACCAGTTCTTAGTCTATACACAAAATTCCTTCCATCCACTCACATCCTCACATCCTTAGGCATCACAAAGGTCCTTATGGTCGAAGTGTAGCCCGTCCAGGGCAGCCTCTACAATCTATCTATCTATGCAAAAACCAATCCAATTTGAAATCTACAAACCGGAAGTGGCACTTTACTTTTGGCTTTTTTGTTTTTTGCAGACTCTTTTCAAAAACAGTTGAGGGTTGGGGTGGAAGAATTTTTGTGTTCAGACTTTTCTGGGTGGCATATTTTCCTTACAACTCCAGAAAAAGTATCAGAAGTTCAAAATTCCAAACTGTTCCAAAGATGTATCTGTTTTCTGAACCTTCCAAAGTTATAACAGACCCAAATCTCTAATATAGTTTATAGATTCTGTACAAATTCTTGAATTAACAAAATTTTGGAAACAAATTATTTGTCATAAAGTAATTAAAATAAATGTGATTCCTGAATGTGAAAACAAGTGAACTATTTCGTTATACACTATAATCAGCCATGTTTAAGGTTAGTTCTCAATAGATTAATATGTAACTATAGCTTATTAATTAAAACAGGCCCATGCATGCATGCTCTTTTATATATACAGCAGAACCCCTCATATCCGACCTCGGAATAACCGCCTCCTCGGGTTAACCGATCTAGTGTCAACGGCGCAACACTAGACTTGAATGGTGACTCATCTGCTCTACGCTTTGCTTTCTTGTCACAAGCATCAGTTTCGTCGTGATTGTTGGTGCGGAATATGCTTTGATGACATACAAGTTAGTTAATAGGCCTATAAAACTTTTTCAAGTTACATATAGCAATGGCATCTCAAAAACGTAAGCGTGTTTGTGTTTCTCTTCAACTAAAACTTGATGCAGTACAACGTTTGGACCATGGTGAGTCAGTTGCTAAATTAGCTAGTGACCTGGGAGTTGGGGTGACCACAATAAAAGACTGGAAAAAAACCCGTAAAGACCTGGAATCCTATTCAATGACAGTTGAAACAGAAGATGCGTTGAAAAATAGACCTACAGTATTAATAAAGTATTTTTACATAAATAAAACTAATTTTTCTACCTAGGAAAAGACGTTTTCTTGCTCCTCGCGATATCCGACTTTTGTTAGTGTACGTTCCGACCCGGATATGAGGAGTTCTACTCTGTATAATATATATGTATATACATATATATATATATATATATATATATATATATATATATATATATATATATATATATATATATATATATATATATATATATATATATATATACCTTAATTGGTAATAACATCATCCCTGTTAAGCTGCAAGTCTTAGAGGGATATATCGAGCAGTTCGAGTCTTAATGGTGTATTTTCTTTTTCATAATTTAATTTATTTTATTTTATATATTAAAGTGTTAAAGTGTCATCGTATTGTGTATAAACACATTATGAAAGTTATAATGGTTACAATTATTATATTTGATTGCGTTTTATTGCCATTACTATGTATGTAATGGCAATATCTATGTGTGTATGCTTATGTTATTTTTAGTAATTAATTCTACCATTTATAACATTTATTTCTGTTTTATAATTTACAACAACAATGAACATAACAGTGGTAGGTACCTACCTACCTACCTATAATTTTATAACTTAATAAATATAACAATTTTATATTGTTATAAATATACGAAACGGAAAACCCGTTGAAAATTCAATGGTACCCCTTTTTTGTTCACCCATCAACACCCGTAATTTCGTTGTAAAAACAAATCTATTATTTTTTTAATCATAAACAGATCATCAATTTCCCTTTAACATTTAACGTCGAAGCTTTGACAGTTATTTATAAATAGATTATCATTTTCCCTTTAAAATTTAACGTCGAAGCGTTGACAGTTATTTAAAAAGTGAATTATTCTAGAACTATATTAAATTAAAACGTAAATGCCTTGAAAAATAATTTTTGTGCGAAATTGATGCATCGCCTAGAGACTAAATCTACTTGAGTGCAAAATTTCCATTTTCTTAGTTCTCAAGGGCACCGATTGGGAAGTTGGTAGTGTAGGTAGACTCAGCCTTCTTATATTTTTTACATTATAGTTAACTAGATAACTAGATAGAATATTAGCGCTCGTACATTTAGCATTCATTTCACTGTATACTAGTAATAGACGTTCAGCTTATATATATATATATATATATATATATATATATATATATATGATATAAATGTCCTTCTATCTAACTACAAAATTCATTGTTTCATAATAATTAATCCATTTCAATCAAATAATTGGTTTATGTTCATCATAGAAACACAATCGTTTGGTTTGTTTAGTTCAGAGTTTGGTCGGTTGTCTCTCTATAATCATTTTCACAAACTCTTGTATATCTGCGTTTAGCTCTGTAGTATACTATATTTACAGTGCTACTAGAATATTAGGATGCAGGACTAGGTATGTATTTAATACTAATAATAATTCCAACAACAGTATTTTGTATTATATATCGGAAGTAAAGTTTGAAATGCACTAATTCATTTTTGTCCAGCCACGTACAAGATGAATTGTTAAGGCAAAATAAAGTACCTACCAATTTAAAAACAAACTATACTTCTTTAGTAAAGTATACTTTCTTTAGTATACTTTTTTATACTAAAATTATACTTCTTTAGAAATGCAAACTAGTGGATAGACTTTAAACACTGTGGATACTGGAAAAGTATACCGCAACTACAAATCGGGAAAATACTGTTTCATGATTACCTACGAAAGCACTTACACACCATAGGACTCCACAATGAATTCAATAAGTGTAGATTGAGCGTCAAAGAGCAAAAAATATCCAGCCGTATCACCTTTAACTACGAATCCCTCAATTACAGCAGATACAATATATTCGGTGTATCTCACTCCGAATATATGAATCTTCACGAAACTCTGATAAGCAAGCTCCTGACCATTGCCATGGTATGGAAGAAGCTTACCTCGTGAGACTGAAATAACAGGGGGAGCATAATGGGCCGTAAAGTCGAAGTGCAATAATTTCATACCCCAAGATTTACCTAACTAGCTATCTAAGAACTAGCGACCCGCCTAGGCCTCGTACAAAAGCGATCTACTAATGTAATGTCATTTAGATTTAGTTTTGATTGATAAAAATTGTTACTATGGATCATCCTTAGTAGAAGATAGTTTTATACAGTATTTTAACATAACCACACATCCCCAAGCTTTTCCCAGCGTTTCCATTTCTTAAAGATCCCCCTACACCAACTAGTAAAAGCGTCGATGATTATTTTGAAAATATTTTGGTAGTTTTAT
The DNA here is from genome assembly GCA_963920215.1 of Nineta flava. Classification (NCBI taxonomy): domain Eukaryota; kingdom Metazoa; phylum Arthropoda; class Insecta; order Neuroptera; family Chrysopidae; genus Nineta; species Nineta flava. Next base: position 123,950,428 of record OY986041.1, read on the forward strand.
TTTAATTATGGATTATGGATAAAAAGAATCCACGAAATTCAATTCCAACTGTTCCACAAAGAATGGCGGAATTCATCGTTTTCTACCAACATACATGTCATTGTACATATTCGATAATTAGTGATAAGATATATTCGAATCACACAAATTTAATTTATGTGGAATTGATCGATGCAGTATTATTACTATTATTCAAAGTTGGTATAAATTTCTCATTTATTCTCGTATTGTGTGAGATCAATTTGATTACCACACTGTGTTCAATATAAAGGGTGGTGCATAAGTAACGTTATTTTATTTAATGAATGCGTATTTGTGCATCATTTTGTTTTAACTCGTGAACCAATTGAATCTTATATGGAAAAAGGTGTAACGTTTGTAAAATTCTTTGCAAAGACCGCCTAGACATCACCAACTGCTGAGAACGTCGCATGGTGGATGTTTCGGAGTTTTCTTCAACACTTGTTTGCACCCGAGCAATGTTCACATCATTTCGAACTGCACGAGGGCTTCCAGCACGCGTAAGATCACAGATAGCTCCATGTTGCCGAAAACGCTGAACCAATCGGTAAATTGTCGGAACATGACAGAAATTTCGATATGATCTTTGTGTTTGAATAATCGAATGCTGACTTTCAAAATGGAGTCTTTCCATTATAAATTTCCCAATTTTTTCAAAGTTAATTCTGAAAAAAAAGAAAGAAAAAAAACGTTTACAAAAATGTACGCACTAATTAAATCATAACGTTACTTATACGCCACCTACGAGATGTTCGCCACCTTATATAATAAATATACAATAGGGAATATGCATGAAAATTTTTTTTCACATTTATTTTCAGAATATGAAAATACTTTTAATACTGTAATATTTAAAAACGAAATTAAAATCCGACAAATATCAAAGAAGCTATAAGCTTTTAAAGATTATTATCTGTCTCTTTCTTGCAAAAATACTAAAAACGGAGTTTTACGTGTATTTTAAATGGTGAAAGTGTAATATGACGTCACATAACATATCAAGAGGGCTATCACCCTCTTTGTCTAATCGGGAATTTCAATCATTCATATCTCGCTTATTTTTAAAGTTATTTAAAAAGTAATTTTACCTTGATATTTGTCAAGTAAACATGCTTCAATTCAAGTGAAAAAAAATTTTCATGCATATTCCCTATTGATCACTTCTAAAATATAAATTACAATAATTAAAGGTAGAGATATTCTGTGACTATTTGGAGAAAAATAAATTAAAACGATTCATTATTTTCTGTGATTTACCATCATAAATAACAGCTATAAATTCTCCAGGTAATAAGGAATCGATCGATTTATTTATTTATTTATTAGTGTAGCCGCTAGACCAGAAAACACGATAGTGTCTCCTGTATCATATCTTCTCTGTTTCCTCATTTAATGGATTCAATTTCATCTCGTTCCATACGTAACTATGAAAATATTCCCATCTCGAATTATATAATAATAATAGTACGTATTTATCCCATAAATAGAGCAAGGACCTCTTCAAAATTTTCTATCTTTTCCGAGACCAACCACCTTATGCAACCTTTTTTTAGATCATCGTGCCTATTTGTCTACCTTTTTTCTTTTATTGTCGTATGGTATCTACATAGTACTTCAAAACGTCCATCGAAACGTCAGATGATGATAATTTTTTGATAAGTTTAATATTCATCATCTCTTTTCCATACCCTTCTGCCATGTTCTAAGTGCGGTAAGTTGTCGTTTGCCCACGAGAGTGATATTGTCCACTCATTCGCGCGAGTTGTCAATCGACAACACCGCACGAGTTGCAGATACTATTTTTAGCGAATTTCCTGAAAGGAAATAGAGCTATTGGTCCCGTACTGAAGTCAAAATTTCGCGAAAATTTCTCCAAATGTCCATCGATCCTACCTAGGAGATGTCAAAAATCACCATCTGTAAAATTTGTATATATATATCTATGGACATATATATATATATATATATATATATATATATATATATATATATATATATGTGTGTCTGTAATCGCTCTAGCGGTCACAATTTTATTCCGATTGAAATGAAACTTGTTATTTGAGTCGCTTTTGGTATTCAAAAGGTCAAGTTCGTTAATGGGTAAAATCGAACAAGGGGAAAGGGGGGTTTAGAGGGAGGGGGAAACACAAAATTTGGCATATCTCCCTTAATATTCGAAAAATCGAAAAATTTATAAGAAGTAAAGTTGTAGGTACTAAGTTTTACTGTAATTTTGTTTCTTATCATTTTTACTGTTACACTAATATTTACAAAAATATTGACGGTTTAAGATTAACAATTAAATTCCTTAATATCTCTGTACAGATTAGAGTTTGAGCAAAAATGATAAGGTGATGAATTGTAGAAAATTTGATTTTCTACAACTTTATTCCTTACACATTTTTCGATTGTTCTAATATTAAGAGAGATATTTACTATTTTGTGTTTTCTTCGTTCTTTATGCCTCCATTTCCCCTTGACGTATGTCATTTATTAATAAAATTGGCCTTGCAAATTCTAAAATTATGTACGACATTTCATTTGGATCAGACTAAGATTGCGACCCTTAGAAAGTGATTTTCGTATTCTATGGAATTTCGCTAAGTTGAAGCAGCTCCTGCGTAACGAATTTTTTTTTACTAATGCGGGATAAGTACTATTTTAGCGCCCGTTTTTTCGGGCGTTAAATGGCTGTTTGGCTATTCAATTATTACCAGACTACTTAGATGTTTTGCAAATATTTATATGAGTATGCAAAGTTTACTTTGCGCACTAGCAATAGATCTAAGTAGTGTGATAATAATTGAATTGGCAAACAGAGAATTGGTAAAATCGGGCACTAAGATAGTACTTTTCCCGCATGAGTAATAAAATAATAATATAAAAATAATAATGTTACGGATCAATCTAGGACTTTGATCAGACTTAAAGAAAATCGTGGGGTGCATTTACTATATTTTCTTTCATTGGAAATCATATTATTTGAATCTGATCAAAGTCCCAGATTGATCTATTAATTTCACACCGTCATAACCTAATCTGTAAGAGATAGAAGAAAAGTTGCGATGCAAAAGATATGCCTTTAGCATTCCTCGACCCTCTCAAAGACGTTAAATACTGCTGATAAAGGAAGCGTGACTATATACAAATAATAATAAAGTAAATATAAATAAAGTTTTAAAATTCGTATCGAAATATGTCGAAAACACATCTGGATATGACTTTTTTTAAAGTTTAATTAAGATAAGTACCTACAATTTTCAAGATATTCTTAAATCTTTCGATAAGTGGGTTTTTTTTGTGTGGCTAAAGATATAAAACCGATAAGACGACAAACAAAAAAGAATCCCTGATAATCTTCCATTATTTAAACGTTTTCGATGAACCCTATTGTGGTGGTGTATACTCTGGATGGTTATTGGATAAAAATGATGTTGGAAAAAAATGAAAAAACATAAAAATAAAATTTATATCTGATAATCATTTGATTATAAAAAATAAAACATTTTACCATTCAAGTTTTTTTTTTTTTATATAATAATATAATAATAATATGATGAACATTCTATTAATTTTCACATTTTCACCATCTATATTTTAATACACAAGTAATATAGGGTGTCCTTATCTCCTTTTGATTATATTCGTTTTGTAAATGATGACACATTGTATGAATTAGACAGATAGATAGATTGGTAGATTGTTGCAGCTGTCCTGGACACTTCGAGCATAAGGTACATTGTGATGTCTAAGGATGTGAAGATGTGAGTGGTGTGGAAGTAATTTTTGTGTGCAGACTATGAATTGGTACAATGTAGGGCTGCAGCCGACTCTGGTAGAAACTATGCCGATATTCATCTGGAGTTCGTGAAGGAAACTGCAGAAAACCTTCACAAGCATAGCCGATTACTTCGTTCTTGTCCATACGCCGACAGTTTAGTCAATTAACCGCCGCTTTTTCTTTTCTTAATAATTGACAAACTACCGATGTCGGGTTTCGAACCAATACTCTCCCCGTTCCATGTAGTCGTAACGTCTCAGACATAACGCCTTACACTGCAAGGCCACTTGGACGGTATGAATAAGAAAAGTCAATTATTTATATGAAGACTAGCAGCCCGCACTGGGTTTGCTCTAAAATTTTGCCTATTGTATGAAAATTTGTTTCATGAACAAGTTGTTTGTTTTTATTAAATAAACGTTTTTTATATCGAATTAAGATTTTCTCTATCTTGCACCGTTTAAAAGTTAGGTTGTTAGCATTTTAACGTCACGTTTTTTTTTTTTTTCAATTCATTGGCAAATAATTTATTTCCAATATTTTGTTAATGCAGGCATTTCTACGGAAACTATTTTAAAGATCTAGCCGTCAGAAAACGCCTATAACTTTGAAACGATTTGGAATTTTAGAAATCTGATAGCTTTTCTGTAGTCGTTAAGAAAATTTACCCAGGGCCTTACACATTTATATTTCTATATTTATATTTATGGGGATATATACTCGTGGAGGGGGGGGGGGCTTTTATATATACAATGGTATTGAGTAATCATGTATATTGGCTATATGAATATTTGTAGAGATAATGTAGTAAAAAAGCACAACACTTCGGAGGAGATTTAAATATCAGGCAGTGTCAGACATTGTGAAAAGATGGTTTTTAAATAAAAATCCAACATTTATAAAAGCCATCTTTTAGTCACATGATAAACTATAGCTGAGACTTAAATCGTTTAAAATCTCTCTCAAAGTATTATGCAGTTTTACCACATTGTCGCTAGTCTCGACAACCTTGCACATAGTGATTACTTATGAATTGATTAATCGGTTTATTTAAGTCAATATTTACTGTTGCGAAATAAAAAGCTCTACAACATATCCATTGAGTAGTCGTATCCAGACAATGGAACTCCATAGCGGGTCCATTATGTGCAGATTGTGTGGCAAGGAGGAAGAAACATCCAGCTACATTATCTTTAACTGCGAACCTCTAGGTTGCAACAGATACAAGATATTCGGTGCATCTCACCTCGAATATATGAACCTTCGGGAAGATCTGGTCAGCAAGTTCCTGACTATTGTCAAAATATTGGAGAACCGAATCTCGTCAGACTAAACTAGAAGGGGAAGCACAATGGATCATAAGGTTGAAGTGCAGTACTTTTTACACCCCAAGATATATCTAGAGATAGAGGTAGATTGTAAAGGCTGCCCTGGACGGGCTACACTTCGACTAGAAGGTCCATTGTGTTGCCTTAGGATATGAGGATGTGAGTGGAGTGAAAGGAATTTGTGAGTAGACTAGGAATTGGTAGGATATGCGGCTGTAGCCAACTATGATAGGAACTATGCCGATATTCACCTGGAGTTCGTGAAGGGAACTGCAGAAAACCTTCTCAAGCATAGCCGGTTACTTCGTTCTTGTCCATACGCTGACTGTTTAGTCAATTAACTGCCCCTTTTTCTTTTCTTAATAATTGACAAACTGCCGATGTCGGGATTCGAACCCATAACCTCCCAGTTTCTAAGTACTGCATACTGCGCAGACATGACGCCTTAGACCGCTCGGCTACTTGGCTGGTAATATATATCTATCTATCTATCTATCTATCTATCTATCTATCTATCTATCTATCTCCATTGAGTCCTGCGTGTCATCTTCGCAACACATCTGAAAAGTTCCGTGCTAGCCTTCTAACAATAGTTTTAACATTATATTTTAAGTAATCAATATCTCGATGAACTACAGTTGACACTCTGTATATTATCCATAAACATTTAATTCCGATATTTTTTCCCTTATTTACTATCATAAATAAGGTTAAGTGGAAAATGGAAAATCTTAAATTGACATTACATTGGGGGTAGTCACCAACAAACAACCACTACAACACACTATATGGATGTATTAAGGACGAAAGAAAATGGTGAGAATCTCATGAGAGTTTTTTTTTTATTTAAGGCAATCTATATGTATTTATGTTTGTTGGTATGTGTGAGAAAGATGTGCGCCTCCATCGGGAATAAACGCGAGGTCAATTCTCCACAACTACTGACTGCTTGCTACTACATACATACATAACGACGACTCTCAAACAACTCGTAGAGAATGTTGTTTGTATGTTTGTTCGTTAATAACTCTCTGTTCATGTTTGTCTGTCTATCTATCTGTCTGTCTGCCTGTCTGTCCGTCTATACAGTTGTTCGACGTCGTCGGTTGCTTTTGAAAACTGGGAATGTAGTGTAAATGTGTGGGAATCAATATTACTGTGCTGTTGCTTTTATGCTGTATGTAAGAGTGTGGTGGAAAGGATTCCGTTGTTCAAGAATGACATCACTCCACAACAATCAAAGGTTGCCTACTCTCAGAAACAGACTTTGAAATTTGATATCGAACTGTTTACGGATAAATTTTTGTAAATGCTTTGGTGTGCATAAAATGTTCGTTTTGCCAACAATTTTTCGCAACATTTAGCGTTAAATCGTTATAATATTGACCAAAATTCCCCAATAAAACTTAGCGTAAAGAGTAAAAGGTAGTAAATTGAAAAATCGTATTACAGACGTTTTTTTTAACCCGACTTCAAAAAGGAGGATGGTTCTCAATTCGTCTGTATTTTTTTTTTTTTAATGTGTGTCACCTCAGAACTCCGTCATTTATGAACCAATTTTGAATTTTTTTGTTTTAAAGGGTTTGGTTTCCCATTGGTCCCATTGGCACCAAATCGCATTCTGATGAGAGGATCCCCGGGAAATTGAGGAAAATCCTCATTTTATATGTGATAACCGATTTCTGCGATTTTTTTTTTTTTGAAAGGATATACTCATTCATAATGGGAAAATAAGAAAATTTTTTTAAAAATCGATTTAAAAAAAATTTTTTACAAAACAAAAACAAAATGCATTAAAAAAAAACTGAAAATCTGTTATGAAAAAATGCACTAAAAATAAAAAAAAAATAAAAAAATGTGTTATAAAGAAATGCACTATAAGTCGTTTAGTTGGTATACATTTAGACAAATAAAAGAAGTTATAGTTACTTCAAAGTCACTTAAAAGCGAGAAATAAAACCTATTTTGACAAAATGGAAACCCGACTTCAAAAATCAAATATTCTATAACAAAAAATTCACTTAAAAGTAAAAAAATAATTGCATATTCTTGTGCCAATTTTAGTTCACCTAACCAAAAATTTGTAAATATATGACAATTATTGTTATTTTTGGAGGCGGTGTCCAAAAGTTATGTGAATTTCTTTATGCTGACACCGACTCCAAAAATTGGCACAAGAATATGCAAATATTTTTTTACTTTTTAGTGCATTTTTTGTTATAGAATATTTGATTTTTGAAGTCGGGTTTCCATTTTGTCAAAATAGGTTTTATTTTTTGTTCAACAAGATATAAAATAAAGTGTGGGGGCAGAGATTGAGTTTTTGCTCATGAAACTTTTGTTGCGCGTATTCAAACGATTGTTTTGATGAGCAAGTGCAGTATTATTTTTTTATTTCTTGCAATGTTTTATGGAACTGCATGTGTAATAGGGGATACAGATGTGCAACCTGTGCAGGAACATTTTAAGGACAAATGAATGTTCGGTAGTAGGTTGCTGTATTGCTGTTGCAGAACAAAATTTTATGTCCTTGATCTGGTTTCTGTAAAAATCAAAATTATTTGATATTTTGTGGGAGGAGTTTAATGTTCATGTACAAATTGCTCGTCTGTAGCAAAATTTGCAACATATTATCTAAAATTTTATGTTTTCCTAATATTTTTTTATGTTTTATTCCCTAGATTGGTTACATTATATACTTCATTATTTTTATTATACTTTATTTTTTGTATTGATTATAATATATTTTTGTAAAAATTTTTTACAAAATACATACAACAACTAGTTACTAGAGATACATACAAATAAACTAGTTTACTAGTAGATAAATAAACTACAAATTAAATGCGATAGATAGAGACAAGATGACAAGTGATTGAATTTTTATTAAGATAAAGTAATAAAATAATAAAGCAATAATTTTAGTTCCCAATTTTGGTGCACGTCTGTAGACGAAATATTTTGTAGGCGGAGTTCATCAATGTTGCTGAACAATGTTCTTCCAGCTATGTAATTTTTGTTATATCAACTTTTTTTATTGCGATTGAAAACTTTCCTGAAAACTTGCTTGTATTATAAAAATTGGCTATGAGTCTGATCAAAGTCGATCCATAATATGATTTTCTAGCTTTTAGTACATCATCGATTATGCTTTAAAAAAACCGTTTAACTTGTTCAAAAATATTTTTACCGTAATGTATCGAACCTCGAATGCTTGATACACATCCATACATTGTCGAACATTTTTTTCTAACTACATATCGAAATGTCAAAATAAAAATTATTTTCATTCCAATCTGATATAAAATGTAATTAAATGTGAATATTTTTAACACTTAAGTAACGCATAATTGAATAATCATTTTTCACAAAGTTTTTCACAAAGTTATATAAAAAAAATAAAAAAAACATATAAAAAAAGTTCTCTATTTTTTAATCATAAAAAAAAAACAAAGTTTGTGTTTTTTTTTGCTCGTTAGAGAGAGAGTGAGGAAATAGAGATGTATAATTTTCCGGTTTTATATAAGATTGATTATCGTTGTGTCTTCCGTCCGACGGATTGAGTGCTATCTTTTGCACATAATAAAAAACATGTCAGTCCATTTAAAGAAAAATCGAAAATCACTTATAACACTCTTCACGATATAAATTTTTGTTTCTTCATTTATTTTCTGTAGTTTATCATCCCACATGAAACAGTTATTAAAAATAATTTAAGTTTTTTTGTCAAATGTTTTTACATTTTTTTTTAAAACGGAAACGTTGATAAGATGGAACCTTCACAAAATTGTCGAGATTCAAAATTTCTGATTTTTTTTATGAGCTTGATGAGTATCAAGCTGGTACTTTGTAAGTAGCTTCGTTTTGATAAGACGCCCAACTTTTGTAATTATAAAATTTTGGAAAACGATATCGAAATTTTGTAGAAGTCTTTGAACATTGAGGATGGAAAACTCGGTGTCCATACCGTTCAATTTGTAGGACGAAAATTTTTCCTCGTTCTTCACTTGATTATCTTACTAATTAAATTTAAAAATAACTTGATGCTCGTAAACTTTGGATGAACGGTCAAATCGGCATGTTTAACAGCTTCCAGAAAATTTCGATACCGTTTTCCAAAATTTTATATTTAAAAAAGTTGGGCGTCTTGTCAAAACGAAGCTACCCTTTGGAAAAACCCTTTGGTAAAAGTTAAAATTAACAGTTCACGCACTGACAAAAAACCCAGTCTATACAGGATACTTAAACAATTATCCCCGTTACTTGTTATTTTCACTTATTATATGTTAAAATTATTTTTAGCGAAATTATTTTTTCCTCCAAAGGAAATGCAGCTATTGTTTTTTAAATATTGAGTTGCCCATATTGGCTTCCAACCGATATTATTGACTGTACCCTTAGGTACAAAAATGTTGGGGACACCTGCGAAATTATTTAAATGCCTTCAAACTAAATTTCATTTCTTATTAAGAAAAATCTTATAGAAAATCTGCATCTACATTCAATCACAGAAAATGGAAAAATATTTTTCCATCTCTGTTTATTTTTAATCTTTCTATACACAGGTTTTTCCCAAGAAATATGCAAAATGTTGAAATTGAATAAAAGACACAACGGCTGGCTAGATTACAGACAGCATGCGACATTGTGGTGGTTTAATTATTATACGAAAGAAGATGTAACACACACAACACAACAATGATACGGTTTTTCGTGTAGCATATATATACAAAGTTTACAATTTTAAATGTCCGGAGGCTCATTTATTATCCATCCATCTATAAAATATCTTTATATAGAAAATACGGTACCAGATGTTTCAGGTGGGGTATCAAACAGTTTGAAACATAATGAACAAATCACTTGAGTATTCTTTGGTATGCATCTTACCTATAGACTAAAAGCTGGCTACACAAAAGTATAAAAGAAGTGTAGGTTGGGGCCCAACTGCTCCCAGAAGCGGTTAAGTGGTAAACTTTTGAGTTGAAATTGAACTCATTAAACATAGTTCTGCAAATTTGTTTACTGCAAGTTTACGATACAATTAGACTTTTCACAAATTTGCAGAAGTTAAAAGTGAGGGCTAAATGACCAAAAAATTTAATTTTCGGAAAAAATTTTATGTATTAAAAAATTTTTAGAGTTTTATAATGTAGATACATTGGTATTTTGTAGTATATTAAATAAAACAGTGCTTGTCTGATCACTAATGTTAAGCAACATTGGTGTTAAAAATTCTGATTCTAAATGATGTTAAAAAAAAACAGCATTAATATGTTGTCTATCTTTTTACCGATAAAGTTCGTTCGCCGTATCATAACATCATAGATCCTTTGAAAAAATATGTCCAGGTGAACCCTGTTTTAAGTATCACTGCAATTATTATATCTATACTATTAATTTTTCTTTTTTTTTTTTGCAGGTATGTCTGAAACATATTCAAAAAAATTTTCATCTAATATTAATTTGTGAGTACAAAACATTTTTTTAAATACTCTTGACAGAAGCGAAAATATGAGAAGTATTAGTATATTTTCTAACTTATTAGTTTTATTAATATTTTAACGCTGCTACTGAATACTGAAGACATCACCAGCGTACATACGGTGTTCAAAGTCGCGCTTTAATTTTTATCTATACGTTTTCGAAAAAATGCTTCTTAAAATTTTTCATAATAATTATACTAACAACTTTTATTCCGAAACAATATTCCGAAGGCCGAATAAATAAGGCACAAATCAATTATGAAAATTTTTAAATGGTAGCGCGACTTTTGACACCGTATGATATATAAACAAACCGTTTTCTTGAGTCCTGGTACATAATCTTCAATACATAGACCAGTATTTAAAAAAAGTTGCTTTGCTCGATCTTGGCTCCGCGTCTTTGACATAATGCAAAAACCGCACCCTGCTAGCAGGAATAGAACTAAAAAAGATAATTTTTGGGGGTTTTAACTATTTTCAGGGGGGGTTGCGTTTGGAAAATTAAAATTTCCCAATTTTTCCATAAGTTTGAAGTGATTCTGCGTCGGATGCAAAAAATTGCGTCCTTCTATGCCTAGAAGTGGGTTAGAATTTATATACGTGAGTGAGTGAGTCATTGAGTTACACAAAGGGCTGTATATATTATAGGATAATAATAATAATAATTAAAAAAATAAATGCAGTTATTTTAAATAATATTAATTTTAATAATTATTTGGAATTAATGGTGTCTGTTTCAATATTACTTACAACAAATGATGTTTGTTATTAAAATATTATATTTTTAAATAAAATTTTCCTTTTATTATAACTGCGTAAATTTAAACGTGCATTTAGTTGTAATTAAAGGGAAATTTTATTTAAAAAAAAAAAACACAGACGAATTGAGAACCATCCTCCTTTTTGAAGTTGGGTTAAAAATATAATCTTTGAACAAAGAACATCATTTGTTATAAGTAATATTGAAATAGTCACCATTAATTCCAAATTTATTTGGCGCTGGCACATGACGGATAAACTGACTTAACCTCTCACCGCCATCAGTTAAAACCACCCTGTATATTGTCTTTACATGGATAACAAAATGAACAATCGAGAAAATAGTTATGTGGAGATGATACATAAGTTTTGTGTATAAACTGGATCCCCATATATATGTCGTAGATGGATTGTCGAATCCGCTATTTTACAAAACCGTTAGTTGTTTTACAAAACAACTCCGTTATGTAAAACAACTGAACGACGTTTAGCTGTTTTACATAATTACTAAACTTTATCACGTAATATTGCTTAAACGTTTTGCGTTTATCAATGCAGCGGGTCAACGATTAGACATTATGTAAAACAGCGTGAAATGAAACGTAGTTTATATTATTATTATTAAGTCTTAAATGCATAGCTTAGAATTACGAGTATTGTAAACGGGTTAATGGAATTCCCATTACTAAAGGTCCTTTTTTCCTAACAAGTTCTATATATTTGAGTTATAGTGTCAAAAATTATTGAAATTAAATAAGGTAACTATTACCACCAGTACTACAATCTTTCACTTCATCGGTCATACCCCGAGTTGGTCGGGTTTTTGGGCCCCGCACTAAAAGACGTTCTAGATATTTCCCTATATCAAAACGCTCTTTGTGACTACAGATAAGCTTTTCTGCGTTACGTCTAAACGTGGGTAGTAGTTTTGTAAAACGTATCGCAATGACAATCCAGCTGAACGTCGTTCAGTTGTTTTACATAACTGAGTTGTTATGTAAAACAACTAGCGGTCTTGTAAAACAGCGGATTTGACGATTCATCTGCGACATACACACGTATATCATATGAAAACTTAATTTGTATACCACATATGCATACAATTTTACCGCTACAAAAGAGTTTTAGTACAAACAAAACAACACATTCATATTCGACGCTCTGTGTTGAGTCAGTTTGAGTCAAGTCAGTCAGTTATTACTCTTATTGTGTATTACACAATTGTATAGTTATAATAATAATAATAATAACATATTTGAACTTTCTAAACAACAATATCGATATTTTAAAGCAACAAGCTACGTCTAGCGTGGGTACTCGTATATGAAGTATATATTATAAAGTTTTACCTAAAAACATGGTAACATAAAACCATTGTTATTTATGTTTTGGAGGATTATTTCTAATGTTGGTACTCCGTGAAAAAGTTTTATCTGTCGGAATTCCGTAGCTTTTGTTTGTTTGTATACAATCAATCTTGATACGTTTAAATACAACCAGTTGATTTGGATTGTCGCCTAATTATAGAAAGTTAAGTAAAACAACTAAAACCCAAACTACCACAAAACAATGCACTAAAAAATCAAAAATTATTTTTAATGGGGCATGACTAGAAATTGCGCGGTGGTACCTACAGTTGCTATGGCTTACGTCAATAGTCTAGTTGACCCTAATAGTCTAATTGACAATGAATAATTATATAGTTTCGGCCTTCGATGGACAACATACATCCGTTTTCACTCATAACAAATTAAATTAAAAATAAAAATAAACGCAAAAAAAAACTTCAAATATTTTAAACATTACAAAAAAAAATACCTTCCCGTTACCTCCACCAAATTTATATGCAAAATGATAATGTTATATTCGTATATTGCAAGTCAAATTTTTGCCCCTATTCTTAGAACATTTGTTTGTATTTTGTAAATAAGTATTTCGACTGCAATGTAGTCATCATAAGCATGAATTAGCTAATCGTAATTATCTCTGGGATATGGATTCAGAGATATGTTGCTTGTTACTAATTTGGTGCGTGTCTCACAATGATATAAAAAAGTTCTGTCTTTTTTACGTTTTGACTGAGGGTATGCTCTGACCTGAAGATTATTTGAGTTGACTGACTAACGGAATTGGTATGTAGAGAGCCCCACCTTTTTATTGCCGGTATCTCTTTGTGACCATGCGGGGTTGTTTTTGTCACTAAAGTGAGGGTATAGAAGCTAACCTTCACTTTTTTAATATCATTGTGAGACACGCACCAAATTAGCAACAAGCAACAAAAAATTTTTTCTTCTTTCAAATACCACAGAGAAGAGTAGAATTGAATTATTTTACAAAACAAACGGAACCACTTAAATAGAAAATATATGCGGTCGTCATAATTTGTTTTTATTTTTAATAGAAGCCATTAAGTTTTATTTTGATGGTATGTGTAGTATTATTATTAATATGTTTACATGAAAGCGTATTATTTTTTAATATTTTTTCTACCATAAAATGGACATTAACTATCTTTAGTATGAAAAATATAACAACAACATTTTATAATATACACATTCGGAGAGTTTATCGTATTATATTATTATACATATTATGTACATTTACTAAAAAAAATAATAACTCTTCTGCATCAGTCGAAAAAACTACCGTCACTACGAATCTGTGTTATAAATTTTTATTTAAATTATTATTTGAACCTTTTATTTTAAAAGTAACTCTTCTCTAACGAGCGTTGTCTCCATCTCGTTCTGTCTCAAGCTGTTGTCATCTATGGGCTACCCACACATCACACTAGTTTATCCTTCCATCTAGCCTAGGGAAAGTCCTTTCCTTCTTCCATAGTCATACTAAGTCCATGCGCCATTCTGCAGATTGTTGTCCTTAAGTCTAGTGACAAGACTTGCTTGCTCATTTTCATTACAGTTGTTTGATTTGACACATCTTTTACATGGATCTAGCTTTTAATCTATTTGTACTCGATTTTGTCAAATCGTAGTAGTATCGAAGGGGAGGTCGAAGCCTGGCAACTACCGACCCCTAAACGACAAGGAATTTGTGTTTAGACTAAGAATTGGTAGGAATTGCTCGACTGCAGCCGACTTTGATAGAAAATGCCGATATTCATATGGAGTTTGTGAAAGGAAACTGCAGAAAACCTTTACAAGCATAGACGGTTATTTTCGTTCTTGCCTATACGCCGACGGTTTAGTCAATAAACCGCCCCATTATATTTTTTTTAAATCCATTTAATTGACAAACTGCCGCCGTTGAGAATCGAACCAGCATCCTCCCAGTTTCGATTGGCAGATTGTAAAATGCTTTTAAAATCGAGAGAAATATATCAGGTTCTACATTATATTCTAGTGTATGAATTTTATTTTTTAGTTAAATTTATGACCTTTACAAGCATAGACGGTTATTTTCGTTCTTGCCTATACGCCGACAGTTTAGTCAATAAACCGCCCCATTATATTTTTTTTAAATCCATTTAATTGACAAACTGCCGCCGTTGAGAATCGAACCAGCATCCTCCCAGTTTCGATTGGCAGATTGTAAAATGCTTTTAAAATCGAGAGAAATATATCAGGTTCTACATTATATTCTAGTGTATGAATTTTATTTTTTAGTTAAATTTATGATCTGTAGAACTGTCGTACCAGTAGAAGTACTACAGAGTTTCAAACTATATAATTCTCACCAGTCACATTAATATCGTGAGTCACATTAAATACGATAAATATACACTTTTGAACATATTTAGACTTTTTTTACCGACGAAAGAAGGAGGTGCTCAATTCAACCTGTATATTGTTTTTTTATGTATGATCACGCATAACTTTTTACAGAATAGTCAAATTTTGATAATTCTGTTGGTCCCATATAAATTTCAAAAAAAAAATTTCAAATTTTAGTCACAACAAAATAAAAATAAGACTTCCCAGCGCTTCCACTAAAGCAAAATATCCTAAATATCATAATATATGTTCTGTGTGTAAACACTATTTTATAACACTCAATATCTTTTCGCAGTTTGAATGTTTTTTTTAACCGACGAAAAAAACGAAGGAGGTCTCAAATCAACCATGATTATTTTTTATAATAAAATAAGAAAATATTCAGTTTCCATGACAAACAAAATATGCAAATGCAAATAATCGTCCCTATATTCATATAATATTTAATTATATCAAACCACAAAAATCTCCCAAACTTCTATTTCCACATATATTTTTAACAAATCTAGTTTTTATTTTGGTAAGTTCATGAAATTATTTTTATCAATTGGAAAATCATTAGTTGATCTTTTAACATTACAGTCCGAAAAGTTAAAAGCTTTTCTGTGTCAAGTCCACAATCTATTTATTTCATTTGATTATTTATTAACTTTAACCTTGGTTCTTTTTTTTTTCGACCGAACGAACAACAAATAAGTCCTACGTTTAGAAATATATAAAAGAAATTTTTTCAATAATTAAATATTTCCTGTACTAAAACTTTTAAAACGTACAACATTTTTTTTTCAGCCATACTATTCATTCTCACGCCTTTGAAATTCTACTCGTCGGTCCCGTGTATATGCAGTGTCTATAGGAATGATCTCATAAATAATGCTTAAATCACAGAGAAGAACTAAAAGGGCGTACTAGTATATATAAATTCATTCTACCCCAATTTTTTTTCCGTGTGTCATATAAATTTGTATCGAAAAAGAAACAACGCGTACAAAATAAAAATCCTTTAAATATTTTACGTTACATTCGTGTACAGTTAGTTCCTCCTTATTCCTTGTATGAATAAATAAATATCCATCCAACGAACGGGTTGTTGCTATAAGCTAGTATGAGAATATGTACACTTCAATTCAAAAAAAATCATCTACGCTAGCATACAAAGTGTGTTCTGTGAAGGAAAAAAATTATTAATATTGAAATATTCAAACCTTTTGTTGAAATAGGCAACCCGCATTACATTGATGTTTTTTTTATATAACTGTAAAAACTTATTTAACTGTGTAAAAAAATTATGAAATTGTTTATTAAAACTATAAATATTTCGATTTTTACAATTTTCGTTTAATTTACATTTATTTCTTAAAGTTCAAGATTTTCTTAGATATTTCTGAACGATCCTCATAATAAATAATGAGGGACAGCAATTTTAACCAGTGTTCCTAAAGAATGTATATAAAACAGGTGAAACTAACAACCTACTGAGTTAATTGCTTAAATACCCAGTATATATTGAGTTTTTGAAAAAATGTTTCAAAAAAAATTGTTTATATTTCAAAAACGAACATCGTTGAATTTTTATTCTATTTCTTACGGCTTTCTTATTAAACACCCTAATTTAGCTCGATGTCTCTTTTTGTTTTTGAGTTATCGCAGACGGAAGGACGGACGGATCCGCGGAAATTGATTAGGCTTTATGAACATCTATATCAACATTATTTTTCTGCGATCAATATTTTCAATCTTTTTTCAGTCCGGGCTAAACTTAATATACCGGGTATAAAAATGAATAATTAAAATACATGATATATTACTGCATTATCATTACTGCGCGTACTTCATTAAGCTTTCATTTTACACCCTGCTCGATGCCCTAGAAAAAAGATATCTATTTTATTCCCTGTTTCAACTCCCAAAACTAATGCCTGTGTTTGAGTAACTGCATATTACAACTTTGACAAATTTTCATCATTTTCGTGAAATAGTTTGTGAGAAAAACGACTGTGAGCAACTGACTAACTAAATTTAGAAATTCCTAATATTTTTCAAGGGTTTTGCAGTTAAACTAGGAACTCTTATAATTGCGCAATGTCCGTCTGTGTAAGGTAACCGTTTTGCTGACAGACAGACTATTAGTTTAATGCTATAAAAGTATATATTTGAGTATTGACTTCGAAACCCTAAACTATGTGTGATAGGCTAGTTTTAGCGAATTTACTGAAAGGAAATAAAGCTATTGGTAATACGAATTTTTGATTGATTCAATTGCATCGAATTTTACTGAACCGATTTATACTCTACCCTTTTTTTCCAATCATAAAACATTTTGTTCTTCATTTAACAAGCATCGCTCGCATCATAAACAGAAAGGAGAAAAAAAAAGAAAATTTATTATAAATATTTCATATTTATATTACTAATGAAAAATTATTTATTCATTTACGAACAGAATAATATTTACATTTTCTGTACTGTACTTATTTTATGTTTTAAGGAAAACCTACTTTTCCAATACTATTTGTTCTTTAAAGGGGTAAAATGGGTTCCGAAGGCTAAAAAAAAGCATATTTTCTCTAATTTTTTTTCTCTTATAATAAATGAAATATTTTATTCAACCTTTAATCATATACAAAGATAAACATTTGATAAATATTTTGTAAAATTTTCATTTCAAAATTTTGAAAAGTCAGCCATTGGGACCTCATTTCCTGTGACCCCTCAAAATAAAGTTCCCTTGGCGTAGCCAGAATAACCAAATTATGTCTGTTAGTAGATATATATTAAATATATTAAATATATTATGTACATCCGCAATGTTTTGCTAATAATCCTCTTTCAAATGATGTATCACAAAGGTAGAGAGTGCCATTTGAAATTTCAAAGTGGAAGTGGCTGGGGCGAAGGGATGAAAGCTAAAATGCTCTAGGTACCATTTTTGAACTTCCCCCTCGATATCTAAATCGACGTGTTTTCACTTAAAACAATAATCACATCAGGTCAAGAGTTTTTAAGGGTGGATACTTTTGAAATGAACACACTGTATATTAATTCGAATTAGAATTAGTTTTATTCGATCACGATTTTTTACAGAGATGACTTCCTAAGCGTTATGAAAATTTAATTGATTATTTTGAATGTTAATATCAACAATACTTTATTGATTAGAATTTTCATAAAGTGGTCCTACGTCTGATCTAAAAAAAAAACATTCAAATAAAAATTGTAATGTATTCGAAAACTTGTGTTAAAAAAAATGTTCAGTGTTTCTTTAAGTATGAAAAAAACGGACAAAACCACGAAAAAGAGGATAAATTTCAATCAAATAAAAACACTTCGAATATTCATTCATACAAATTTAAATAAAGATATATATTTTTATTTAAACCCACAAAAAAAATACAACATTGTATGTTTCTAACAAAAGCTCCTGAAATGTATTTATCGTATTTTTTCAGTTGTTATTTTCTGTGCTTAATTCAACAGTATCACATTCGAATATAAATTTTTCTTTTTCAACGCACTTTAATTTTTTAGGGGATATCTCAAAAATAAAACTAACATTATATTCATTTTGATCAGCTAGCTATATAGAATGTACAAATTATGGTAGTAACTGCAGCGTTGTTTTGTCAAAAAACCTTGAACTTAACAAACTAATTTTAAACAGAAAAACATATATTGCGGATTTTTTTGAAATCTATTGATATTTTATGGTAATAATTAAAAATATTGAATAATCACTGTCAACACTGATCTTGTAGAGTACAATATATAGTAAATTGTATAATAAATGTTAAAACACTATATATGTTATATTACATATAGCGAGCAGCATGCTAAAACTACTGAACCGATTTTGATAAAACTTTTATTGTGTTAAAATTGTAAAATGGCTGTTTATTTGTTAATTTATTTATTTGTTTGCCTGTTCGAGTGACAATCACACAAAAACTACTGGACCGATTTTGATAAAACTTGCTTAAAAGCTTATGATAGACTAAGAGTTCAAAATTGATATGTATTTGATTTCGCTACGAGAGATAAAATTTGAAAATACTCACTGAAATTGAAATTTGGTGGAAATGTCGATAAATATTTGAAGTAGTGGAAGCGGTGGGAACGTTAAATATATGATAGTTTGTTATATAAATGTTTAACCCGAGGCCAACAAATTATAACAAACTTTATATTGTTGTGTGTGTATACATGAATTTCAATAAATTTTCACTTCCTGTGCAAAATATATAATTAAATATTAACATTCCGCGAATATTATTAGAAAAACTCATCGGAAGTTATGAAAAATATATTATAAAGTAATATCTGATTATTTATTCTGTGTATATAGAATAAAAACTGATAGTGATTTTAATTAGAAAAAAATAGGAAGTGAAAAATTCATATAAAAAAAGAAGACCATTTATCTCTTATATCAAGTTGCTATACAACACTTTAGCGATGTTTGCTGATTATGCTTTAGATTATGTTAATAAATTTTTTACTATTTATAATCCAAATTTCATGATAGCAAGGGATAATTCTGTAAAACCCTCAGAACCATTTATTTGAACATAAAGATTATCCATATTTATATAGAGTTTTTGTACTTTAAATTACCGACTATATGAACAAAATGCTCAAATTCAATATTATTATATTTTAAATGAATAAAACCAATTTCTTAGTGTATATTTAAACAGTTTATATCAATAAAATTAACCACTTATTAAGGATGTACGAGCACTGAAGCTTCAAAAAGATTAAGGCTTGATTTTTTGTTTACATGTAATTGAAGTGCATATAAATCAATTATAAAAATTTCGGGGGGGGGGGTCAGTTTACGGGGGTCTTGAATTAATTATTTAATGTTAAAGTTCGAGGTTTAATGCAATGCTCTTATGAAGAAACCCATATTTTTACACATATTTTGATAATTTTCTTGGAATAAAATAAGACGAATAACAAAAAAACTACGCAATAGAAAATAGAAATATTAATAAAGAGATTGATCCAATAAAATTCCAGTATGACGGGCCTAAAAAAAAAAGATATTTAAGAAAACAAGATTGAGATTTCGGGTAAATTTTATTTCGGTAGCTTAATTACCCGAAATCTCAGGGGTTTTGCTCAAATATCTTTATTGATAAGCCCGGTACTACTAAATTAAATTTTAATTTTAACGACAAAAAATAATAAACCTTATTGTGGGCTTTTATTTTTATGAATTTACTATATAATTTACTATATAATTTACTATATAATTTACTATATAATTTACTATATAATTTACTATATAATTTACTATATAATATACTATAGATTTTGAAGAATTTTATAAATGGACTATACATCAATTTTATTTATGAAGTTAGAGTTTTTAATATGTATTAAAATTCCTTCCTCTGAGAAAATTCATTTAGAGTACGTGGTTCTGACGTGTCGAATTTATAAAATATATTTTTCCAATAATCGTAATATTATTTGATTAATCGATTTTAATATACAATTTTTTAATCCAATATGATTATTATTATGATTGTTTGAATAATATGCATATAAAAAATTGTTGAAATAAATTTATTTAATTTATTTTCAACAAACAAATCACGTATTATATTACATAATATATTTTATGTTTGTGGATGATGTTATTGAGAATCAAAAATATTTCCGAAAATTATTATTTGTAGACATCATCCTTATTTTTGAACTGAATACACAATTACTTTCTGTTTTTTTTTTGCTATTTGCTATGTTTGTTTTTTATCATCTCATATACAGAATGTAACAGATAATATCGAAAATAAATCGAACGAAACTTTATTAAGGATGTTCCAGCACTGTGTACACATACTTACACATATTATCGGCACACAGATACTTACACATACTATCAAATATTTCCGGTACGGTGATCTGGCAACGTTGCTCTGAGCATATACCAATATATTATTATTGCTTATGTCAACAGTAACAATTCCCACTCTTTACTTGATGCAACTTGAGAGAGATTGGCGCACAACTTTGTCAGACCACTATTTACCATAAACGAAATGTGTTACCATAAACGAAATGTGGGGGTTTTTAGAGGGAGGGGAAACCCAAAATTTGATTATCTCCCTTAATTTTTGAAAAATCGAAAAATTTATCAGGAGTTAAGTTGTAGGTACTAAGTTTTACTGTAATTTTGTTTCTTATCATTTTTCTATTACAGTGATATTTACAGAAATATTTACAATTTAAGATTGAAAGTTCAAATTCTAAATATCTCTGTACACATTAGAGTTTGAGAAAAATGATCAAGTAATAAAGTGTAGCAAACTTGATTTTCTACAACTTTACTCCTTATACACTTTTCAATTATTCTAATATTAAGAGAGATATTAAATATTTTGTGTTTGTTTGACACAAATACATGAAATATATTTTATTGTAAAAAATTTTTGATTGTCGTTTCCATAAACTATAATCGTTATACATCGTTCTATTTTGGCTATTAATAAATTTAATTTTTGCAAATACTAAAGTCATATCAGATATTATATTTCATTTTGATCACACTAAAATTATGACCGCTAGATCATAAATCAATTATAAGAATTTGAAAAATGAGGTCTACTTCTGTGGCCATGTGTATAATACCTACATCTAAATTTAGCAAACAAGATAAGGTGTAGATATACATAAAGTTTTATTATTGTGTAACCAATACCTACCTACTTTCCTCCGCCAGCGGGTATTCTGTACAACCACAAATATTTGGGTCATTGTTGTGTGTATATTTTTGGTATGTTTATAATAATAATAATAATTCTTTGAGGGTATGTACGTAATAAAACTTTGGGATAGCGTTTCGTAAATATTTCACACCATAAAATATCTATCGCTATCGATTTATATTGAATATATTAGTAAAATGATTTAGTATAGTACATGCAATCCACTTTTAATTTCCTGTCACGTCTCACGAAAATATTTATGTATGTAGACTGGAAATTTTATAGCCTCATTTATACAGAATGTGATAGAATAACAATTCCTAACAAAATTTTTATTAATGATAATTCTAGCGAAGAAATTATTAGCTCAATTTACTATAAATCTTTATGTGGATATATTATTATTTGTGTATACCTAGATATAGATAGATAGATTGTAGAAGCTGGCCTGGACGGGTTACACTTCGACCATAAGGTTCATTGTGATGCCTAAGGATGTGAGGATGTGAGTTGGAGTGGAAGGAATTTTTGTGTACAGACTAGGAATTGGTAGGATATGCGGCTGCAGCCGACTATGATAGGAACTATGCCGATATTCATCTGGAATTCGTAACGGAAACTACAGAAAACCTTCTCAAGCATAGCCGGTTACTTCGTTTTTATCCATACGCCGACAGTTTAGTCAATTAACGGCCCCTTTTGTTTTTTCTTAATAAATGATCAACTGCCGATGTCGGAATTCGAACCCATAACCTCCCAGTTTCCAAGTAAGCGTCACAATACAATACTTGTAAAATTCCATTTAGGTTTCGTAAGACAAATACGAGAGAACTGGCGTATACTATATAGACAAATGTCATTGAATTTTTAATTAAAGATTGATAACAAAAATTAACTCGTCAACCAGGAATCGAACCTTGGTCCTCTCGATATCTAGTCCAGCGTGCTTACCGCTACACCAAAGATGATTCTGACATAATTAAAAATTCAATGACATTTGTCTATATAGTAGTATACGCCAGTTCTCTCGTATTTGTCTTATGTAACCACTTTATTTTGAAATGTAGGTATTAATAAGGTTGCGTTTTAAAATGTTTTCAGGACGTCGATGCGTGAGACTTGATATTAGCTAAAAATTTTAATGTTTGATATTTGTCAACTTAACTTAATTAACTATGTAATTACAAAACCTCTTATTATCGATCAATTGAAATAGTTATCAACGATTTAAAATCATATTTTGAACATGTAGTCTTTTAGCAAAATCTAATTTATATAATTAATCTCGTAACAACTATGTTTATAAATTAGACACTGTGATCAATGAATTGTTTGAATTATAAAATTGATTTAATTTAGATAAAACAAGTGAAATTAACAAACAACTGTGTTATTTGCTTAAATACCCGATATATACTGAGTTCATTATCAATGCGTGAACTGTTTATTTTAACTAAATATTTGTTATTTTTTCCTATTGAAAACTTTTTTTTCATGTCCGCAGCAGAAGATTATTTTTTATGGTTCAGTTGGCATCCTGAGTCCCGGCGCGCTTTGTGAAAATCGTTTGAAATTATTTACTGTAGTATATGTATGATGTTTTATTGCGGAATCTCCCTGATTCGCATATAATTTTCTATATAGTTCTTTTCGCCCGGGTACCCGATCAGCTGATATAGTTTGGAAATACCTTAAGTGAACATTCTGTATAATAAAATATGATAGGTTGGTCGTTTTACTAAATATTTAGTAAATATTTACAATAATCTACTCAATTTTCGTAAAGGGTTTGTTGTTGTTGTGTTTGTTATATATATTTATATAATAATATGATGTATATGGTGAGTGCATATATATACTTTTAGTGTATGTATAGTGTATACTTATGTACTTTATGTAGTGTGTTGTATATTGTCCATTTATCTAAAGGATCCCATATATTTTTTATTTAGTAAATAAGAATATCATGCTGGGCAGTAGTTTTTTCCTAATCGACCTTTTGTCTTAAGTAACTGTGACATTAATTTTTCAAAGTTTTACAGCTAATTAACATCTGTTCATATTTTTATAATGAATAACTTTTATTCGAAGCGGTTTTTCGAAAACCGACTGAACAAGTGAAAATAACAATTAACTTAAATAGTTAATTGCTTAAATACCCGGCATATCCTGAATTTATGTTAAAAAAGTTTATAACAAAAGCTGTTTATTTTTAAAAAAGGTACATGGTCCAATTTTACCCATTCACGACAATTTTACACATACAATATTTGAAGTCGCTATCACTTTTCGATCTTGAGTTATCGTGTTTACAGACGGATAGACAACTTTGCGGAAATGAGGTAATTAGGTCATTTTATGAATATCCATATAAAAATGTTTTCTTTGCGATCAATATTTTCAACCATCACAAAGTCGGGACTAAAGTTAATATACCCTGGTATATATTGTACCGGGTATAAAAATTACATTTAGTGGAGATTGAGTTTTTTATAAATTCCTTTCAATTTCTAAGGTCCTTTTAATTCATAGTCCATATTTCCGTTTATTCTTATATCAATAAATATTTTTTGCCCAGCTAAATCAATTTTAAACATGTACCTATATAACAAACACTATATAAAGTTTATGTACTTTTAAGCTTAATGTATTTTCACTGATATATATATATATATATATATATATATATATATATATATATATATATATATATATATATATATATATATATATATATATATACATTTTCTCATTCAAACTTACTCATATTGCTCATGTAATTTGAGTTTTATGTCCGTTCATAACACATTTCAGTGGTAAATACTTTTATAATGTTTATTATACTATACGTAGGTACACTTGGCCACACAAGTTGATGTCATTTAAAAAAGTTTTACAAATGTATTTTCAAACTATATTAGATTGGGTACCCGCGTGAAAAGACCTATATAGAAAATTATATGCTAATCAGGGAGATTCCGCAATAAAACATCATATATATACTAGTATATAATTTCAAACGACTTTCAAACAGCGTGCCGGTACTCAGGATGCCAACTGAACCTTAAGAAATAACCTTCTACTGCGGACATGAAAAAAATGCACTTTTTTACGCATATTTTATCAAAAAACCTTAACAACCCGATGGCCATTCTCCCAAAGTTTTAAGGAAAAATATTTCTAGGCATTGGGGAAAGTATGTGTCGAATTTCAGAACAACCGGTGACTATATTGAGAGAGTTCAATTCAAAGTAAAAACAGTTGGGATCGTGCATTTTATTTCACCATGTTTATGAAGATGCATGTTAAATTTCTCCAACTTACATAACGATTTTCTCAAAAATGGTGATAAATTCTCAAAAAAATTCAGCTGATTTCTGAGGATTCATTTTAATAACATTGTGAATTTCGTGAAGTTTTTGATAACATATTAATATTTTGGAAATACCTTAATTTGTGCCTTATGCATTCGGTATTCGAAAAAAATTTTTCGATTAAAAGTTGTTACTATATTTATAATGAACAACTTTTAACCGAAGTATATGCTCGAAAACCGAATCAATAAGGCATAAATCAATTATAAAATTTAAAAATACTGCCATCAACTTTTGTGGTCCATAGTACTTACAGTATAGGCTAGCTACATTACACATTATTAAAAATGTAATTCAGTAGATTTATGTATCCGGTATATTGGTTCGTTCGTGTACATGTCGTGTCGTTCATGTTAATATCTATTATCTGTATCAATATGTGATAAAAACATTATAATATTCATTTATTTATAGTAGATAGGTACCTATCTACCTATTGAAATATAATAATTAAAGGTATTATTGAAAACGCATTAAAGATTATTTCATATTGAATTTAATGTGATATTATTTAGGGGGTTTTACAATATCCATCGTTTACGCATTAATTATACAGAGAATTTGTGAAATATTCAATTACCTGTTAAGCTAGTGGCGTTAAAAAAAACTAATTGATTAAAAGTTATGGGGCATAAAATGATCTACAAAAACTTTTGGAACCCTTTTTGATTCGTCAATTTTGAGTTTTGTAATGTGCCTTCCTTAAATAGATGAATCAATGATTACTAGACAAAAAAATTAAGTGAGTGTGTGTATTTATATACGCTTGTTATACTTCTATGGCGTGAAAAACTGTTACGCGTGCAAATTTCTACTATTATAAAATTGATAAAAGTCTGTTTATTTGTTTATTAGTTTGTTCGAGCATCAAACTACTGGACCGA
The DNA here is from genome assembly GCA_963920215.1 of Nineta flava. Lineage (NCBI taxonomy): Eukaryota > Metazoa > Arthropoda > Insecta > Neuroptera > Chrysopidae > Nineta > Nineta flava. Next base: position 123,976,508 of record OY986041.1, read on the forward strand.
TTTTGATGAAACTTTTTTTGTTTAAAAGCTTATGATTACACTTAAACTGATATTTATTTTATTTTGCTAAATGAGAGAGAATTAGAAAATATTTGCTAAAATAGAAATTCGATAAATATTTGAAGTAGTGGAAGCGGTGGGAACGATCAATATTTGAAGTAATGGAACCGTTGGGAAATTACATTGAGGTTTTTATTCTTAATATGACAAGAGATATAATAATAAAAGGCGAACTGAAGCCGCAGGTATAAGTTAGTGATTTATGTGAGTTGTAAAATCGATAAAATAATAGCAGAACGGCATTGAGTACAATTCATAAAAGTTTATTCAAAGAATATATTGAAATGTTTTTAAATAAACAACTAAACGCTTTCATAGCCATCTATTAATTAAAGTATATACTAGTTTCATACAAGGTGGTGTCATTTATTACTGAAAATATAAACTATTTATGTTTGCATGGTTGTGCCATCGATTACTAAAACAATAAAATATATTTAACGGCAAGATCTGTCATTTTCACCTAATTAATTAATTAACCTTAATTTCTGGAGAGAATTTGCAATATATCCTTCACAATTTTTTAAATCCTTTAACAATGCTAGAAATGTCGGCAACTTTGTTGTTTTTTCAAAAATTATTTTAGATTAAACTGAGTATACCCATAATTATTTTTTAACTACTTTAAAATATACGGCGATTAAAAACACATAAAATATGGAATTTTCCTGTAAAACGAGAAAAACAAAACAGAGAATTTGATATTAAATTTAAAATTTTGCCCCAATTCCTATAACAATTATTTGTATTTTATAAATACGTATTTTGACTACAAGGTAGTCATCATCAGTATGAATTAGCTAATCGTAACTATGTCTGGGATATGGAGTCAGAGAAATGTTGTTTGTGGCTAATTTGGTGCGTGTCTCACAATAATATTAAAAAAGTTTTGTCTTTTATATGATCTAACTGAAGTTGTACCTGAAGGATTATTTGAGTTGACTGACCAATTAAGGGATTAAGTGTGTGAAGGACCCAATCCATTTATTGGCGGTACCTTTTTCTGACCATGCGATGTTGTTTTCATCAATAAGTTGAGGGTGTTGATCGAAGCTAACCTTGGTATTCAGGTATTCAATTTTTCTTTTTGAAAATTATTTTAATAATCTTTAGAGAATTTGATGTGTTACCGTGGTCTTTCCACTTTTAATAATTTCGAAACTTTCTGTATAATAATGATATTATTTACAACACAAACATCAATAAAAGTACGTAATTTTTTGAATACCATGAAAATTATTGTACTAACAAAAAAATATGTTTTTAACGTTACCCTTGCGATTCGATTTATAAAAATTTTAACTGTTTTGTGTTGTGGTGGGGTTTTTACAAACATACATCATCGAAAACTGTGTACAATGTAGATGCGAGATATGTTTTTACCCAGAGAAAAAAAAGTACTTAAAAATAACGCAACAAAATATAATAACATTTCACCACTATGTTACGCGAACGATGTAACTATGTTAACAGTAATCATTCACTCGGGAATGTATAATGGGAATGAGTACAGGATGTTTCAGAATATCTTTTCATTACGTTCAGAAATTATTGCTCTTATCCAGGTTTAACTTTTTTTCGACTTTTTGGAGTTTACTCCTTAAGAATCGATTTTACATACAAGCGCCCGGTTTTGAAAAAATATGGAGACTAAAATATAGAGATAGAATGACCTCGTTACGATATTTCGGTCAGTTAGTCAGTCAGGTTCATGCTCTATAAAAGTCGTACACAGGTTATGCTGTATACGTCTTTCACTGCACTCAGTCAGTCAGTATTAATATGGTATATATTATACAACATGTGCTCTTTCTACTTATTGGACATTTAATTATTAGTGTAGTTTATATAAATTTGTATGAGCTCTACCTATAATTAAATATTTAATTTAGTATGGACAATATATATGGGGCAAAGACAATCGTTCTTAAGGAGTAAACTCTAGTCATGCGTCGAAGCTGACACACACACTTTTTTTTTACATATCTGGATTGGTAAAAAATTACCCCTCCGGGTTTTCCTCTGGACTAAATTGAATAAAAGTTTATACTGCTTGAGTTCTAGATAATCCAATTTTCCAACCAATTCATCTGATTATTTTTAGAGGGTGATAGATTTTTTACTCCTCTTTTTTGACGAAATACTGTAAGGTTTTAATCACTCAATAGATCATGTCTTTACGTATCTGTCATGCTGTATTTGTTTTGCCTGTGACGTTATCGTACCAGTGTAGGCGCATGCGCGTGAATAGTTAACGAGCTTTGAGTAAAATTGTGAATAGTAGTAGCGTAGAATTGTGGTTTAGCTATAAGGCTAAAAATAGAAGATTTCGTATCATATGGCTCGTAAATATACTCGAAATAAAATAAAACGCATATCAGAGGAAAGCTCGAATCGAAAGGAATTCAACGTCGAAAAGGAAATGAAAAAATGCCGCAAAGTGATTATGTAGCTGGCCCATCGGGCATACAGCGACCAGCGACTGTCCAATCGTCTACTGATCATGAGTAGATCGTTTGCACGAAAAATACACGGAAAGGACCCGAATTGCGCCTTTCTTCTTTTTCGACTTAATAACAAAAGATTCAATATCTGTGTAAAGATTGTCGGCTAACGAGCATTCAAACAAATCAAGAGCTGTATATACAAAGGGTACTAGCTCCGAAGTAACTCGTCAATTTCTACAATTTTTATAAGATCCATACAATGATTTATCCATGTCGCAACTTTCGAGTCTCTTATGACTCTCAGCAAATATGACCTCAGTATTTGATTAGCAATGATGGTCGATCTTATATATCGGTACAAAAGTTTTTCCGGACACAAAAAACACCGCACAAAAAGATTGGTCCTCGGTTAAAATTAAATTTTTTGCAGCTTATGATACACCCTATCAAAAATGTTGCTGGGCACAAATCCGATAAATGGCCAATAATTGAATATTATTTCATTTAATGAGACAACACTCTGAATTTCAGAACAACTATTCCGAAACATCTTGTAGACATTAATAATATTTTTCGCAACAAATAATGTTACTACAGCAACCTGATATACAAATACGACGGTATCATTGCATATATATTAAAAATAACATGCCATTTGGGAGATATGGTTTTGTATTTGTTGGTTTGTTTTTTTTTTTTTTTTGAAAATAACAATATAATGTTTTGTTTTTGTAAAATAAAAAAGTTTTTAATGTAGTAAAATGGTTATGGCTTTGTTTAGAGAGGAGTTTAGTGGAGGAACGAAGGTTATGGGTGATTTTTTCACAGATAAATTTATTTTTTTCAAACAGAATAATAACACACAATGGATACAACATGTAAGATAACTATTTGTTTTGGTGTTAGGGTCGGGTAAAAAGATACTCTAACAAGATGTAAACAAGAGTTCTACCATCTTTTCTCATCTGACAAGTACGCTTGAGTAGGTCACTTGACCTACAGATTTGAATTTGTTATTTAAGAGTCATTTTGTCACAAATGATAAAAATTCTTTAAAACCAATGAAATATTATTGAATTTTAAACAAATTAGTTAAATTTTCTTCAAGGCTAGGGTGTTGGTTGCAAAGAAAAATCCATATTAGTGCATCATCAAACTGTACGTGATCTTTTCGAGAATATAGAAATTTTCAGTAATTCAGTAAAAAATTATGATATTCAGTGAGATTTTGCATATGATTTGCATATGAGATGAACATAATTGCTAAAATGAACACAAATTTTTACATTGGCTACGAAATTTATTCGTTAAAAACAGTTTTACCACTTCGGTTGCGTTTATAACGCAAATAATTATACATTTATTTACCCAACTGATTGTTCCATCAAGAATTTTGGAAGTGTATGTGGTCCTCTTCAAAATATGTACATTCACAGATCAAAAGTTATATGGAAAATGATGGTAAATATATTTACTTTGAATTTCAAGCTTCTGCCAATGAGCAATCCGTAGGGTAGGGCAGTTCCATTTATTTTTTAATTTTTACGATTATATGGCTTTTATTTGTCCATTCATGTGATTTTATTACTTTTATGTATCGAACACTCCAAGGCATTTAAATTATCCTGACCATTCTGAATGCGCACTTAAAAGTCATAAAAGAATAGAAATTTCATAAAATACAAATGAAAATAACAACTAACTGAGTTAATTGCTTCAATACACAGTATATAACTTTTTTAGAGTCTTTACTTTTTTTTCTATGTCTTGCGGTGTCAAAAATGGATATTAACCCCATTGGCGGGGGGAAGAGCAGTCCAATTTTTCCCATTCACGACCTTGACTTTACTTTTTAGCTCTAGAACATACACAAATTTCAGTTCGTTATCTCGTCGTGAATTATCGGGTTGACAGACGGACGGATGGACGAATATGCGAATATATTGGACTAATTAAGTCATTTTAAGAACACCTACTTTTAAGAACGCCCCTTTTCTTTTCTTAATAATTGACAAACTGCCGGGATGTCGGGATTCGAACCCATAACCTCCCAGTTTCCAAGAAGGCATACTGCGCAGACATAACGCCTTAGACCGCACGGTCACTTGAACTGGTTATGTATGTATGTATGTCAATTAATTTCAAAATTAAACATTTTTTGTATGGTCATCCCTCAGGATCACATAAAATATTTACATACAAAAAAAACATGTTTGTTAATAATTACGAGAGATGAAAGTCATTATTGCCACTGTTTTTACACATAGTTGTTTTTTTTTGTGCTTCTTTATTTCGTTAAAAAAAATGTTAAATATTTGTTGTGAATATTTTAAATACATTTTGGTATTAAAGCAAAAATGCTATATATATATAGATATATATATATACACTCCCGTTCATAAAAACTGATCAAGTTGAAACATTCTAATTGTTATTGCAATATGTAATATTATTCATATATTTAGTAATATATACGCTTAGAATGTGATGTTTCAATTTTTATGAACAGGAGTGTACAAAAAATTTATTACTAAAAACTTAATAAACTATTCCATGTTTTCATTAAAATTTGTTTGTTTTAAAAACAATTTACTATTTATTGTTAAATTACAAATTCCGCTGCAATTACTGTGTTCATATTTCAGTTACGAAGTTTATTTCATTAAAGAAGAAATTAATATAACAAACATTTTTTTATAATAATTGTAAAGTATTTAATTATCAATAGCCATTTAAGGTAGTACGTCCGTATATTCGTATATACTTTTAGTCCGTATATACTTTTCTGCAGAATGTCATAAAATTTTGAGTAGATGTTAAGAAAAATGGTCCCCTTGAAAATTTTTTGGCCCATCTAATAAAAGGCATATTCACTATCAAAGTTGGAACTTTTTGCATGTGTTAAATGTACCAGTTGACTGAAAAGGACACATTTTACATCATAAATTAAAAACTTTTCAAAAATGATAGTGAGAGATTATATGCATAGCACTACCATAACATCTAAGGTAGCTCAGTTGGTAGAGCATTTGTCTAGAATGCCAGAGGTCGTGGGTTCGATCCCCATCCCTAGATGTGTATGATTTTTCATATCAAGCATTTGATGACAAAAAATTTAATCAATGTTCAGACATATTACTTAAATGTCAAAGTAAGTAAACGCTAGTCGCTTCCGTTGGTATAATATAACCGAAAAGCAACCATACTAATAATGGAAATAAATTGACGCTAGTTTACAAAAAATAATTTTAAAACTTTTCTGTAGATTTTATTCAAAAACAACTTATTGATTCATTAATTTATACATTATATTATCGAATGATAATTAGTGAGAACTCTAGGTTTTTGAAATAAAATTTCAAATTCGGCCCCTTTACCTAGATCAGTTTTTTGTATTATAAATACGTATTTCGACTGCAATGTAGTCATCATCAGTATAAATTAGATAGTCGTAGTTTACTCTTTGACAATTAGAAATAGATATAAAGTCGAGATCAATAGACAAAGTTAAAAATAAATAGAAAATTAACTTTGGTGAAATTGTCACGAAATTAGTAACAAGTAACATATTCTGCGACAATATAAGAGTAATTTTAATAAGAGTAAAATTAACAGGAATAAATGTGAATGAAGGAAATTTTAACAAGAGCAATTTCAATATAATTTAAAATTTATTATATTTTAAATCCAGTATATTTTAATTTAGTTAATTTTCTATTTATTTTTATTTTTGTCTATTGATCTCGACTTTATATCTATTTCTAATTGTCAAAGAGTAAAGTACGACTAGCTAATTTATACTGATGATGACTACATCGTAGTCGAAATACGTATTTATAATACAAAAAACTGATCTAGGTAAAGGGGGCGAATTTGAAATTTTATATCATTAATTTATGACAAATTTTTTTAAACCAAGAAAACGGTTTTTACCCTATTTGTTGAAAAGATAAACATTTCATAAAATATGGAATTTTTAGATATTCTCGGCAAGTGGTACACATGGAATAATTTCAGTATTTACAAAAATTATGGAACATATCATTACTGATGTCACCGAAATTTTATGTACATATGGGAATTTTTTTTTAGACTGGACTGTCACGGACATACTACCTTAATACTATTTTTTGTGTCATTTATGGTTGATCGTACAGTACAGTAAATTTGATACTAAACAGAAACATCCTTTTTAACAGAAATTACAAATTTTAATCTGTAAATTAATTATTTAAATTTAGATAGCATCTAACATCACTAGTAATCGGATTTATGTAATAATTTAATTACTAAAAATAATAAATGATCGTCTTTTCACGATTATTTTGACGATTTGATGAAAATTTTCGTGAATTTTTTTTCTTTTTAATTAAGATATTTACAAAACTCTTCGTCAGAGGATTGTTTTTTTAATTTTAACGTAATGTACGAGATTTAATTTATAAAAGTAGAAGTTTTTTACTTTTTAATCTATAAAAGGTGGAGCAACATTATCGAAAATGTATGCGTTCATTCGATATTTGCTATTCACAACATGTTAAAATTCCAATTTTTAATGATTAATTACATGAAAATCCTTCGTCAGATTTTTTCAAAAAATTATTTTATACGTATGAGCAATTAATTGCATATCAAAAATTCAGATTTTTATCCATACATTGTCGATTTTACCTTTACATATGTCCGATCAACCTTAATGTAGGAAATAGTCCTAGTTTTAAAAATTCTAGATTACAAAGGCCACCCACAAGCGAAAGGGAATTTGAAGATACCCAAGAAATAAATCGTCAGTATATGAAAAGCAATCTCTTTTTGTGGCTCATAGTACCCCATACATAATACTCGTACATATAACATTTATCCAGCAATTTGTTTACAATGAGTATTTAATTATTGTAAGATTTTCCAAAGTTTCCAAACAAACACAATCATTATAATAATTACAACAATCCAAAATAAATTAATAATTAAACTTTCAATTCATTCATTTTCATTAGCTTTCGTATATTATGGATGTATATTTGTTTGTATTTAATATAATATATAAGGATATAATTATATAGGCTGGTACACAAAAAGGCTGGTTGATTTATGCCTTATTCATTCAATATTAGATTGTCAAATGATAATTAATGCGAACTCAAGGTTTTTGATATAAAATTTCAAATTTGCCCCAATACCTAGATCAGTTTTTGTATTATAAATACGTATTTCGACTACAAAATAGTCATCATCAGTATAAATTAGCTAGTCGTAATTTACTCTTTGACAATAAGAAATAGATAGAAAATAGAGATCAATAGACAAAAATAAAAAACTTAAACAAAAAAACAAAATATACATTTTATTGAAATTACTCTTGTTAAAATTACTTTCTTTCAGTTTACTCTGGTTAACATCCCTCTTATTAAAATTACTCTTATATTGTCTCAGGATATGTTATTATGTATATAGCAGTTGAACGTATTATCTTAAGATTGGCGTAAATTTATAAATTTGACAAATGAAAGTGATTATCGCTAACCACAAATACACAAAATTGAAATTAAAAGAAAAAATTTATTTTGATGTATTAATTATTGTTTTATTTCATGTGTAGTTTTGAATTACGGGAAAACTCCGTATCATTTTTGGTTGCGACATGAATTAGTCACAGATCTCTGCACTATTTACAGTTTCGGTATTAATTCTGACTAGATGGCGTTGGCTTTCCCACTCTGTTTAAGCTTACAATTACCCCATAACTAACTGTTATGGAGGTTTGATAACTATATGTACCTATCACTATGAATATCACTATCACTATCACTATGAATGTCACTGGCGAGAAAAAATTTGTGTTTTATTTTATACCAATTACTAATAGTTTCATAATGTTTTGTAACTATTTATTAATTATTTAACTATAAAAACACAATTTAAAAAAATTTATTTGTTTTACTAACTCGTTTTTCGGTAATATTCCATTCATAAAAATTGAACCAGTAAGTCACATTTTTACCGTATATATTACTAAATATATGCATAATATTACATACAGTAACACTTCGAATGTTTCAACTGGTTCAATTTTTATAAACGAGAGTGTGCAATGACAACTATGTTGCATAGTTTAATAAAAATAGTTTCATTATTTGAATTTTTTCGGGTATTTAGCTGTAAGTGCTATTCATTTACCTGTAGCTTGTATCGGGTCAACTACACGGCGTTGTTGGGTCCACTATTTTAGTTTTTACAGCCTATAAATCAAATTTGTTCCGAGGTAAATATCTTAAACGAAGTACGATTTAGTGAAGCACCCTATGTACAAATAGCTTTATTTCATTAAAATCATTACATGCATATACCTACATTACATATTACAGTATTTGTAAGTACTATCCGAATAAGAAAAGTATAGTAAAGTTATCAAACAATTTAACTTGAGAGTGAAGTGAACAAATTGAGAGAGAGCAACTCTTGAACTCAACTCTCTTGTTTACAACAACCCCCACATGCATACTAAACTCACTGACTTGACTGACTAACATACTTAATACTTCAAATGTTGTTTTATACATATATATTTAAGAAAGAGTAGTCCCTTTCTAAGTTTTATATATATATATATATATATATATATATATATATATATATATATATATATATATATATATATATATATATATATATATATATATACATGTTTGTAAATAATAAGATAAATAAGTAAGTTCAATTCAATTCAATTAAACACCCACCTAAATCTTACATACATTTCCACATTTGTTTCTATATATAATTCGATGAATATGTTATTTCTTGTTTTAACTAATTACAATTAGGATATTTTCAAACCCGTATAAATTCAGGTATATTAAGCTAGCTAAGAATTTTCATCTAGCAGCAAAAAAATAACTATTGAATAATTTTTGCTGAAAAATAAAATTTTTTGTTAATGCCGTTTCCGAGATACAACGTGCTAGCCTTGCTTAAAAGCTAGCTATCAAACAAATTGAATTGTGCGATAACTTAAATTCATAGATCAAAAATAAAAGTATGCGAGTTTTTTGCTAGCCATTTCCTAGTTGATGAAATAAAAAAATTTATTCCGGAAAGCTTGGATAGCAGAGATGCGGCATGCGTTTCCCAGTGCCTCCACCCTCGAATCAAAAGCTAGAGATCTTAGGACAAATCTAAAAATATGTGAATTATTTACTAATTTTTTGCTAATAATTTAAAAGAACCAAAGTCGGGAAAGCTGAGAAATAGCTTCTACTTCCCAGCACCAACACCAAAAAGTATTACATAATGGATGTATATACTAAATACTTGCTTCCCAGCACCAACATATAAACTTCGTTAACAGTACTATGCCGAAGAACTTTTTTAGTAGCAGAAAAATTACATACTTAATAAAGGTCGATTAATTTTCTACCATTTGATATTAAAATCAAATTTCCGACTAATGCCGATCTCGAGTGAGAGCCTATTTTCCGTACCATTAACAAAATATTATATTACAATTATATCAATATATTTCACCGTACTATGCCCAAAAAATTTTTTAGCAGCAGAAACATTACATTACATTATTATTTTTATTAATTTTCTATCATGCTAAAACCGAATTTTACAACCTGTCGTAAATTTATATTACTTATGTTTAATTTCATAAATTCTTTTCAGCAGAAAATATAATAAATCGAATTACGATTGAAATTCGATTGAAATATTATTCTGAAAATGCTTTGTTTTCAAAATATAGCAAATAATTCTGGGTTTCTAGTCTCTATGAACCTTTTTTATGGATAAGTTTTATCATTTTCTTAAGAAATGAAACAATAAAATTTTTATTGTAAGTAAAAAGTGCGGAATTTTCATCTGCCCACTTGTTCATGTGCATAATCTGATTCTATATAAAAATACTTTAAGACTCGATAATATTTTCGAGTTCATTTTCAATATGTAATTTTGTGCAAGTACATGATAATATAATGATTATTATTCAAACTGTGGAATTTGCAATGCAATCGAGATATGATATATATATATATATATATATATATATATATATATATACAGGCTGCTCTGAAATTCTTCAAGAAAACTATACCACGGTGTAGAAAAGACCTGCAAAAAAACAAACAAAAAAGTTTAATAAAGCTTTTCGATTTGACGCTTATTTTTGAACAATCACAGAGCGCATAATGTAAGGAGGCGGGCCACAATAGTGGGGTAGGGTGCATTAACTTTTAAAGACTCGCAGACGGTAAGAGAGAGATAGAGCATGGTATTGTAGCGACAATCAGAGTTCTTAATAAGTGTAGCGACACCCGCGAAATTTCAAAAATACCAAAACCAAATAAATAGTACTTTAGTGTTTAAGCACTTGATAACTGTGTCGACCAAACCTTTTAAAATTTGTAATTCTCAATCGCACATCACCACATTGACCTCTGTGATTTAATTGCGCTCTGTGATTGGTTGAATTTATTAATGTTTAATTGGTTATATCTCAAAAACTAAGCGTCAAATCAACCTTTTTTGTTTGTTTTTAGCAGCTCTACACGGTGGTATAGTTTTCCTGAATGAAATTCAGAACATCCTGTATTTATATGAATACTTCACTGTGTGTGATTCACGAGATATGCTCGTATATATCTGGATAGGTTTCTCTTTATAAAATATTATAATAAAAATATTTTATAATAACTGCATATATTCTGCAATATATATGAAAAACTATATATATGAGTGATAAACTTGAATAGAGAATAGAGAATAAAGCTATTTAGAGAAGGATGAATGAATTTGTGTATCTCTCTTTGTTATGTTATCTGTTATTTGAATAAAGCAAAAAACAAAAAATATTTTTATTGAATTGTGATTTTTTTCCATTTTTTTTTTTGTCTTTTTTGTGAAATGTCCTATTATTTTAAAATGTATGGGAAATATATTTCTGTATGTTAGTCGGATAAAATATATCGAATGTTGGAAAAATTTTGTTCGAACTAAGTATCAAAAGGTAGTACAATATTTTATTGTTAATATTTATTGTGAATACAAGTATAAGGTTAAACGCGCATTAAGGCAAAGTACTCATAACGAGCTGAATTTTTAAACTGTTATTAATTATTAGTAAATACACATAAATTATGTTTTTAGATAGACCTGACGTCCAGCTTCTTAGGTTTTAGTTGTCAAAAATTGGAATTTAACACCTAGTAGATAGGAAATATCTATTTAAAGTTCCAGCACTGTCTTATATAAAACCGGTTTACTTCTGTACATGTATACACACACAACACATAGATATATCCACTATTCATATATACAAATAAATGTATTTAAATAATTTTAAACTTTTGTATTTCGAAAACAAAACGGTAAAACGCGTTTTTTTTAAAATTTAATAATTAATAAATATTTATCTTTACTCTCCTAGTTTTTTTTTTTTTAAATTCTGTCGAGTATTTTTTTTAACACAACAGATAATAGTGGAGCTAAAATTCCGAATTTATGAGAAAAGGTTATTTTTAACCTTGCAAAAAAAATGAGCAAAATCTGTCGAAAAGTGGTTTCATGCTGGAACAGCCTTAAATCACATATTTATGATGAAATTGACTCTGCTAAAAACAAATAAATTGTAAAACTTGAAATTAAGTAGTTATACTATTGTAGATGTTAAAAATAGAAGCAAAGTCTTCTGACGTGTAGTTTTGAAGATATTTTGGACAATTAAACTCAAACATTAAATAATTTAAGAAATAGTATAAACCTACCCTATTAATCATTGATTGGCGAGGTTTGAAATTCAACTCTCCAATGTTTGAAAAGGTCGTAAGAAAGAGATTTTTACGAAAGTACTATCTTACTTCCAGGATTTATAATACTCTTCATCTCTTTCTAAATATCTCGCAAACAAAGCGTGTTTTTTTTCACGCTAACCCGTCCCAAGGTTCTGACCGACTTAACAATTTGGCGCCATTCATCGGTAGTTGGTAATGCCGTGTTGCTTTAGATCTTGTTCAATCCAACTCATGCTTGGACATCGTCTAGGTTTAGTGACGTACATTTTTCCTTCGAAAACCTAACTTTTTATTTGAATCCATTCCTATCACAAGTCCGAGCCATCTTAATTGATTTTGTGAATGAATGCTGCGATAGCAGGTTCCTCAAATAGAGTCTCAAGTTTTGCGTTGGACCTATGAGTAATAAATAACAGGAAAATTTCGGCTTTTCTCATTGATGGTCAGTAAACTTGTGGATAAAGTATGGATACGGAACCACAATTGTGCTAGCGCAGTATTCTGAATAATTTCATTTAATTACTTACACCGCTACAAATTAATTAAAATCATTTGTTCCTATCTTATTTATTTTTGAAAGGTGCATAGAGACAATCTTTTAGATATAATGAGAATCCTTTATAACCTACATAAATAGGACATCCTGTAGGAATACGTCACGTCTATACAGTAGCAAAGTAATAACAACACCACAAAACTCAGTATCTGTCTGGAATATAAAGAACACAACCTGCATACTACTCTCTCATATGCTACAATTGTTATCATCATTATTATTATCATCATCATCAACAACGAAAAACGAACGTATTTACCATAGCAGCAAAGCGAGCTGCAAGCAACCCCATTCAACTTTTACCTCAATAAAATATGTGCCATGTTTATATGTGTGTCTGTGTGCAAGCAGCATCATCATATCATGGTAATGTATAGTTATGTGTATGTTTGGTAACGAACGTCGATTGCCCACGGCTCAAATAAATGAATATTATATATGTTGGTGGTGGTGTTGGCATATCATCAGGCATCACATAGGTAGAAAGACCAAGTTATTTCTCTCTTAGTGTATGTATGTCTACAACACGCTACCAACGTCCCACTACTTCTCCCACCACAAGAAATGCATTGAAGAAGGAACCGTAAACATATACAGGTTGTCTGTAACAAAATTGAAATATATTGAAACTTCTTCAGCGACGTATCTGTTTGAAATTATTGTTAAAATAAAGGGGAAATGTCTCAATTGAGGGGAAATAAGAGACAAGCATTGAGTGCGAGGAAGGGAGGAATTACATTTAACATTTATATTAAGAGGACATAATTACGTGTGATTATTGTTGCTTATATCGTATTAAAAAATCATTCGTTACGCAGGAGCTGCTTCAACTTAGCGAATTTCCTTAGAATACATAAATGACGTTCTAGCGGTCACAATTTTAGTCTGATCAAAATGAAATGTCGTATATGATTTTAGTATTTGCAAGGCCATTTTTTTTAATAAATGACATTAGTCAAGGGGAAAAGAGGCATAAAGAAAGAAGAAAACACAAAATATAAAATATCTCTCTTAATATTAGAACAATCGAAAAATGCGTAAGGAATAAAGTTGTAGAAAATCAAGTTTGCTACAATTCATCACCTTATCATTTTTGCTCAAACTCTAATGTGTACAGAGATATTAAGGAATTTAATTTTCAATCTTAAACCGTCAATATTTCTGTAAATATTAGTGTAACAGAAAAAATGACAGAAGAAATGAAAGAAGTGTAACAGAAGAAATGAAACAAAATTACATTAAAACTTAGTACCTACAACTTTACTTTTTCGATTTTTCGAATATTAAGGGAGATATGTCAAATTTTGTGTTTCTTCCTCCCTCTAAACCCCCTTTCACCTTGTCCGATTTTACCCATTAACGAACTTGACCTTTTGAATACCGAAACCGCCTCAAATACCAAATTTCATCTCAATCTGATTAAAATTATGACCGCTAGAGCGATTACAGACATGTCCATAGATATATATATATATATATATATATATATATAAATTTTACAGATAGTGATTTTCGACATCTACTAGGTAAGATCGATGGACATTTGAAGAAATTTCTGCAAAATTTTGAAGTCGGTACGAGACCAATAGCTTTATTTCCTTTCAGAAAATTCGCTAAAATGGGTTGTTCCAAAAATCGTATAATTTTTGAGAGTTTTCAACTTGTTTAACGTTCTAGTTATCTAGTGATGGTATACATTGCCTTAATCATTTTAAATATTAACCTTTGTACTTATTTTATAGTGAAACTGGTCTCGACTACTGGGACTTTGCGCAGGGCATGCGACAGGCCAAGTTGTGCATAAACACAGCTAGGCCATTCGACTGTGCTCGGTTGAAACTCAATAGAATGCAGTTGAGAAGGGTGGTGGGGCTTTTGACAGGACACTGTCGATTGAACTACCACCTTCATAACTTGGGGATCTCTGATGATCCCACTTGCAGAAGCCTGCAAGGTGTCAGATATAGAATGTTTGGGTCCGAAACTTTGGATCCATCAATCCTGGGAGCAATCCCGGCGGAGAAGTTGTGGGCCTTTTGCGTGGCGTCTGGCCTTGACAGAATCCTATAGCTTCATCTGCTTAAAATAGCACCTATTATCCGGAGGCGTCTCGCCTTCGGGTGACAGGTTGTTCTCAAGGAGGGCACAGAGGACCCCTTGGTCTAGGTGCTAGGGACCCGTATGCGGTACCCCTCTTTCTTATTATTATTATCATAGTGAAACTGGTTTAATGCGGTATCTGTTTGAAATTATATGAGACGTTAAAAGGGAAATGATTCAATAGCGGATAAATATAAGGGAAACGAAGAGTGAGAAAAAGGTAGGGCCAACATAGAATTTATTTTGACTGTAGTTTCAGAAACACAGTTCCATCTTAAGAAAATAGATGATAGTTATCATATATTTTCTGAAGAAGGAAAACTGTGTTTCCGAAACTTGAGTCAAATTCAAATTATTGTTACGAAAATCTCAAATATTTGTTTTGTTTAATAATTATAATAGAGTATCGTTGAAATTTGTTAAATGAATCTATAAGGGGTTTGGAATGTTGGAAAAAACAGAATTACGTGATTAAGCTTGCCAAATTTTAGTTCATGGGTATCTTAAAAAAGTTTCTGGATCTTCAAATGCGTTTAATCTTAAGATATGCACCTAAAACCTTATGCCTCTTAATATACAATATCAACGTCGTTAAAAACATTTTGAATTTCTCGCAAGGGGGTACCCCCTTGACCCCCAAGGCTTCGGGCTTGGCTCCGCGTCACAGAAAATAACATTGCATGAATTTTAAAATAGTTTTTTTTGGAGGAGGGGGTGTTTTTCCGATTTTCCGGGAGGTTGCAATGGAAAACCTGAAGTTTTCCTTGATTTTTCTCGTCGGTTTCAACCAAATTCGGGTCGAATGCAAAAAACCGCATCTTTCGATCATGTCTAGAAGTGCCTTAGAGTTTGTATAGATCAGTCAGCTTCACTTCTAGCTTTATAGTATTGTGGTTTCAATCAGAAAGCCATTTTAATACATAATACCTGTATAGTCAATATTATAGAGTATTAAATGATAATCACAATTAACACTTTTTTTAGACAATCAGACATATTTTGAGTAGCCCCATCCTGTATAAAACGGCTGTAGCTCTGTATTTGAGTTTTCTCTTTTCAATTGGATTTCCAACCATCAGTCAAAATCAGTCTAAATAGTTTACTTACAGTAATAGTAGAGGTTTGATAATGATGATTCTAGAGGTGTTAAAAGAGGGTAAAACTAGGAGAGAGACAGCTCGAGGCTGGTTGGTGTATATATTCCTTAAAAGTATGTATTCTTTCCTATTTCACAATGATCGTGATCATCATTATCAGATGATTTTAAAGATGAGTGCTTCACTCTCTAAAATGATGGTGTTGACGTACCATCAAGGTTCGAGGCTCGCTCATTCGTTCGTTCGTTGAGTCAGTCAAGAAAGGTTATTTTCATTTTATTATATTGTTGTTGAACTCTTTTTCATTTGAACACATTTGAAGTGGTATTCTTCACTGCCACAACAATTCTTCATAGACTAGAAGGAAATGATTTCCATTATATATTATATTCTTCTTTATCCTATATATGGTATATATATATATATAGTCCTTTTTGTGTAAGTGTATTATAATGTTATTATAATGGGTAGTACTAGGTGGCACTCATTTACATATTGTATGCTTTGAGAATGCATGATAATTTTGGATTGAAGATTTCGTATGATGAAATTTAATCAGAAAGTCGATGTTTCGAATCCTTTTCTCATATAAATTTTTTTTTTTACTAAAGAAACAAGATTCCACGATAATTTAAACACTTCCTTATATAATACAGGATTCTTCTTAAAATATGATTCAAGTAAAAATTGGAGATACTTTAAATCACGCTATGAACGCTCAAATTTTTTTATTATTGTAAAAGTTTTCACTTTAAAATTTTTCAATTTTTCGGTACGGCATTTTTGAAAATACAGCTATATTTATTTCTTACCTTTTGGATAACTCAAACCGTTTTTCAGAAGGGCCTTAAGCAATCCCATTAGGTCAGAAATAAAAGTAATGTACACTCCAATGTACACTCCAATGTACACTCCCGTTCAATAAAATTGAACCGAATCAGTCTCTCACAATTTTGATTATTCTTGTAGTAAATGTTTTTGACAGATACAACATTTTATTTTATTTTTATACGTAAAAAGGAGACAACTTAACATGTATTTACATTTCATATTCTTCTTATTCTATAACTGACTTGTTTACATAAATAAAAAATATAAAACTTCCATTTCTTTTTTCACATTTAAAAAATATACTACTTATCTTTGTTTATAAATAAATAATATACAGAGAGTTACAAAAGTGAGCAGCTTTATGAAATGTAAGAAAATTAACATTTCAGGTTGGTTCAATTTAGACCTAACTATCTAGACCTAAATTAGCGTTGTTTTTTTCAAAATTTACAATTGCTTTGTACAATTACTTATGTGGTTCATAGAAACATAAACAATAATAAGAAAATACATCTCAATATAGAAATGATGGGCATTCGAACAAATATGATAAATTTAAGTAACCATTAAAAAATGAAAAATAATTTATAGTAAAATGCTTTTATTAATAATAATATAAAATTGTGCTTTTTATATGTGTCAAATGTTGTTGTTGTTTTTAATACTAACGTTCAATGACCCTACAATTCAATTAAAGAAAGTATATAATTCGACGAATATTTTAAAACAATATTTATCACAATGTCTAATTTATCAACAGAGTTGTTTAAATTTATAAAAGATATATTAATCTCATGTTAAAAATTTGATTTTTAATCATTGATAACTTTTCCAAACGATTGATAAGAGGTAATGAATTTATGAGTAAACATAATTACGATATTAAACTTGTCAAATATCAATGATTAAACGTTTTTTCTTTTATTAATTTTGGCATATATTTGTGTGTATTTCTTTGGTTAGTAAAGTAAAGTAACTTAGCACATAGTATGGTCTAGAATCAAAAGTAAGTTTCCTCAAACTTAATATACTACATACATAAGTGAACAGAAAACCACTTCATAGTTAATATTAAAAATCCTTCGTCATTCAAATACATTCATCTTTTCATATATAAATCTCGTTCGTATACTTATCAAATGCTATACTTCTTAAGGATGTTCGAGCACTGAAGCTTCAAAAAGATTAAGGCTTGATTTTTTGTTTACATGTAGGTGAAGTATATAATATGTTTATTAATATAGACCCAATAGGAACATTGTGTAGTGCATCTATCACTGTCCATATGCAGCGCACCATGAAACGGTTCACTCTTTTACACCCAAATTCACAGACATTTTTAGAGTGCAGTTTCGGTGGAACAAGGCTGTCCACATCATCGCTCACTGTGCACAGACAATGATGTACATATCACTGTCTGTATACATATCAATGAATACATATTCTACATTCTGCATTCTATAAATGTCTGTGAGTAACTGAGTGGACCGTATCATGGTGCGCTGTATATGGACAGCGATAGATACATACATTGTTTCCAGATCGGGTGTAGTTTAAAAATATACACACGGTCTATAAATCAATTATAAAAGTTTCAGGGTGGGTTGCGGGGGTCTTGAATTAATTATTTAATGTTAAAGTTCGAGTTTTAATGCATTGCTCTTATGGAGAAACCCATACTTTTACACATATTTTGATAATTTTCACTTGGAATAAAATAAGACGAATAATAAAAAACTACGCAATAGAAAATAGAAATATTAATAAAGAGATTGATCCAATAAAATTCCGGTATGATGGGCCTAAAAAAAGATATTTAAGAAAACAACTGAAATTTCGGGTAAATTTTATTTCTGTCAGCGTTAGCTTAATTATCCGAAATCTCAGGTTTTTTTCTTAGATATCTTTTTTTAGACCCGGTATGACGGGCGTAAATAAATTTTAATTTTAACTTACGACAAAAAATAATCAACATTATTCTGGACTTTCATGAATGTATTATATAAGATTTTGAAGAATTTTATAAAATCGACTATACATCAGCACTCGTACATCCTTAACCAAAGTATATTATATAATGTACGTGTATATACTTTTGCCTGAATAGCTTTTTACGCCTTATCATCATCAATATCATCCATTCTTCAGATATCATCTGTTCATCATATAATAATAACACAACTGCTATACCCAAGCACGTAAGTAGGCAACCAGGATAAATTTACCATCTTTTGAATATTGTGTGTAAGAATATATCAAAAAACCAACCATCAAAAAAGGATATATGAAACTGTCAAGTACGTTCATGCGTGAGACTTGATATTAGATAAAGCTTTTACTCTTTGATACTTGGTAAGTTTAATCACGAAAAATTCGAAATCTCTTATCGATCATTTAAAAAGGTGATTAAAGATCAAATTTTTATTATTCGAGCAAATATAATTTTTGATAACAACTACGTTAATAAATTCGACACTGTGATAAATATAAATATTGTTTTAAAATATTCTTTTAATTATACAGTTTATTTAATTGGCCTAAAAAAATAGTATAATAGAACATTATAATATGTTATTAATTATTTTCATCAGCATAATTGAAACTATTTGGGTACATTTTAAAAATAACAACTCGTTTAAAAAATTAAAATGCACAGATTTTCAGTAATGACTCCATTTCGACGAATACAAAATAGTCCAATACAAATATTGTCCAAAAAGTTATTCATTTCCAGATATTCTGCCAAGAGACACATTCGTCTAGAATGACCAGAATGGTAACATAACCATTAGAAATAAATAATGTTTCGGTGCAATTGCCTGATATCGATATATATTATTCAATAAATATTCCTAGTAGCAAAATCTCCAAAAATTCACAGTATAGCTGATTTTACTCAGAGACTCAGCCAGTGAACATAGCAGTTCAGTAACGCTATAAGTCTTCAAACTATCCAAAAATCTGCGTACTTATTTGTAATCCTTTTTTCATTTCTTTTGTGAACTGGCATAAAATTGATTTTTTTGCGAATCTTATTAATATTATATTAGACTAGCTGATTCTCGCAGCTTCTCTCGCGTTTTGTTGTTATCTCTCCAGACCCTGTCATTTGAAGACTAAAAACCTCAATGTAATTTCCCACCGCTTCCACAACTTCAAATATTTATTGACACTTCCACCAAATTTCTATTTCAGCGAATATTTTGAAATTATATCTCTCGTAGCAAGATAAAATACATTCTAATCAAAATCGGTTGTGTAGTTTTTGCGTGATGCTCGAGCAAAAAAGCATAATAAACAAATGGATTTACAATTTTTTAATAATAGTAGAGAGACAACTAGCAATATTGTTTCTTCAAGTTTGCTGCATTTTTTAAGCCAACGTAATTGACGACACCATACAAAGTCGCCCAACACATGAATTTATTTATTTTTTGCTTTTTAGTGCGTTACTTCCTAATCAAAGCTTATATTTTACATATAATGTTTTATAAAAGTTATAAGAAACTAGGAAAAGAGAAAATACGAAAAATGTAATTTCAAATTAAAGTTTATTCCTATCCGAAGTATCCCACCGCTGTTACCATAGAGAAGGCTGTTACCATGCTTGTTATTTCAATTTTTCTCGGTACAATATTGGTTCCAAGCTGTTGCATACCCCCAACATAAGGTGCATGTTGCCCATTCCATTTATTATCGATAATATAGAACCCTAATAAAATTTGTTTCTATTCAATGAAAAAAAAAATGGCTATTCAAGCGCACGATTAAAGTGTGTTTCGATGTGAAAAAAATACTAGAAATCATTCTTTCATTCGCTAGTATGAAGTAGTTCTTTATTTTCCCTTCTTAAAAACATTGATATGCGATAAACAAATCTTTTATTTTCTTTTTTTTTTATAGATATTTATTTTTTCCTTCGTATAAATCATGTTGGTTGTTTGATTGAGTGATTTTATTTTTATGTTTTTTATTTGAGTATAAGGTATCAGTTTACACGCTATCAATAATAAATAGAAATGTTTATTTTTGTAATAAATATATTGGTCTGTATTTTTTATTGGTTTATATCTATACATACAGGGTGTCTCGTTTGAAACAATGCGCCTGAATGTTTCTCCAAAGAAACATTCTTGGAAAAAAGAATATGAATAACATTTGTTTTGTTCTTATGGTGATCTTGATTTTCACTCAATATTAAGTAAATTGGACCCAAAAAATAAGAAAATCCTATTTATTTAACGATTTGATAAACGGTTTACAATATATCATCTGAAATCGAGTACAAACTGGTTTATAATAGTAAAAAGAACGTATATCTCGAAAACTATCCGTCAAATCCTCAAACGGACGGAATTTTTGTGCTTTTTGGGTCATAATTACTTAACAAACTAGTTTTCATTCAAATCGATGATTATAATTTTTGTGTGATTTTTTCGATTTTATCTAAGTGGTCACCTTAAAAAATTACAAAAAATTTAAAAATAATTTTGTGTCCGATTTGAATTAAATTCACAATATTAAGTAAATTGAACCCAAAAAATAAGAAAATCCCATTTATTTAACGATTTGATAAACGGTTTACAAGATATCATCTGAATTCGAATACAAACTGGTTTATAATTGTATAAAGAACGTATATCTCAAAAACTATTCGTCAAATCCTCAAACGGACGGAATTTTTGTGCTTTTTGGGTCCTAATTACTATACAAACTAGTTTTCATTCAAATCGATTATGACAATTTTTTGTGATTTTTTCGATTTTTTCTTCAGGGTACCTTAAAAAATCACAAAAAGCGAAAAATAATTTTGTTTCCAATTTGAATGAAATTCATAATATGAAGTAAATTAGACCAAAAAAATAAGAAAATCCCATTTATTTAACAATTTGGTCATTGGTTTACAAGATATCATCTGAAATCGAATAAAATGTGGCTTATACTCGTATAAAGAAGGAATATCTGGCAAACTATCCGTCAAATTCGCAAACCAACTGGATTTTTGGGTCTTAATTACTTAATAAACGGTCTGTGAGACCATTTTTAATGCTGACAACAATATTAAAATATATATTGTATTGCAATTCTAAGAAATGCATTCTTGATTTCTCTTATCTAACCCGTGGAATCATATAATAAAAAGTTAATAATTTTGAGTCGACGCCAAACAAACAAAATGTAATATCTACTTTTACCTATTTCGATGGAGATTTTTTGGCGCCGACTCAAAATTATTTAGGCATTTACATTAGTGTAGGACTTAGACTAAAAAGTTACTTTTTTATTTTTTCCTTTCTTTCGAAGGTTTAATTTTTTGTTACAAAGTTATTATTTTTTGCTTTTCAGTTTCTTTCTTGATTCGTCGGTTCTATTTTTTATTAAAAAGTTTTTATTTTTTATTTTTTTATGGCTTATAGTGTCAATAGAACTACATATGTGTGTCAATTTTCAACAGAATCGGTTCACAGATGAAAATTCAGTAGTGATCATTCCCTATTTATCTACCCTTAAAGGCGAAATTTTTTTCAAATTTATACGGGACCAACTTTGAAGTATACCCTATCCAACAAAAAAAGAGTTATCAAAATCGGATTAATCTGTAAAAAGTTATGCGTGATCATACATTTAAAAAAATATATACAGGTTGAATTAAGTACCTCCTTCTTTCGTCGGTAAAAAAGAGGAAAATAGAATATTTATAAAATGGGTAATAAAGTCTATTTTGGTAAAAAATTAACTATTTTATAACCGTTATAGAAAATGAATTTTCAAAGTTTGCATTTATAAGAAAAATATGACCTTTAAAAAATTGTCAAGGACAAAAAGTTTTTATTGGAGATAAATCAAATATCGGTTCCCATTTGAAAAAACGTAAGTTGATCTTCACATAACCTTGAAAGCCATGGTTCAGGTAAAAATCATGGTCATCATAAGATGTCCCCTTCCAAATTACTTTTATTCGGGTCATTTTTACGCTTGCTTAAAATATTCAAGTGCATTGTTTTTTTAGCCACCTGTATATGCCTGTATACAGAAGGTTGCTGATCGGTATCCTTGATAATTTAATTTAATATATGATAGTTTTGTTTACTTATATATTTGTGTTGGGTAGTTTTTTTATTAGGTTTCTGTGGAAATAATTAATGATGGCGCATGGTTTCATTCGAATATTCGTCTTAACTGTTTTATTAGTTTTTTTATAGGGAATAGACGAATTCTCGAATAGAATTTTTTTTTTAAACGAAATTATATTTTTATTTCAGTGAATCGTAGAAAAACCTAATTTTATCGAAAAAATGGATTCCGCAACTACTGACTTACGTACGAAAATTGTACTTTGTTTTGTCGATTTGTATCAATCAAAAACTATGTGAACCATTTGTAATTGACAAATAATCGTGAATTATTAACTATATTTATTTTCTGACATGAACAAATTTAAATAACAGTTTTTATTTAATTTGCAAAAACTCCAACCACCCACTATCAAAAATATCAAATAGCGGAATGACTGTAACAAACTCGACTCAAATTTAATCAAACATACAGTGAAAACTGTTTATAGCGGCCATCGAAATGGCTATTCAAATATTTAGGCGTCATTTAATAGTCATAATTACTAATGTTTTTTTGCTTTTGAATAAGCATAATATACGGTTTCTGGACTGTTTTCTAATAAAGAAAAGGGCCATAAGAATACACGCACTTGATTAAATTTTACTCAATAGAACAACACAGACCAAACTGTGATTATGCCCGCAGACTTGTTTCCTCCAGAATTTAGACATAGGTATGATGGCACTTAAGATATTTCCAGCACAGTCTTATATAATCAGGACAAAAAACCGGTTTGTTTTTATTATAGAACAAATACATATACACACATAACACACACAACACAAAGATATATTCACTATTCATATATACAAATTAATGTAATTTTAAAATAAAAAATAATTTTAAACTTTTATATTTCGAAAACATTGGTAAAACACAATTTTTTTTAAAAATTTATTTAATAAATATTTATCTTTATTATCCTAATTTTTTCAACAGATACTAGTTGTGCGAGCATGAAGTTTTACATACTTCTAATCAGAGAGAGTGAGAGAGATTGATTACTTTGCTATTAATTATCTCGCGTTCTAAACGGTCAAAAATTCTGAAACTTCCGTTGTGTCCGTGACTTACGGGACATCCTGTATACCTATATATCTGCATCTATTTCTTTTCTCTGAAACTGTAATAGATATGAAAAAAAGTTTCCTACACAAGTTTTTGGAATAAAGTTTTAGGAAATAAAGTTTGAATGTGTTTTTCTCTTAATTATTATTCAAAAAAAAGTTATGCGCGATAAAAGATTTGTGGGTGATTGCCCCGCTGTCGGATCAGTTTCTCTCATGGTTGCCTAGACAAATGATTGAAATCACTATATGTATATTCGTTTCTAAAAGTTTAATCCCCTAGTTAAATGGGCAGCCTTTTTACGTTCACCGATCCTATAAGAATATACCTGAATATCTTGATATATTCCAACATTTATTCATTAGAACCTTCAATAGAAAATTCTGTTAATACTGTAATAATATTTAAAAACAAAATTAAAATCCGACAAATATCAAAGAAGCTATAAGCTTTTAAAGATTATTATCTGTCTCTTTCTTGCAAAAATACCAAAAACGGAGTTTTACGTGTATTTTAAATGGTGAAAGTGTAATATGACGTCACATAACATATCAAGAGGGCTATCACCCTGTTTGTCTAATCGGGAATTTCAATCATTCATATCTCGCTTATTTTTAAAGTTATTTAAAAAGTAATTTTACCTTGATATTTGTCAAGTAAACATGCTTCAATTCAACTGAAAAAAAATGTTCATGCATATTCCGTATTCTATAGCAAATGTGATAGCAAATCTTTTGGGGTTTAATTTTTTTCCAACAAAATACAATTTTTTCACACAAATAGTTTCTGAAACTTACAAATTTGAAAGATATATTTATAAGATATTCGAATCATTTAATACAATATTGATTGTCGGCTATGAACCGGTTCCACTGTACCTATATAAAAGTTAATCAACAAAATAAATATTTATTCAAGTTCACATTGTTGTTATATGAGTGAATTGAAACAAATTATAACAATAGACCGGAAATATTGTTGTAATTAAATTGACAATACGTAACAGTAAATTGTTGTTGTTTTTTTCTTCTAAATAAAAAAACATAAACGTGTGTGTATACATTATATACAACTTTTTAACCCGACTTCAAAAAAGGAGGATGGTTCTCAATTCGTCTGTATTTTTTTTTTTTTTTTTTATGTGTGTTACCTCAGAACTCCGTCATTTATGAACCGATTTTGAATTTTTTTTTTTGTTTTAAAGGGTTTGGTTTCCCATTGGTCCCATTGTCACCAAATCGCATTCTGATGAGGGGATCTCCGGGAAATAGAGGAAAATTCTCATTTTATATTTGATAACCGATTTCTGCGAAATTTTTTTATTTTTTTGAAAGGGTATACTCATTCATAATGGGAAAATAAGAAAACTTTTTAAAAACCGACTTCAAAAAAATTTTATACAAAAAAAAAACCGACCCCAAAAAAAAAAATTTTACAAAAAAAAAACAAAATGCTTGTACAAAAAACTGAAAATCTATTATAAAAAAATGCACTAAAAATTAAAAAAAAAAAAAAAAAACGGGTAAAAAAAAAGTGTTATAAAAAAATTCACTACAAATTAGTTGGTCGTTTAGTAGGTCTACCCATATTTAGACAAATAAAATCAGTTATAGAACTTCAAAGTCACTAAAAAGCGAGAAATAAAACCTATTTTGACAAAATGGAAACCCGACTTCTAAAATAAAATATTCTATAACAAAAGATGCACTAAAAAGTAAAAAAATAATTGCATATTCTTGTGCCAATTTTAGTTCACCTAAGCAAAAATTTTTAAGTATATATGTACAATTATTGTTATTTTTGGAGGCGGTGTCCAAAAGTTATGTGAATTTCTCTATGCTGACACCGCCTCCAAAAATAACAATAATTGTACATATATATTTAAAAATTTTTGCTTAGGTGAACTAAAATTGGCACAAGAATATGCAATTATTTTTTTACTTTTTAGTGCATCTTTTGTTATAGAATATTTTATTTTAGAAGTCGGGTTTCCATTTTGTCAAAATAGGTTTTATGTTTGAATTGAATTGAATGATATCATAAAAAAGATCAAAAGATGTGAAACTATCCAAAAAAAAAAAAGATTTAATAACATGTAATAAATATATAATTATAAAACAGTTTAATATAAATGAAAAAATTAATTCATTATTACTAATTTATTATGGCTATTGTAAATTTTATAAATGGTTGTACACACGCTTTTTTGTACTCACGCACACCATTGTTTTCAGTGTCTCTACTGCTTTTGGCAAGAATTGTTTGTCACAATGAACCCACAAAAATGTTATCAAGATTTTGTCACGAAATCCTAAATTTTAAAAAGTAAAGTTGTTCCAAATCAATGGCAAAGTATCCCAATGGCATTGTAATGGACATCCCAATGGCAAAGTATCCGATGGTAAAAGATCTCAAAGGCTTTAGATCTGGTACTTTATGAGAGGTTTCATAGCGAATATGGTTAATTTTAAGAAAATGTTTGAAGATCCACGCGAGATATAGGATGAAACTCTGCGATTTCACAATTTTGTCAGAAGTAGTATATCTTAAAATATACATCTTGAAAAAAAAATTAAAGCCTTAAAGTCTTAAACCTTATTCTTTGGAATTTTATTTTTCACATGAACTTCATGCAAACAATTGCATTTCAGATTCTATCCTAACAGTCTTACACCATTCTTACATGAAGCTCTTACTCTTACTCTGAGCTTCATGTGAGCTTCACATAATTATAATCTGAATATTATATCAATTTATCAATTTCTTCGATAACTTGGAAAAAAATCAAATAAAAACAAAACAAAACAAAACAAAACAAACAAAAAAGTTTTAAAAAAATATTTGAAAATATTACAAACAAAATTTTCGTTTTATTCCTTTCCTATTAATTTATATACTTTTTCCTTTTGTTGGAAAAAAAATTTACGAGCTTTGTACAAGCTCCCATATTGATACGTTCCGATACAATAATATTTTATTATAACATATGAGTTTTGTACGCCCACCCTTCCATCATCTCTGATTGGAACTTTTTTTTTGGTATTATTTTAGATAGGGTGGTGGTATATGATATTATATAGTTAAAAAAGTTTTACCAAAAGAAAAGTAGCTTATTTATTCTTTATCTTTTTATCAAAAATACAAAAATTTTTACTTGTTTAAATAAAAATTTCATATCAATATTTATTTCTTCTTTTTTAGGATTCTGTACCTTAAAAGGAAAAACGGAACCCTTCGTGATCACTTTCGTGTCAGTTTATTACAGAGTTTTTTCTCTAAAATTATGTAAAATACGAATTTGAGCTTTGGCACGCACGTAAGAAGTTATATTTTTTTAAATCAAGATCAACACTACTATTAAGACACAAAAGTTTAATAAAATAATATAGTAGTGAAAAACTTATGTATCTAAAACCAATAATTCTATATTTTATCATGGTAAAATACGAATTTGAGCTTTAGCATCATAAAGACTTTCTAATAGGGAATCAATGTTAAATAAATAAATAAAATATTTACTATAAAACCATACGTACATACACATACTTACAAACATCTGGCTGCTTGTGGTATGATGTTTGATTAATGTCATTTAAGAGTGGGTATTTAGTGATGCCCACTTAATTTATAATATTATTATTCATTACGTATGCACACACACACTACTGACTACAGAATACAGACTATATAGTAACCCCACTATTTTGATTTCTTTATGAAGCATTGTGTGGTTACTATAGTAAATAATATTTAACATTAATTATCTATTAGCAAAGCTATCCAAAACAGACGGTATATCGCCAATCAACGATGAGAATAAAGTGTATGTACACTTATGTACGCACGTAAGAAGTTATACTTCTTTTTAAACAAGATCAACACTACTATTAAGACATAAAAGTTTAGTAAAATAATATAGTAGTGAAAAACTACAATCGAAAAATTATATATCTAAAACCAATGATTTTATATTTTATCATGGTAGAACAGAATCAGCATCACTTCTTTCATCAAAATTTCAATTTGAAAGCTCGGCAATAAATCCATTATTTACATTAGAATCAGAGTTAGTGAAATTTATCAGGATCAGGCCAGGTACAACACATCAATACATACATTTAATATACAAAGTTTACGAGTCCATAGAAATGATATCATTGATAATGTGGCTCTTAATTTTAATATTTTGCTTTTATCAAAAACATGGAGTGATAATGATGAAGACATTCCTGTACCTAATTTCAATTGTATAGTTAAATTAAAATGTTCTAATGTTCTAGCTGACGTTGTAGCTATTTACTAAAATAATGACGATCATTAATCTTTCGTTCTATAATGTATAGTATTAATATTGTCTTGTATTTCAATATGCAATATTATGCAAAAATCATAGCATACACATTGCTGTAGTATTTGTACAGATACAGACCCTAACTGTGCGAGCCCGGCTCAGTCTTTGATAACTTATTTGTTATTTATGAACACATTATTATTTTTCTACAATAAAATATTATCGTATCTCTTCTCGTTATATTAAAAAAGTCGAATCGAACAAACATGAATTTTCCAACGTTTTTACTCTTGTTGTAAAGGTTCTGTTTTCTATCGAAAAGTTGTAGTCTATTTCGAATAGACAATTTTTTTATTCCATATGTATAGTATAATACTAAAATAATTGATTTATATTAAATCGTAACCGCATTTATGTATTTCAACTAATTTTGAAAAAAAACAGTAGAATTAAATTTCGATCAATATAGAATAGTTATTTGGATGTTATCCATTTACAAGTCAATTCTCTTAAGGACGTTCATGCGCTACGCTAGAGTTAAATGAGTACTATCTTTATTAAAATTTTTTTTAGGATTTTAAAAAAGTTGTAAAGTATATCAATAATCTTACAACGATTTATAACCCTTTTTTATTTGTCCTAAGTATTTATTGTAAAATATCAGTAAATGTAAATTAGAAATTGATTTGACTTGATATGACAGATCTGACAATAAACTATGTTTTGTTATGACGTTCACAGTGTATATGTGTATATGTATGTGTAAATTTTTTTTACTGTACGCTGTCAAGAGTTTTCAAAATATGGTGGCAAAAACAAACCTAACAAAACAGTTTTAATTTTATTAAATAATTAATTCAAACGTTCGCCAACAGCATTTTTTTAATGCAATTATATAAATTGCATATTTCAAAGAATATTTATAAACACTATTTATTATGGTGGCGACTTTAATAATATAGTTATTTTAATTTTAAGTACAAAAAAATTCTGTTCTCCATAAGACGCTGTGTTATAAGTTTGATTTTTAATCGATAATTTCTCTTTGAAATGATCGACGACAGGTTTTTAATTTTTAGGGAGGATTCCTACATAATTGAACTATTCAATTCTCTAAAAAAATCTTATTCCAACTACTGGGTAAAGGACTCCATTCAAAGATTTCTATTTGAGTTCATCGGCTGTCATTCTCACCCACTGACTTCTACCTGGATGACCTTGTAATGAGAGAAGGTTCCAAGATATCCTTAAACCTACTCTAGAAATAATTATTTTGGGATTTAAACCGAACATTTATTTTTTAATAAATAATGATTAATCATAAGTTTTGTTAGTAATTACCGTGGTAACTCAGGGAAATATATAATGGGTATCGAAATATGAAAGAAAATTAAGATTTAGAATCGAGTAAATTACAACCTCAATGGCGTTTGTTACGGCGTTTGGAGTCCATACGATACTACAATCATCTGTCATCGATCCTCCAACATTACGGAATCCTAAAATACAATATAAATAAGAAGACATTTCAATATATGGAATAAATAATATTTTCAATATACAAAATAATAATTTTTATTACAACATGTAATATGTAATAATATATAAATATAATATGTAATAGTATGTAGTTACTATGTAATATTCTTATTTATATATATTATATTTAGAATTTTATGATCTCGTTATAAAATTTTCACAAATAAAGAATATTATATAAAACTATTTACAAAAACTACTACTAACAATTGTAGAACACTCAATAAATAAATAAATTGTAATAACAAGAATATAAAATATGTTGTTTGTTATGTTCAAATTTAATATCATCAAATATATACAATGATTATATTTTTATTTTTTTATTAAAAAATAAAATGATAAGTACACAATTTATTTGTTATATAATATATATTTGAAAAATATGTTTATATACCGTACGTGTTGGAAAGCATTGCTAATAGAGAATCAATGTTAAATATAAAATTTACTATAACAACTATACAGAATATGCTTAATAAAGAAATAAAAATAGTGGGGGTATTCTTTAGTGTGTCTGTTATGTATGTTTGCTGGACTGTTTTGTACTGCATTAACGAGCGTTTTGTACTGCATTATTAATGAGAGTGGACTAAATATGTTCATTGTTGTCATCTTAAGTTTAGCCATTACTTCTAACAATTGAAAATTCTTTTTTGAATATCCCTTATTATTTGTATGTGGAATGTTTGAAAATAAATGATAGTATTCTATTAACGGTATAACATAAAACAACAATCAACACAAATTTAACACGTCCAAAAAGAAAAAAATAATAGAATTCCGACAAAAAAAATAGTCCAACCAACGGTTCGAATATTCCTCCATTATTTGCTAAACAATATCCGAGTCGATTGTAGAAATCTATCTGGGTATTTTGTAGCACTTGAGGAGAAATTCATTTATTGCAACGAGTAACATCTCTTCGGAGAATAATTACAATTAACTAATTCATACTGATGATGACTACTTTGTAGTCTAAATACGTATTTATAAAATACAAAAAATTTTGATCTAGAACATTGGAGCAAAAAATCGAAATTTATTTTATACAGAATGCTTATTTCTTACCGACGAAAGAAGGAGGTACTCAATTCAACCTGTATATATATTTTTTTTTTTTTATGTATGATCACACATAACTTTTTACAGAGTAGTCCGATTTTGATAATTTTTTTTTTGTTGGATACTAAGTATTACTGCAATTTTGTTTCTTATCATTTTTCTGTTACACTAATATTTACAGAAATATTTACAATTGAAAATTAAAATTCTAAATATCTCTGTTCACATTAGAGTTTGAGAAAAATGATCACGTAATGAATTGTAGCAAACTTAATTTTCTACAACTTTACTCCTCATACATTTTTCGATTATTCTAATATTAAGAGAGATATTAAATATTTTGTGTTTGTTTCACACAAATACATGAAATATATTTTATTTCATGTATTTGTGTGAATTTTTTCCTACATACCTATTCGCTAAACGATTAGTGATTTTTTTCTCTCAACACCTTCGTGACCCGACATCCAAATAATAGTTGACCAGGTCCTTTAGAGCATTGAACAGACAGCCCTTGAGGCGAAAGTATGGAAACTAAATATGCTTTCGAATGTCTCTTGGCTGTCCGACATTATGTAGGTTTGGTGTCTTTGTTGTTGAAAACTTGCTAACCTATAACCTTCCTCTATAAACGGGATATCTAACACACAAAATTTTTAAATCGTAGTTCCTGAGATTAGCGCGTTCAAACATACATCTCCAGCTATATAATATTAGTATAGATTTATCTAACCAGCTTATAATTCCTCAAGTATTCTAAGACTATATGAGCGACATCTATAGTATATAATTGAATAAAACGTTGCCTTGTCATATCAAGCATTTGATGTCAAAAAATGTTATCAATATTCAGACATATTACTTAAAATGTCAAAGTAAGTAAACGCTAGTCGCTTCCGTTGGTATAACATAACCGAAAGGCAACCATACTAACAATGGAAATAAATAGACGCTAGTTTACAAAAAACAATTTGAAAAAAACGTTGCCTAAATTAACAAAACTGTATATCTATTAATCCAACGTTCATAATTTCTTAAGTTTTAAAATTTAAAAATTTATATATCATTCAAAATTTAATAAATTATCTGATAAAATATGTAGATATTCATCTTTTATATTTACGACAAGTAAGTTCATCATAAAAACTTTGTTGTCAGAAGACTCGTTTAAAGGAGATTCCCTTTCCATTAAACTCGGTTGTTAGAAGAAAATGATCTATTTAAAATTTATAAAAATGGAAACTTGATATATATACATTTCACCTCTCATATATTATTTATCTTAACATAAAATAAAGTTTTTAATAAAAATTAAGTTTTTATGTTGTTAAATAATAATTATATTTTGTCTCTAATACATAAAGTAAAAAGCATTTATATAATATCGTTAAATGTTCGTTGTACAATGGCCAGTATTCAAAAATATCACAAACACCATGTTTAAGACCTGGGTAGTTGAAATTTTGCATGGTAGATCTTATCTCAATGAAATGCTTGACATATATCTTGCAGGAATTAACCTATTCCATGAGCTATTTCAGGAAAAGCAGCACGCCTTTTAGAAGCGCCTTATAGTGGGTAATGTTATTTTTATAAAAGTAGATATACAGTCCCGTTCAAAAAAATTGAATCAATCTGAATTGTTAATTTTCTTAAATTCTATAAAAGCCCACATTTTTGTTGATGTATGTAGAAAATGTAATATTTATTATATTCACCAAATATATTCGATCCTTTATTAATTTTAGCTTGTGCTAAAAATAGTTTGTAGTCCAGGAAGAATCGGTGCATGAGTACCAAAAACTGTTCTGTCACAGTTTTTTCGGGTGATTCTTTTATTTATATTCTACTGATTGTAGAAATGCAGTTTGCCATCTGGAAATTTTGTCCCAATTTTTTTTAAAGCGTTTAAATAATTACAAAATATTGTTTTTTTCGAACGGAATGAACTTTTTTCATTGGTTATATTCAAAATTAAGGGTTTTGTGACTATTAATTGGTTTTTTTAGAAGATATAAATTTAGAAAAAATACAAATTTATCCATTTTGTACCTATTAAAAATCTATCAAAATGTATTATCAAAACGAAAGCTTTTCAGATTCTACATTATAAAATCATAATAATCTACATATACAGGATGTTCTGAAATTCATTCAAAAAAGCTATACCACGGTGAGAGCTGGAAAAAAGTTTAATAAAGTTTTTCGATTTAACGTTTAATTTTTAATTAAACATTCATAAATTTAACTAATCACATTTGCATTTTTGG
Source organism: Nineta flava (assembly GCA_963920215.1). Lineage (NCBI taxonomy): Eukaryota > Metazoa > Arthropoda > Insecta > Neuroptera > Chrysopidae > Nineta > Nineta flava. Next base: position 124,009,740 of record OY986041.1, read on the forward strand.
GTGTCGCAACATTACTCCACCAATCACAGAGCGCATAGTGTAAGGAGGTGGGGCCACAGTAGTGGAGTAGGGCGACCTAATTTAGCATGGCGACAGTCAGAGTTCTCAATAAGTGTAGCGACACCCACAAAATGGTTGAATTTATTAATGTTTAATTAGTTATATCTCAAAAACTAAGCGTCAAATCGAAAAACTTTATTAAACTGTTTTGTTTGTTTTTTCAAGCTCTACACCGTGATATAGTTTTCTTGAATGAATTTCAGAACACCCTGTATATTCTCAAACTCAAATTCTCTTAGCTATAAAACAAACCAGAGGCATTTCATCCCGTTACTTCTTTTTATTTTTTTTTAGTTATTAAAGAACATACTGACGGATATTTTACGGACGGAATATTTACGGACACCTATATTTATTTCTAACCATTTATTTGTTCATTTATCAATATTTATTTCTAATCGTTACAAACTTAGGCCTAAACTTATTATAAAATTCTGCTTACTACAAACTTCCTCGCATATATACAAGGTAAAAAAATAAAAGGTTTACTTTTATATACGTTGTTCCTTTTTGATACCAACGGGTAATTTTTCTCGAATTATATAAAATAAATTACATAGAAAAAATTCGAAACTTTTTATAATTGGTCTATAACAAGAAAGTAATTATACATGTGTTTCATGTAAGTACATACATCCCATATACTTTACATATTTTCATAATAATAATCATAATATTTTGTACATAATTTGTATTGTAATTATACTTTTTAATAAAAACATACAGGAAATATTTAATAAATTACTTACAGAATAAAATGTCATCTTTTTTTAACGTAGTTTATGACTTGCAGAATTATTATTAGAGTATGCTGGATGCTATTATAAATTTAATATATAATTTATATAAAATTATATATTATTTTATATCATACATTTTGATTGTCAAGGTTGAAAATTTATTGTCTTTTTTTAAGAAAATTTGTATAGGTCTATCTAAACATATCTTACTGATAAAGAGAGTGAGAAAAAGCTGCTTCATTTTGTTTATATCTTTATGACTACATTCAGATTGTTGAACTGTATTAGGAGGCACAAAAGTAGTGCTCTTTTTTCAAAATTTTTTACTTGATTTGTTATGAACCACAAAAGCTGATGTCTGTTTTTAAAATTTTTTAATTGATTTGTGCCTTATTGATTCAGTTCTCGAAAAAATTCTTCGGGTAAAAGTTGTTCATTTAAAATATAGTAACCTCTTTTATTCGACATTTGGTTTTTTACATTTACATTTGGTTTTTTTGGAAAAATATTTCGAGTAAAAGTTGTTTTAGTACATTTATAACGAACAACTTTTATTCGAAGCTTTTTCGAAAATTGAATGAATAATGTACAAATCAATTATAAATTTTTGAAAAAGGGACTCTACTTTTCTGGCCAAGTGTTCATATGAGAATATGAGTAATGAAAATGGGCAACAATTTTATTTCGTAAACAATCCCAAAAATAAAATATATTACAAAAACATTACGTTACAGTTTCGTAAATAAAATTTTTACGAAATTGTTGAATTTTATTATAAAACATATTTTTTTTACTTTGTATTATTGTTGAATTTCGCAGAAGTTTTAGAAATTTTGGAACACCGAAGATGAAAGGCGCAATATGTCTGCATCCTGTAAATTAATTTTAATAAGAAGAATAAATAAGAAGAACACAAACACGTAAGAAACGAAACCACAACTGAAATAAAATCCAGGATGCATACATTTTGCGTCTTGCATCTTCGGTGTGAAAGACCCCTTAATTTCTATTTAGTGGTGCCCTAAAAATTGCATTTAATGTTGTATAATTTTTTCATTATAAAATCTTTTGAAGAACTTTTTATGAACATGGTTGTAACACAATTAGTCTTTAAAATTTCGTAAGCGTAACGAGTGAATGACTTTTGCAGTGTCAACAAGTTTAATACTACAAAAATTCGTGGATTGTTCGACTAATACAATTGTTTCTTTAATCTCTCACGGACGATATTTTACGTTAGATAGTCACCACACACACAGAACAACATCAAGGTAACAAATACATGATATGAATCAAAGATAAAAGCCGGAAAATAGGGTGAAATTCATTTTTTTTTTTTAGTAATAATGTTGTCATTGATAGTAGAGTGAAAGTGTAGAAAATGCCTGTTATTAGATATAAAAGAAAGAGGTATATAGTAGTATAGAATAGAAAAGTAAAAATTAGCTATATTACACAATCTAATGTTTTACCTTTCCTTTTTTACCGTATTTCGCACATACAAGCTTCGAATATTAACGCAATACTTTGTACAGAATGATTCATAAAAACTGCGATACGTTTAGAGTGATTTTGTAGCGGAAACGCTACTAAAATTAAATTTACTTTTTTTTAGAAACCTATGCTCTTCAACTACGTTCTCCCTCTGATATCACGGTAATTATTATTGTTTATTACCTTGGTAACTATCAACAAATATAATATGACATTATTCGATATTCTTTAAAGATCATTTATATCTTTCAACGTATCTTTTTATTTATTATTTGTGGGATTCATTCCTATTCATCCAACCTCCAAAAATCTAAATATAGTACATTCATAAAATTCCACTAAGACATCTGGTGGCAAGAATTTGAAACAAAGTAGTCAGGCTCAACTGTGATAGTTACATATGCGTTAATAGGGTTATGTTATTAAAATACACAAAAACTAACCTATAGATAACAAAAATATTTATGGAGAAATTTATGGACTAATCTTGCAAAAATTTGCATGAATATTTTTAAAATGCCACGTGATCGAATAACCAAAAATACAGTACTGTGTTCACTGCATTTTTTAGCAGAAGATTATTTATTACCAAATATGATATATTTAAAAATAATGCTGCCGTGAAAACTAATGCGAAGGGAATAATTAACGCAATAATTTCAGCCAAACATAAAAATTTCAAAGCCACTTTTTACTACTCCAAATTTGTATTTATAGGTATAACTAATTGTTGAAATGTCGCCTGACTAAAACCATCTTGAAATATGACGTCATCTTGGCGTTTTATACGTCATGACTTTTCCTATAACTGTGTGAATTTTTTTTTGCGCTGAAATAAATATATTCAATTATGCTGATTAACTCTAGCGTTCGATAACACTAGTTTTTTAATTTAATTAAATAAACTGTATAATTCAAAGAATATTTTAAAACAATATTTATCACAGTGTCAAATTTATTAACATAGTTGTTAAAACTTTAAATATAAAAATTCTATTTTCCCAAAATTCTATATTTAAATTTGAGTTTAAATCGATAACTTTTTGAAATGATCCATAAGAGGTTTGGAATTTTTTAGGAAACTTAATTACGTGGACTAAAACATGCCAAATATAAAAGATTATAAGATTTTATATAGTTTCACACATAAACGTCATTACACAAATCCGATTGAAACCCTTTTATTAAATGTAGGCGGATCAATTTCATTCAATACATATAAATTAAAACCTATATAATATCGAAAAAATTACACACAAGCTTTTTTTTTTGGTGGGTATATATACCTAGAAATGATGAAACCAACACCCATCTGGTCATATTAATAAACATACCTAACCAGACGAAAAAGGTATGATATTATGGTTGTAATAAATAAATGCTTAATTTAATACTACTTATATACCAGGATATATGGAGTAGTTTTCTATATCAACCCTTCCGTGTGGTCAAAATCGGTTTTTATATACATTTTCTCTATATATGTCATCCGAAAGCTACATACAGTGAAAAGTCGCTTTAATAACCAGCAAAAATTTGTTTTATATAACAAACTAAATTATTCTTTCTCCGATAAAGACTTCACATTATTCTTGGATTATTCTAGCACTCCGTAACCCTGGTCATTTGTCGTAGCCGAGTGAACTAGTTTTTAATTAAACCCATAGGTTTCCCGGAAAAAGTTATCAAAGTTCTACCTAAAAGTTCTATGTAATATTACCGTTACCTGTATAAAAAAGCGTATTTACGAAAACTTTTAGAACTTTTTCCGGGAAAAGTTCCGGTTTTATGAATAAATGACAGGATACATGTTTTTGTTTAGAATGAGTTAAGGTACTAGACAAAAAATTTGTATGCAGCAGATCAAAATAAGTAAAAAACACTTTGGTGCAGCCTTAGACACTAATCGGCTACGAAAAGTGGCTTGGGCCTCGGAGTATATACAGAGTGCTCATTTTAAACAATGCACACCTCAATATTTCATCAAGGAATCGTTTGGAGAAAAAATGACCCGAATGAAAGTTATTTTGTTCAGAGAGAGGCATCTTATTATGACCTTGTACATGCGACCTTCAAGATTATTTGAAAGTCAACTTTTGTTTTTCAAAAGGAAATCCATATGTATTAATTCGAATATTTTATAAACATCAGTACCAAAATAGTACCAAATAGTACCAAAATTTTCTCCGATCAACATTTCCAATCTTTACAACTCACTTTTTGTGGAGCTTACACAACTTCATCATATCAATGTCTTCAATTTTGTCTACTTTAAAAAAATAATTGAAAAATGAAAAATAAATAATAGTTTAAAAAAACACGCTTTTATAGAAAATTCAACTAAAAAATGAAAAATAAATAATAGTTTAAAAAAACACGCTTTTATAGAAAATCCAAATAAAAAATAGAAAATAAAATTGAATAAATTTGGATTAAGAAAAGTGTAAATAAGAAACAAATGTATATTAATGGAAAAAAGCGTGTGGTGCAAAGTGTCAATAGTTATTCCATTAATATACATTTGTTTCTTATTTACACTTTTCTTAATCCAAATTTATCCAATTTTATTTTCTATTTTTTAGTTGGATTTTCTATAAAAGCGTGTTTTTTTAAACTATTATTTATTTTTCATTTTTTAGTTGAATTTTCTATAAAAGCGTGTTTTTTTAAACTATTATTTATTTTTTATTTTTTAGTTGAATTTTCTATAAAAGCGTGTTTTTTAGTTTTTTAAACTATAATTTTTTAAACTATTATTTATTTTTTCAATACTTTTCAATAAGTATTTTTAATCAGAGACTTTTCAGAAGTTTCACTTCTACCGTGTGTGACTTGCACACACACACATTTTTTTTTAAGTCAGTAAATTATCTGGGAAATTGATGAATCCTGGCTAATCTAATCAGGATAATCGGATATTTTAATCGAATTATTGCATTGTCATCGGTCTTTGACAGGTGTGCAAAATTTGAATTACATCTGATCGTTCAAAGTAGGAGAAAATCGAGCCCAAAAGGGTCGGTTGCATACATACATACATACAGGTGAAACTAATAAAAAGCGTATAAAAACAATCATTATAAAGTATATTTTCATTATAAAAAAAGCACAACCATCATTAAAGTCAATGAAACAACAAAGGTTTCACTGTAAAAAAATGAATCCCTAACTAAATATAACATAAATTTGAATACATGTAATGAATATTATTAACATTATTATCAATATAGGTAGAGGTTTGTGTTTAACCAAAATAACCAAATACGATTCGCGCGACCATACATTAAAATCTTATTATTATTATTTAAAAGGGAGAGAAACTGTGTGAGGAAACTGAAAAGTACATAACACAATAGATTATACTAGATGTATTAACTACTGTAGTATTTTACCTATGCAGAGTGTCCTCTCATTTTTTAAAATGTACATGAATATTTCTTCAAAGAAGAAATTTTGAAAAAAATTACACGAATAAAAGTTGGGGTGTTTGAGGGGAGCATCTTTTGGTTATCTTGATTTTCACCTACATGTATGGCTTTCAAGGTTATTTGATCAATTTGCGTTTTTCAAATGGGAACGCATATTTGAACGGATATCTGGCGAAATAACAACACTGAAACTGGGTAATAAAGTCTATTTTGGTGAATAATTAGCCACTTTAAAAAATGAATTTTTTTTAATTAGATTGTTTTTTTTTTTAAATAAGCACTTTAGAAAAAGTTTATCCCGAATAGAAAATTCTTTATTCCTAACAACAACTTAGTAGGAAATTGGACATTTAATAACAAAGACTTATTAATTCAGCAACGTTTCGTTCTCTTTATAGGAATTTCATCAGGCTTCTATTCATCAGGAACTTTATCAATAACGAGGTTTTCATTAAACAATTCAACTGACAGATATTAATAAAGTTCTAATAAAGAGAACGAAACGTTGCTGACTAAATTAATGTCTTTGTTAATAAATGTTCAATTTCCTGCTAACATGTTGTTAATGGTGCTATGGATGCGAGTATGTTATTAGCCTTTGATTTTTATTCAATGATTCGGAATCAAGGGGGATAAAAATAGACATTTTAATAAATGTAAAAAATGATAAAACAAAAAGTATGTTTTTTTATAATATTTACAACAACAACAAAAAATAGATTCTATTTATCAAAAAAATATATAAACTTTTTACCTTTGATAAATTTTATCTAAAGACCTTATTTTTCTCAAAAAATGCAATATAATGTTAGAAAATTCTTTTGTTTTAAACGACTATATAAAATGGTTAATTATTCACCAAAATAGACTTTATTATCCACTTTTAATGTTCTATTTTCCATAGCTTTCCGATTTTATCAAGAAAAATATTGGTTTCCATTTGAAAAACGCATGTTGATCTTCAAATAACCTTGAAAGCCATGATTAAGGTGAAAATCAAGATCAACATAAGATGTCCCCGTTGGGATAAAACAACTTTAAATCGGGTTATTTTTTCCAAAGACGCTTCCTTGAACAAATATTTAGGTGCTTTATTTAAAATGAAACAGCCTGTATATCATATATTGTATATTAGATGTTTTAAGGATTTAATGAGGATTTATTTTAAAATATTATGTTACAGAACAATAGTAATTAGTAGTGGTACTAGGATCAAAAGTTATTTATATGGGTGTATGTTCATTTTTGTGTTCAAAGACGAAGAAGAAACGTGATTTAGGTTGAAGGGTTTAATTTATATGTTATTATTATTATTATTATTATTATGTATATGATACAAAAACCACATAATAAATCGAATAATAACATCATCATATGTAGTTTAGTTTTGGGTTAGTTTTTGATGATTGGGTCATACCCTTAATAATGTACATATTTGAAAACTATACCGTATACTTTATCGAACTTTACTTATTTCAAAGATATTACCCTTGTTTGGTAAAACTTTGGACACTCCCACACGCATGTTGTAACACTTTTTTGTTTTTTTGACAAATTAAAACTACTCCAGAAAATAATTAATTCATTATTCCCACTATTTTGTGAAACTGTCGCCTACTAGAGGTACACTCGATTACCTTAATTTGTCATCAATATGGCGTCAGTACTAGCTACAGTAGCTCTTTTTAATTTATTGAATTAAAAAGACATGTACAAGTCAACGCCAATTATAAAATTTTATAATTGATTAGTACCTTATTTATTTGGATTTCGGAAAAATGTTTCGAAGAAAAGTTGTTACTATATTTATAATGAACAACTTTTATCCGAAGCATTTGTTCAAAAACCGTATAAATAGGGCACAAATCAATTATAAAATTTTTAAATTTTAGTTCCACTTCTGGCGTTGACTGTACATTGATGTATACTGTAGCCAATTGACGCCATATTGATGACAAATTAAGGTGCTCGAGTGTACACTGCAGGGGTGGGGGTTATTTTGGTGACCTTAAGATAAATTTTGGTTAAAATCTATAATATGTAAGAACGATAAAAATGATCATTACATAAATTTAACTGTTTTTGTAAACTTTTAACTTTTGTTGCCTATTTACCCATTGTTAGGATGTGACTAGCGTAGGTGACTACCGTTTATGAGGATGTTATTAAGGATTACTAGGATGCGACTAATGGGTAGGGTACTATATTTGTTGTCACTAGCATTTACTTTATTTATTACATTTATGTAATAAATTTTAACATTTGTAACATTATGTTGACATGAATGTTTTGATATGAAAAATCTTACACATCTAGGCTGGAGATTGAACCCAAGTGTCCTCTGCCATTCCAGACCAGTGCTCTGACAAATGAGCTATTCAGATGCTATCGTAGAACATGTATAATTTCTCACTATCTGATGTATACTCCCGTTTATAAAAATCGAACCAGTTGAAACATTTTAAGTGATATACGTTTAGAATGTGACTTGCTGGTTCAATTTTTATGAACAGGAGTGTATAAGTATTTTTATTGCAAGCTTTTATTTCACTTAGAATGTATGTATATATGTTAAGGTCAAATCTTGCAAGCTGAATTACTACCACTTCCTCTTATCCTACGGAGTTGAATTTTTACATGTTGGTTCAGTTCCGTTGACAATGCATTTTTATAGTAAGCATAACAGGAATCGACAAGGGGAAAGGGGGGTTTAGAGGGAGGGAGAAACACAAAATTTGGTATATCTCTCTTAATATTGAAAAAATCGAAAAACACATAAGAAGTAAAGTTGTAGAAAATTAGTTTTACTATAAAAAGCTTGTTTTAAAAAATGTTTTTTTTAATAGAAACTTATTATTATTAACTTGTTATTTGACTATTTACATATATTTATCTGTTTTTGTATATTTTCTGGATTATTTTAATTGAAATTAATACTTTTCATGATAATTATTAATTCGTTTTTTTTTGTTTTCATTACAGATGTGGTCAAGAGACACGTGTAATCCCTCGTGTATTACAAATGCGTTCACATTGGATGAAATCCGATAAGGAGAGTTTACGATTAAAAGAAGCTGGTATATCAAAAGATGTTCTAGATTCAGCGATTGCAGCATTTTGTTTGGAAGTAATCGCCCGGCATGGTGAACCTGCACCACGTCTATGTAATAAAGATCCATTAACAATTAAAATGGGTACATATGTTATTGATTTATTTCCAAATGCGAAATTTATTTTTATGGTTCGAGATGGACGTGCCACTGTACACTCGATAATTAGTCGACAGGTGAGTTACTAATTATTTTCATATAAATACATAGATAAGTTTAACTTTGTTCCGTAAGAAAACCTGAATTTATTCTATATGTGTATGAAAATTTTAACTAAATTGTCCCGTATGAAAATATTAACTTTTTATGTCAATATTTTTTCATAAACCAAATTGATTCGTCATACATTAAATAGAACCTAGTTCCACGCAACTATCAAATAGGATTTACTTCCCATCTACTGGAACTTTCAGGTAATCCATACATTCCAACTCGTATCAAAATTCAAAACTACGAGTTTCCCCTTTTTTTGCTTTGGCTAATATTTACTCCGTATCAGCTCGTCGACGGTTAATATCGTATTAATTAATATTTATGTGAAAAAAATTAACTCATCCATCACGTATCGAATCCTGGACCTCTGGATTTCATGCCCAATGTGCTTTCCGTTACACCACGGGTAATTTAGCTAGATGAATCAACTTTTTCATATAATTGAAGTCAACATTAACTTATTATTCCCACATATTATTATTTGTGTATACTTAAACGACACAATACTACACCAATGTTAATTTCCATTATGGTTACGAAGACATAGGTATGAAAGAACAAGCGTATACTATATAGACCAACATATCATTTTTTCATATTAATATTAAATAGCAAAAATTCAATGGCATGTTAGTCTATCTAAATAGTAGACGCTTGTTCTTTGATATTTATGTCTTCGTAACCGTAATGGAAATTTATGTTGGTATAGTACTGTGACGTTTAAGGACTTTCCAGCACTGTGTTATGCAATCAGTACAATAAACCGGTTTGATTTTATTATAGCACCAATACATAAACACATATATACAACACATAGACAAAAACACTGTTCACATATACAAAATAATGTTATGTTGAAGAAAAGGAATAATTTTAAACTTTTATATTTCGAAAACAAAACGGTAACACACTTTTACACAAATTTTTATAATAAATATTTATCTTTATTCTCCTATTTTTTTTTTTTTAATTCTGTCGAGTATTTTTTCTAATACAACAGATAATAGTTGGGCGGGCATGAAGTTTCACATGCTTCTAATGAGAGAGAGTGAGAGAGAATGATAACTTTGATATTAATTATCTCGCATTTTAAACGGTTAAAAATTTTGAAAGTTCGGGATTTATTAGAAAACATTATTTTTAGCCTGTGTTAAAAAAATGAGCAAAATCTGTCGAAAAGTGTTGGTATACTCGAACATCCTTAAGTATACTCAAATAATAATATGTGGGATTAACATAGTGCGTTCTTTTTTAAAAATGTTTAGTTGAATTCCTTCAGTGTCTCCGTTATTCATTCGGTTATTGAGAAAATATTTCGAATAAAAGTTCTTACGCTCTTTATTATAATGAACAACTTGTACTCGAAGCATTTTTTCGAAAACCGATTGAATAAGGTACAAATCAATTGGGAAATTTTGGAAAAAGAACGCCACTTTTGGGTCCACGTGTACGAAAATACCTTCTGCTTTAAAATATATCAATAGTTTAAAAACAATTTATAAAATAAGTACCCACATGTTGTCTCTTTAAGCGATTCTGATATAAAGGCATTAATTAAATATGTAAATATTTTTTTTTTTTAATTATCAAAAACAATTATATTTATTTATTTTATTTTGTTTTTAAAATGTGAACAGGTGACAATAACTGGATTTGATTTAACAAGTTATCGACAATGTCTAACAAAATGGAATCAAGCGGTTGAACTGATGAATGCACAATGTAATACATTGGGTGAAGAACGTTGTTTACGTGTCCATTACGAGAAATTAGTATTACATCCACGTGAATGGATGACCCGTATATTAAAATTTTTAGATATACCATGGAATGAGAGTGTTTTACATCATGAAGAATTTATTAACAAACCAAATGGTATATCACTGTCAAAGTAAGTATCGGTATTATTTTCAATTATGTATTTCAATGTAGAATGACCTTAGATAGGTAGATTGTAGAGGCTGCCCTGGACGGGCTACACTTCGACCATAAGGTCCATTGTGATGCCTAAGGATGTGAGGATGTGAGTGGAGTGGAAGGAATTTGTGAGTAGACTAGGAATTGGTAGTATATGCGGCTGCAGCCGACCTATGATAGGAACTATGCCGATATTCTTCTAGAGTTCGTGAAGGAAACTGCAGAAAACCTTCTCAAGCATAGCCGGTTACTTCGTTCTTGTCCATACGCCGACAGTTTAGTCAATTAACCGCCCCTTTTTTTTATAATTGACAAACTGCCGATGTCGGTATTCGAACCCATAACCGCTCGGCTACTTGGACTGGTTAGAATGACCTTTATGCATTGAATGAATGATAATGGAGGGAATTTGGAGCACTGCGACCTATAAGTTCTGCTCCCCCATCTGGTGCCTGACGAGGAATGATCTGGTCTTAAAGCACCTCATCCAGCTCCCTGTTTCTTTCAAGAAATACAGGATCTAGATTGTGTCGACTCCCAGACATTTTATTCTTTTGTGTATGAGGCCGTCGCAGTCTATTAGGAGGTGTTCCGGAGTTTGCTCCATTTCTCCTCAAAACCTGCAGTTGCCCTCATTACCCAAGCCTATCTTCCTAAAGTGTCTCTTGAGTCAACAATGCCCCGTAAGTATCAGTATCCAGTATCCGCAGTCTATTTTTTGCACAGACCAATGCAGATTTTGTATCTTTTGCCCTTACAGGTCCCGAAAAGATTCTTGGCCTACTTCAACCACGAAGGTCTAATCTCCTCTCGATAAAAGTGATCACACAGTCCAAAAAATTCCCGGCACTGGATGTCGATGCTCCTTTCCTAGCCAGACCATGCGCTATCTCATTCCCCTCTATTCTCACATGTCCTGGGATCCTGTGGTTAAGTTTTATATAAGTATGTTATAAGTCTAGTCCCAAGTTTTTAACAGTTGGGAATATTGATCGTAGATAATAAATTTTGGTATAGGTGCTTATAAAATGTTCTAATTACTTATCGAATACCCATCTCAATTTGGCTTAACGACCAGAAATTTTCTGAGTGTTTTCTAAAGCTAAAAAGTTACTTCGAGTTTCTGAATGGGTTAATAGGTATTTCGACTGTATTTAGCTTAATTACAATAATTTTCACAGGATTAACTCAGGTCGACCGATTGCTCTCGATTGGCGATTATGTATATTTATTATTCTACTAATCATATTCAGGGTATTCGATTAGGGAGGCAATCTTACCAAGGAAGACAGACTATCACTTAAAGTATTTTTTGTGAAATACTTGGTACTTATTACTTAGACTACTGAACCCCCCGGTACTTTGCCGAGCTCTGGTTTTACGCTATATCAACTAATTTGAAGTTATAACTTCTTATATACGCACACATAATAGAAAATAATGATCCCATTCTTTTTTGCTTCTTGGCGATGTTGGTTTAATGTCGTATAAAATTTCATTGAATAATAAAATACCATTACGTGTTAATTATCAAATGAAGTTACTTAAATTAACTAACTACTAAACTGCTTGTAAATAAAATTATTTCATATACAATTTTTTAATTAAAAACACCACCATCTATTTTTATTTTCGTTTTAATTGCATTTGTTCTATATAATACTTGAGAAAATCTATTGTAAATACTGACTGCTGTGTATACAGGATGTCCCGTAAGTAGTCGAGTTCTATAAGAGGGTAGGTAAAGGATACGGTTTTGAAACGAAAAGTCCTGAGTCATTATTTTATTAGACGCACCGTTAATTAATTATTTATTAATTAAGGAAACTAGGTTGAAACCAGAGTTGAAACCTAAATGAAAGAGTTGAGATTTGAAGGATTGGATAATAATAATAATTTTTATTGCAAAAAAACCCAGTATCAGGATACAATAAGTCAAAAAATAAGTAATTACAATAAATCATTAAAATTATATGGCAATAATTTGTTTGATCTTCATTTTATAGAGGCGCATGCTAAAAAAAATATCTGCTCACTATAACTTGTGTCCCAAAGCTACTATGAATTTTATCTGTCGCTCGTATCCACAGAAACAGGAAAGTAAAATTTAAGGAGTGGGATCTTTGCTTTATGCATGTCTGTGCATGTCTTGCGATTTTCTAAAAATTGATAATTCCAAAAAATTAATTATTACATTATTAAAACAATTAATCAATAAAATTATTTTATTAATGTACTTTTGAGAATACTTTATAATTTCACAAATTTAATTTTCGCATTTTTTTTAAATTTATTATTAAAACAATTTATTTATTATATTTTTCAAAAAATAAAAAAATTTAATTAATGCACTTTTCAAAGAATTAAAAATTTAAGCAATACATTGTTCCAAAAATTGATAATTATATAAAAAATGAATTATCAAAAAAATGCACTCTGGTTTCAACCCAGTTTCCTTAATTAATTAATAATTAATTAACGCGTCTAATAAAAAAATGTCTCAGGACTTTTCGTTAGAAAATCGTACCCTCTACCTACCCTCTTATGGAACTCGACTACTTACGGGACACCCTGTATAGTATTTATAAGGCAAGTAAACAGACAGACAGACAGACAGGCTGACTGTAGCAGTGTAAGTATTCATTACGAAAATTACACATCAGCAAACCAACAAGCACAATACACGGCAACCGCACATACTATTCTAACACCCAAGCTAGTCAGTATCGTTTAATATATCACTGTGTCACTACTGTTTTTAGGCACACGATAGCGTGATATTAATGGTTTTTTGGTTCTCTCATGTGACAATTTGTCCATTGTACAAAAAACCGTAAGCAGTAAGCAGTTCATAAAACAACTTACTTTTAATTAAATCCTGATATGAAAAAATTAACTCATCAACCAGGAATCGAACCTCGGACCTCTGGATATCTAGTCCAGCGTGCTTACCGCTACGCCAAAGACGACTGTGATGTAACAGCCAACTTTTTCATATCATTCAGATATCCAGAGGCCCGAGGTTCGATTCCTGGTTGACGAGTTAATTTTTTCATATCAGTATTTAATTAAAAATCCAATGACATAGGTCTATAAAGTATACACTAGTCTTCTACAGTTTGTCTTACGTAACCGAAATGGAATTTGGATAAACGTCACAAACATTGTATTGTTGACGCTTAAGTATACACAAATAAATAAACAACTGACTTTTATTTATAAATAAAAGCCTAAACACCAATTTCTATAATTCAAACTAAAAAAATGATGACCTTCCATACAAACTTACATCCCCTATTTTATCTCCTTAGGAAATGAATTTTTATATCCTTACTGTTCTCCTACGTTATATAAGGAACTCCTGTACAAAATTTCTTGGTTCTAGGTCAACCGGTTTATGCTATACGTTATTTGTCGGTCAGAGTTTTATTAAGGGTGTGTTCCGATATATAACCCAGTATACTGGCCAGTGCTCATGACGTCATGAATCCGACGCCATATTGTACCGGTGTGCCACCATATTGCACTGGTGAGACAAGTGTGACGTAGTTGTATATCAAACGGGCGTGTGTGCACCAGACTTTGAAGAATTTTTTATTGTATTATTTGTTATTTGCATGACATCCCAACAAAGTCATCAATTATTTTTAGGCCAGTATATTTCGGAATGAATCAACGGTATATATATAGCCAAAACTGTCAAACAAGTATAGATAAGATTTAAATGGCACAACTCTTTGATTTAAATTCATAAAAGCTGGGAAGGATTGTGATTGGTTAACCATAAGACGTAACCGTAAGAATTCCATCCTTATGAAATTTTTGTTCTTCCGTTCTGCGGCGGCAATATAGAGGATTGAACAGTTGACTGTGATTGACTGATTCGGTTACGTTTTACGGTCGCTCAAAGTTAAGCAGCTCCATAGGAAATACATAAAACTAGTGCTCATCGATAATCGTAACGATCATCGGAAAAGTTGAACCGAGGAAAACGTAACTTAAAAGTGACAAAGAGTTTAAAGTGAAGGTCATAAGATTTTTGTGCGGAGACACTGAAATCCCACCCTTGAATTGGATTTTAAATCCACAAAATTCTGGACTAATAGCTTGAGAAGAAGAAATTCGATCATAATTTAATCAATCTCATTTTCGTTGAGCCCAAATTAGCCTGACAAAGTTCAAAAGGTTTCAACAACAAACTTTTATTGAATTTTCTCTCCCTCAATGTTATCTTTTCCTATTAGCCCACAAAATCCTCAAAACGATTTTGAATATCATTTGAATTGGTCATCAATGACCGATGGCTAAAGATTACTACTGGCTTGCTTTGTGATCCATCCAGAATTTGGGCGGTATTGTGTAAGGCATCACGTGATCCCAGAAAGGCTGACTAACCACCACTTTGATATCAACAAACATAACAAAAAATTACCAAAAGTGTGACCTGCCGGAAGTAAGATGTGTCCTTCTGGGCAAGTCAAAATAGGTCCGGAATGATGGCAGGTACAACATATTGGAGTTATCGAAGTAATTTTTTAACTAATTTTTTCAACGAATTCAACTTTTTGAATCGTCGATGATTATACGTAAAGCTAGTAAATATACGCATCGGTAAGATTTAAGCACCTTTGCATCAAATATCTTATGCCAAATGATTGGAATAACCATTTTAATATTATGTGATTAGCTATTGTACCAGTTTATCTCGCTAACCTCTGAATAGACATGACGTTAATAATATATTGTTCTTAATTTATATTTTCAAAGTAGATCACATAAATTGATAAAAAGAAATAAAATTGTTCACATTTTTTCAAGAAATTTTTAATGTAATTTACCTTAACTATAATGAATAGTTCTTATCACCATTAAAAAACCAGGAAATGATTAAATAATTTAAATGAACTTTCCTCGAAGGTTACAGTTTGTTTGTTATTTTATTTAATAAAGATTGAGTTGTATTTTTGTTTTGGATAACACGAGGTGATTAATTTTATATGTAGAAAAAATGACTTTAAATGTTAAATTTGATTAATCTTCAAAAAAATGTAGCGATTTTGCAAATTGTAAAAATTTGCTGACCTTGACTTCGCTCTAACTCGTATTTATCTGATCAAAAGATGTTTCCCACAAAAGTTTCAGGATGTTTTATGCTCTATAATTTTTGTAATGACTATTTCCAACCTAGATGACGCTAGATAGAGAGTAGATATTCTCGAAAAACTGGTTTTTGATACCATTCTTCCAATATGGTGGCGCGAGCAGCGCTCGCTCAAAGTCGCAAATTTGAAATATTAATTAGGACACCAAACTGTAACACTCTACCAAATTACAACTCTCCTTGACCTTTTGTAGCGAAAGACGCCTTTTATGTCTTCATGGATTGGACTAAACATTTAGATTTATAACCTGTTTTTGACAAATTCTTAAGGAAAGTGGGTTTACGAGTGAACTACCTTCTGAAAAATGAGATATTAATTATTCTCTTTTGTAAAATTTTATCATGCAGTAAGGTATAATCCCCTGAATTCGCCAAAAATTGTATTGAACCGTCGATTTCGATCCCATACGATAAGAAATGTATCATTTCAGTTGATTCTGAATCTCACATTTGATGCAACCCTGATGTGATTGACACAAATTTAAAAATAAAAAAATTCTTCATTGAAAAAGTCAATCTGTGTAAAAGGTTAGCTGGTTTGAAAAAAATACCATTCTCTTAATGAGTAAAAAAAACCATTTTACTAATTACTTGGTACTCATATGCCAAGTGCACTTAACGAAGAATACTTTTCAAGCTCATAATTTTCCACTGAGAAAATATGATTCTCATACCCTTTCTTTCTACACGATTCTTATCATTGATTTTTCTTTTTTAAAAAGAAATTTTATTTTTATAGCGTGATAATTTGTAGAAAATTTCTTACTACAAGAATTTTAATTAGATTATTTTAGGAAAAATATTTAGTTTTTTTTTTTCTATTCCATATTGTAAATATCGTTTCTGGTCACGCAATTTTCGTAAAAAGTTTACAGTAGTTATTTAAATTTTACGAAGTTTAAATTTAATCCTTTCGCATACAACGTCGAATATCGAATACTCGGTGGCTCTAATTTCAACGAACATTTACGACATAAATAATAAATAATATATCAGATAAAGAAGGAAGAAAGACTTCTTATGGGTACTTCAAAAGTCAAACTTTTTGAATTCATTACACTAAACCTTAAGAAAATGGAGATTGTGTTTCATTAAATTGATTGATAGATGGCAGAAATTGGTATTTAAATATAAATACCAATTTTTACTAAGTATTTGTATTTAAAATATTTTATTTATTTGTTTTCATTTGTGAATCGACTACATGTTTTAATTATTTATTATCAAATTAAATATTGTCTGCCATCTGTCGGTCAATATATTAAAACTACATCTAGACTTTCGCAAAGAAATGACTTCAAAAAAACTGCTGAGCTACATGTTAATGTATGTACGCTGCTAATATCTTTGCAATTACCGCTGTATGTTTGTACTAGGGACCACAAACGTAGCGCTCATTTTACAAAAATTATGATTGATTTGTCCCTTATTCATTCAATTTTCGAAAAAAGAGATTCGGCTAAAAGTTTTTCATTATAAATATGTTAACAACTTTCATTCGAAATATTTTCCCAAAAACCAAATTAAGGAGTCACAAATCAACTATAAAATTTTGAAAAATGAGCGTTACTTTTGTGGCCCATATTCCAGAGATTCATGCACACGCATGTTCATCATAAAATTTGCAGGCGATGAAAATAACCCATTATCCAAAATGGGACGTTCAAAATGACCATATTTTCCTAATATCTGGTTCAAATTTATATGAAATTGTAAAGGTAGATGATAGATATATTAAATTATTATTATTTAAATAAATAATAAATATGTATGAAAGATATAATTGATCTTTATTGATTTGATTTATGAAATATTATTTATTTTAATATGTAAATTATCAAGGTTGTTAACATTCAAAACAACCGTGATAATAGGGGGAAGTTATAGTTGTTATGCAACAACTAAAAATGATAATTATAATAATAATTTAATGAAGAAGCGATACCGCTACAAATAATGAGATTTGTATTTGCTAACTATTCATAAAAAGTTATTGATAGGAGTGTTTCATTAAAAAAATTTATTTTATACTTTTTAATCCTTTTTTTTTTAGTTGTATTTTTTCTTTACTATGCACAAACACAGACTGTGAAAACTTTTTAACCAAAATTTTTATTAATATATAAATTTTTTATTTATTACAGAGTTGAACGATCATCAGATCAAGTAATAAAACCAGTAAATTTAGAAGCACTATCAAAATGGGTTGGTAAAATCCCCACTGATGTAGTAAATCAAATGGCTGACATAGCACCAATGTTATCCGTATTAGGTTATGATCCATATGCAAATCCACCAAATTACGGTGAACCAGATTCACAAGTTGCAGATAATACACGACGTGTTCAAGATAATGCCCACATATGGCAAGAGAAAGCACGTCAACTATTTAAAGCACAAAATGAATTTGAAGAGGATGTCATTGATCAATTGAAGGTGACATCGTTGGATCAACGAGCCGATAACTATGATAAGGGTGGATGACACCTAAGTATTTATTAAAATCAATATCAAATAACTAATAAACAAATATTTAATTGTTATGAGTGCTGCAGTTTAATTGTTGAGTGTTGAAAACCGTTGTGAAAATTTTTACCTATTATGTTGTATGTGACTTAAAGAAATTTTGAAGACGTTATAAAAAATAAATTTAATGCTAGGAAAAAAGTGACAGTGAAAATATTTTTTTTTACTATTTCGTGTGATTTCATTTTCTTTTAAGGATTTGACACATTAGTTTTTTTCTTACTGTAATTAATTAAAATATATAATTTAAAGGAAAAAACTGTTTTAGTATATTTTAAAAATGCAAATATCTTCCATACAAACTATTGGATTAATGCAAAATTCAAATATCTTCCAATTCAGGAATAAGGAATCGTCTGTGTATTTGTTTTTATTCAAACAATTTAGAAAAAATGGCAGCGAATTTATGCCAAAATTAAGTTAAAAATTGAATTTTAATACAAGATCGAATTCCAATTGATCCAAAATTAGGAATTAAATTCAATCGTCAAATTAAAATGAGAAATTTGTGTCAACTCAAGTGCTCTATTTGTATTTGTTTTATTATAAAATAAAAATAGTATACAACCCTCAAATATCTCGAGAAATAAATGTCAATCTCTTCCCACTTCCTTTCTAGCAAGGAGGGATGCTAACTTACAATTTAAAATGAAATCCTACCCTGTATATTTAAAATTTGAACTTTTCACAGAAAAATAATAGATATAGACATCATGCTTTTTCATTTTTAACCCAATGTCTTAGTTTTTAGTTCAATCTTGGGGGTGTGAAAAGTATTGCACTTCGACCTAATGGCCCATTGTGCTCCCCCTAACAGTCTGAAGATCTGAAGAAGTTCGCTTCTTCCATATCTTGGCAATAGCCAGAAGCTTGCTTATCAGGTTTTCCCGAAAGTTCATATATTCGGGGTGAAATCCACCGAATATATTGTGTCTGCTGTAGTCGAGAGATTCGCAGTCAAATTTTTGCAATTGTGCCGAATCAATTTGATTTTCGAAAAAATGTTTACAATACAAATTGTTTTTTTATAAAAATACTAACTTTTGTTCTGAATATTTGTTTGAAAACCTCATAGATTCGGTCAGCACAAATGGACCGTAAAATTTGAAAAGAACGTCGCGTTAAGAATCTACAATACAATAAAATACATTTGAATTTGCTTCTAATCACTGAAATTGTTGATATTAGAATCTCTGGCAGGGGTGGAGCTTAATATTTCAACATACCAGTAGTAGATTCTAAGTTATTCATTTGCAGTCACAAAACTGCCTAGACCGAAAGATATGTTACAAGGATTGGGGTAGCAAACATAGACCTACTAGCTTTAGTTTATAATTTACCCACCAAAGTGCATATCCAAGTGTTAGAGTTCCCAATAGGCTATTTTCTTTAGATCTTATATGAAAGTACCTTAAACAATTTTGGACACTGTACAGGATTTTAAGATTATATTTGGTAAATTTTAAATATTTTTTTTTAAGAAAAATCACTTAAAAGAAAATCACACGACAATGTAAACAAAAAATCTAATAAAAAAGTAAAAAAACAATTGCTTAATTTCAATTTGTGATAATAAAATGAAAAAAAAAAACATCCTAAGCGTAAAATATAAAATAAATAGTTAATTAAAACTAATTAAATGTTATTAAAAAAAAAATTAACAATAATAATTATTGTTTTCAAATCGTGATATTTATTAATAAAAAAATAATAAATAAATTTACTTTTAGCGACCAAAAAATATTTAATTTAAATTTTAAAACAAAACTTGTAAAAAAAAATTACACAAACTTATGAGCTTGAATTTGAAAAATCAAAAATTGGAAAAACTAAAAACTGTTCATGTAATGGACAATAACTAAAAATTTATTATATAACAAATTTGTTTTTTAAGTACTTCTTGTTTCCTGTTTTATCTCATATTTGTAATATCCTAAGTGTTGTGTACAGAAAAAAAAACGTGGAGGAGTTCGATGTAAATGAAGCTGCTAGCAAAAAACTGTTGTTTATTAAATATATTAAATAGTTTAATTAAAAAAAAAAAGAAATATTGTAAGGCAGCTTTTATTAAAATGATTGAATGTCATCGGGGGTCTGAAGCAATGTTTTGTTGGACCTATAATAAATTCTTGGATTTTTTTGTATCCTTTTTTTCATTTAGTGGACATTTGAAGTTTACAGATTTTATCAAATCTGAATAATAAATTTATGATTGACGTGTCAGACTCTGATTTAGTTGCCAATGGCATAGAAGATATTGATAAATTTTGCTACTTAGGAAGTATGGTAACAAAGAATGGTTGCACAGATTTGGATGTTTTTTTCAGAGGTTAAACAAAGCTTGGGTGGTCTTTAACAGTCTAAGAATCTTTTGGGCAACGACCAACGACTGTAAAACTGAGAATCTTTAAGTTTTATTTTCTCTCAGTTCTCACCTACGCGTGTGAGACTTGGAAAACCACAAATAGCACAACTAAAAAACTTCAAAGTCTTTTTAAACAATTGCCTCCGTCACGTACTGTTTGTGGTTTTTTATGTCTCCAAGTATCAAGGAACTGTGGACTAAGGCCAACATGACGAATATTCACGAATTAAAAAAGGAAATAGCGATGGATTTCTGAGAAAACCATCCAACGACGACACCAAAAAATCACTAGGGTGGGTCCATAACATCCCAGAACCGTGTCCGTTACAGGGTGTTCACTGACGCCCTATGCTCCTTATCGTGAATATGGACCTTAATATATAAATTTCACATCCTTAGACATCACAATGGACCTTATGGTCGAAGTGTAGCCCGTCCAGGGCAGCCACTACAATCTATCTATCTTAATATATATGTTAAGCTTTGGAGAATTATAATTATGCATTTTTTTAGTTAATGGCTGAATACAGAATATAGACGCACAGACATCCTGATGAAGGCTTATTAATTAAGCTGAAAGCGATGTATTTCTAATGTGTTAATCCGACGATTATCTCCAAAAATGCATAATTAAAACAATATACATTTGTCTGAAAGACTACAATCTCAATTTAAATTTGGCCTACTTGATCAAGTTCTAAAAAGTTGAAGCTGACTACTTATCACTGATTAAAGTTTTAGTGATATCTATTAAAATCCTCGCCTCAAACGAATATTTATCAATAAAAGGCTTTTTATGCCTTATTGCACACGTGTTGCTATCTAAATTTGCGAACAATTAGTGTGTTTCCCAACAAAATGTCCAGATTAAAGCCCGATGATATTCAAATTTTCATGACCGTTGTTGTTTCGTTTATAAATTTAGACAATATAAATATTTTATCAATGAAGTCGGTAGCTAACTTTGAAAATCAGATTCATTTTTAAAACTGTGCCATAAATTCAGAAATTTTCCAATTCGATTATTCAGAAAATCAAGGGTTACCAATAACAATTGTCGTTTTTGCTTTGATAAATTAAAATAAGTTTTTCACCACTCATTCATGTATGTTCCTGTTTTGTTTGTTTTTTCTTGTAATTAATAATATTTGATCCTGATTACTTTTAAGAATTTCAAAGCGAAATAATATTGGACAATTGATTTTCCAATATGTTGATATAATTTTAAATTTGTCTAAATTTATAAACGCTTTCAGGAAAGGTAGCTTCATGAGTGTATGTCATATCATTGTATTGATTACCGAAACCAGAAGCAAAAGCAGTATGACTTAGCTCGACGAGTTCATAATTCCATACAATATTGCATTACGCGTATGTACAGAAGAATGGGAGATGCATAATGTTTTTTTTTTTCGAAAATTCCAAAAATTATTTGTAAGAACGTTTGTCTTGGAAATCGACTGCTTTCGGGCGTTATTTAAAAGATGATATCAGTGAAAACGATTTACATAACCGCTGTGAATACGATAATTTCAAGACTGAACAATGAAGCGACGAGCTACGATAAAATAATTTTTGTCGCGTTGAATGTAATAAAATGGCAACGAAAGAATGCCGGATCGCACTGCGTGTGAACGGTTCTATTTGATTACATAGCACGCGCCAAAAAAGCCAGTGCCGTACTAACTGCAATCCACCGTGTTGAAAGAGCCTTAATCGTTACCCGTTGTTTCAATGTTCCTCTGTTCTATTATACAAATTATGTTAACTAAAATTATGAAATTAATTGAAAGAAAAATTACACGCGTCTTCTCCATGATTTCTAACCTACAATCAAATGTCAAAAACACAGAAATATACATATTTTGAATTGTAATTCCTTACAAATCTAATTTATAATAAAAAAAAAATCTACATAATGTAATTGTGTCAAAAAAATTCTCTGTTTAAATTTATTTTAGCTTATTTCTTTATTTAAAAAAAAAAACATTATCTATAGACTTATAGATTGCTAATGGCTGCATTCAACCGATGCATTCGATCAGTGAATAGTTCTATTATTTTCGACTGAATGGTATATAAATCTCCAATCAGTAATCATATTATTACTTATCGGACGCCATTTTAGTGATCGCTTTTGAAATCCGATCACCTATCGCATTTCGATCAGAGATCATAATTTCTAACGTCAAATTTGATCATTTATTAAAATAATTTGGAAAAATCTGGTGACAGTAAAAACAACAACCTGCATTAACAAAATTTTGGAAATAAATTATTTGTCAATACATTTAAAATTAACGTTTTGAACTGTCAAAATTTAGAAAAACATAATTATTTGGAAAATAGAAAAATCATATGTCCAACTAATCTAAAAAGTAGGCATTCAGCTGAGTAAGTCATGAATACTGATCGTTAAGTAATCGATCACTAATCGTAAATTTCCTCTGAATGCAGCATATATAAATAATGTAATCGAATTTCGTCATTCGAAAAAGTTCAAATGCGATAGACATTTCAAGATTAAAAATTGGAGTATTCTGAATTAAATTCGCTTTAAAAAAAAATTGTACTTTGTAAGTCTATGATACTAGTTAAATGCAAAATATGAAATTATATTTATTACAAAAAAATAGTAATTATAGAAGAAAATTGTTACAATTTAAATTTTATTTGAATATTTTGTTCGTTTTCCTTCATTATTAACCCCAAAAGTATGGCGAAGCCAATTGGAGGGTGATGTTTTTAATTGGCAGCATTATTAATAAAAATGTTTTTAAATATAAAAAAGTACACCTATTTTTATACAAAAAATAAATAAAAAAAAAAACATCGATAAAAAATTTGAAAAATTAGTAGCCTAATTTGATTTGATGGTCAGTAAAAAAAAATTTTATTTTTAAGTAATTTTTATGAAGATTGTGCGAACCATAGATGTTTGTAGCAAATCTAGATGATTAACTTATTAGAAAATTCAAAATTGATGTGTGTAGTTTATGATTTCTGGTTTATGGTTCCCATAATTGAATAGTACGAAATTTCTGATGTCACATTTCGAATGACTATGGAAATCAATCAATGAAAATAAAATATCAGTTATCATACTATGTAATATTTCGTTTATCATAAAGTGAAGGTTGATCATTGAAAGTTCCGCCATATTTCATGTTGGCAAATGTTCTACATACATAGACAGTATAACACTCTCGACAGCAAAGAATATTATCACAACGACGCCTAGAAAACCTACAGTCTTTCGTGTTGCCGATGCAGTCTTTTAAATAGATTCAAATCAACTCGTGAAATATACTATTCAATAGGAATCTAGTTTTCTTGTGCCAAAGACTAATACTATACTTCTACGATGTTCCAGGATCAGTGGCGAATTTACCGGGTAAGCAAGATTGGCAGCTACCTAGGGCGGCAAATTTTGATCATTTACACTAGATATAACGCTACTCGGGTGATTCACTGAAAATGTACTTCCTTTTTTTTCATATAATATCCTCCGGTTTTGTTTCATTTTTAAGTCACGTGATCTAATTTGACGCCCGAACTGTCTTATGGCGTCAACGCTCTGGCGTCAGCGCTTGTTTTGATCATACAGTGTCGAGGTAATTTGACAGTGAAATTATCTCATTTTTCTAAATTAATTCATCTAGCACTGCATGTGCTCAAGTTGCAGCTCCTATGTGAATGCAAATATAGAACGAAAATAGCGAATTGATAATAAATCAATTCTAATTAATAACGATTAGCACCAAGCGAATGAGTTGGTTTTATTCGAACTTCAAGCGTCAGTCTTAGACGTTCTCTAGCGAGAACAGTCTTCGATGATGGCGTCAAAACTGGTTACGTGGCTCATTTCGACGCCAGTTTCGAGCGGTCAGCATAAAAATGTATCTTAAAAGAAGAGGGCGGCAATTTTGCAGCTGCTTATGGCGGCGAATTGTTTTCATCCGCCCCTGTCCTAGATGCAATATTTATTGGCGAAGATTAATCACCATCTCTATCTGTATTTCGATTGCAGTACCCTTTCAATTAATGGATGAATCAATTCAAATTCAATTAATGGATGAATAATATTCAGTCAGATGGAAATGACGACGAACATACGATCGTTTTCACTCTGAACGCGTTTCTAATACTTCTTGAATTAACGGGTTATGATTGCCGCTGCTCTAGCTAGGCTTTATAAGGCAAAGTGAAATAGAAATAAATGTTCGATACTTTCAATCGCGATTGATCATCTAGGTTTAGTAAACATTTGTGGTCAAAACCGATTCAAATATTAATTCTAAATATGTAAAAACATCCGGGGTTTTCGGATAGATTTTTTTTTAGTAGAGAAACAAACCCCATCATTTCTAACATAACCTTACATATCTAAAATGCATTTATTACATACTTAAAAAATTAATATTTGTATCTGTTCCATTGAAAGTTTGTTTTTTTACACACAATTCGAATGTATTTACAAATAATTAGAAGGAATATTTTATAACAAGAAAAAAAGAAACTGGATTAAACATAAACATCGAGCACTGATTAATTGAAATCATTTTCTTTCGATTCTAAATTTTATTCATTTTGGTGCTTTTTGTAAAAAATATAGAAATGTAGGGAAAATAATTTACTTAATTTGATATACAGAGTTTTTATTAATTTAATTTTGTCTGTTAATTTGGTAATAATGAAGTCTTGAGTGTCCTGGATTACTTAAAATGAAAACGAAGAAAGATTAAGGAAGAGTGGTTGTATTTTCTCAATATCTTTTATTATGCACATTGATAAAAATATATAGGTGCCTTGTTTGAGTTTCCTCCATCATAGAAATTGCTATCGCCGCTCATAGAATATGTAATGAGTAACATTGTTAGCTGAATTGACAAATCTGAAAAAATGCTTGAATCTGTTGGTTGAGAAAGTTTGTCCTTGCTGCGGTTTTAAGCCTTATTTGTTGTTGCAACTATTCTAATTGTAGCGATTGTTGTTAGCGTCAGTCAGTTTCTAATTGGAAGTGGGAAACAAGGTTTATCGATTTAACGAGTATGTATGAGTATTGAGATCTCTGATTGGGGGCGGAGCATAATATTTAAACCTACCAGCATTAGTTACTAAGTTGTTGCAAGTGTTTCGCCGTTCGTATGTGTTTATTCTGTCGATAAATAGAGGATACAATCAACACAAAATTCTAAAACAATCACATCGGGAACAAACTTAACAGGACTTACTTAATACCAATAAAACAATGTAATTTTTTGTCTCATTGCTTCTTATTTTTATGTAAAAACAGATTTATTATTTAATTAATGGTGCTCTAGCTGCCATATCAAATTATTGTGACTGTTTTAATAAATAAATGAAAAGAAAACTATTACATTCTAAAACAGGAGTGTTTTTATTTATTTAATTTTTTTATCCCACTGTATATCACAAAAAATATGAACTTTTGAGGCCAAGCGTTAACGATGCGATCTTCTACCTGCACACGGACAAGACTGGTTGTGGATCTGCTGGTCAATACGGACCGCACTACGAGTACTCTCTATCGTCAATCGAAAAACTCAGTGCGAGCAATCTATAATTGTCAATCGAACATTCATTTTATGCTTAGAGTGTTCTCAGTGCGCACGAAGGCAGTCAAATGAAAACGCTATAACTTCCAAAACGAACAACGGTGGCCATACTGTACACTGATTAATAAACAAACGTCTATACCATAGAGACTAGACATCCATGGTTTATAAAGTGTAAAAAAATTTTTATATTCAAAATACAAATTAGATGTAAGTCGTAAAAACAAATTGGTCAATATCTGCTATTGCATTTATTGAAAACAAGTGACTATTAATGCGTAAAAAAGACCTGATAAATCCACACCGCGTGAATATAAGGGCCTTACATTCACGCAGCGTGGATTTAAGTTCTTTACATTCACATTTATAACTATGCGAATACGCATTATCGCAGTGAAGACAAGGAATTTTTATTAATTAAAACTGTTAAATAATTAACAAATTACCAAAATGATCGAACAGATGTAAATTGATTAAAATTCATCGTTTTTAGCATGATTTTAGGGGTAAAAAGTAAATATCTTTAATATGCTAACCTGATGATAATTTGTTTAATTATTTAAAAATAAATAAAAAACGAACAAACAAGTTTTAAGGTCGAACAATAAAGAACAGACGACGAACAATTAATTAAAAAATAATAAAAAGTAAAAAAAAATCTATCTGGGGCTAAATTAACTGAGCACTTCAAAAGCCTCTAGAATCAAATTTCAATCCAAAACACCCTGAATTGACTATTTGAAAAAATGTCGGTAATGTAGGTTTTTTTCTAATACACAACGCTTATACAGGAAGTATATACAGGAAGTATTACCAGAGACAAAGAATACAATAATATACATCAAAGATTAGTAGAATGTTATACAATATACACACTACATGGAGACACACATGTGTAGTATCCATGGTTATACAATGAGTACGTTCCACTATACGCCCGCAACGATTGTTACACCCTCTGTATCGTTCCACCTAAGGCCCGTGGTCGTCGCGAGCGATCGCTCGACGTCATAGATGACGTCAGTGTTCGCGACCGTGTCGCGCCTACTTCGCCCATACAATATTGGTGGGTCAGAGCTTTCACCAAAACGTGGCGGGAATTTAAAAAACAACGATGGTGACGAAACAAATAAATTTTTACAATTCTGAAACTGATATTGATTGCAGTAGAAATGACAGTGTCAGTGTCAATGGTAAATGGCCCCTAAATTTTACTGATAAAATATTATTTCTCAATCGAATATCTTTTGTTGGGGAAAAAATATATTTTTCTAAAAAAATGGAACATATAAAACTTCATATTTTTTAAATATCAATATAATTAATTATTTAACATTTTGTTTCATTCAATTCTAATTATTTCCTGCCTTATTGAATTACAAGCCTCGCAGCTGCACGTTTTCACCATGCCGCCATATTCCGAGTATACAGAGCTCAAGATGTGGGTTCCACCTATAACATTCGCCTACAACGCCCGCGGCTTTTTTACGTTATTGGAACGGCAATTTCAGTGGTCGTGGTCGATAGTGTTGCGGGCGTTAAGTGGAACGTACCCAATATATCCACGGTTATACACATAGATCCTAAACATTATATAGCCTCCATGGTTATACACATGGAGGCTATTTGTTTAGTGTCTATGGTTATACACATGGAGTGTGTAGAATCTATGGCTATACACATTAGTTAGTAGTTGAGGTTAGATTCAGCAAGAAACAATAAATAGTGAGACTCAGCTGGCGCAAAGTGAATAAAATTAATTAATTTGTGGAAAAATAATAAAAATATTGATTACAAGTAGAATATCTAATTATTCCGACATGAATAATCAAATATCAATGAATGATGGAGACATTAAAATTGTAACTAAAACAAAATTAGCATTTAAAGATGAGTATATTAATGATAATCTACATCTACAAACAATCAAAGATGAAAATATTAAAATTGAACAACTACATTCGGAATTAATAATTAAAGATGAAGAATTTGAAGACGGAGATTTATGTGATGTTGATGATACAACATTTAGCCATCAACAGAGCTTAGTTCAACCTACAAAAATTGATACTGGAATTAAAATATATTCATGTGATGTTTGTGACAAAAATTTTTATCGAACAAGTCATTTAGTTCGACATAAAATAACTCATACTAAAGAAAAACAACATTCATGTGATGTTTGTGATAAATCATTTACACGCAAAGATACTTTACTTGCACATAAACGCATTCACACTAATCAATATTCATGTGATGTTTATGACAAAAAGTTTCATTTACGAGGTATTTTAGTTCAACATAAACTAATTCACACTGGACAGAAACAACATTCATGTGATGTTTGTGACAAAAAGTATTATCAACAAAGTCATTTAGTTCAACATAAAATAATTCACACTGGACAGAAACAACATTCATGTGATGTTTGTGATAAATCATTTACACGAAGAGGTACTTTAGTTCAACATAAACTAATTCACACTGGACAGAAACAACATTCCTGTGATGTTTGTGATAAATCATTTACACGAAGAGGTACTTTAGTTGAACATAAACGTATTCACACAAATCCATATTCATGTGATGTTTGTGACAAAAAGTTTTATAAACAAAGTCATTTAGTTCGACATAAACTAATTCACACTGGACAAAAACAACATTCCTGTGATGTTTGTGATAAATCATTTACACGAAGAGGTACTTTAGTTGAACATAAACGTATTCACACAAATCCATATTCATGTGATGTTTGTGACAAAAAGTTTTATAAACAAAGTCATTTAGTTCAACATAAACTAATTCACACTGGACAGAAACAACATTCATGTGATGTTTGTGACAAAAAGTATTATCAACAAAGTTGTTTAGTTCAACATAAACTAATTCACACTGGACAGAAACAACATTCATGTGATGTTTGTGATAAATCATTTACACGAAGAGGTACTTTAGTTGAACATAAACGTATTCACACAAATCCATATTCATGTGATGTTTGTGACAAAAAGTTTTATAAACAAAGTCATTTAGTTCGACATAAACTAATTCACACTGAACAGAAACAACATTCATGTGATGTTTGTGACAAAAAGTATTATCAACAAAGTCGTTTAGTTCAACATAAACTAATTCACACTGGACAGAAACAATATTCATGTGATGTTTGTGATAAATCATTTACACGAAGAGGTACTTTAGTTCAACATAAACTAATTCACACTGGACAGAAACAACATTCATATGATGTTTGTGATAAATCATTTACACGAAGAGATACTTTAGTTGAACATAAACGTATTCACACAAATCCATATTTATGTGATGTTTGTGACAAAAAGTTTTATAAACGAAGTAATTTAGTTAAACATAAACAAACTCATGCTGGACACAAACCACTTTCGTGTGATGTTTGTGATGAAACATTTACCCACGAATTCAATTTATTTAAGCATAAACGAAATCATAATTTACCAAAAGTGTACTCTTGTGAAGTTTGTGATCAAATATTTTTGCAGAGATTCCCCTCGTATCCAGGGAATCATAAACATCAAAATTTAATTGTTTTGATAAAATTATAAAAAATAAATTCTTTTCTTTTGTACAACGAAATTTTTTGTTCCTGCCCTATAATTATATATATATATATATATATATATATATATATATATATATATATATATATATATATATATATATATATATATATATATATATATAAAGTTAAAGTTTATATATGTATATATACATATAAGCTTAAGTATACATAAGCGTCAACATAACGATGTTTGTCTAAATTCCTTTCGGTTACGTATGACAAACTGTAGAAGACTTTAGCGTATACTCCGACAAATTTCATTGTAATTGAATGAAATTTGTCGGAGTATACGCTTTCGATTCCTGGTTGACGAGTTAATTTTTCATATCAGTATTTAATTTAATTAAAAATTCAATGACAATGAAATTTGTCGGATTTGTATTATCATCATCAGAACTTTCTGACGATGATAATAGCCAACGTCGGATTTCCGCCTAGGGGCCCTAGTGGCGGAACCTTCATATAAGCTCAAAAGCCTGGCTTGCCTTATCGAAAATATTAACTTAAAAGTATTGAAACGATATTATTCGAGCTATTTAAAAGTTGGCAGTCTTACTTTTACACTTGTCAAGAGTTGAGATACGATCGTTCATCTCGCTCGCACACGCGGGCTCTTACCTGGCTTGCAGCCGGCCTAGTATATATCTCTCTGATATATGAATTCTTGATATTATTCTTATATGAATACGTGGCCGGTAGTATTGCCAGGATAATAAATTTTATAGAATAACGTAACTATATTGACATAGACTGCATTATTCTGTTGTTTATGAAAGTCCATTAAAAATTATATATTCTGTACTAGTGCATTTAATTTGCTAAATTCCAAAATGGCTTCGAGAAGGGGGGGCGCCTAAAAGCCCTGGGTCTAAGTCCGAGCCTGATAATAGTTCCAACATTCTTAGGTTTTTCGACGTCATATTGCACTGACCTTACTAGTCAGAGCAATACACTGTTGGTGTTATTCATTCGAGTAGTGAAGTTGATTTTTGCTATGTCGAATTCAGATGAGGAAGACATCAATTCAGAAGGAACGTATCAGTATCTCCACCTGGCACGAGGGAGTCCTGGGTTCGATTCTCCGTCGGAGAGCCAAAAATTTACGAACAAATAAAATTTATATGTATTGAGGAAATAAAAAATAAAATAATAGAATCGAGTACATTACAGATTTATCCCTGCATAAGGGGAAATTTGAACTCTAGGCTGATCGTAGCAGCAAAAGGACTGTCTCAGGCAGATAGTAAGTTTATAGTTTACAGAATGTCGATACAATCTTATCTAGAATTGACTATGATGCTTAGCCCTTTTATATATAAGTGGGACACAAATATGAGGAAATGTGTGCCTACAGGAACCTACATTTTTACTATTAAATTAATAAAAAAATAAAAGTATGTATATTTTAAATCAAACAAAAAAGTTTAAAATAATTAAAAAAATTACTACCTAAATTAATTAAATTTAAACTGAAAATATGTTTTATAATTACTAACTTAAAATTGAAACGCAACTGCGACACGGAAAACAATTGCGTACAACCGATTTAAAACTGATTGCAAAGTAATCTTATTTCAATCGGCTCGTTTGCGAAAACCCACCACCATACTATGCTCAAGTCCCAAAACAATTGCAAACACAACTGCTTTTGCAACCTTTGTCGCAAAACAGTCGCACCGTGTGCGCTTGGCCTTACATAATAGTTCACATACTTTGTTTTATTTTTTATCAAAATTTGTATCTGGATTACTAAGAAATTGTTCTCGTTGAAACCAGATAGTATGGTATGATTTTTAAAATATTCATATTAATGTCGATTTCAACGTATGTACTTTTCTAGGGCACGTTTTGTCACAAATTATTCAATTAATTATTTATTATGACAATATAAATATGGAGTCGTTTCTCAATTGATGTAATTACCATTTTATTTAGCAGAGTTGGATTACATATTTTTAGGGGAATCAAAATAATTAATTTCTTGCTTAGCTTTTTTTTTAAATCTCAGATTTTAAGAAAAAATTGAGTCTTTTTTTAAAATTTGAAGATTGTAGATTTCATGCTTTTATGACAAATGATTTAACTATAAAATATAAAGATTTCGTAATAATTCAAAGTTCTTTTGACTTCAAACAGTTCGCTTTAAAAACGGTTTTTGCATCTCAGAAACAATGTTTCTTTTAAGTTTGATGCAAAATTAAGGAGTCTCAATTTTGTTTTTTATTTGACGCTTTCTACCCAAACATATATCAGTCAGATAATGGCTATTGGGCTGTATATAACGAGGCATGAGCCCAATGAACCCCAGTGGTGTAGAATTCTTTATTAACTCATGTATGTTACTCAATTAGTTTTTCGTTGTGTACCACATTCTATTTCTACATTTTTCGATTAATAGTACATATCGGAAACGGTGCAACTGCCTGACTCTTATTTAAAAGTTGTTTTCTTTGAACTTTTTTCAAAGATTTTGTATTGATATGATCATAACACAAATGAGATCAAAGCTCACGCTTTTTAATGAGGTTAAGTTCATATATTGTCATTTGACATCCACGAGTTATATTTTGATTATCAAAACAAGTACACTTTGGAAATATTTTCACTAATTTTAACTTTATTAATTCCTGTGATACTAATAACTAACCTTTATTTTTTATTCTCTGGAAAAAGTGTAAAGACAAAATTACTGGAGAAAATTCAGGGTACTTGTAGCTTCAAGCGTCAGTCTAAAGAAACCTTAGATATATGCAGTAGTCCTAGTCATATAAGTTTAATTATGGAGAGACTAAATTCATCTATGGATAAATTAATAATTGATGCTTCGCAAGAAGGTACATAACAGCTTTTTTTTCCATGAACTTTATTTCTTTATAAGATAATTAATTTTCAATTCAAAACGATTATTTAGAATACCAAAAATTTAGGTTTGTTCAGTTAATGTAATTCTACAAAAATTCTGTATAAAAAAATTGTAATATAATAGTTATATAAGAAATATGATAATATATTTGATATCAATTTAGAGCAAATATTTAATCGTTTTTAAGTAAATATAATTAAGTGGTTTATTTGGAATACCGGTAATTTAGTTCAATATTATTTCAAGTGTTAAAACTCATTTTTATAATCTAAAACTAAATGAAAAAAAAAATTGAGGATAATACCATTGATCTGTCGCAGAAGGGAGGAAAACAAAAGAATAAATTCTTGAACAAAAGAATAATTAAACAAACATTGATTTGTTTATTAAACTTTTGTAAAAGACAATTTGATAACTAACCGTCCTTGAAAAAAAAATTAAAGAAATTGAATATTCTAGGAAATTTTTAGAAGCCAACACTTTTAATATATAAAGAGATCGTTTCCATACTCTATAAACACAAGTACATTTGTACTCACATGTGCTGACAACTATCTTTGATTTAATAAATAATAGCTTCTAGTATCTAGAATAATAATAAAACGTTAATTTATTGTTTACAAAAATGTGGGTGAATCGTTGTACATATTTAATTTGTATTTTAGGTGGTATGTTGCAACAAATTTTGGCGAACGAATCAAAGTAAGTAGTGTTTATTTAGTTATTTCATTTCAAACCGTTTAGATTTTATTCGAAACATTTAATGTTAATTTATTTAAATTGTTCATTTCAATACTGAAATTTATTATGCAAAGCTATGTAAAAATATTATTACGTAATATCGTACCACTTTAATGCGATGTATTTCAATCGTGGATAATTGAAATGTATAAATTTCTGTTTAGAATTCAATACTCTAAATTTTGGCCTTTACGTCATTATTTTCACAAATATATGACTAGATTCAATAAGTAAGTCAATGCAGGAAAATTCCAGTAAGGAAATGTAATTGTCAAATTGTAATTTAACCTAATTATTTTAAATCAACTGTCAAATAGACAACTAGTTTAGAGGTTATGGTATTGGCTGTGTTTACCGTACATCATGCGCTTTAAAGCGGGACAACGCGCATTTAGTTTTTCTGTCCAGCGAATTATTTTTCATTTGGAATACTCGCAGCGCGTCATATGGTGCATTCGTCTTGGACGCTCACACGCTTTGAGCGCTCACGCTTATAAGCACAAATTATTGGTGTTCATGTTGGCCTACGAACGCTTAGATCGTAGGCCAGAATCGATCGATCAGAAAATATCGTTCGTTTTGGACGTTGTGTGCTTTAGTTTGTATCAAGATGGCGACATTTTATTTCGTCGGAAGTAACAGAAATAGTATACGTTTTACCAGATTCTGAATCATTTAAATCGATCGAACATAGTCTGGGTAAATAGTTAGCCATTTTTACTGATTTTTCAACGATTTTAATTTTAAGTACTTTAATAAATATGACAAAAGTTTGGTTAGCTTACGCTAACGTAGCATTCGTTTTGATAAAAGTTAGATTTGGCGCTCAAGCTTTTGCTGCCCTACCTCTGTGGAGTAAGCGTCTGTGAGCGCGAGATCTACCTCATGAAATCAGTCGCAAGTGTGATTTTTTGACACTCACAGCGCCAAGTTGAACGCTGAAAACGTCGATTGAGCGCGCTGAAAGCGTGTGAGCGTCCAAGACGAATGCACCCATAGAGGGTAAGAGAACTTCGACGTGCTTTTTAGCGCACGGTGTTTGATAAACACAGCCTGTGATCGAATGTAAAAAGTAGTAATTGCAGATACACATGACATATTTAATGATAAGATTTGGGTAATAGTAGCTTTTAGGGTAACGAAAATTACGTGCCAGTATCCTTTGGAAATTAGAATTGTTCAAATTTCTTTCTAAATCTAATTGTTAAATTTGGCATTCGTGTCTGTAATTATCCCTGTGGATAAAAAATGTTTTGTGAAGTAAAATAAAATGATATACAATACAGTGACAAATTTCCGGACTAGTTTTTAAGTCAGGGAATAAAATTCTTCTGAAAAAAATGTATAAGGTTTCTTCGCAGCTGATAGTTTTTTTACACGACCATAAATGTTTTTTTGTTGTATTTTTTTAGCTACAGCCCAGAGGATCGTTCAAAACATGCAACATTATTTGATTTTACAACTGTCGATAATTTAAATGATTGGTACGAAGTATCGGATTCAGTACGAGAAGTTGGAAAATCAAAAGGGGTTTTCAGTTTACAAAAAACACGTGTATTTCAACGAGGTATATTTTTCTCCCTATTAAACCCACAACCAAATGGAGCATGTTTCGCTGGTATTAAAACTGAAACAATGTTTGATTTGAGTAAATTTGAGTCCCTTACATTAAATGTTCGTGGACAAGGATCAGCCTCCATTTACAAAGTTGTTTTAAAACATAAAAGTCAAAATAGTACTACGCCTGATTATGAACAAACATTTGAAGCACCAATGGATGAAGAATTTGTTACCGTTCGTTTAGATTTAGATAAATTTAAACCATATTTTCGGGGAAAATTTGTGAACGATACCGAACCATTGGATAAAAGTCATATTACAAGTATAGGTTTACAAGTAGCTGGAGGTGTTTATTTACCAAATAAACAAAGTGGGGTATCTTCGATGGAAATCGACTGGATAAGAGCAGATATTTAGATTAGTTATTTATTTTATTGTACTTTAGAATATTGTTATAAATTTTTTTAGATACATTTATGTCAAAATTGAATTCTGTCAATAAAATTTTTAATTTAATACACGACTCGATTTCTTACTTTTTATTAGGATTTATGTGGTTTTTTAACATGGAATTCTAATACACCCTTCTACTTTCTGGTATAATTTCCTTATCGAATCAGATTGCGATACCTAGTCTTCGGTTCAACCGAAATTGGGGGAACTGAGGTAAAACAAGTGGAACACTGTCCTGTCATTCGCTAAGTGGGCGGGTAGGTTCGACAACGAACACAGAGCTAGAAGAAACGAAATGTGTGGTAGAGTAAAGATGAGGTTTAGGGGATAGGTTCTTTAGGGGTTGACTCCCCTCCGCTACTACTAACACGATATTATTGGGCAAAACAAATGTGATAAATAAGTTAAGCAATTGTTATTTATAAAAAAATATGTACATTATTAAATGAAAATAACTTTTGAATAAAACATGTGATGGATGGAAAGACGTGAAAATGATTATTTTTTTGGAACATAAAACACCTAAACGTTGTTCTTGTAGATTATAGTCGAGCGAATCAAATACAGCACTTTTTTAATACTTTATTGTTTGTAAATTGTGTTGATTTGTGTATCGGGTAGTACACCATTCTGGGGCAAGAACCCAAGTAGGCAACTACTTGTTAAACGTCATAAAATTAGCTGTCAAATTTATGAAGCATTTAAAAAGTAACCTAAAATGTTCACTACAAAAATTAATAAAACAAATTTAAATAAATGCTTAGTTTCGTGCATTAAGAACCAAAAATTGTTTAGTACCTTACCTAGCGGCCATGTGTTTGATGTTGTAGTAATTGGTGGTGGACATGCGGGTACAGAAGCTTGTGCAGCCGCCTCTCGAATGGGGGCTGATACTCTATTAATCACCCACAAAAAAGAAACCATTGGTTAGTTTTTAAATCATTTAACACAGTTCATTTCATTTGATTGTTAACATTTTCCCATATGATCAGTCCAATAACTATGCATGGATGAAAATTTCCGGTTAATTTTCTATATACAATGGGTTAACTTTAGGTGAAATGTCCTGTAATCCGTCGTTTGGTGGTATTGGAAAAGGTCATTTAATGCGAGAAGTTGACGCTTTGGATGGAGTATGTGGTCGAATTTGTGATAAATCTGGCATTCAATATAAGGTTCTGAATCGAAGAAAAGGTCCAGCTGTATGGGGTTTACGTGCCCAAATCGATAGAAAATTGTATAAACAACATTTACAGAAAGATCTATTTGAGAATACTCCAAATTTAAGAATTGTTGAAGCACCTGTTGAAGATTTGTTTGTTGAAGGAGTATCAGTTTCGTTTACAAAATGCTGTGGAGTTATTTTAAGTATAAATTTTTCGCTTGAGAATTTATTCTAGTTCTAATTTTGTTCAATTTTAGATAATGGAACAAAAATATTAAGTAAATCGGTAGTGATTACAACTGGTACTTTTTTGAAAGGACAAATTAATATTGGACTAGAAATTCGACCAGCGGGTAGAATGGGTGATGAACCATCAATTGGACTCGCTAACACATTATCGAGTAATGGTTTTCGTATGGGACGATTAAAAACTGGTACACCACCGCGTTTAAAATCGCATGGAATTAATTTTAATGTTTGTGAAAAACATTTTGGTGATGATTATCCAATACCATTTTCGTTTTTAAATAAAGAAGTTTGGATTAAGGTACATTTGCAGTGAATTATTTCAAACCTTAGATCGAATTTACATGATTGCAGGAAGACATTCTTTCGTTAAGAATTTGGCTTTTTTTACTTTTTCTGGTGTCCTGCTTCTGCTTTTCTGCTATCATGAGAGCATTAGTTGACTAGATTCGATCTGGTCTGGTGCCGGGCTTATTAATGTTAGATTAATATGCCGGGCGTATTAATGTTAGATACTATTGTTACAAAATTTTTGATAGCAGTCTAAGATGGCTAAGAAATTGGACTCAGTCTTTGGTCGACTTTTGTCTCGATCAGTCTGATTGTTCTGAACGGTTTTATCCGAATTTTAATTCAATCATTGTGTTCCAACAAATCTGCAATTTATGAATATAATCTATCTGATTGTGTTCGCGCAGATGCCAATACTAAACCTAGACCGCTAAATCAGCAACCTATATTTAATGTGTGAATGATTAATTGTTTTTTTTCAGCCAGAAGATCAATTACCATGTTTTATGACACGAACAAATAGTCAAGTTGAAAATGTAGTTTTATCTAATTTACACTTGAATCGCCACGTCATGGAAGAAATCAATGGCCCTAGATATTGCCCATCAATTGAATCGAAAGTCCTTCGTTTTCGTGGCAGAGAACATCCTATATGGTTAGAACCTGAAGGATTAGATAGTGATGTAATTTATCCTAATGGAATCTCATGCACCTTACCCGAAGAATTACAAGTAAAACTTGTAAGATCCATCCGCGGCTTAGAAAATGTTGAAATACTTCGACCAGGTAATAATTAAAAAAAAAAAACCAAAAGCTTTTCTGGCATAGCTAACTCTTCTATTTTTACTCTCATCTTGTGTATATTTTAGGTTATGGTGTCGAGTACGATTATGTGGATCCACGTGAATTAAGAACAACGCTAGAGACTAAACGTCTTTCAGGTTTATTTTTAGCAGGACAAATTAACGGTACCACAGGCTACGAAGAAGCTGCCGCCCAAGGGATTGTAGCCGGAGTCAATGCAGCAGCCAAAGCTTTAAATAAATCGCCATTAATCATAAATCGAACCCAGGGTTATATTGGAGTTTTAATTGATGATCTAACAACACAAGGTACAAATGAACCATATCGAATGTTTACCAGTCGTTCAGAATTTCGTTTAACTTTACGACCGGATAATGCTGATTTACGATTAACCGAACATGGATATAATATCGGCTGTGTTAGTGAAAAACGTATGAATTTATTAGTAGATGTTCAAATGAAATTAGAAAATGGTAAAGCGTTCTTGAAAGATTTAAAAATGTCTACGAATCACTGGAGGGATTTATTGGATTTGTCACAATCGAAAAATACTCTTCAAAAATCGTAAGTCCGTTAGAAATAAAGATCCAATAATAATCCTAAAATTTTACACTAAAATGATGAAAACGTATAAATTTAGATCTAGAAAATAGTAACCTGTTTATTTTACTTGAATTTAAACAGGGTGACAGAATTTTTTTGACTTGAAAACGTCTATTCGCCCGTATACCGGTTGTCAAACTTTCTTGTTTTGCAAAATACTGTTAGATTTGTATCGCTAATAACTTCAAGACTAATAATGCGTTTACAATTTTTTTATATGAAGACTGTTGAGAATTTTTCAACCCGATATTTCGCTCAAATGTGCTTGCTTCTACCATTTAATTATAGAGAGTGGCCACAAAAATAGCAAAATAAATTTCCCTGACTTTCACATTTTCCATGACTAAAAAAGTGAAATTCCAACTCTATAAATACGTGTGACCGCGTGATATTTATGTATAACAAACGATCTTCCAACTCCTTTTAATCATCAGCGAATTTTTCTCTTGAATTGAATTTATGGATCAGATGAAGTTATCCGTCTTAAGTATCTGAAGAGGCAAA
Organism: Nineta flava; assembly: GCA_963920215.1. Lineage (NCBI taxonomy): Eukaryota > Metazoa > Arthropoda > Insecta > Neuroptera > Chrysopidae > Nineta > Nineta flava. The sequence continues at coordinate 124,049,161 of OY986041.1, forward strand.
ATGTAGTGCACACGGATTTTAATTTTAGTTGATGTTTTCCATGACTTATCTTTTTTCTTCTAAAATTACATTAAATTGGTTAAATTAGAATTTCCCGGACAACAAAAATTCCCTGATATTTCCCGATTTTCCAGATAGTGGTCACCCTGTTATATCATACATATTTTACGAAAATTACTTTTTGACATCGTAAACTGTCTTATCATTTTAGTGCTTTTGAAATGATATCAATTCCCGCTGATAATATAACAATTGAAAAGTTATACAAGACATTAAAGCTGCAAGAATTAAAACAATTTGCCGATGATAAATCACTTGCAACACGACTTGAAATTGAAGCTGCATATGAGCATGCATCCACTTTACAAGCTAAAGAAGTTGAAGAAATTCGTCGTGATGAACAACTTATAATTCCAGATCATTTAGATTACGCTGATCATTCGTTGAATTTATCGTTAGAAGATAAAGAGAAATTATTTCAAATTCAACCTCAAACGGTAAGTATACATGGCCACAAAAGTAGCGTTCATTTTTCAAAATTATGTAATTGATTTGTGCCTTTTATTCATTTGGTTTTTTTCGAAAAAATGTTTCAAATAAAAGTCGTTCGTTATAAATACCTATACTAACAACTTTTATTCGAAACATTTTTCCAATACCAGAATGAATAAGCCATACAAATCAACTACAAAATTTTGAAAAAGATCGCTACTTTTCAGAACCAAATTCCCTTACAAATCTTATGGGAAATGGTTTCGATAAAATTGCCTAAATTTTATATTGGGAACTCTTGCGCTTGGATATGGTGGGTTATTTATAAACTAGAGCTAGTACCCTTTGCTGACATACACTTCGGCCAAGTTTTGTGGTCGCAATCTGAACAACTTAGTAATTATTGCTGGTAGGTTGAAATATTAAGCTCCGCCCACTGCCAGAGATTCCAATATATTCTAATTTATGACCTACTGATCTAAAGATTGATGAGTATCGGTAGCTCCGCATCTACTCGTCATTTTGTTCAGTATATCATATACTCGTACTAGAATATATGTCAAATAGAAGAAAAAAATTATCAGGAGCCATTTTAGTATGAGATCTGTGAAGAGAACTAAGTTTAGTTTTTTAATTGAAAAATGTTTGTCTTTTTATAGATAGCGGCTGCGAGTCGAATTCCAGGTGTTACGCCTTCAACCATACTACGTTTGTTAAAATATGTTAAACAGAAAAATTCGATGAATACTGTGAGTTGTTAAAATGTTATTTTTCAATAAAGTACTTATTTATTGTTTTTTATAATTACTTTCGCATAACCTAAAACCCTAAAGCAGACCAACGTTTTATGTTTCATATCTATTTGAGCTGAAATATATTTGTACCTTAATCATTCGGTTTTTGGGAAAAGAGACAACTATATCAAATTCTTAAAACATGCCAATGAATTTATTCAATCTTCTACAAAATTACTCATAATAGGTAAGGAAATTTTATACTCCAATAGCAAAAAAAAAAAAAAAAAATTACAAATAAAATAAGACATTTATTAAGATTTTGCTTACAAAAATAAGTAAAATTTATTATGTAAACATATTGTTTTTTTTTTTATACAAATATTACAAAATTACATTTCAAAATATTCGAAATATTTTGTAAAAATAATAAGAGATTTCTTATTCAATAACTAGAAAAAAAAAATACAAAGAAAAAAAAATATATAAACAAATTTATTGTACACAAAGGCGAAAAATTTATATTTATATTCCAATTGTTTTTAAATATTTAGACTCCTCATACATGATCATCGTTTTTGGTTGCAACATATTTTTGCAGATTTGATGAGATAAAATTTCACGTCAATCATTTCTAAAAAAATGCATCCATATGCAAAAATTTTTATTAGGTATTTCATAAAGATAATTTAATACTGACCTAAATTATATTCTTTTTTTGACGAAAATAATAATTGTGAGTATAAATTTTAAATAGCTAAAACAATTGGAACATAATTTTTGATTTATACACATTTAAGAGTAGTAATAATTAATGGTAACATAATATTAACTAAAATTCAAGGAGTTTGCGTTAAATAATAATACAAAAGTTGTATAGTATATCTCAGTATGGATAATAATTATTAATAGCATGACTACTTTCAAAATATGCGAATTTTGATCCTCGTAAGAGGTACATTACCAAGTTGTGACAGATAATCGAATCAGAACATAAATGCTACTCAAGAATTATGAAACGATCTTGTCAACATAAAGACTCGTAAGTTTTCGTTTCGGATCCGTGTATACAGATTTCGATTAATCTATCAAATACAAAATAACGAAAATGAGATATAACACAAGTTGTTAAATTGGGGATAGATTAAGAAAACAAAGTTCTAACCAGGGCCATGACTGGGCAGCGTTCATTGAGTGCGCAGCATGCAGGCGGCCAAATTAAAAGGCGGTTCAATCGCCAGGCAAATTATAACAATATTTTTATTTCTTGTTATATAATGAGATTAAAAACAAGTAGTGAATTGAAAGGACTCCGCAGAATCCTCGTCAAATTGGTGGAAATCCATGCATGACTTCTCGTTCAGAGGTTTTCATGGGAACAAGTCCCGAAAATTCTTGGTTTTTGAGCTACAGTTTTTGGCTGTCTGTAAAATTTGCTAAAATTTAAATATGTTGTAGTTCATGACCTCCCGATCAAAAGATGTCTAGATCACCCTGCCCAGAAATCTATAGTTTTTGAGCTATCTGTTTTGAAAGTTGCGTTATCTGGAAATTCGCTCTCGGCCAAATTGGCTGAAATTTAAGTATGTTGATAACCTCACGATCAAAAGTTCAAAAACTTCTTAGTTCTGGAAGTGCCGTTGTCTGGATTTCTTATATAATTCTAGGAATATATATGATATTATCTTAGCGGCTCAGTGAGAAGGGTGGTGGAGCTCTTGACAGGACACTTCCTTACATGTTATATGCACCTGCAGAAGCCTGCAGGGTGTCAGATATAGAATGTTTGTGTCCGAAACTTTGGATCCATCAATCCTGGGAGCAATCCCGGCGGAGGAGTTGTAGGTCTTCTGTGTGGCGTCTGACCTCGGCAGAATCCTATAGCTTCATCTGCTTAAAATAGCACCTCTTACCCGGAGACGTCTCGCCTTCGGGTGACAAGTTGTTCTCAAGGAGGACACAGAGGACCCCTTGGTCTAGGTGCCACAGACCCGTTTGCGGTACCCTTCTTTCTACTTACTATTATTATCTTATCGACGGCTATACACACTGACACGTAGGCGGCCATATATTCAGGCACAGTCCTGGTTCTGATCACTGAATGAATTCGTGATTGGATAAGGATGTAGAGGAAACGAAATTGAACGAATATTTATGTAAATAATACATGCTATAATCCGCGATATTTAACGTATGTGGATTGACCAGAAATTACAATATTATCGAATTTTCACAAAAAGTTACAAACACTTTGATTCAAAGCAACTTAAAAACTAAAACAAAAAATACATTTTTCTGAGATATACTAAATAAAAATTAAAACAAAATAAAAAAACTTCGTCAGTCTCAAAAACACCACGACTAAACAACATTCGACAATAATTTATTCATTATTAATTCTAACTCAGTGAAATAATTAGTTCATTTTTTATTTATTGTCAAAATATTATAAATGTAAAAAATAAAAGAACGAATGCTTACAACATGACTAGTTTCCTAAATTACAAAAAAAAAAAGTTGGATTCTTTCGTTTTGGTTAATAAAAGAAAAGAAAATTAAAGCAAAATTCAGAAGAAAAGAAAATTAATTTGATGTACGATTTTTGTTGTAATGAATTGATTAATTGTGTTAAATAACGAGTCCTTATAAATATTTGACTGTTCTGAAAGTATTCTTAAGGTGCTCACAGACGTCGATTTTTTTTCAACATTTTTAACCGAACAAGTAGCAGTGTACGGAAAATTGATGTTTGTGGCTGAAAATTGCCCTATTTTACTGGAGTTCTAAAATTTTGGTTGGTAATTTAATCAGTCTTCTCGAATGTGGTCGAGTAAGACGATCAGTGTGTGACTATTGGTGTTAGGACTATGACATCTGGTGGCAATAATTAGAAATAGAGTAGTCAGGTTCAACTGTGATAGTTACAAATGCGTTACTAGGGTTACGTTAATAAAATTTAAAAAAAGTCTTTTTTTATGAAAAATATAACTAATTGTTGAAATGTAGCCTGAATAAAGCCGCTAATCTGGAATATTACGTCATGAGTAACTTTACCAATACACAATTGGAAAAACGACGGCGAATACGTCACATTTTTTATCGACGGATAAAATTGGTGACAGTATGATGCCTATAGAACGGTTGCATGCGTTTTGGTCCCCGGACAAAATATCCTCAGACTAAATATCTCCGACAAAATATCCCAAAGATAAAATATCCTCGACAAAATATCTCGAAAACTTTGAAATCACAGAATAATATCAATAATAATAATAATAGTTATTGCCACGATATCTGAAATATATAGAACGCCTTTAAGTGCGGGGCCCAAAAACATGCAAACCCAACCAACTCGGGTTATGACCGATGAAGTGAAAGATTGTAGTACTCGGTTGTAATAGTTACCTGATCTAATTTCAATAATAATTTGCCACGATATTCGAAACATATAGAACGCTGTATAGTGCGAGCGCCCATAAACACGCAAACAACCCGAACAACTCGAGGTATTTTTGTTTCATTATCAAAAGATATTATGTCGAAGGATATTTTGTTCCGGGGGCATTTTTTCCTAGGATATTTTTTTTGAAGATCAAAGCACCGGCTACAACACCCCTTAGATTTATTCTCTATTGCTTTCAACAACTGTCTAATCTGCAATTTAAAAATTTATTTATATCGATTTTGTAACAATCAATTATTTACAGTGACCCGGTAATTTACAAGATAAGTTATTTTGATTAATATCTCGATTAATATCAAGAGTTTTATAATTCGCCGTATTAAACGGTTCTTATGGAAAATTTTTCTACTCTTGTGTTTCTAAAGTTCGAGTTAAGTGAAAATTTACTAGAAAATCTTTGACTCAATTTAAGAATTAAATAAGGGTTGCATTATTTGGATGGGAATTTGTATAACTTGTTTTTTCGAGAAATAAACCAAAATAATTTTACCTTGGATACAAATTTAGAAGATTTGAAATCAATGGAGAGATCACATGAAGAAGAGGAAAATTTTATTTATATTACAAAAATATATATTAATATTTGTTCGATTTGTTCGAAATTCGTTGTTTCAAAGGCAAGATATTTGTACGTATATATTTTTTAAAAATTGTATACATTTATATTTTTTTGAAACATTTTAAGTACTACTTAAATTTAAAAAAAAAAAAACTTTATTAAATAAAGTGTTAATCTATTATTAGAACTATTTATTCAGTTAATTAACATTGCAATGGACTCATTCAACAAAATTAGTACTCATAATCTGTGACGTAAAGGTTAGCGCGTTGGACGCGATATGCAAAATTCCTGGGTTCAAACCCTAACGGAGGAGTTATTTTTTGTAAATTAATATTTATAAATAAAATTGATATTAATACGATATACCAAACGGGTGCGTTCCATGATATCTTATACTTAAATTATCTCTAAACTCGGTATATTTTTATACCCGGTGTATTCAGTTTAGTTTCAACTTTGTACAATAGTTGTTAAAAGTTGATGTTAGTTTTTACAATTTTATAATTGATTTGTGCCTTATTGATTCGGTTTTCGAATAAACGTTGTTACTAAATTTTTAATAAACAAGGTTTATCCGAAGATTTGTTCGAAAATCGAATCAATAAGGCACAAATCAATTATATTATTTTTAAAACTAACATCAACTTTTGACGCCCATTGTACCTAACATAAGACATTGTAAATTAGTTTGAGAGTAAAATGATTTAAAAATTTGTCGTGAATGAGTCCATCCATTTTCTGTTTTTTATTGAAAAAAATATGTATTATGATGTACACTCTCGTTCATAAAAATTGAACCAGCGGAAACAATCTAAGTGTTACAGTATTTTAATATTGTACATATATTTAGTAATATATACGCTTAGAATGTGTTTGACTGGTTCAATTTTTATGAACGGGAGTATATATGATAACGGAAAAAACTATTGTAAAAAAAAGAATATTTCTATTGTAAAAAAACATTATATAACAGTTACGGACAAAATTCTATTGTACAACACAGATTTTATTTTTTACAAATTAATTCTTCTTTTATTGTTAAATAAATACTATTAAAAAAAAATTATAATTGTCACGTTTAATAAAAAATAAAATACAAACAAAATTTTAATATTCTTTCGAGATATTTTGTAAAAAAAAACCATTTTGTTCATGTGACAATGGATTACATAAATTTTTAAGACGTCACATCAAGATTAAAACTAGGTTACATGCTTAGAAATCAGTTTTGTTGTTGTTGTATATTAAGGTGATTCTAAAATGTAGGCAAAAAATTTCAGAAGATTTTAATCTTTGGAATACTTTCCGACATCAAAATCCACTGACTTCTATATAATTGAACAGAGTATCCGTATGATCCTGAATAAGAAATAACGTACAGGCGCACTGAAGCAAAATTTAGTATCTTGGCTTAATCTGTCAAGTTATATAGAGGTCAATGTTAAAATCAAATACACAATTTACACGGAGAATTTTTCTACACTACACAGTAAAAAATATCGATTTTTTATGGAATATGATGGGATAATCTGTCAAGTTATATGAATTATTCTATATTACACTTTAAAAAATATCGATTTTTTATGGAATATGATACCAACGGATCTAAAGTAATAGAAAATATTACGATCTAGTCACTGGAATGCAAACGGATTTGGTTAATCAGTTCTATCCATTGTCCAAGTCGAAGATTCGAACATCATTGGACCGTAGAATTGCTGGGAGATATAAAAGTAACCATAGAGATACAAATTTAAATAATGACGGTATTAGTGATTATAGCTTCTAAATTTGAGTATTAAAACATTTTGATGTGAAAACATCTACAGCGAGACTATACAAGATTTTATATGGAGAGTGAAATGAAATTTCAGATTATACAATGTCACGTTTTTTGTAACGATCGGCTATGTGACAGTCGGCAATCATCGGCGTGTTTGTCAACCAATCCCATTCCTCACAATAAATACGACATTAACGTTTATGTTTTCACATCATGCCCAGTCCCAGACTCTTTCTTTTTCTGTACAAAATTTTCTCCGGAAAATATTCCGCTATCAGTTAATTTTTGCCGAAGGTTATTACAGCATGCATTATCATAGATATTGTAGTGCCGATTCTTTGGCCGCAGAAAACTGAATTGGTGTTGGAACTGAATATTTCACATATTGATTTGAACTCATATTTAAAATTGCAGCGGTATCTCTGAACACAGTTGTACTAACGACTACACTTAGAGGCGAATACGCCTGATTTAAAAAAAAAACGTTTCGAATAACAGTTATTCGTAATAAAAATTCTTTTGTGTTAACCATTTTTTTCAAAAACCGAATGTACTTATATATATAGTTCCTGGATTCGTAGATGGTACATAAAACCTCCACTGTTTTTCTGCACCTGATACGATTTCGGGCTATTAATTTAAGCTCTCCGTTAGCTTTTTATCAATGACCTATCCTTCTTTCTGGACTGTTCTTTGACAGATGGTTTTGGGTCGTTCTTATGTTGACCTTGCAGGTTCCAAGCAAGGGCATTGTATTTGGCACAAATAAAGTGTAAAATTTTGAAAAAGGTAGGCCACTTATGGATTTGATAGTACACTGCACACTCTAATTGAGATAAAGCGTTTATGGTAGATTTCTTCTTGACCTACTTGTAATATTTTTTGTACAATAATTTTGGTTTCAACCAAAAATATTTCGATATTAAAAAATATTCCATTTATATTTTAATATATTTTTCCGCATTATACATGCCATCATAGTTTTTAGAAAAATATTTCCGTGTATTTGAGTTCCATACTAACAAAAAAACATCCTATCGAGATCAGTACAGAGCTTATGGCCTGAATATACTCTTTCCCGATTTCTGAAATCTTTAATAAGGTTCTAAAATTTTTGCCACACATACATTCTGAATCATCCTTATTTTATAATTATTCCTATCTTTTCGTGACGTGTTCTACTTAGAGAGGTAATCCTATTTTTATAAAAAACAAATGAAAGTCTCTTGGTTGGTTGTTCGTCGTCTCTGGATCAACAACTTGTTTCTAGCGGCATCGATGACTTACAACTCACATTCGTTGTATTTGTAATTGTATGATTTGTGATTGAATCCCCGAGAGATGGTAGACCATGTGATGATGACGAATGATGATTACCATTACCTGTTGCACCGGATACATTACGACTTAATAAACACCACATACGTTTCATTGCGGCCCAACCCTGTAACAAAATAAGGGAAATCATTACATATACGTGTTTATATAGGTGGTTTCCGTTCGTCAATTAATATGGAATATTTTAACTCTGGTACATTCGAAGGGGAGTTTAAAATAAAAATTATGTATTTTTGATTATCAATTAAATTTTGTATACCCTATGTGTACACTCCCGTTCATAAAATTGAACCAGTTGAAACATTCTAGGTATTACTGTATGTAATATTATACATATATTTAATATATACGCTAAGAATGTGACTTACTGGTTCAGTTTTTATGAACGGGAGTGTATATGGAGTGTACAGAATGTTTCAGTGAAAAAGTTCCAAATTTCTAAGGTAACATTCATCAAGAGCGAAAAATACTAGTTATAGGAAAATTTACGCCATTAGTCATTCAAGTAACTAAACTTATATCACAATCCTCGAAACAAAATAATATTTAATTTATTTAAAAAATGTATTAAGACTTAACAGGAGACCGGTATTCAACGCAATCATCGTCCATAGTTAAATTCTCATATAAAACATTGAAAGATACGACAAATACAGGAGGCAAAGTAGTATTCTTATTTTTAATGTGTTATAATAAAATTTAGCACCAGACGATCATTGCGTATCTAAAGTCCTTATTATGTATATTTGTTAAATAAATTTTCGAATACATAATTTTATTATTATAATTCCAGAAAAGAAGCATTGAAAGAACCATATTTACTGGAATTCTTTCTCAGGGTTACATAATACTTTATTAAGTATCAGGAAAGTATTTGAAATATTTTAATCGTTTTAAGGTTGTTCGCGCATTAAAGCAAAGAAAAGATAAAAGTTTGAAATTTTAACATGTTATTAATCAACAGTAAATACACTAATAAATAAATAAATTTTTGGAGAGAGATTAACGTCCATTAGTTTTCAAAAATTGGAATTTAATACGTAGTAGATAGAGAATCTGGTTATCGCACGCTTATCATGAAATTAAACACTAACTGCTAAAGACGAAAATTTTAAGAAATTCAGTAGTTTAACTATTGTAGATTATGTAAAAAATATAAACAAATTCTTCTGACGTGCAGTTTTGAGCATATTTTGATATAAACAACGAAAAATATCTGCCTGTCTCGATCAATCTTTTTATATGCAATAGATAGTTATCATTCCTTTTATCTTTCTTGAATTCGCTCTATTTATCTCGAACTGCGCTTGCAACCTTAATAGGATTTATTTTCCAAAACTACAGACAGATCGATAAATATAATAACCAGAAATCTGAAGACTGTATCATTTAGAAACAGTTTTAATTTCTAGATTAAAGTATGATGATATTAGCAAATAATGGAGTCAAAAATTTAGACTAAATGCGTTTTTGTATGGCATTTAAATAATTGCGATTTTTGTTTTTTTGGTGAGTCAGACCAATAAATAAAACTTTCATTTACAAAAACGCAATATAAAATGACATTTGTATTAAACAAAATGATATAAAAATACTATGTGATTAACTATAATATGTACAAGTTTTTTTCAATTAAAAATTGAAACATAAAATTTTCGATAAAAACTAAATAATTGATTTTATTAGCATTTTTTACAAGTAAAAGTAGAGTTTACGATGCATTTTTTTTAACTTTTCTCATTAAAATCCTAATTAGTTTTTTTCTTTGAAAAGCAATTAAACAGAAGTAATTTAAATCTATACAACATAAAATAAATGCGATTACTAATAAATAGAGCCTTTTTTGACATCGTAGGTGGTATAAAAATGGCGATAGAAGATTAGTGTTTCTACACAAAATTTTAAATTTCAAAGTTGTTGCTTATAAATGTACTAATATCTTTTACTCGAAACATTTTTCTGACAACCGATCAGCTACGGCACAAATGGAAAATAACAATTTTTCTGTTTCTGAGAAAAACAGTCTATACTCTATATCAGAGACCACCCACATCATTATTATTTTTTAATCTTACATTAATGATGTGGAACAAGGAATTGTATGAAGACTAGGAATTGGTATAAAGATTATTAAGGTAATCAAAGAGAACTGTAGGTTTTTTTAAATTAAATTTCAAATTTTTCCTCAATTTCTAGATCAATGATTTGTATTTTATAAATACGTATTTCGACTACAAAGTATTCATCATCAGTATGAATTAGCTAATCGTAACTATCTTCGGGATATGGATTCAAAAATATGTTACTCCTTGCTAATTTGGTGCGTGTCTCACCAAATCATTGATCTAGGAATTGGGGCAAAATTTTGAAATTTAATTGGCAGGTTGTGCGGCTGCAGCCGACTTTGCTAGGAACTATGCCGACATTCATCTGGATTTCGTGACGGTCAACTGCAGAAAACCTTCAGAAGCATAGCCGGCTACGTTCCATAAATTTTAATTGACTAACTTCCACCGTTGGGAACCGAACCCGAAACCTTCCAATTCGAAGAAGAGCGCGTTTGACCGCACGGCTACTTGGAATGATTACATAATTTTTCATTCGATTCCAGCGATTTCATTTGTGCCGAATCCAATCAGTTTTCAAAGAAATGTTTTAAAATACAAATAATGATTCTAATTTAATTACAATACATACCTGTGGTTGACATCCAATTACAATGAAGATAAATAATCCCTGTAGCGTGTTGATAATATCCGTTAAGTACCATAATTCTTTGGGACCACCAGCTGCCCACGATAAGACATCAGCACCCCATGATACACCCATCACAACCACTAGCTTTAAGCAGACACGACCCAATGCGGCCCTGGAAATAAGTGTTCTGTGCAACGTTATCTTGGTAATCAATTTTTTTAATAATTTTATAATATCTATCATTAAATAGTAGGTATACAGTGAAACTTCGTTAAATCGAATGCTTTTTTTGAAGTATGCTTATAATTTATTCAAAGATTCATTATAAATCCTTTTGTACAAGGAATATCCATTTCTTTGATTCTTTTTGACCTAATTATAAAATCAGATACATAGTAAAAAATTGCTGACTGATCAAGGTTTCACTGTATGTTTCAATAATTTAAATATATTATTCTAAATCATTTTATGCATTTTTTTGAAAGAGTGATTTTTGGATCTAAGTTTGATTTAAAAATTAAGTTTTACTGCTGTTTTTGAATTCCATTTTTATTCCAAAAATTTTCAGGATTATTAAGATTTCCTATAAAGGATGCAACCCCTAACAAAACTCTCAATAATGTGAAAGAATTACTTTAGATTACGATAAATAGAGTTTTGTGAATTAATTAGTTTTTTATTTCTAGACCAGTTGCTCTGTAATTAATGTTTAATTATTCCCAAATTGATAAATAATTATTGTCGCATGAAAGTGTTTTATTAATTAAAGTCAATTACTGCATGTTCTTGAACATTGAAATTTTGCAGACGACTGTTCTAATTATAATTATTAACAAACTAAATTCTTAAAATTTGTTAATTTAAACAGGGTGTCCCAGAGTTGTCTGATGATGAAAATAAGTAAAAATTATTGTCAGTACTTAAACTATTGCATCGACAGGCGTTTTTCTTTGGTTTCGGTTTAGTTAAAAAATAAGGTCGATTCTATTTCTGTCTGCATTTCGGCAAAAATTACGGTTTTCCTGATTTTCGGTACAATTCGGGTTCGAATTTTCTTGCTAAACTGAGCGGAAAAGAAAGTCTAATACACAAGAGTTGATTGCTTTTAAAAAAGAACATTTTAAGTTTATTAACTTTTTTTCTACCTTTTAAAACATACGATTTTTTGAAGGAATACTTGGACTAATCTTCTCCACTTAAGAACATAGAGTCAATTTTTAACCGTAGAATATAGACGAGCATTTGGAAATGAAATAACGTCGACCAACAAATGAAACACAATAGTTCAATTTTTCCATTTTTGAGTTGAGTTTCCATTTTTGAGTTATTTGCTTTTTTGAAGAAATGCGCTGCGCCAATTATTCATTGCCACAAAAGTAGCACTAATTTTTCAAAATTTTATGATTCATTTGTGCCTTAAATATTCCGTTTTTGAAAAAATGCTTCGGATAACAGTTGTTCATTAGACATAGACTATCAACTTCTATTCGAAATATTTTCCCAAAAGCCGAATAAATAAGGTACAAATTATAACTACAAAAATTTGAAAAGGAACTTAATGGATTTCTAGGTTGACGATATGTTAGATAATTTAAATACAGGATATAAGAAACATTTTATTTTGTGGTAAAATAAAAAAGATTTTGAAATTTATTTCCACGTATTTGTTAATATCAATTAAAGTTTTTAATTAATATCAACTGTGAATGTTGTTGTTGTTGTTAAATGGCCTTGACCTAATTAATAACAGCCGTTTAGTAGTACTTTAATATATTCATAAAATGAATAGCCAACATTGATTGTCTGTCTTTCTGAAACTTTGTTAATTAAAATGCTCTTACTTAGAAACAAGAATAACATATTTATTAGAACTTTTTAAGGAGACTACTATATAATGTTACAGTCATGTTCATTAAAAAGTATATGATACAGCCATGTTCATGAAAAAATGATCAACCACTTTTATCATTTATTAATACGATTAAATTGTTTTAAAAACTATTTTATTAAATTTATTGTGTACATAATATTATCAAAGTTTTCTTTTAGAAATTTTAGAAATAAATGTTTATTTTTAACCCGACTTCAAAAAGGAGGATGGTTCTCAATTCGTCTGTATTTTTTTTGTTTGTTACCTCAGAACTCCGTAATTTATTAACCGATTTTGAATTTTTTTTTTGTCCGGTGTCCAAATTTTATACGAATTTCTCTATGCTGACACCGACTCCAAAAATAACAATAATTGTACATATATATTTAAAAATTTTTGCTTAGGTGAACTAAAATTGACACAAGAATATGCAATTATATTTTTACTTTTTAGTGCATTTTTTGTTTTAGGATATTTGATTTTTGAAGTCGGGTTTCCATTTTGTCAAAATTTTTTTTATAAAGTTTTATTTAATTGCTGATTTGACTACTCAAGGTCGGTTGAACTACCTAAATAAGCTCACTACGGCCGGATGCTAGGGTGACTATATGGTGCTAGCGATAGAGCCACGGGTGGATTAAGACAATTCGATGCCCTATAGGCAGCCACAAAATTGCCTGCCTTTAATGTGCATTTGCATGCTGACGCTCGATGCTGTATATTCGACTCTAAAAATAAGCGCTGACGCTAATAAACGGTATCGAACTCGGGTGTCAAATCGCCCAAGTAGCGTTATATTTAGTGTAAACTCTTGCAACAATTAATATAGGAAAAGGTTTACAAGCAAACCTTTTCCTATATTAATTGTTGCTACTCTAAAATCGTATTGCATTAAAGCTTGTGATTTACACTTTTTAAAGAGAAATTTTTTACTAAAATTTCCCAAAAAAAAACAAGTGAAAATAACAACGAACTGAGTTAATTGCTTGAATAACCGGTATATACTGAATTTATGAAAAAAGTATAAAACAAAAGTGATTTATTGTTTCAAAGATAGACAGTTTTGCCCATTTTGCTCAAACATGGTCCGATTTCGTCCATTCTCAAACTTGACCTTACTTTTTAACTCTAGAATACTCATACAAAATTATAGCTCGCTATCTCTTTTTGTTATTAAGTAATCGTGTTATGGAAATTGTAATAAAAAGATTCTCTTTAAAAAAAAGGCAGTATCTAATACACCACTTTAATTAAAAATATCTCTGAAAGTTTCATGATATTCTATTGGTGTATACGATAAATTAATCCTTCATAGCCTCCTTAATAATTTAAAACAATTTATTTAAATAAAATATAATTAAAACCAACATGCAAGGCCCCTCCTAACATGTTCAAAGGTCTTTGATAAAAAATTTTCTTTTCGTTAAATCATTACCAATAGGAAACAAAAGTAGCAAGACTTAGCAACTTGACAATGTGAAAAAGCTTAAGGATGTTCCAGCATAAAACCACTTTCGGCAGATTTTGCTCATTCTTTTTTCACAGGCTAAAAAAAACGTTTTCTAATATATCACAAAGTTTCAGAATTTTTGACCGTTTAGAACGCGACATAATTAATAGCAAAATAGTCATTCTCTCTCGATCTCTCTCATTAGAAGCATGTAAAAATTCATGCCCGCCCAACTATTATCTATTGTATTAAAAAAAATACTCGACGAAATTTAAAAACAACTAGGATAGTAAAGATAAATATTTACTAAATAAATTTAAAAAAAAGAATCTCTATCCGAAATATAAAAGTTTAAATTTTTTTTTTCTTCAAAATTACATTAATTTGTATATATGAATAGTGAATATATCTATGCGTTGTGTATGTGTGTATATGTATTTGTCTTATAATAAAAACAAACCGGTTTTTTGTCCTGATTATAAGACAGCGCTGAAACTACCTTAAGTTTTCGATTCCAATTTCACTGGATATTAACATTGCTTAATGAAATATCTCGTAATATTTTATTTATATATATTTTAAGGATAAAGTAATATAAATTTTCTTGCCAAACAATTTTCTAAACGTAACAGATTTAAAAAAATTTTCATATGAAAAATAATTCATTGGTTTTAAAGAATTTTAATTAACATTTAACATTTTTGACAAAGTAAACGAACGAGACCTTAAACAGAGTTAAAAATTTTTATACTTAATATCTCGTTTAGAAATCGATTGTCATTTAAAAAATCATAAACTATTGAATTATTTATTATTATTAATATATACGAGTATATATATGTGACTCCAATCGTAGAAAATTGATATAAATACAATAACTATTGATACAAACAAGATTGATTAGTTCTGAAAACAGGAAAAAAAAAGTAGGTACCAGTCAGCCAATACGTCCGTCTGTCTGTCGCACCACCGATGATACGTATTTTAAAACTGGTTGTTTAGCGACATTCCATTGTATATAAAGTTAATTATTATGAAAAACGATTAAAAAGTACTTTTATAGAGATATTTTTATAGACGATACTTATATGTATTTAATGTCCAATAATAATATCATCACTTATAACAAATAAATATCAACTTTAAAAAAAAAGTTTTATATCACTTATTATCAATTTTATATAGGATGTTTCTAAAATATATATGCGGTAAAACTTTAAGGATGTTATTCCTTAAGTAATTTCACGAAGATTAGCTTTATTACTATTTCTTCGAGTTTCATGGTGTCAAAAATTCAAAGGATAAGAACTTCCAAAAAAATATAAAGATTATCTATATTTTGTTGAATAGTCTTGGTGTGTTGATTATATAGTTCATTCGGAAATATCATTATTAAGCTCAAGTGTTTTTACTACTACTAATAATAGCGTTGTAGGCACTTCAAATAAATAACTTCTTTATTTATTTTATTACGGACGTTCCAGCACAAACACACATACGCAACACATAGACAAATTCACTGTTCATATGTACAAAATAATGTTATTTTGAAAATTTTTTTAACTTTTATATTTCTAAAACAAAACGGTAAAATGCGATTTAAAAAAAATTTATTAAATAAATATTTATCTTTACTATTCTAGTTTTTTTTAAAATTCTGTCGAGTATTTTTTTTAATGTAACATATAATAGTTGGGCGGGCATGCAGTTTTACATGCTTCTAATGAGAGAGAGTGAGAGAGAATGATAACTTTAATATTAATTATCTCGCGATCTAAACGGTCAAAAATTATGAAACTTGGGGATGTATTAGAAAACGTTATTTTTAGCCTGTGAAAAAAATGAGCAAAATCTGTCGAAAAGTGGTGGTATGTTGGAACATCCTTAAGGATGTTATTCCTTAAGTAATTTCACGAAGATAAGCTCAATTAATATTTCAACGAGTTTCATCGTTTGTCAAAGATACTGAAGGGTAAAAACTTCTAAACATTATCTATATTTAGTTGAATAGGCTTTATCTATATTCAGCTTAAGGATGTACGAGCACTCATGTATAGTTCATTTATAAAATTCTTCAAAATCTTATATAGTAGATTCATAAAGTACACAATAATGTTGTATTATTTTTTGTCGTAAGTTAAAATTAAAATTTAATTAGCCTTTTTCCTCTGAAGATTTCAGGGCAACACTAGTGGGGGTACATATGTTTTGATTTTCTTATTGACAGCTACGTTAAGCAACGTCATAACTCGGCAAAAAATTAATTTTTTTTAAATTGTTCAAAAAGCATTAGAAGCATCTTTTTTGGCCTGCTTTTTTGGGCTTCATTTCTGTGGATTATGAGACATTTTTATAAAAAAACTCGAATTTTTGAAGGAAAAAATAGGAATCAAGTTTTTGACGAATTTTTCGGTTTTGCTCAAAAAGTACCGATCCAATTTCAATTCAAGATACGTCTATCGATAGGTTTTTTTGATACCCATAACTATTTTATTTAACTTTTCCTGATCGGAGTTTAAATTTTTTTTTATTCGCAAAAACCATTTTCTATATATCCTTGTGTTGTTAGTTTGTGTTGTGTTGTAGTCTACATAGCATGTATTTGGTATATGAAATAAGATAAGATGAATTATATAGTACTAGCATTAACCGTCGCGGCTTCGCCCGCAAAAATTTTGTAAATTATATACTAAAACCTTCCTCGAGAACCACTCTATCCATTGGTGAAAACAGCATGAAAATCGGTGCAGTAGTTTTTGAGTTTATCGCGAACAGACAGACAGACAGACGCGGCGGAGGACTTTGTTTTATAATATGTGAGGATATTGTTTCTCACTATAGAGTTTATGAATAATATTGACCTAAGAAAATTTAAAACATTGGTCCAATAGAAGATAATAGCTTCCACCTAAATTGAAATGTTAAAAAAATTGCTTTAACCGATAGCACAAAATTGTTAACAAATGATGTCACTAATATATATTCTACTATAATGTCTAATTTATTTCCATTAGTGGCCCCAAAAATTTCAAAATTAAAATACAATAATTACCTGCACAAGGTCAAAGAAAATAAATTAACATAATCAACCATAAAAATCGTAACTTTTTTAATTAAAATTTTTTTGTATTATGTAAAGTTTTTGAGAAAAATAAAAGGAAATAATTTTCTAAATTAATTTTTTTATTAATCGCTGAATAGGTACTAAGAACAAATCAAGGCCATTATCGTTAATAAGACAATACTGTTGAAGCAACGGAGTATTTATGATTTAGATTTGCCAATTTATCAAATCATATTTTTATTTAAAATGTGACAAAAGATATGACGACCATCATAGTTTTGGCTAAAGCAAATTTTCGTACAGTTGAAGGACTAATTGGTTCGAGTTCGATAATTTTTGGCATTTTATTAAATAAATAGTTTTGATTTTTTTAACTAATAACTATTAAATAATAGTAAATATTACATTAATTGATTTAAAAAATTAAATACTACCAATTCTGAACAGTCAGGTAAAATCGATAAAAAAGGCATTTAAGAAGAAAAAAACACGAAGCCGCTTAAACAAAGAAAAAGCTTTTACAGAATATTAAACTGTTGGTTACATCATGTAAATAATTATAAAGAATTGAATTTAAAAAAAAAGAAGTATGTTCAATGCATTTCGTGTCTGCAAATTACTGAAGTGAATCAAAAGAATTTCAAGGTCTCTTTACAATATAATCGTGCGGTAATTAAGAACACATAATAAATACGAAAAACAATTTTGTTTGTAATAAAAATTTTTGATTTTAAACAGATTTCAATTGATTTTCGATTATTGGTCTTAAGATAATAAAAATTCAATTTACTTTTCATAAAAAAATTGTTAATTCTAAAAGTTATATCATTTTTTAATTGGGTACCAATTTCACTATCATTTTGTCTGGGGAAGGAACTGTTTTTTCAAAATTATAGTTTGAAAATTATTTAAAAAAATGTTTTATGAAAATTTCCAACATTTGTTTCGTTTTAATAGTTATAATGGATCCAAGTCATACTGAAACTTAGCTGAATCATTCTAGCATCTACTCCTTAAACCATTTGCAGTTGTTTAAAGAAATACTTTGATGCCAGTGGATACTTTTAGCTCATAAAGGTCGTCAAAGAATGATTGACCCAAAATGGATTCAAGTAAGGACAAAAACAGCGGCGTTTTTTAGCTTTTATTTGATACAATAATTACTTTTAATAATCAATAACTTAATTTTTTTTTAAATTCTTAATTATTATCAAAACCAATTATAAAATTTACAATTATCTAATAATATAGAATAGACGAAAGTAATCATTTATATTTGAACGAGGCAAGCAGGTTGGCAGGGAAGGAGATGGCATATTATGAGCAATCAATCCACACTAATTATGTATAGAATAATTACCGTACAAGGTTAGAATATTATAAAAATCATTTTTATTATTTTTGATTGGAATAATAATAATATTTTTATAAAATATAAATAAATATAGACAAATTAAATATTGTATTCATAGAACAATAAATATATGTATGAACAAAACTTGATATTAATTTATGTAAATAATAATACTATTATATCTATTTGTTAAGGCACATGGTACGAAAAGGCTCATAAAGCCGACAGAAAAAGGTCATAAAGCGTACTTTATTTATACAGATGTGGGCGCAGACGGCTTGCCGGAGTCGAACGGACTCTCCATAAGCTGGGTGAGAGTAAGTAAAAAAGGTATGTTTTGAAATAAGACGGAACGATGTTTCAATACAGGATGCCTACCGATTATTGCCCAATAATTTATTCAATCAATTTAGAATTAGTTTTATAAAATATTTATTGTTTAAAAAATATCTTTTACAATATGGAGAGATACACCAAAAAACATAATAATAATAATAACAACAACAACTATATGTATTCCCACTTTATGTAAAATTTAACCATTTTAAAATTTAACGCCCAGCCAGCTTTATCATTAGCATCTTTTTTGTATCCAGTGTCATCAAATTCCCATGACACTATACCCCCTACTAAGAAAAATAATTAAATCAAGTAAATAATTGTTTATTAGTTCTCCGATATGAATAGTTTAGGCAAATTATTCGGAATTTCCTAAAATCTAAACTAAAGCTAAATCATCAAAAAGTTTACAAGCGGTAAATGTAAAAGATCAAAAGATTTATATTTTATAATTTAAATAACATATATATTTTATTCATACCGAAATATATTAAAAAGGTACATTTTATGCCCCAAATTACCAGCCCAAAATTCCAAAGTATGTATTCAATGTATTGTATGTATTGTATACTTTAAATAATAGTGACCATAAAAAATAGTTGGTATTATTATATTTTTTTCAGAAAATGTTTTAATTAAAAAAAGAAAATTATAATAGTTGGTAGGTTACCCTATATTTACTCTATCTCTCTTCCTACCTCTCACTCAGAGCTGAGTGCATCAAGGTCTGCTCACCTATGATTTATAATACACAAAGTGCCAAAAAAGTATTTTATATCGCCTAACATATTATATTATATGTCTTATACGTGAATAATATTTTTATTCAGAAGAAAATACCTTTCATGATATTACTTTTTCAAAAATACATTTTCGATTCTTTGTTCACGTATTTTCCCATCGCGCTACGGTAGTTTCTTTTACGTTAAGTGAGTATTTTCTGTCTGTGAGCATAATATTTCTCTATAATATGACGTATGTAATATTATACATTTGTTTACAAAATATTATAAAATGTCAACATTTTATTTAAATTGATTAATTACTAGTACATTAATTAGTATTATTATTAACTAATCATAATTAATACATTAAAAATGAAAAATTTAATTTATATTTTAGTATTTTCTCATATTGTATATAGTGGAATGTAATAATATAGACCACAAAAGTTTATGTCATTTTTTTAAATTTTATAATTGAACTGTGCCTTATTGATTCGGTTTTCGAAAAAAACGATTCGGATGAAAGTTGTTCATTATAAATATAGTAAAAACTATATTCGAATTTTTTTTCGAAAACCGAATTAATAAGGTACAAATTAACTATAAAATTTTAAAAAATAACATCAACTTTTATGGCCAAGTGTACAAATAAATAGTAATTAAGATAGTCCGGCCACGGATAAATCTATATAGCCCCTATTCCTAGAACATTTGTTTGTATTTTATAAATACGTATTTCGACTACAATGTAGTCCTCATCAGTATGAATTAGCTAATCGTAACTATCTCTGGGATATGGATTCAGAGATATGTTGCTTGTTGCATACCTTATTGATGAAAACAACACCGCATGGTCAGAAAAAGATACCGCCAATAAATGGGTTGGGTTCTTCACACACTTAATCCCTTAATTGGTCAGTCAACTCAAATAGTTCTTCAGGTACTATCTCAGTCAGATCATATAAAAGACAAACCTTTTTTAATATTATTGTGAGACACGCACCAAATTAGCAACAAGCAACATATCTCTGAATCCATATCCCAGAGATAGTTACGATTAGCTAATTCATACTGATGTTGACTACATTGCAGTCGAAATACGTATTTATAAAATACAAACAAATGTTCTAGGAATAGGGGCAAAATATGAGATATAATTTCAAAAAACCTAGAGTTCTCTTTGATTATTTTAATAATCTTTATAAATTGTCGTGTGTTTCAAGATCGCATATAATTCTGGTATAACTAGAATACCAGAGGAATCCACTGGAATCTGTTTCCTATTTTACAACAGGAACTCTAAATGAATTTCTATCGTACATTAAAAAATGCAGTTCTTTTTTCTTATATTGCTTGTTTTTAATATTAAAAAGTAGATTTAAGGTAGTACTATCACGGTACCTGATAGATCTCGTTTTTATCTATGAATATCATTATGAATGCTGATTATTGATGTTAACAATTTAAAAAGATCAATTAAATTTGAATAGCGCTTAGAAAATTAGTTGAAAAGAAAATTCCATAATAAAACTCCAGATGAATATCGGCATAGTTCCTATCATAGTCGGTTGCAGCCGCATATCCTACTAATTCCTAGTCTATACACAAAAATTCCTTCCACTTCACTCACATTCTCACATCCTTAGACATCACAATGGACCTATCTATGATACTTATATTTATAGGTATATATCATTGCCTATATACAATAGCAATGAATAATAATATACAATGCTAAATTCCCATTTAAAACACGAATACCGATGATTGCCGACGGTTTGTAGTTTTGAAGGCGTTCAAGGACTTTTCAAGGTGTTCATCCAATATTCTGATTCTTCTTTCGACTTACGTATAATTGAAATGGACCAAGCTCTGTTTGGACACCCAGAAATATTTAGACAGAGATTAAAAATATTAAAAGTAATTCCACCTTCATTATTTCCTCACAAACACACTGTCTAATAATTAACTATTGAATTAAATCATCTACATTTTTATTTTAAAAAAAATTCAGCAAAAATTATCTTATTCTTGTCAAGCGTTCAACAAATAATAACAACCATGATCGCACTCCCTTAAGTCCAATTTTGAACGACATAGGGGTCTCTATAGAATTAAAATTAAAAAAAAAAACATTGAATGCTTTTTATTATATTATTCAACAATTTCCCATATTATAATGTATATTAAATCAACATCCTATTAAATGATACGTGAGATTAATTCACATGTAGACTGCTTTGGTTTTTTTTTCCTTCTTATTAATTCTCCTTTGTATAGAAGAAAAGAAGTCGAGTAAGAAGTAGATAAAAATGAGGCAGGAACAACAGAGAGACATGTTTTTAATAAATATATAAATTCAGAATGTTCTCTCGGATCGTTCTTTTTAGAAAAATATATATTCATTTGTATTATTTAGTATAGCGATGCAGCCAGCAATGGTGAAGGAATACACGTTGTATCTCTCTATACGATATTACTCCACTATTTTATAATCAAAAGAAGTCTCATGTATAAAAGAAATTGTTTGTATACGTTTTTATAAGGGTATGTTCACATCAAACGTGAATATATGTTCTTGCAAAAAAAAAAAATCGACTGTGAAGATCAAACGACCTTTATACAAGGTGACGCAAAAGTACCTTTACGATTTTAAATTAAAAAAAGTATATGAGAAGTTAAAAAAATTTACAATTTGCAACTCATAATATAAAATGTGTTTATTGAAGTTTTTTTCCAACGAAAAATGATCTTTAACAAATGATATCCCCTTTTGCGCTGAAAACTATGAGTTCTTTTCAGGACATCCTATCGTAAAGTTTCTTGAGATATCCCCAAAATCTCTTGCCTAATATTCTAAGTTGTTCCAAGCATTGTGGTTTGTTTACATAAACCCTTTCTTTCAGATAACCCCAAAGAAAATAATTAGTAATATCGTATGGTTAGAAGGAGCATATCTGACATTAAAATATCATCGACAGTTTCTCTGAGTAGAAATAAAACTTCTTCCATTTTCCAAATAAAAAGTTACGATATTTATCCTTTCTACAGGCTGGTATCGCTCTATATCGAAACTCCTAAGTATTTACTATAATCTAAAAAAGAGAAAATCAATAAATATTAATTCCAGAAAGAAATTATTGAATTTAAAAATCGTGAAGGTATTTTTGCGCTACCCTATACATACAGATCACAAACTGGCCAAACGGAATAACATTAAATTGATCTAGATACCAGATCACAGTGGTTTCGAAGGAAACGAAAAAGCAGATAACTTAACAAAGAAAGAAGTCGAAATACTTTTCATAGATCCAGAACCTATTTTAGGAATTCCAAAAACAGCATGCGATCAACGAGTGGATAAATTTTAAACACCATGATCACTGATGAGAAAATATACCGGAACAAAAACTCGGGAAAATACTGTTTCGGAATGCATCCAAAAGGCTGTGCCTCGATGAAAAGATAATAAATAAAGTAAGATGATAAATGATTATATTTGAATCATTAATAATTATAATACATTTAATAAATTAAAAGACAAGTTGAAAGATAAAAATTATCTTTAGTGAAAATATAGAATAAATGTCTAATAATTTACAATAACAATTACCGTGGTAACTTAGGGAGGATATAGTTGAGGAGCAATGCTTTCTAAAAGAGAGCATAATTGATTTTAGTAGCGTACACACTCAACCTGAACGGGATATAACTTGGAAAAGTTATCGGATTCATAACCAGACATTATCCCCTACGAAAGCTACACATAATATGACTCCGCAATGGATCCTATATGTGCAGACTGTGCACCGAGAAAGAAGAAACATCCAGCCACATCATCTTTAACTGTGAATCTGTCGATCACAGCAGGTACAATATACTCAGAGCAATCTCACCCCGAATATATGAACCTTCAGGAAAACCTGATAAACAAGCTCTTGGATGGGAGAAGAGAATCTCGTCAGACCTCGATTCGATTTTCGGAGCGATTACTATTTTCCCTATACTGAGAAGTTATTGAAAGTAAATATTTCGAAAACTTCATTACGAAATATTCATTTTTATGAAATGAAAAAATATAGTTCAATAATTTCCATTGAGATTCGAGCTTTGGACAGAAGTCGGGCACTCTAATAGCACAATTATCTCTACATATCCTTATCTTTTATAATCGAAGTTATAAATTTTCACCATACATTATGTAAGTATTGTCGTCCAAGCAGAATATGAATAGTGTGAGTATGCCATTCGAAATTGTTTGAAAAAAAATTAAATTCTATGATGCTTGCTGGATGATGTTTAGTTGCATTCTATATATAAACAAACTGAATGGAAACTTGTTTTAATAATCGACGATTCTTCTTCGTCTCCATGTTGATCTGATTGTAAAACTACAGAGAGTTTTGAAAATATTGAAAGTGAACTTGCTACAAACTTAAATTTGATGAAACTACCTGATCGAAACAGTAACAGGTAATCCCCAGCCAAGCTATGTACAGTTTTTTATATCAAAACATTGATTTGAAATAATGTTACAAATGTTCAGACATATTAATTAAGTGTCCAATTAAGTACGTGATAATCATCTCCGTTAGTATAACATAAAGTTTATAAAAATAGTTAAATATATGTAAATAATAATCAAATAACTAGGAATAAAAATTCATGTACAAATGGTGTCAAAAGTCTAGCTATCATTTCAAAATTTTATAACTGATTTGTGCCTTATTTATTCGGAATTCGGAAAAATGCTTCGAATAAAAGTTGTTCATTAAATCTATACTAACAACTTTGATTTGAAACATTTTTCCAAATTCCAAATAAATAAGGCGTCAAAAGTCGAGCTATCATTTCAAAACTTTATAATTAATTTGTGCCTTATTTATTCGGTTTTCGAAAAAATGCTTGGGATAAAAGTTGTTCATTAAACCTATACTAACAACTTTTATTTGAAACATTTTTCTGAATTCTGAATAAATAAGGCACAAATCAGTTATCAAAGTTGAAATGATAGCTCGACTTTTGACGCTATTTGTACATTAGATAGTGAGAACATACATGTTCTACCATAGCATCTGGGTAGCTCAGTTGCCGAAACACTTGGCTGGAATGTCAGAGCTATTGGGTTCTAAGCCCAGTCAAGTTGATAAAAAGTAAGTAAAAGGAGTAAGTAAGTAAAAAGTAAGTAAAAGGAGGACCATGAACTTTTGAAGGTGTTCATCCAATACTCTGATTCTTCTTTAGCATTATATTTTTAATTGAAATGGATTATTTTTAATGGATGGAAGTTCTAATTGGACACACCGGTTTTAGACAGAGAGTAAAAGTAATTCCACCGTCGTTATTTCACAAACACACTGTATACTAATAAACTATAGAATTTAATCATCTTCTTTGTAATAAAAAAAATATTCAGCAAAAATTCTTTAATTCTTGTCAACCGAAAAACAACATTTGGTTCAATAAACAATTAGAGTATATAGTTTGTTTGTTTGATTGTATGATGTTTTTTTTGTACCCATTTCCTGTCAATGCATTTGATTTTATTCTTAATTTTTTTTATATTATAAATAAGAAGGCTTAAAAACTATTGAATTTACACCCCCCCCCCCCTTAACCGCCTCTCCTCCTGCCCAGTCGGAGTAAGTCCTATGTTGTCTGGTGTATATGTGTATACCTGTATAGATTTTAATTTGGTTCTGCTTCAAATAAAATCATAATTATTTATGTTCATTTAAAATTCATTCATTTATTATTTCTTTATATTCTCTCTCAATTCTTTCTTTTCTCAATTCATTCATTAAAATCTATTTTTTTAAATGTTACAGATTTTTTTGTTGTTGTTGGAAAAAATTCTTTTGTAATTATTTATAGCACAACATTGGTTAAGTGTGAGATGATAATGGAGGAATATGGTTCTGTAGTTCAAATGTGACGAGAGCGTAACTTAGATAGATTGTAGCGGCTACCCTGGACGGACTACACTTCAACCATAAGGTCCATTGTGATGCTAAGGATGTGGGAATGTGAGTGAAGTGGATGGGATTTTTGTGTGTAGACTAAGAATTGGTAGGTTATGCGGCTGAAGCCGACTCTGATAGGAACTATGCTGATATTCTTCGGGAGTTCGTGAAGGAAACTGCAGAAAACCTTCACAAGCATAGCCGGCTACTTCGTTCTTGTCCATACGCCGACAGTTTAGTCAATTAACCGCCCCGTCTATTCTTAATAATTGACAAACTGCCGATGTCGGGGTTCGAACTCATAGCCTCCCAGTTCCAAGTAGACACAATGCCTTAGATTGCTGGGCCACTTGGACAGAACGTAACTTACAGATGGATGTTATATATGATTAAACGCTCTGTTTGGCATTAGTTCTGGCTATGGTCTAGACATCTTCATACATATATTGATGGTAAACTGACGAACTGAGTGTTGGCACGATCAGTACTGATAAATCTGACATCAGTCTACATCAACGATTGGCTATCAATGGAATTCTATCAAGAAACTTGTTGTGTAACTTTTAAATTAAAGAAAACCCATGGAAAGGTTCTCGTTTTATCCATTTATCCAACACTGCTTTCTACGCAATGACATAACCAGCTTGTCATCAATTCTACCAATGTTGACATACAGTATTAAAAGCACTCTGACAACAGGCATGGGCCGGAACCACGCCAGATCCATTTATTGACTAGTAAGGGAAAAGCAAAACGTCATACCTTCAGGTTTTTATTATGCTCCAAACTCTCGGGTTTCTGCATTTCGCCCAGAGTTTTACAAGTGCTCTATTCGCCCAGCGTTATTTCTAGATAACTTCATGATCGCCTTCTTCTTGGATTTAATTAACTTATTACTTAGTGAGTTAACTTCTTGTAGCCTAATACTTGACTGTTAAATTATTCTGTAAGTATCTTTTTCGCAAATAATCGGGAGGTATCTTCTCACCCTATTTTCTACTCTCTAAACTCTCTAAATTTGAAGCAAATGATTTGTTTTATCATTCATTTAATCAAAATAAAATTTTCGATTCTTAATTCGAATTAAACATTTTCTAGAAACTGTTTAAAAACTATCCAAATAAAATTCACGCTCAAATTATTGAAGTCGTTTCGTTTATGAAAGGTCAATTATTTGCATTTATAGTTAGCGCAATCGTTGATGTTTTAGCATCTGTAAGGGTAGTTGAACTTAACACCGCATCGAAACTAGTTTGAACTAAATCAATCTCTAGATAACCTTCTACTCAGCGGGTATTAATTATAGAGACCTTTTTGGAATAGAAAAATACTCTTAAATTGCTGACATCGCTGAGTTGTCCGGCTCTGGTCCATATTTCCAAGTATATATTGTCCAAGAACCAATATTTTGTCTAATTATGTGTTTTGAAACGGAATACTAAAAAAATAATTGTCATTATTATTCCCGATCTCAGTTTTGCCAGACAAAGAATTTATTTAATTAGTTTTGTCATGAGAATTGGAAGTATAATGCAGTCCCCAGCCACCATAAAATGATAATTGTTTGTCCATTAAATTTTACAATATTTTTTTTCTTTTTTAATTATTACCTTTACTTTAATAACAAGTGACTTGGTTTTGATTCAAGTCAAGCGAAAAGAGCGTAGCCAGTCTATCTAATAATATGCTACGTATTTTTATTGTAATACAATTGTTCATTATATACAGAGTGTATCAGGATTAATTGTCTGACTATATTTCATTGCCAATTTTAAAATACTGGGACCACCGATGAAACTTGCCATATCATTATATATGTTACGTACCGAGCCCGAGATATTGTACAGTCGGGATTTGTGTAGACAATTTTGTACCAAGTCCGTTCTGTATAGGTAATTTTTTTAAATAATATCGAAATAGTGTTTCGAAATGTGATATTTTGTGCATATTTTATCATGCGCTTAACACATTTTAAGATATCTATTTCGGTTTTCAATAGCATTTAAAAAAAAAGTGACCTGTACTGATCGGTACAAAGTTGTCTGTACAAATCCCGATCTGTACAATATCGGGCTTGGTACGTAACATATACATTATACTTTTAACACGCTTTTATTAACTTGGTTTGTATGTTTGTTTCTATGCATCTGTTCTATGTATGTATGTAACGGAATCTTTGAAGTCAATTTTAACCTACTTCTAATAGGGAATATGCATGAAAATTTTTTTTCACATTTATTTTCAGAATATGAAAATACTGTTAATACTGTAATAATATTTAAAAACGAAATTAAAATCCGACAAATATCAAGGAAGCTATAAGCTTTTAAAGATTATTATCTGTCTCTTTCTTGCAAAAATACTAAAAACGGAGTTTTACGTGTATTTTAAATGGTGAAAGTGTAATATGACGTCACATAACATATCAAGAGGGCTATCATCCTCTTTGTCTAATCGGGAATTTCAATTATTCATATCTCGCTTATTTTTAAAGTTATTTAACAAGTTATTTCATCTTGATATTTGTCAAGTAAACATGCTTCAATTCAAGTGAAAAAAAATTTGCATGCATATTCCCTATTGTCGAATCGAAATGAAACTTTGTATGTATATGTAGTTCGGATGACAATGCATTTTATGGTAAGCATGATCGGAATCGGCAAGGTAAAAGGGGGGGGGGGGTTAGAGGAAGGGGGAAACACAAAATTTGGTATATCTCTCTTAATATGGAAAAAATCGAAAAATACATAAGAAGTAAAGTTGTAATAATTTAGTTTTACTGTTCCTTATCATTTTTCATGTTTCTCTAATATTTGCAGAGATAATGACGGTTTAAGATTAAAAATTTAAATCCTACAGTTCGTTTCAAGACTAAAAAAGTAAAAATAAATAATAGTTTAAAAAAACTAAAAAACACGCTTTTATAGCTAGCCAAACTAAAAAATAGAGAAATAATTTTTATCAACAATCGATTCCCTCGTCAGCGCAGAATATATCCATCTTTGAAACCGTAAGAGATAGAACAAAATTTTAAAAACAAAAAATGTTCCTTTTTTAAAAATAAACATCTTTTGTTCGAAACATTTCTCATATACTCAGTATATACTGGGTATTTAAGCAATTAACTCAGTTAGTTTTTACTTTCACTTGTTTTATTTACTTATTCAGGATATATTAAAGTTAATTGATATACCAATATGGTGCATGGCTAAGTTGTTGAACAACATTTTGTATGGGGTTCAAACCGAAGACCTACTTTTATTTTATACCTCAAACATCAAAAACAGAAACATACGAAACTTCAGCTTGTTATCTCTTTTCGTTTTCGAGTTACCGTGTTTACGGACAGACAACTTTGCGGAATAATTAGACCATTTTATGAACACCTATACCAAATTTTTGTTTGTTTGCGATCAATATTTTTAACCGATAATCGAGACTAAACTTAATATACCCTGGTGGTATATATTATATATCGGATATAAAAATCGAATACAAATTTTCAGAATAAAAAAAAAAAACTACCAATGCATTTCTGTTTCACCCTAAATAAAATAACGTGACTATTTTAAGAGGTCACATAACATTTTAAAAGAATACACACACATTTAAATGTTATTTTAAACATTTAGTTTTCAATAGGCAGCCAGCAAGCGAGCGACATTCATTCATAAATATTAAAATAATATAATATGGGTATATATTATTTGGCTTTTGTTCTTTTGTTCTATAGCAAATTTACATATTCAGGCGGATAAATAACATTTCACACCTATTTATATATATATATATATATATATATATATATATATATATATATATATATATATATATATATAAAGTTAAAGTTTAATAATTTGTTTGTTTTGTTTTGTTGAAATGCTCCAATAAAATTCTGGTACATAATGCATCGAATTTTATACTTCCTGCTTCTTTTCAAAATTTTAACGCGAATTTAAATATAATAAGAAATCCGCTATCTTGTGTTAAAAATATCAAGTTTTTGTATTCTAATAAAAAATGTTTACTTGAAAATGTTATCGCATATCTTTTATTCCTTTTTATAGAAATGGTTTTTTAGATATCAGCGTTGCCGCGCCGCGTCTCTTAAAGTCAAATTTATCTTGATGGTAGAAGAGCTATCCATATTTGTATTAGGAAGAATTTGATGAAAATAAATAAATAGACAATCGTTTGTCTTTAGATGTGGAAATTTAATATCTAATCTGATACATTCTAAAATTTTTTTTCTGGAGAGTTTTATAAATAGTATATATCCATAAGTTGACGTTTAAATATACAGTGTGTGTTGGACAGCTTTTCCTATAGTGAATCAATGTTAAATATTATTTATTACTGCCTGGCCGTGTGGTACTGTTTCAGTCAGTACACATGCAAATAAAGTCAGTCAGTCATCTCATAGCAGCTATACTGTTTGCGTATGGTTGCTTGTTTGTCATTTAAGAGTGAGGATTTTGTGATGCACTATGCACATACTTAACTCCTCTCATCACATGTGAGAACACTTCGAAAGTAATCTAACGAGTCTAAAAAGTGAAAAAGTCCTGTGCCAAACAAATGTGAGAGCTACAGCAAAGTTTTGCAGACTTTTTCTATTCATTTTCTATTATCCTAAAGTCATAAATATCACTACAGCAATAGTGTTTTTTGGGATTCTCTACCAGTTTATACCTCCAAGAACTTTTTTCATACCTAGATCCAAGAAATCACTTTGAACTATAAAAAACAAGTACTGATTTCAAATATACATCAATCGAATTGATTTTGCTGATTTATAGGGTGCTCAAAAATCACTTGGCTAAAGAACCAATCAAAAAATTTGAATTCAGAAATGTATAAATTTGGTATTTCTCATTCAAGTGAGTTTTGGAATATTCTGAATTATGGTAAATAAATATAAAAAACTTACCGCTCTGTATTTGATTTGACAACTTCACGTTTCCATAAACCACATGTAAGTTCACGTGCCGTTAAACCAAATAGGAGAAGATTAATAGCAAGAAGTACACCAATTGGTCCAAAAAAGTATGTAAATATTTCCATATCACCTGAAAATAATAAGAAAAAAACTTTTAAAAAAGAACTCAGAATCAGAAAGAATCTTTTCATGGAATTCATTATGGATCAAATTTACCATAAAATAATCGATGTTAATGGTTTCGGTATCGGTATTCGATATCCTTTTTTTCTTTTCATTGGTGCTTTTTCAGCATTTATGTGATTCGTGGAGAATTTCGGCGGTATCATAAGTTACCAGTAGAGATCAATGAGACCTTTTCATCAATATAATAAGCTTTATTAAAATTTGTGTAATATATAACTAAAATCGTGACCCCGCTGGAACTATTCAAAAGTTCATTATATGTCCCCTTTGTACCCAAAAGATGCAATTAAGGTAGTTCCGGCATAAAATCACTTTTCGACAGATTTTGCTCATTTTTTTTAACAGGTTAAAATTAACGTTTTCTAATAAATCCCGAAGTTTCAGAATATTTGACCATTTAGAATGCGAGATAATTAATAACAAAGTTATCATTCTCTCTCACTCTCTCTCATTAGAAACATGTAAAATTTCATACCCCCCCAACAATAATCTGTTGTATTGAAAAAAAAAACTCGACAGAATTTAAAAAAAAAACGAAGAGAGTAAAGATAAATATTTCTTAAATAAATTTTTTTTAAAAGTCGTGTTTTACCGTTTTGTTTTCGAAATATAATAATTAGAAAATTTTTGTTCTTTCAAAATTATATTAATGTGTATATAAATATATGTAAGTGTTGTGTATGTGTGTATTTGTATATGTTCTATAATAAATGCAAACCGGTTTTTTCTCCTGATTATAAAAGACAATGCCGGAACTACCTTAAGATGCAATATCATTGTCATGATACATGTGAAAAAATATTCATTCAGGATATCTTAGCTGACTCCGTCTAGTGAATCAACCAACCACTTTGATGTAAGCTTTCTTGAAACCCATATAATATATAGCCAAAAGCGTGGACGGCCAGAATTATTTTGCGTAAAGAGAACAATTTTGAACGCTCATGTTTGAATTGTATGCTATCACCGTATTTCAATGAACTTTCATTCGTGAATAAGCACCGATCAAAGGGTATTTAAAACAATAGGGAATATGCATGAAAATTTTTTTTCGCTTGAATTGAAGCATGTTTACTTGACAAATATCAAGGTAAAATTATTTTTTTAAATAACTTTAAAAATAAGCGAGATATGAATGATTGAAATTCCCGATTAGACAAAGAGGGTGATAGCCCTCTTGATATGTTATGTGACGTCATATTACACTTTCACCCTTTAAAATACACATAAAACTCCGTTTTTAGTATTTTTGCAAGAAAGAGACAGATAATAATCTTTAAAAGCTTATAGCTTCCTTGATATTTTTCGGATTTTAATTTCGTTTTTAAATATTATTACAGTATTAACAGTATTTTCATATTCTGAAAATAAATGGGAAAAAAAATTTTCATGCATATTCCCTATTTTTGGCATTCATTTTTTGCGTGGAACTCTGGTCTATTCGATTTAGGGCGTTACAATAATGATAGTAATAATGTTATGTTTTACCTCCGTTTCTGAGACTCATAGCCTATAATAGAGGCCACCCACATCATTGCTTTTGTAACCTTTATTAATTTTTAACCTTTCATTAATGGTGTAGGGAAAGTGATTGTCAGATTGTGCGGTTGCAGCCGACTTTGATAAGAACTATGGGTATAGTTCATCCGGAGTTTGAGAAGGGAAACTGCAGAAAACCTTCACAAGCATAGCCGGTTACTTCGTTTGTGTCCATACGCAGAAATTTTAGTCAATATAAAGCGCCCCAGTAATTATAACTGACAAACGTTGAGAATCAAGCACGCAACCTTCTAGTTCCAAGCAGAGCCCATTTGTACGAACTTGGCTACTTGGACTGATTTAGGTTGTTATAAAAACGTAAATTAAATATTTGTAAAATCTTGAAATGTATAAAAAAACAAATAAATACTTTTATTATTGAAAATTTTTTGAATGCAAATGACCTTAGATAATGTTTTTTTTCCTTTTTGTTACAAGTAGAAAAATAAATATTACGTTTGAGTATTAGAAGAAGTGATACATTAAATAATCCGAATGTGTGTAACATATTTACACATCTATCCATCAATCATTGAATTTTAAATGTTTTTAACAAAAAAAAAAATATATGTATATATAATATTTTTTAGAGAAATTTTCACTTTGATCTCTTTATTATTTTATTTAGTAAAATTTATTATGAAATTCAGTTGATGAGATCTCAGTTGACTGATCAGTGGAATGTTTGTTCTTGATGTTAAAAATTTGTTTTATGTTACAACTTAAATATTTTGCATATGCGTACCTACACTGACAGAAGGAATTTCTTTCCTCAAGAAAATATATTTTCTTCAAAATATTTGCTTCAATAAAAAAACCCTTGTTTTCATTCAAGACTACGCAGTCGAACCAAAAACATATGTTTAGTTGAACAAAGAAACTAAAACTCTTCAACGGTGTTTACAATTTTTTTTAAATAGAGTTCGTTAGTCTTGGCCTAAGAGAGTCTTTCTTGGCCAAATACTTTTGTGATTCTTTAGTCAAGAAAATGAAATTCTTGTAAAAAAAAAGACACTTCCACCAAATTTATATTTCAGCGAGTATTTTCGAATTCTATCTCTCGTAGCGCGATAAAATGCATACCAGTTAAGTTTAATCATAAGCTTTTAAAGGAAAAAAATTTCATCAAAATCGGTCCAATAGTTTTTATGTGATGCGCGAACAAAAAAACAAATAAATAAACATTCAATCAATTTTATATATGACATATACAAGTTGATGTCAGCTTTTAAAATTTTATAATTGATTTTTGCCTTATTGATGCGGTTTTCGAAAAAATGCTTCGGCTAAAAGTTGTGTATTATAAATATAGTAACAACTTTTATTCGAAATTTTTTTTCGAAAACCGAAAGAATAAGGCATAAATCAATTGTAAAGTTTTAAAAACTTACATCAACTTTTAACGCCAAGTGTACTATATCTAGCACCAAATTGAGCATCCTAAGTTATTCTGTTAGATTTGTCTCACAGGAAATGGGAGATAATTTCGAATCTTGATCGATGTTTACTATCCATTCGTGATGAATTAGACAATTTTTAAATCGATATCAATACTAATTCTTTGATTAGAATTTAATTTCCAAACCGAAGATATAAAAATAATAAAAATAATGATGTTAATTAAATTGAAAGAAAAAAATCCCCACAACGGAAATGAACACAGGTTCACACAAACGTTAATAATCATTTAAGTTATTCTATTTTGTTTGTCTTTTTATATTTCTATTATAACCTTTTATATTTACAAATAATAGTTCCGCCATTTAATGCCGACTCATTCTTGATATTACTAACTATTAAAGGGCTATTTACAATGGTATTTATATATACTTTAATATAAATTAAGTATTGTACTCTATACATCAATTGTAAGCAAGACACTAATTAAATAAAAATGAACATTTTACAATAAATTTAATGTCGAATCAGTGATTAATGTGTTGAGTTAATAATAAATAATATTGTATAATACTATTTATAAGTCTATCTCTCTAACCTTTTACGTCATTAGACGAAGATGTCATTAGATGCGGCTTATTAGATGATGACGGTATTAATGACGTTTTAACGAGGATATTAAAATCGTAAGTAGCAGTAAAACTAAAATTCAAAATCGTTAAGATTGCAATCCTTCTTGAAATACAAAGGTTGGAGATTTATTAATTAACTAGCAGTACGGTTGATGGAATTTTCTATCGGGGGAACATCTCAGCAACCATCCTACTTTGTCAGATGTAAAAAGTCTAAATACCAACTTCTCCAAAAATGACGCCCTTCCCATACAAACTTTCGTCCCTTATTTTAACCCCTTAGGAGATGAATTTTCTAATATTTATAAACAGAATTCCAATTAAACTGTACCGTAGATTTTTTGTGAAAACGTCTTGCACATGCCAACTACGTAATTGATTTGCGCCGTTTTTAAATTTCATTTTTGACGCTGCCGTAGGTATCGCAAACATTCGGCACTAGTCTCTTTAGGTTCGTTGGATTCCACTCGATGTGGGTTTTCTTTTGATATGCGTTTTCTATAATTCCGAGCATACTTACGAATCACATGAGACAAAATCTTCAACTTTTTTGTAATTTTCATTTTTTTTGTAATATCGATTTTCTCTTATATTCCGGAGACAACTTTTATTGTCTCATATACGTTTAGTAATGCTCCGAAATTTCTTCACAATTACACCCCAATCAATGTCCTAACTAAACGCGTTTGTATACTATACAAAGTTATAAGATTACACAAAGCTAATTCGTTACCATTCACGCGCATGCCTCTAAAACACTGGTACGATGATGCCACAAGTAAAACAAATACAACGCGACAGCTTCGTAAAGAAATATATCAATGATTGAATTGTTAATAATTTGCGTATTCGGATTGTTAACAATTCGCTTTCCGAGGAACATTCAATCACAAATTATGAGAAAACTATTGAGTTTATGAAAAAAATTTTCAAACAAAAATTGTTTATTTTAAAAAGAAGATTTTTTGTTAATAAAATTTTTTCCTATCTCTTACGGTTTCAAAGATGTATATTTGCCCCCCCCCCCTGGCGAGTGGAAACATGTTCCGATTTTGCTCATTAACGAACTTGACCATACTTTTTTTCTCTAAAACACACAATAAAAATTTCAGCTCGTATCTTGTTTCGTTCTTGAGCTATCGTGTCCATGGACAGACGGGCATGCGGAAATGGTCGAATTAGGCCATTTTATGAACAAATATGCCAAACATTTCATGTCTACGATGAATATTTTTAAGCGTTACAAAATCATGATCAAACTTAATATACCTTGTATAGTTAATTATCCAGGGTATAAAAATCCTATAATAATTTGTGTACACGCCAAGAGGCATATTCTCTTAATTAGATCCAAGTGTAGTAAGTACGAAGAATGACGACTTCAGTCAGTATTTTAATGAAGTTTTTGTTGAAGTAACCTTCATCAATCAAAATATGTGAATGAAATGAATAAAATATTAATTTAATTTAATTTTTTTTTCTCTGTAAAAAATTATTATTATTTGATTTACAATTGCATCCAACTATCGTAACTACAAATAAAATATCTTTTATCCGACTTGACTCTACATCGCATATATGAATAAAAAAATAATTACTTAATATTACAAAGAATATACACTGCACAACAAAAAAAGTGGCGCACTTAGAGAAACTTATTTAAGGACGTTCGAAAGAGACAAAAAAATGCAGAGAAATCCCTATAAATTATATATGTTATAAAAAAAGTCAATACGAATTTATTGATATGCTTCAAAATGTTAGTTCAAATGCATTTTTTCGTTTTTTTTCGCTATTTAAAATAATACTTTTAACATTGGGTCTTATGGAGAAACTACAAATTTAATCTTTATAATCGAATAAAACATAATTTAAAATGCAGAGAAGTTTTTATAAAACTATGTAAATTGTTGTTAAATAAACAAGGATTTATTTGAGCCAAAGATGAAGGTATGTTCAAATGCAGTTTGGAAAGTAATAATGAATTATATAAGTAATTTTATCATTTTAGAGAAGCAAAACACAAGATTTCACTTTTTTATTTAAAATAAAAGAAACATTACGAGTCACGACTCACGACTATTATTATTTACCAAATAACCATAGAATATTCAAATCTAGTTTCAACGTATACATTAAATCTGTAACGCTGCGGGCATGCGCAGTCGCTGGATATCCTCCTTACTTCTTTCCTTGCAACAATGACTCTTCCGTACGTTTTGTATATCAACTATATTTTTATAAATTTGTATATATTTTTGTTGGTCTGGTCTTTTATATGTCATTGAATTTTAAATTTAATATTGATAAGAAAAAATTCAATGACATTTGTCTATAAAGTATACGCCAGTTCTCTCGTATTTGCCTAACGTAAACTAAATGGAATTTGACAAGTATATTGCATTGTGCCGCTTAGTTATACACAAATAATAATATATAAACTCTTATAAAACATATAGAAATCTATAAAAATGTAGTCGATATGAAAAAAAAAATCCAAAGAAAAAATTATATAAATGAATTTTTCAAAGTGCGCCACTTTTTTTGCTGTACAGTGTATAGTATAATAAATAATATATGTAATATCTTTATGTATTGTATAGTATATGTAATATTAATAAATAATATTAATAATAAGGAAAAGTATTAATATAATTTGTTTATTTATACTTTGTTTTTTTATTAAAAAAATTCATAATAATACACAACTTTAATTATTTATTTATATGTTATGTATATAGTTTTTAATAATATATATGTTTTTTTAACTGAATTTTCAATTGAATTCAAACCGACATGTGCAGAGTAAGTGTACCTAGAGTTTACAGAAAAATATTTAATATACATAGTGTCTGTGTCAAAATGTCACTAAAATGGTGTGCATGTCGAAATTAGACCGTAACTAAACTTACATTGCCAAAACCAACTAGACTTTTGTGCCATTGTCCAAAATATTGGTGACGGTCTGCACAGCTAATTCATACTGATAATGACTACTTTGTAGTTGAAATACGTATTTATAAAATAAAAAAATTTTTGATCTAGGAAATTGGGGCAAAAATCGAAATTTAAAATAGCTTATATTTTTTGAATTAATGTTTAGTATAAGATCATATTATATTTATACTTATACAAGCGACCCACGGAAGGTTAGCTTCGATCACCGTATGGTCATAAAAGTACACCGCCAATAAATGGGTTGGGTTTATGACACACTTAATCCTTTAATTGGTCAGTCAACTCAAATAATCCTTCGGGTACTACTACCTCAGTCTGATCATATAAAAGACAAAACTTTTTGAATATTATTGTGAGACACGCACCAAATTAGTAACGAGCAACATATCTCTGACTCCATATCTTAGAGATAGTTACGATTAGCTAATTCATACTGATGATGACTACCTTGTAGTCGAAATACGTATTTATAAAATACAAATAATTTTTTTAGGAATTGGGGCAAAATTTGAAATTTAATTTCAAAAAATGTAGAGTTCTCTTTGATTATTTCAATAGTCTTTATAGTAATTCCATAATATTTATATTATTAATACATTTAATTTTTAATTAATACGCGAAACATTTTATTATATTTTACGTTGTTGACGGTTTTTAATATCAAACATACGGTATAAATTATATGATTTCATACAATGTTTCTTAAACATGATCTTCTTCATTTTATAAAACGACTACACTCATACAGCAACGAACGAATTAATGCGATCGAATCGATAACCACTAACGACGAACGAATCCGTCCCTCCTCCATGTTATGTTGTGTAATGTATTAGTAATAATTATATCTCTGTTTGTAAAATTGTTCAAACACACAAACAACAACATGTTGCATATTTAATTTACATAAATTAAGGTTGATCGGACACATGTTTAGGTAAAATCGACAATGCATAGATATAAATCTGAATTTTTGATATGTTATTAATTGCTATCTCATAAAATAATAGGGAATATGCATGAACATTTTTTTTCACTTGAATTGAAACATGTTTACGTGACAAATATCAAGGTAAAATTACTTTTTAAATAACTTTAAAAATAAGCGAGATATGAATGATTGAAATTCCCGATTAGACAAAGAGGGTGATAGCCCTCTTGATATGTTATGTGACGTCATATTACATTTTCACCATTTAAAATACACGTAAAACTCCGTTTTTAGTATTTTTGCAAGAAAGAGACAGATAATAATCTTTAAAAGCTTATAGCTTCCTTGATATTTGTCGGATTTTAATTTCGTTTTTAAATATTATTACAGTATTAACAGTGTTTTCATATTCTGAAAATAAATGTGAAAAAAAATTTTCATGCATATTCCCTATTCATTGAAAAAAAATCTGACGAAGGGTTTTCATGTTGAAAATTGGAATTTTAACATGTTGTGAATAGCAAATGTTGAATGAACACATATATTTTCGATAATGTTGCTCCACCTTCTATAGATTAAAAAGTAAAAAACTTCTACTATTATAAATTAAATCTCGTTCATTACGTTAAAATTAAAAAAAAGAAGTAGTTTGACGAAAGTTTTGTAAATATCTTAATTAAAAAGATGAAAAATTCTCGAATATTTTCATCAAATCGTCAAAAGACGATTATTTATTATTTTTAGTAATTAAATAATTACATAAATTCTATTAATAGTGATGTTAGATGCTATCTAAATTTAAATAATTAATTAATAGAGTAAAATTTTTAATTTTTCTTAAAAAAAAGTGTTTCTGTTTATTATGAAATGTATTGTACTGTCCGGTCAACCTTAAAAAGAAAATAAATAAAAAAAACTTTAGTAATATATTATTCTAGGAAATTGCTGTTACGTGTTCTGAGTGTGCATTTTTAATTAATTGCACTTTTTCTGGTATTCTATTCTTAATAAAAATGTTAAAATTTGTATAGGAATTATTTTAGAACAGGACAACTAGATGGAATGAGTGTGCAAAACTCGAGGATCGGATTTTTGATATGAAAACATCTATAGTGAGACTACAAAAGATTTTATTTGGGGAGTCAAATGAAATATCTGATTATACAATGCCACGTTTTTTGTAACGATCGGCTATGTGACAGTCGGCAATCATCGGCATTGTGAAGATAGGAGATATCGATTCGTGTTTGTCAATCAATCACATTGCTCACAATAAATATGACATTAACGTTTATCCTGAGTCCCTGATTCAAAATTTTCTTTTGGAAAGTCTAGAGGGATCATTGAAGTGTACAAAAACGTATCTGGCCACACAAAATTTAAAATTTTGGTGCATTTTTGATACATTTTAACCAATTTATGAGATTTTTGTTGCATTTAAACCGATTTCTACTAATCGAGTTAGAAAGCTCGGATAATACAATTTTCGTTTGCTATTTCTAAGCAGTCCAAATTTTCGATAGGAATAAAATCTGCTAGGTAACATCTCTATTATATAGTGAAATTCAATAAGTCGAAAATTCAATTTGCATTGCTTGGAAATTGTAAACAAAAATTGAATTTGAACTTTCAAACTCAATTTCTGGAAAACGGTTCAAATGGGCTAAAAATCTTTATAGGTAATTTCAACTATTGTAACAGAGAGTGGGTGTCTAAATTTGAAAGCGACCGTTCGAGGCAAAGGATGGCGTGGGAAATCGGATCATATCTCCACCCGACAACATACGGTTTCGTACACTTCGATGACCCCTCTCAACATCCCAAAAGAAAAAACCTGTTACTCGAGTTTTGCACACTCACCTACATCTAGCGTCTACACTATATAATCCGAAAAAATATTAACTAGAAATCGCAATACCCAGTTGTGTGTCATTTTTCAAAAGATAACATAATACTAATGTAATTCTCTAACTAATTTACGGGAAATTTGATTCTCACAACTTCTTTGACAACTTTCTTCTCAAATGAAAGGCCAAAAAGTTGCAGGAAAGTTTTTAACGATTTTGACGAACGTATATCTCTTAAATCATGACTGCTTTTAGCGAATTTCCTGAAAGGAAATAGAGCTATTGGTCCCGTACCGAAGTCAAAATTTCGCAAAAATTTCTTCAAATGTCCATCGATCCTACCTAGTAGATGTCAAAAATCACCATCTGTAAAATTTATATATATATATATACACATATATGTGTCTGTAATCACTCTAGCGGTCACAGTTTTCATTTTATCGGAATGAAATTTGGTAATTTGAGGCGCTTTTGGTATTCAAAAGGTCAAGTTCGTTAATGGGTAAAATCGGACGCGGGGAAAGGGAGGTTTAGAGGGAGAGGGAAACACAAAATTTGATATATCTCCCTTAATATTCGAAAAATAGATAAATTTATATCCGCGTAAAGTTTTAGGTATTAAATTTTACTGTAGTTTTGTTTCTTATCATTTTTTCTATTACACCAATATTTACAGAAATATTGACGGTTTAAGATTTAAAACTAAATTCCTCACGATCTCTGTACACATTAGA
The DNA here is from genome assembly GCA_963920215.1 of Nineta flava. Taxonomy (NCBI): domain Eukaryota; kingdom Metazoa; phylum Arthropoda; class Insecta; order Neuroptera; family Chrysopidae; genus Nineta; species Nineta flava. Next base: position 124,090,159 of record OY986041.1, read on the forward strand.
GTTTGAGCAAAAATTATGAGGTGATGAATTGTAGCAAACATGATTTTCTACAACTTTATTCCTTACGCATTTTTTGATTGTTCTAATATTAAAAGAGATATTTTGTATTTTGTGTTTTCTTCTTTCTTTATGACCCCATTTCCCCTTCACGTATGACATTTATTAATAAAATTGGCCTTGCAAATACTAAAATCATATACGACATTTCATTTTGATCAGACTAAAATTGTGACCGGTAGAAAGTGACTTATGTATTTTAAGGAAATTCGCTATTTTAAGGAAGTTGAAGCAGCTCATGCGTAACGAATTTTTTATTTTTGTAGACTGTATTTTCGAAGCTACGGCTCGCTGTTTTCTAAACATAAGTGAAAAGAAAAAAATGGAATCTTCTACGTTTCCCATCCTTTTGCTATTTCTCTCATTCATCTGAAAATGATCTTCGATAGAAGGTCTTATGGTAATAATTATGAAACATGATAAACGAAATAAAATATACTTTTATATAAACTCTAAAAATAAATTAACCAAATAGGTATATTTTTGTTGGTAAAACCACAAGCTACCTACTGGTCAACAACTTATTAAATTTACAAGGCATTTCTGTGGTCTCGAATTTTTCAAAGAATATTTATTACATCCAAAATTATGAACAAATTAAAGTTATTCAACCACAAAAACATGAAGGTACTAAGATTTTAAGAAGAACTCTACGGATACAGAAAATTTGTGCCTCATTTGATGCAAATCAATATAGTGGTTCTCGAGATGTAATTGTCACCGCCAAGCGCATTTTAGCTCTATTTGAATAGTAATAATAATAATAAATTTATTGATCTTTTTCGACAATACAGAGATCGTACTGGATAAGTCAAATTAAAAGGAAATGGGCGTTGAAAATAACGGGAAGGTAGTGCGGGTATGGCCGACTTTGATTGGTACCATCCCGATATATATCTTAGCAATCTATGGGAAACCATAAAAAAACCATAGATAGGATGGCTGAGGATTGAGGATTACAATAAATAAATAAACTTAAAAAAATAAAAATGCATCCTTACAAATTTAGGATTAGTTTAGGACTTGTTGTTAACATAATTTAGTTAAAATCTGTAACACGGCTACTAAGCGCAGGTTGCTAATTTAATAAAATTTAAAATAAGTTTATATTTTTCTAATAATTTGTCAAAATAATTTTAAAATAATTCGAAACCACTCATTGCAAAACCTCCTGCAATGAATATGGAGCCCTCTCCAACAGAAGAGCTTTACAAGCGGTCAAAACTGAGCTGCTTTTTCGTCATATAACCCTGTATAGTCCTATGATAATAAAATTTAAAGTAATAAATTGATTGTTCTAAAAACTTTTATAACTCTTTATAACTCATATAAATAATATTAAAGAGAACTCTAGGATTTTTCGAAATAAATTTCGATTTTTTGCCCCAATTTCCTAGATCAAAATTTTTCAGATCAACATCTTCTCGGAGAAAAATTACAATTACAATAGGAAATTGGGGCAAAAGATCGAAATTTATTTTATAACTCAGTCAAAAATAAATTTTTTTTCTTAATTGACTAGATATAATCACTTAACGAGCTCTACACTCATTATATTCGTCATAGTTTCCGAGAACATCTGTTTCCGAGAATGTCTGCTTATTTATTTGTTTGTTTGTTCGAGCATTACGCAAAAACTACTGGGTCAATTTCGAGTAAACTTTTTTTGCTTAAAAGCTTGTATGATTAGACTACAAAACTGGAATGTATTTGATCTCGGTACGAGATATAGAATTCGAACATATTCGTTGAAATATAAATTTAGTGGAAGGGCCGATAAATATTTGAAGTAGTGGAAGCGGCGGGAACGATAAAATATTTGAAGTAGTAGAAGCGGTGGGAAATTACATTGAGGTTTTCAGTATTAAAATAACGGGAACTGGGAGATATAACCATAAAACACGCGAGCGAAGCCGTGGGTATAACGTAGTATTATATAATTTCATACTTGTATAGAAATCTCAGTAGTAGCCAATCAGCGTCTCACAGTAATGGATGTGCTGGGAAATTACATTCAGGTTTTTAGTCTTAAAATGACGGGAGTCAGAGATATGACAATGAAACGCGAGTGAAGCTGTGGGTAATAAGTTAGTATTAAATAATTTCATACTCATACAGAAATGTCAGTAGCAGCCAATCAGTCTCTCTCAGCAATGGGAGCGGTACCAGTCGAAGTAGCCGAGCGGTCTAAGACGTTATGTCTGCGCAGTATGCATACTTGGAAACTGGGAGGTTATGGGTTCGAATCCCGACATCGGCAGTTTATCAATTATTAAAAAAAACAAAAGGGACGGTTAATTGACTAAACTGTCGGCGTATGGACAGGAACGAAGTAACCGGCTATGCTTGAGAAGGTTTTCTGCATAACTTCGACAGAAATAATACTGCCAAAATAAAAAATAAGAATGATATGAAAAGGTTGGCTGTTACGTCACAGTCGTCTTTGGTGTAGCGGAAGCACGCTGGACTAGATATCCAGAGGCCCGAGGTTCGATTCCTGGTTGACGAGTTAATTTTTTCATATCAGTATTTAATTAAAATTCAATGACATTTGTCTATATAGTATACGCTAGTCTTCTGCAGTTTGTCTTACGTAACCGAAATGGAATTTGGACAAACATCGTATTGTTGACGCTTAAGTATTCACGAACTTCAGATGAATATCGGTATAGTTTCTATCAGAGCCGGCTACAGCCGCATATCCTACCAATTCCTAGTCTACACACAAATTCCTTCCACTCCACTCACATCCTGAGGCATCACAATGGACCTTATGGTCGAAGTGTAGCCCATCCAGTGCAGCCTATACAATCTATCTATCTAATGGGAGCGATTGGAAATTACATTACGGTTTTTAGTCTTAAAATGACGGAAGCCAGACATATAACAAGAAAACTCGAGCGAAGCTGTTGGCAATAAACTAGTATTCTATAATTTCATACTCGTACAGAAATGTCAGTAGCCTAGCAGCCAATCAGTCTCTCTCAAATGTGTATTATTTTATATGATAATTTATTGAGGAATAGTTATTTTTATTTAAACTTGAGTGAAATGCTGGAATGCGGAATAATTCAATATTCTAAACACATATCAGCTCAAACCAGTACAATATCAGAAATGAAATAATGTTTGTGTATATATTATTATTATATGGACGGAATTAAGTAGCAAAAATTGTTTATATACTTTTACTGTGATATATGCTATTTAAATAATGTAAACATTATTATAAAATATAATATACAGTATGTTCCAATCAATTTAATTTGCCAATCAAAATGTACTTCTACAATAAATATAATCAGAATTGAATAAATTAAAAAAAATCAATGTAAAAACTTAAGGATGTTTGAACCAGCATGAAACTACTTTTCGATAGATTTTGCTCATTTCTTTTTCACAAGCTAAAAATAACGTTGTCTAATAAATCCCGAAGTTTCAGCATTTTTGACCGTTTAGAATGTGAGATAATTAATATCAAAGTTATCGTTCTCTCTCACTCTATTTCATTAAAACTTCATGCCTGCCCAACTATTATCTGTTGTATTAAAAAAAATACTCGACAGAATTAAAAAAAAAAAAACCTAGAATAGTAAAGATAAACATTTAGTAAATAAATTTAAAAAAATAAATGGGATTTTACTGTTTTGTTTTCGAAATATAAAAGTTAAAAATTTTTTTTTTTCAAAATAACATTATTTTGTATATATGAACAGTGAATTTGTCTATGTGTTGCGTATGTGTGTATATGTATTTGTTCTTTAATAAAATCAAACCGGCTTTTTATCCAGATTATATAACACAGTGGTGGAACGTCCTTAAGTAAAAATACTTTTTAAGTTAAACAATTTTATTGTACTATAAATGATTTTGCGACAACATTGCATGGGACATGATACATGCGAGTACAGAGGTGCAGTAGCTGTCTACTGTCTCGCCAACAGCTCGCACACATATGACCGGGTGAGGCGAGTCGAGCTACTGTCATGCCAGTAAAAATTACAGTAGCTGTCTACTGTAAACGCCAGTAGCTCGCACCGTGTAACCAGGCCTTTAAGCTACCCCAAAAAAAACCAGATTGATTAAAATCAACCTATTTGTGACAAAACTATATTTGTTGACATTTTGTTTTTACATTTAAAATAATTGAAGTCATTTAAAATACCGAGAAATTTTTTTAGAAATATACATGAACAGTACATATTTATTTTACAATTAAATGCACGCATATGTTTCTTTTAGTTTTTTTCAATCACGCCATGCAATAAATTTGCATGATGACATAACAACATTTAGTATTATTTTGGATTTCCCGAATTCGTAAGTTTATATGTTTAAATGGACAGAATAAAGAAGGGAGTGACCATTTCAAATGAATACCGTTAGCATGTCAATTATAAAGTTAGTTAAACTTTCAATTTATTCAAATGAAATTTACATATAGATGACCTTGCAGTAAATTTGAAACCCTCTTCCTCACACCTTTCAGTTCTTGATACATAAACTCATATAAATCTCAGATAGTTTGGATGCTCAATTCCTCGGTCATATTCGATTCATTTTAAGTCCCGCCTCTACTATAGACTAAGAGGCTATAATAAATTAGACATAACTGAATGGGAGTTAGAAAACTCGAGGTAGCACGTGGCGCACCTCGACGTGTACAAGATAGCTTGTAATAAGGCTATTTTTAATATAAGTACGCGCAGGACTGGAGTCAAGATTTTAATTAACTCTAAAATGCCGTCAATTTACAAACGACTTCCAATTAACTTGCAATGTATGTATGTATGTATGTATGTTCGGGTCAAATCTTGCAAGCTGAATTAGTACCACTTCCTCTTATCCTACGTAGTTTAATTTTTACAAGTTGGCTCAGATCCAATGGGAAAGCATTTTTATGGTAAGGATGACAAGAATCGACAAGGGGAAAGGGGGGTTTAGAGGGACGGGGAAACAAAAAATTTGGTATATCTCTCTTAATATTGAAAAAATCGAAAAACACATAAGAAGTAAAGTTGTAGTAAATTAGTTTTACTATAAAAAGCTTGTTTTAAAAAATGTTTTTTTAACACAAACTTATTATAATTGCATGAAACACTTTTCGGCAGATTTTGCTCATTTTTTTTGAGGGTTAAAAATAACGTTTTCTAATAAATCCCGAAGTTAAAAAAATTTTATCTTTCAAAATTACATTAATTTGTATATAAATATATGTATGTGTTGTGTATGTGTGTATATATGTATTTCTTTTATAATAAAAGTAAACTGGTTTTTTGTCCAGATTATACAAGACAATGCTGGTACTACCTTAATGCAATTTATTGGTCACTATTCAGGGCCAAAATTTGTAGGGTCTGAGAGTGTAGCCTTTTTCACTTCGTGGTTAACACGACCTTAAACACGCCGATAATTTTTTTTCACATATTGCTCCCTTTTTTATTATAACGCAGTTTTGTAAAGAATGAAACTAATTTCGTATGTTAGAGATATTTGAATCTATACAACGCACTGTGGTTGTTTAAGTGATGTGACAAAAATTTTCGGCTATCGAGAATAACATTTAGGTATATTTATTACATTAAAATGTTTTCAATTTCAAAACAGTGTGTAGTGACTCTTTAAAAATAAATAAGGAAATATTTTATTATTATTATAAAATTAATTTATGTTTAACAACAAAACTAATGAAAATAAAAAACGAAATATTATTAGTATTATGTATTTACGCATAAATTTGCAAGCATAGCGCACATATCAATCATTCTCAACATTTTTTTTCTTTTCAAGTGTTATTTTAAAATATTCAAATTATTTATAATAATAAATAAAATGATATGAATAGCTTTTTAATTCTAACATCAAAATAAATTTTTTAAATCTAATTTGTAAAAAAATGCATAGTTTAGTTTATATACGCAGTAAAAAAAATTGGGTAAATTGAAAGTAAACGTATTCATTCAACTACGTGGCAGGTGTCAATGCAGCGAACCGAAGAGAATCAGTTCACTGAGCTACGCGGCAAATACTCATTAGCTGTTATATGTAGTCGAATGTATTATCCTAAGTTTGACGTAATGTTATAATTTTGTTGAATAAAAGTGATTAATCACTTGAACACAAAAGGACTTTCGTCAAGTAAGATTCATTAAATACAAAAAACAAAATACACATTATTGAAACTAAAAGAAAAATTTTTCATCACCGTTTTATTTCATGTAGTTATGAATCCTTTATACCGTATTACGAACAAATTTCCTAACACTTTAGGTTGCGACTTGAATTTGTCACTGATCTCTAAACTATCTTTGGCTACAGAGATCAGTTTCAATATTAACTTGATATTCGTCTGCTCTCAGTATTCAAACTTAGATTATAACTAACCTGGTCTAATGGTTTGATAACTATATACATATAACAATTAAGCCCATTTAGACCAACCCATTTATTGGCGGTATCTTTTTCTGACCATGCGGTGTTGTTATTGACAATAAGGTGAGGGTGTCGATCGAAGCTAACATTGATATTCAGGTATTAAATTTTGAATATGGTTTAATTTTATTAAATCAGAATTTGGAATTGACCCATTGTCTAAATGCATTATCTGTTTTCTTAATTTGTGTATATAGATACTTTTGTATGCATCTAATTCTATAGTAATTCTAGTATCTACATACACAAATTAAGAAAACAGATAATGAATTTAGACAATGGCCCAATTTCATTGTTCTAGGAATTGCGGCAAAATTTGAAATTTAATTTAAAAAACCTAGAGTTCTCTTTGATTATTTTAATGATCTTTATAACAATTTAACAAAATTTATTTGTTTTGATAACCCGTGTAGTCAGCTCAAAAATAGTTGCATTACTTCAATTTTTAGGGATTTAGCTTAAGTGCTAATCATTTACCTGCATGTGCCAACATCGACCAACTACCTAGAGTTATTGTGTCCACTATTTTATGTTTTACAGTGAATGGAGTAAAGTTTATTGATGGCTATGAATTATGGACTTATGAAAACCGAAACCGTATTAGGCTGGACAGATTATGGAGACGACTTTTGGCACGAAAAAGAATATACGATTTAGATTTTGGAATTGTCGACCCATGCGTAAAGCAATCAAAATGAACCATATAAGTGAAGAAATGACAAGCTACGGGTTGAATAAACTGGGATTAAGTGAAACCCATTGAAATGAATTTGAAGAAGTTAGTACAGAAACGGGTGAAACAGTGCTATACTCAGGAAGAGGTGCAGATGATATTCACAGAGAGGGGGTGGCTATGATGAAGAGGCCCTATATTTCAATCCAGGAACTATTTATATGAGAGATAAAGTACAAGGTAAAGAAGTAGCGATAAGAGATACGCGATAGAGATAAAGTACTACCATAACATCTAAGGTAGCTCAGTTGGTAGAGCATTGGTCTAGAATGCCAGAGGTCGTGGGTTCGATCCCCATCCCTAGATGTGTATGATTTTTCATATCAAGCATTTGATGTCAAAAAAATGTTATCAATGTTCAGACATATTACTTAAATGTCAAAGTAAGTAAACGCTAGTCGCTTCCGTTGGTATAACATAACCGAAAGGCAACCATACTAACAATGGAAATAAATAGACACTAGTTTACAAAAAATAATTTGAAAAATAAAGTACAAGGCTTTCCCCTATTTACTTTTTTACAATAATTTTATAAATAAAATAAATTTTAATGAATATTTAGAATTTATTATGTATTTATTTATTTAACTTATTTAAATGTTATTAAACTTAATGGAAAATTAATGGGTGTGACTGGCTAGTGGCTACTAAATTGTAAGTGAATATTATAATAATTTACTAACTTTGTATGAATGCTTGAAATAAGACTGCCTACGTGCACAATTATTATAGTAAATTGTCTATTTCAAATATATATGTACCCTCCCGTTCAAAATAAATGAACAGACCTGAAATGTTAATTTTCTTACATTTCATAAAACTCCTCACTTTTGTAACTCTCTATACATTATTTAGTTATAAACAAAGATAAGTAGTATATTTTTTAAATGCGAAAAAAGAAATGGAAGTTTTATATTTTTTATTTATGTAAACAAAAACATTTACTACAAGAATAATCAAAATTGTGATAGACTGATTCGGTTCAGGTCTGTTCATTTTTTTTGAACGGGAGTGTATAAACAGTTTACTATTTTAGTCTTTGGTATTTTGAGTCATGTGGGAAAAAATTTATATAATCTCCGAATACTTGATTTAACTTTGTGTACATTGATTTGAAAACCTCTCTAAATACTATCAATATTATTGTCAAAAAATATTGAAGGAGTTCATTGAAGCGAATTTTGATCGTTTGGGTGTCGGTTGAAGTGTTTTGTCAATGTTTGATGAAGGTTTACGATAAATCTTGAATGATACAAATTGACGGGTAAAATAAATGGAATTGATTGATCGTTTAGGAATGTTACTGTCAAAATTTCCGTCAATCGATAGTTAAAAAGAATACTGAGTCGATAAAAAACTTAAACCTACGCACCACGAATATTTAAGTAAGAATGATTGACGAAGGTTTATTGAAACACATTGAAAAGTATTTTATTGAAGTTTTGAAAGAGATCGTTTGAATAAGGAGTTTTTTGCACAATATTTTAAATTCTACAAATATTGTGGAGACAATTAACTTTTTTCACACCAATCTCATCATTAAATGTTCTTTCCAAAACATTATGGCGTAGGGAAAGATTACACTGATAGAAAGAATTTCTTTCCTCAAGAAAATCTTTTCTTCAAAATATTTGCTTCAATAAAGAAACCCTTGTTTTCATTCAAGACACGCAGTCGAACCAAAAACATGTGTTTAGTTGAGCGAAGAAACTAAAATTCTTGAACGGTTATAAAAATATAAACGGTTATAAAGAGTTCGTTAGTGTTGGCCTAAGAAAGTCTTTCTTGGCCACATACTCTTGTGATTCTTTAGTCAAGAAAATGAAATTCTTGTAAAAAAAAGTATTTTTCTTATCAAAAAATAAATTAAAAAAACTCAAGAAGAGAAAGTTTATGCAGCTTCTTTAACTGAAGTATATGTATTTAACTGAAATATATTTAACTGAAGTATATATCATTACTTCTTTCAAAAGTTTCATTTGTTTGGATTAAAATGTTTATTTTCGTTCGAAATATTAGCATCTTGGTCCAAACAAATCATCATTTCAGTTTAAGAACTTCGAGATTCCTGAGTCAAGGGTCAGTTTATCTTTAGTTAAGATAATTTTCTCAAGTCAAAACTATAGATGTCAAGAAACTTATTTTCTTATACCAAATATATATTAACTTCCCTATATATGAGAGACAGAAATTTTTGGTTGAAAAACTGAGTTAATTTTACTTTTCAACACCCATAGATGTATAAAAACACGATCGTTGTTTTGTATACTGTGTATCATTGTTATTTTATATTCATACACATGCTTCTGCAATCGACAAAGGAATTACAGCCGTTCTTATGGTTAAAAAAAAATTCTTTTAGGGAAGAGGTGGGAGTTCATGGATCAATTTTGCTATTTCACAAACATGAAGTTATTTTTCAGCTCTATAACACGTTCACGAAATTTCAGATCGTTGCTTCTTATCGTTATTGAGTTTTATCGTGTTAGACGAACATCCGGAATTAGAACACTTGTGCCAAATATGTCATCGATCAATATTTCTAACCGTTATAAACTTGAGACTAAACTCATACGAAGATAAAATGTATAAAAATGATTTATAAATTCCAAATACTAAGAATTTTATTAAAGATTGAATTAATATAAACGAAACGACCTTGCAAAATATGAAATTCTTTTAACATGAACTGTTCAATTATTTATTTATTAACATTAAAAAAAATTATCAATCTAAAATATCAACAACACGGTACAAAAAACTTATTATTTACAATAAATTATTGTAAATTTAGAAAGTATTAGTTAGCACTTGAGTATTATGAGCCACAAAAGTCGTGTCTTTTTTTCAACATTGTATAGTCATTTTGTGCCTTATTCATTCGGTTTTTGGGAAAATGTTTCGAATGAAAGTTGTTGGTATATTTACAATGAACAATTTTTATTCGAAACATTTTCCCAAAAAACAAATTAGTAAGGCAGAAAATGACTATACAAGAAATGATTGATAAAACGACACGACTTATGTTGCCTATAGTACAAAAAAAAGACTATGCACTTATAGATAAAAATCAATTTTATATTTATGTCAAACCGGCTTTTTAAGGTTAATTGTATATGTCTAGAAGTAAAAATTTATTTATGTATCTTGGAATCTTGATTAAAAAGTTTTATTTAGCTTCACTTTCGTATTTGTTTGTTTCCCTCAAATTTTATTTCTTTGCTTCAAAGAAGACAGTCAAAAGCCAGGTATGGATTTCCAATATAAGAAAATTTTATAAAAAGTGTCCCACTGGAATATTTTTAATACTGGCAGTATACTCTCGGCGAGGGCTCTCAACGAATGATTCGCTGAGACATTCGTAAGGTGAGGAGCCTCGAGTGAAGCTGTGTACACTCTTGTAGTGTCTCGCGAGATAGTTGCAGACGTTACTGATTGGTTAAAATCCACGTTATGTCGCGAGCGTAGACGAGAGTGTACTAGGCGCACTCACGTTCGTCGCACGCTATTTTTGACTCGTGGTCCAAAAAACGACTGAAAATGGAGCGCTCCCGATGCGAGGCAAGTCTACACGAAACAAGCCGAGCGCTGCGAGTACACTCCAGCACACGTTACTTTTCGCCGTGCATCGCCGAGAGTGTACTACCGACAGTACGACATTAAAGACTAAGATGGTAAGTGTCTCATTAATTGTGATAGAGAAACTGAAGTACCAATCAAATTAAAAGATTTTTAAATGAACGATTAGTATGAGCAGATTTCTTGACCAAGGGGTCTTTTTATGGGCTCTAAGAAATAATCTTCAAGATTCCCTATTATTAGTTAAGTCAGAAATTTGAACTTTTAACATATCTTGAAAGTAATTACGTTTACAAAATTCTTTGACATCAAATTCTTGTTATGAAAAATCATACACACTTAGGATGGGAATTGAACCCACGACCTCTGGCATTTTAGTAGAATGTTACAAAATGCTATCAATGTCTAGACATATTGCTAGTCACTTACGTTGGTAAAATATAACCGAAAGGCAGCCATACTAACAATAGATAAATAGACGATAGTTTACAAAAAAAATAACATTTACAACTTACCGTAAAACCAACAATCTTTTTCACCAAAACGTGGTCGCAAAAAATTGTATCCTTCCTCTTCGGGCAGTCGATTAACAATAGCGCCAGTTCCAGCAATTAATAATGGAACACCCCATGCATAAATTTCATATAAACGTAAACGACATGCTTCTTGGCCTTTTTCCAAACTGGCTGGACGTAAATCACTGTAACCAAAACAAAAGATAAAAATTAGAACAACAACAAAAATGAATTCGTAGATGTGAATGGCTAACGGAAATTTGTCACAAATAAAATTTAAAAAAAAAAGAAGATATTCCCATCAATCCAGTTTAAAAAAATCTAATCAATATATCAGAATTGTTTATTGATTTCCTTTCGTCTTAGATCAATTACTTATTGGTACAAAAACCGTATAAATTTAGAAGAAAGAAATAAGTAAAATAAGTAAAAAGAAAACAAAATTACTGTTAAGGTTGTTGGGACAATATATCCAAAATAAATTGAAACAATAGGGAATATGCGTCCTGATTCAAGAAAAGGTTAAATATTTTTTAATATTATTTCTTATTCGTTAAGAAAATAATTATCAAAAACTGCAAAAAAAAAATAGATGGAAATTCAAAATACTGGAAAAGCAACGCTATTGGTCAGATCGAATGTGACGTCAAAGTCTATAATGACAGTATGAGCAAGCACGTAGTTGTTTGATGGTTAGAATTGAGTTAAAATTTAGCCTCTTAATTTAGATGTATTATTATATAAATAAACATATATTAGGTGTACTATTGATAGATAACTGAGTCAATAATTCAGTTATATACCTACAGGTCTACTGTCCCAACTGCCTTAATTAAAAAAAAAATATTATTGTAAAAAAAAATGAAAAAAATTACTGTTAATTTAATAAATACAAAACAACTTAGTCAAGTAATAGCATTTATGATTTTTATGAACAATATCAGTTGTTTTGTAAAGTATTAATTAAAAAATAAGAACAGTTACTTAATAGATATTTTATGGTAGGGGTTGAGAAATAACTGTACCCTACACGATTACGTAGTGCAATTGGTTTTAATTAAACAACTCAGTAAATTAGGTTTGCTTTCAAAGTAGTTTGAACCCTTACTACCTTTTTTAACAGTGAGTGATTTCCAAATAGTTGAACTTAACCTTTCGTAAAAGGTGAACCTTGCTGACTCTTTTCAAAATTTCATATTATTTATTTTCAAAACCGATTTTATTTTGACTACATTCATCAATTGTATGGGTTATTTGGCCCAAAATATACCGATCTTTTGATATATTTTTACCATAGACATACAAAATGAATCCGAGAGGCTTACTACTTTTTCCACTTATATCGAAGAATGCAAAAAGAAACAAACACTGTGGACTGAATAGATTTGGAAGAAAAAATTACGTTAATTCGTCACTTTTTGTGCATTGTTTATTGATATTTAACTCAGGTATTATGAAAATATGTATATTATTGGTTTTCTAGTTTTTTTTTAGTACATTTGTCGACAAAATATTAATTTCAATGAACGGTAATTAATTAAAACGGTTTATACAACAAATTACCCTTAAAAATGTATTAAACTTACGCATGAATCTAAAAGACTTATTTTAGATTCGCAACTTTCGCAACTTTTTTTGCACTTACAAAAAGAAAAGAAAAAAGAAATAGGCAATACTTCAATAACCTTTCCGGAGCAAAACAAAACTTTGACCGATATTTATTTGATTCAATGGATTCTGCGAGAATATGAACGTCCTCAACAGTATATAATTGAATATAGCTTTATCAAACTTACAAAACGATATGACTTTAAAGATATGAACATGTCGGTACCGATCCAACGCCCTTTATTATTTCTTTCTCATAAAATTAATTAGGTACCAAATAAATAAATTTGAATTTTGTGTATAATTATTTACCACAAAATCCAATACGAATTTAATTTAATATTTGGTACGGTATCCTAACATATTATACACAGTGACATGACAGGTTGGAGTATTTAACTAAAAGGTACAAAATAAAAACATAGAAGGAAGTCATATGACACACAAGACTTGTCAACGATAACAACTCAGTAACATACAACGGAGTAACAAAAACAATTTCGAATACTTCCGGTGAATATGATCTATACTCTATAGTCTAAGAGCTGTCAGTTCAAAAACTTGACAGTGATTTCTTAAAACTTAAGAATGAACTAGAATAACTTTAATGTTAAAAATGTTGGGGTCACACTTTGTCAAAAATTTCATTAATTTTTGTAATTGACAAACTGCCACTGTTGGGAATCGAACCAGCAACCTCTCATTCCAAGTAGAGCGTTTTTGACAGCCCGACCATTCGGATTGGTATACGTAATCTCGTGGAGAGTATAAAATATTTACAAATTTTTTTTTTTTTAATTAAATTAAATACTGATATGAAAAATTTAACTCGTTAACCAGGAATCAAACCTCGGGCCTCTGAATATCTAGTCCAGTATGCTTCCGCTACACCAAAGACGATTGTGACGTAATAGCCAACTTTTTCAAATTATTCTTATATTTTATTTATTTAGACAGTATTACTTCTGTTGAAGTTATTTATTTATTTAATATTTGTTTATTTGTGTATACTTTGGCGTCAACAAAACGATGTTTGTCCAAATTCCTTTCGTTTACGTAAGACAAACTGTAGAAGACTTTAGCGTATACTCCGACAAATTTCATTGTCATTGAATTTTTTTTTTTTTTTTTATATTTCAGTAAAAAACTAAAAACTGAATATATGTCGGTAAAATTTGTTTTCCTTAATCACAAACCAAAATTCCAGAAAGGTTTTCAGTCATTGACAAACATTGACAAACACATAAACATTTTGCATTTTGTTTTTGATTAACTTTGAAAATTCTTTTGACATATTCTCAAGCTTTAGAAAACAAACGATAGATTTACTAAAATCATTTTAGGCAAGACAGCTTTTAGACTAAATATTCACCCGTAATGGGCTACATTATTAAATTTCTTACGGTAGTATCATTATAAAAATACAAAAATAAATCTTAAATTATATTATTTAAAACTAATAATTAATGATCTATGATTTAAAAAAAAGAAGAAACTTTCTATGTCATTTAACATGGCTTTAAGATTTTTGTTGTTGTAATTTTTTAAAGAATGTCTGGAGTTCGATGTATAGTACAACTTCAAATTTTTCGATACAAAATATTGGGTAATTTATTTTATAAATCGAGTGCATTTTATCTATACATGAAGCCGCCGAGATACATATTATGTAGTATTTGACAAATGGTAAATATGTCAGACTTTAAACAAATGTAATTATTCAAAGTTACAAAAAAAAGTAAGGGAATTTTTTCCTCAGATATAGGGATACAAATACTCTTTTTATATAAAGAATTTAAAAGGGGGTGGATTTTAATATATATATATATATATTACAGACATTTTTTTCTTCAATTGTTTTAAAGAACCTAACCCTACCTATACTGCCGATAAATTGTTTTTAGAAAACGGTTGGTGATATAACAAAACTTGATTAATTTTTACAAGGAGCAACTTTGTAACTTAAAATTTTGCTCAGTCACTATATATTTATGAAACCTGGAAACACCACACGGAAATTGAGCAAAGTTTACAAGTCTTCTATACCCAATGCTTTCACCGAATTTATATCACCAACCAGGACATAAGAAGATATACTTTCCGAGATATACTTCCGAAAATGGAGATGGATCAACGATATTCTCTGCAAATCAAAATTAGCAACGCTGAAGAAGCACGAACGATTATAATCGCCAGAACGTTCAAGAATCAATTAGAGAAGGATGATCTTGGCGGAATAGAGCACAGCAGTAAGATCACTAGTATGGCTGAGACCACTGTCTAGCACCTAGTCATGCTGCGAGTATCATACCATACTATAGAGTATCCTAGATTCTAGGATGTAAGAAGAATGTTCTTCTTAGAAATCTAGAGGAATCTTTATGTACAGGCTGTAATCGTCAAGACTACAGCCATTGTGCTACGAAATTGGCAATAGTGTTGAAATGAGTTGAAGACAGACATACGATTATTTATAAAGAGAAAGAGAGATAGGAATACGCAAATATTATTTATAATTCTTAGCACAATAAAACTATTTGTACACTACCGTTCATAAAAACTGAACCATCAGTAAGTTTACATTCTAAGCGTATATACTACTAAATATATGTATATTACATACAATAGAAGGTTTCAACTAGTTCAATTTTTATGAACGGGAGTGTATATGCCTGACTCTTTTTTTTCTCGAATAAATCGAAGTCTATCTTCAACTCATGTACTCACTGTAGAAAATTTCGTATCCTAATGACCAGTTTTGACGATCACAGCTTGAATAATTTCCTCAATATTAACCACTGACTTCTATATAACTGAACAGAATATTCTTATGGGCCAAAAGATGAAATAATATACAATATTGAAAGGATATACACATCGCCGCTTACACTAGCTCAGGTACTAAATTTTGCGTTCGCGTCACTAAAAACTGTATGTGTGAAGCACAAATACAAGTGACAGCCACACAAACTAGTACCTTCCTCAACTAGTACCTTGGCTAGTTGAGGAACTTTTCAATTCTTGCTAATGGTGTAACATGGGATAATCTGTCCAGTTATACAGAGTTCAGTGATATAAACACTCCACTGCTATCGATTATATAAAGTGCTTCCCTAATTCATAGGTGGGCAAAGTTTGACATCACAAGCTCTGAGTGAGAGGTAGGAAGAGAGATAGAGTAAATACAGGGTACCTACCAATTATTATTATTTTCTTTTTTCAATTAAAACATTTTCTGAAATATAATAATACCAACTCTTTTTTATGGTCACTATTATACAAAGTAAACAGTACATACAATACATTGAATACATACTGTGGAATTTTGGTGCATAAAATGTACCTTTTTAATATATTTGTGTATGAATAAAATATAAATGTTATATAAATTATAAAATATAAATCTTTTGATCTTTTACGTTTACCGCTTGACAATTGTAAACCGCTTGTAAATTTTTTGATGGTTTAGCTTTGGTTTGGATTTTTGAAAATTCCGAATAATTTGTCAAAATTTTATAACAATTGATGTTAGAATTAAGTGATTCTATCACTTTGTATGATATTTTATGTAAATATATAATTACTTCAAAGAAATATATGATAAAAAATGATTTGGGAATTCTTTTCAGCATTTAAATATTTATAATATGTAAAGTACCTAAGACTAGATATATTTATTTTAATATTCTATATAAAATTAATAATATTCAGCAACGATAGAAGATAACATCTTTTTTACAATTAGTTATAATTATTTTAATTTTTTACTTTCATATATATATGTATTTAATAAGACATAATAATGCTTTTGTACTTGGAATTTAAAAATTACATCAATTAAATAAAATTTATTGCTGAAGAACAAAAAATAATCATAAGAGTAGTAACAAGGAGAGGTTAAGACATTTGTATTGCCGATTTCGCGTAATTTTTTCAGATTTGTTGGAAGGGTACTACTAGTAGTAGTAGCGGAGGGGAGATCACCCCTGGCAAGTAGGTCTTTCTAGGTCTATTTTACCGACCCCGAAAGGATAAGGAATTTGTATATAGAATAAGAATTGGTAAGTTGTGCGATTGCAGCCTATTTTGATAGGAACTATGCCGATATTCATCTAGAGTTTGTGAAAGAAAGCTGCAGAAAACCTTCACAAGCAAAGCCGGTTGCTATCGTTCTTATCAATAGCCGACAGTTTTAGTAAACTCTGATATTTATAGAAATATTTGCAATTATAATGTTTTAATATTGAATGTCGCCATGGTAACATGATTTCATATTCATTAATAAGACTCCTCTCTTGAGAAAATTCGCTAGTTTACATAAAAATAGCTCTTACGTGACCAATTTTTGTTTGTACATGCAAGCATTTTTGAGTTATTTTACAAAAAACGAATTCAAATCATTGTTCAAAATACTCAAAAATGGTTACATCAAGCAAAAAAATAAACGATTATTCGTAACTGTTTCGAAAAGCCATTTCCCTTAAATAAATTTTAGGGGTGAGCTTCGGTTTTAGTTAGATTCAATTTATTAGTTTTTGAGTCCAGAAAGTAGATATTGTGCCGGGGTTCTATAGTAATTGCGCATGAATATAAAAATGACGTCCTTTTTTCAAAATTTCATAGTTGATTTGTACTCAATCCATTTGGTTTTCGAAAAAATTTCTCGGATAAAAGTAGTTCATTATCATATTAACAACTTCTGTAATACATTTTTTTTTAAAACCGAATGAATTTGACATAAATCAATTATGAAATTTTGGAAAAACAACGTCACTTTTATGAACTTGTGCAGCATCCACTTCCAAAGATTCTTATTTGAGTACTCTCTCTACTCTTATTTGAGTACGAATCCGTATAAAACAATTCTTTTCAATAACTTTCTTAAAATAGTTCCAAAAATAAACTCTATTGATTGAAAAAATTCACCATGGTGTGAAATTTATGATGAGAGCAAAATATTGTGAATTCAACCTTGCCATTTTGTTAATAGATTTCAAACATGAAGGTCGCGTGAATGTCTGTAATAATAATTTTTTGTTGTTGTTTTAAATCCATCACCTATGTATTAGTTTAAATATATTATTACGATATATAAATATTTTCTAAAAATATGTTAATAACTTCTTAAGGCATAATTTCATACCATAGAAATATGCAAATATTTCTACACATATATTATTAAGCAAAAGTAATTTTAAAATAAGAATGCTGTCTTTATATTTATTTCAATATAAGTAAAATTTAAATAATAATGTTAAAAATTATTTAAGGACGTTCGAAAGAGAAAAAAAATGCAGAGAAGTTCCTATGAATTAAATATGTTATAAATAAAGTCAATACGAATTCATTGGTATGCTTCAAAATGTTAGTTCAAATGCATTTTTTTGCTTTTTTCGATATTGAAAATCATACTTTTAACATTGGGTCTTATGGAGAAACTACAAATTTAATCTTTATAATCGAATAAAACATAGTTTAAAATTCAGAGAAGTTTTTATAAAACTATGTAAATTGTTGTTAAATAAACAAGGATTTATTATAGCCAATGTAGGTATGTTCAAATACATTTTGGGAAGTAATAATGAAATATATAAGTAATTTTATTATTTTAGAGAAGCAAAACACAGGATTTTACTTTTTTATGTAAAATAAAAGAAACATTACGTGTATTATTATTTAACAAATAACCATAGAATATTTAAATCTAGTTTCAACGAGTTTTTATGAACGACCTTAAGGATTATAATAATAAAAAATCATGCAATATAAAGTCCATAAAAATTATTATTTTTACTTAGGGACTACAGTAATAATAATTTTTATGAACTTTATTGCATGATTCTTATACCTGGTATATAATATATACCAGGGGATATTAAGTTTATTCCCGGGTTTGTATTGAAAATATTGATCACAGAAAAATTTTTTTGATACAGGTGTGTTCATAAAATGACCTAATTAGTCCATTTCCTCAAAGATGTCCGTCCGTAAACACGATAACTCAAAAATGAAAAGAGATAGCGAGTTGAAATTTTGTATGTGTATTCTAGAGCTAAAAGGTAAGGTCAAGTTGAATGGGTAAAATAGAACCATGTTTGGGACCAAAATAGGACCTAAACTGCCCAGCTTTGAGATAACCGTAAGAGATAGACCAAATATAAAAAAACAAAAAATGTTCGTTTTTTAAAATTAAACAACTTTTACAATAAACTTTTTTTACATAAATTGAGTATATACGGGGTATTTAAGCAATTAACTCAGTTATTAGTTATTTTCACTTGTTTAATAAACACTTTATATTGATATACACATTTTACACTTGTTCTTCAGTCTAAATCGATCAATAATTTATCGATCCACCTAATTACTGGTAAGTTAATCGTTTTAGAAGTGAAGTGATTCCTTCATAAATATTTTTCTAGAAGAAAGCAATTATTTTAAAAAGTAAATTTTATTTCTGGTTTGTGTGTGACACTCTAAAGTAATACATAATTACTTAACTGTTATATCATAATATTATTATATTTAAAGTAACAGTATTAAAAATGATTCTTCTAGCTGAAAAAAAAAACAACAAAAAACAATAAAAACCATAATTTACGTCATATGAAATGTTCACGAACTTCAATTACACATACTAAACATATTTGTGGTCGGATCTTTTGGAATTGAATGAATGTGTACATTACTAGCGTCAAAAAATTATACATTTTTAAAAGAACAATATTAAATATTAAATTTGTTTTTTTTTTTTTTAATAGTCATCAATTATTTTAAAATCTTACTACCATGAAATAAATATGAAACATGCGTGTTTATAATAAATGTTCGGTTTCAAATTCTAGCTCTAGCTAGAGCACGAAGGTTTTTTTGTCTAGTATTTAATATAAAAGTGTAAAAGTCTATTATTACAAACGTTTCGTATAGTCACACGATAGCGCAACAACCTTATAGGATATATTATATAAATGTAGTCTTGAAATGATAAATAAGTTAGTCGAGGTGCTAGTCAATGTCTTTTTTCGAGTTGCTTTCGGTGTATGAATCCCGTTGATTCCATGGTATTGGTAGACTAATTAAACAAGGCTCATGGTTGCAAATTTTATCGATATATTTTGCATTACAATTTACAAAGTTTGACATCTTAGATAATATAATATCGGTAGGAGTACGAAGCAAAACCTCTCGTCACTGCGAACTGAAAGATTTATTGTGACATTCCCCCCTTCTTTTTTTAGACCAGGTCCTAAATAAAATCTACGAATTTACCTGAATTAATTTCACTTGGTAATGGGTAAGCTCCACGTAGGAAGTACAGCCGTTTTCGAGCAACATCCTCGCAGCTGCAAAGTAGATGACCCTTTGTTTGCGCCGTCTCATCACAGTGGTAAATTTCCAGGCAGAGGTTCCATAATGATCTTAATAAGGCTCATGGTTGTCGCAGGATCATCTTAGCCCTCCTCGGTAAGATTTTGCTTCGACATGACTTTCCCTCGGCAAGAACTGAGCCATGTGATATCCCATCCAAAACGGTAGTAAATCTTTGAAGTAGGACTCGGGTACTCCAAAAAAAGAGTTCCGATCCTAAAAAGGGTGCATCTGCACTCTTATTCTCTAAATGGTCAGTTATTTCGTTGCCCTCATATACCGGCTCTCAAACAATAGTAACAATGTTATGGAAGGCGAGGGCAGAACAGTCCCATGCAATCCTTGACGAAATTGAAATGCTACAAATGGTTATCTATACATATAAAATGCTTTGTCCTGAATGACCTGGGGCTAAGTTTGTATGGGACAACGTGATTCCTTGGTCCAAACTACTTCAAATTTTGCATAAACATTCAGTATATTTACTTAAATACTAAGTAATATAAAGTCTGTAAAATTACAATTTTCGTGGGGCGAAGCTGCGACGGGCAGTGCTAGTTTAATATAATAGTAAAGTTTTTGTAACGTTTGGTCATTTCGTCAAAAATGACGAAAATTCTTTAAAACCAACGAAATGTGGTTGAGATTAATATTTAAAAAAATCTTATGGAAAATATTTTGAGATATTTCAGTAAAAAATTATGATATCTCAATAAAGTTTTTCATATACTTAGTGGTTAAATTTGTGTAAGTGGTTACACAAATTTCTTCATAGTTTTTTCCTAGTTTTTTTTGTTCGAAACACTCATTTTACACGTTTATGTCCCTATTCTAACCACAATCTTTTTAGTCAGGCCTAGAATCAAACCAGGGTCTGTTAAAATTAAAAACGAATGCTCTACTGACAATAAATTAAACTGTTCATATTTTTACTACAAAGAAAGTGAAAGAAACAAAATCGCCAGAAAACTTCAAGATTTACGAACATGCTAGCATGTGAACAGATACGATTTATTTAAAAAATATACATTAATGTATATATTATTGCAATTAATAATATTTTATACTTCGATGTGATAAAAAAATGAAAATAAATACAGGTGTTATGTCTTAACAAGTTGATGATGAGGCTTAATTACATTTGTGTTAAGTATAATTACTTCAAGGTCAAATTAAAATGTAATCTATTTTAAAGTCAATTTTGTGTGTTGTTTTTGATGTAATATATCAAATTTTGATGTAATTACGCCGCTATTAAGGCGGTACTTATGGGAGGATGTTCTAAAAGATATATAATATATAAAAATTATGTGAAATCTTATTAAGAAATCTTTAAATATACTTAAGATACAGAAAAAACAGACAAATTGCTTATTTATTGTGAAATTTTCATCAATTAAAATATTTTAAATACTAATTAGAAAACTAACAGCTAATTAATGGGGAAATGGCATTAATTAGTATGAGAGTCAAGAGTGATGCAATACATGGTTAGTTTAGGTTGTTGCGGCTGTCCCGCACGGGATTTTGCATGCAGGCTGGGAGGCTAGGTTGTGCATTGTCGATATTCATCTGGTTCGTGAAAGGAAACTGCAGCCTTGTCTGAAATTGAGGTCACCTCAAGGGTAGTCAAAGATTGTCTGGAGGAACTTCTGAAACTGGCAAAACGGAAAAATGTTAAATTGATCTGGGTGCCGGGTCACAGTGGTTTCGAAGGAAACGAAAAAGCGAATACCTTAGCAAAGAAGGGAGTCGGAATGCCGTTCATAGGCCCAGAGCCTATTTTAGGAATTCCAAGCTCTGCATGTAAACAGGTGATCAACGAGTGGTCAAATGCTAAACACCGTGATCACTGGGAAAAAGTACCGCGGCAAGAGCTCGGGAAGGTACTGCTTCAGAGTGCAACAAAGAGGTTATCTCTCGATGAACTGAGGCTAAACAGAATGCAAATGCGGAGGGTTACCGGGTTCGTTACCGAGCATTATCCCATGCGGAAGCATCTGCACACAATGGGACTCCATAACGGGTCCATTATGTGCAGATTGTGTGGCGAGAAGGAAGAAACACCTAGCCACATAATCTTTGACTGCGAACCTCTGGGTTACAGCAGATACAAGATATTCGGTGCATCTCACCCTGAATATATGAACCTTCGGGAGGACCTGATAAGCAAGCTCCAGGCTATTGCCAGTATATGGGATCATCTCGTCAGACTGAGATAGTAGGGGGAGCACAATGGATCATAAGATGGAAGTGCAATAGTTTTACCCTGATAATAATGAAACAATCAATCAATCAAGGAAACTTCAGAAAACCCAAGCATAGCCGGTTAATTTCGTTTTTGTCCATACGCCGACAGTTTATTCAAATATCCGCCTCAATAATTGGTTTTTAAATTAATTTAATTGAAAAACTGACACCGTTGGGAATTGAACCAGCAACCTCCCAGTTCCAAGCAGAGCGCTTTTGACACCACGGCCAATCTAACTGGTTACAATTTAGAGTAGTTATATTTTCTTCGTTAAATTACGAGACCTTAAAAAAAGTCAAGGAATTTTTCACATAGTTAGGGAATTCTATGGCAGAATTAACGAATTAAATCTTTCAAGGATGGAATAATTGTAGGCCTTGTTAAGTTAATTTTAATAAGAAATAACAAAGAAATTGTTTAGTTAGTTCAATGAGCTTAAATGGGGTAATCACTGAGGTGGAAATGTTATGTTGCTCGACTGAATCTGGTGTTATACGAATATGGTTTTTAGTAGTAATACAATCTACATAAACATATATCATATATTATATTAGTAATTACTCATGGCTAATTACTCATTGCGTAATATTTTAATAAATTTAATAATAAAATACACTCTATAACAGATATTAAATGTCGTAAATTTTAATTTATAGAGTTTTCTTTTGACTGCTCTCGTGCGCACTGAGGGCACTCTAAGGATAAAATGTATGTTCGATTGACTATTATAGATTGCTCGCACTGAGTTTTTCGTTTTCGATTGACGATAGAGAGCACTCCTAGTGCGCTCCATCATGCTCTGACTGGTCAGGTTAGACCAATAGTGCAGTGAAATATGGCGTCGAAAAACCTATGAGTGTTGACATTGTTGCAACTATTATCGTCGTCAGAAAGTTCTGATGATGAAGACGCTTTAATTATAATTACAAATTGCATCATGTGTATATTATTAACTACTTCGTTAATAATAGTACAAAGTGTCATCAGTGCCATCAAATTGAATTTTATTTCGATTTTTACTTAGTAATATTTCTTTTAAAACTGATTTTGATAAGTAATCCAAAACAACAGCTAAAACGTACTTAAGTTTTAGACACTGACAGTCAACCTAATAATAAATCATCATAAACGCGTTCGATTGAAAAAAATGACCGCACAATTATCGAGCAAGAACTGAGGTCGATGCATGACGTCATCATAGAGTAGCGAGCATGCTCTCTCGTGCTATAAAAGAAAACGCTATTGGATTTATTATTCTAGACGATATTGACGCATGAGCTTGTGATGTACTTATACTTATATTATAGATCTTGGACTTCAATATCTAGTCATCTTAGTGCAATACAAATGTCCCTAGTTTACACGTCGTAATTACCAAACAATCTTGTGAATACATTATTAAATATTGAGGCTAAAATAAACATTGTTTTGAATTTCACAAATTATCTATTTATTTAATAATCTTGAGCTTAGATTTCAACTAGAATAAACCAGGATATATTCATTGGTGTCGCTACCGAAGTTGTTACCAGTCCAAGTGGCCGAGCGGTCTAAGGTGTTATGTCTGCGCAGTATACCTAATTGGCAACTGGGAAATTATGGGTTCAAATCCCGACATCGGCAGTTTGTCAATTATTAAGAAAATAAAAGGGGCGGTTAATTGACTAAACTGTCGGCGTATGGATAAGAACGAAGGAACCGGCTATGCTTGAGAAGGTTTTCTGCAGTTTCCTTCACGAACTCCTGATGAATATCGGCATAGTTCCTATCATAGTCGGCTGCAGCCGCATATCCTACCAATTCCTAGTCTTTACACAAAATGTCCTTTCACTCCACTCACATCCTCACATTCTTAGGCATCACAATGGATCTTATGGTCGAAGTGTAGCCCGCCCAGGGCAGCCTCTACAATATATCTAATCTATCTACCGGGGTTGTTGCAGATAAAAATCACTGAGGCCCCCTAACTTAGGGGCCCCCTTTTCTGGAGCAAGATATGATTTCATTGATTCAATTATTTTGAATAATTATATCCATTAAGTCCATTCAGGGTATAAACTGATACATCAAATTAAAAGCGGAACCTAAATATAGAAATATTTAAGTTTTGAAAATATTTTTATTATTTTCCCTGATCACTGTGAAAATTTCCTGACATTCCCATTTTGGAGATCGCTTGTGACTCTGATACGAGAATGAATACAGAAAGTTTCAACATAATCGACGAAAGGTTGATCTCATAATGGTTTCAACATAAGTTGAAAGAAATTTGCAAGATTTACTCAGATATTTTTCATAGACACAATAACACATCGCTCAGTTCAAGGACTTCTCAGTTGCAACAGAAATAATTGTTTTTACACAAATTTTAAAATTAATTGAAATTTTGTTGACCTTTGAAGAATTCTTTGTAAAAACTTTTTTGCAAACAGAAGATTTATTTTTTTAAGAAACAAAAGTTTCATAAACAAAACTGTCAAGATTCAAGGCGTTAACGTATAAAATTGATTATAACTCAAACACGCCAGAAAAAAATCAACTTTTTAAAATCAATTTTTTTTTTTAAATATATATTTTTTAAGGTGTGTAAATGTATAATTACTTTTATTACCTGTTGTTTTGTTCGGCTATAAAAATTTGCTAAAAGGAATTTAAACACAAAAGGTATTATTTACCCACTCAAAATTATTCTGTGAACCTTTTAAAAATTTGTAACGTACTTGTGGAGAAGTGGTTACCTTTAAATTTTAAACTTTGAAAGGTACACTTGAATTGTTTTGTGTATTTTGTTAAATATGAAATTTCGTATAAAAAAAATGAGGAAGAAGCAAATTTTATGACAAGTCGTATATCGGATATCCCACGGTTTTGGAAAGTGTTAAAAAATATGTTACAAGTATCATAAAAAAATTAGTATTTTTTATGAAATTGTAATAATTAAGATTTATTATTTGAAATATCTTACCCCTTTCAGCCCAGCTGGGGTTTCAAATTAAATGTACCTTATAATTTATATACTGCTTATAGCAAGCAATACTCTAGAGTCTAGTAAAATCGTTTTCTTACGATATTTTTGAAATTTTAAGAGATTAATCTCTAGAAAAATAAGATTCTAAAACTGTCAAGAATTAGAAATATTTAATTTCAGTTTTCGAACTTAGAATGTGAAAAATTGCGGGTCATTTATTCAATTATAAAAAACCAAATTACCAGTATATTCACAAGAAATAGATTTAGTTAAATTGTGTGTTGTTTATAGTTAAGGTAGTTCCAGCATTAAATCATTTTTCGACAGATTTTGCTCATTTTTTTTCACAGGCTTAAAATAACGTTTTCTAATAAATCCCGAAGTTTCAGAATTTTTGATCGTTTAGAACGCGAGATAATTAATAATAAAGTAATCATTCTCTCTCATTAGAAGCATGTAAAAATTCATGCCCACCCAACTATTATCTATTGTATTAAAAAAAAACTCGATAGGATAGTAAAGATAAATATTTATTAAATACATTTTTTTTAAATTCACGTTTTACCGTTTTGTTTTCGAAATATAATAGTTTAAAATAATTTTTTATTTCAAAACTACGTTAATTTGTATAAATTTGTATATGAATATGTATGTGTTAATATGTATTTGTTCTACATTAAAAGCAAATCGGTTTGTTGTCCTGATTATACAAGACAGTGCTGGACTACCTTTTTCAATATAAACCACCCCACTATTATGACTTACGTCCTATGATCCCGAAGGGAGCATACCGCCTCTTGTACAATTAACTATACATCTCTTTTTAGTGCGTTAAAAACCGCATGTAATTTTCACCGTCTTCTGGCGTTCTACGGAGCCCTAAAAATCCTCTAAATAAGAATAAATTGTCAGATGTAACAACATAAAATTAATAGCATATAATTATTATTAACAACCATAAATTTCTACATCCCTCAAAAAAAAAAACACATTGAAAAATTACTAAGAAAAAAATTTCTTTTTAAGTTTTGAAATATGTTTATGTTGAAAAATTAACTAAAACAATTCTCATTTCCTGTAAGAAGAAAAAACACGAAAAACTTGTGTTTGCTATATTAATTATTTTAAAACAAAAATTTTATAAACATCGCTTCCAAACAAAATTATTATTTTACATTAAAAATTAATTATTTTATAAACTAAAAGCTTCTTCTCGATCGTTTTACATTAAAGACACGAGTCGTGTGAGAAAAAAACGCTTTTTTTTTCATGTTTTAAAATTTATAGATTTTATGTTTAAAATTTATATAAGTTAGTTAGAAAACAGGAAAACATTTATAACTTGTTTGTTAAGGTTGATCGGACACATGTTTAGGTAAAATCGACAATGTATAGATAAAAATCTGAATTTTTGATATGTTATTAATTGCTAACTGATACGTATAAAATAATTTTTTGAAAAAAATCTGACGAAGGGTTTTTCATGTAATTAATCATTAAATATTGGAATTTTAACATGTTGTGAATAGAGCAAATGTTGAATGAACGCATATATTTTCGATAATGTTGCTCCACCTTCTATATATTAAAAAGTAAAAAACATTAGGTTAAAATTTGAAAAAAAATAGTCTGACGAAGAGTTTTGTAAACTAAAAAGATAAAAAATTCACGATAATTTTCGTCAAAAGACGATATTTAATATTTTTAGTAATTAAATAATTACATAAATCCGATTACTAGTGATGTTAGAGGCTATGTAAATTTAAATAATTAAACAGATTAAAATTTGTAATTTCTGTTAAAAAGAGTGTTTCAATTTATTATGATTTGTACTGTACTACTGTCCGGTCAACCTTAAAGTAAAATAATAAAATCTTACTTTTTTAAAAAGAATATTATTGTTGATGTTATACAATAACATAATATACTTATAAGTTGTGTGCGCGCCACAGATGTTTGGCGCCCATTCTACTGATTAATTACAATAAATTAGCCAAATAAATTGATAAATCACTTGACATAGCACCATGATTATTATAATTTAAATAGTTTTCAATTTTAAGTAGGTAATTTTGACAGGAAAAGTCATAAATTTTACCATAGTGTTTATGAAAATTTTTCTTGAAAATGAATGTAATAATTAAATAAGTATAGAAAATAGAAAAACCGAACATTTCTGACGGATATTCTAATTTATTCTGATATTCAAATCTTTCCTTTTTATAATTTCGAAGTTTAAACACAAGGACTCTAATGGTTATGCCATGTTAAGTGCCATACATGCACTCACTCCATTACCCTCTATTATTTAGCACCCCATATTAAGGACGTAAAGGAGTTTCAAGCGACTGCGCATGTACGCAGCGTTACAGATTTAATGTATACGTTGAAACTAGATTTAAATATTCTATGGTTATTTTGTAAATAATAATACTCGTGAGTCGTGTGACTCGTAATGTTTCTTTTATTTTACATAAAAAAGTAAAATCTTGTGTTTTGCTTCTCTAAAATGATAAAATTACTCATATAATTCATTATTACTTTCCAAAATGCATTTTAACATGCCTTCATCTTTGGCTCAAATAAATCTTTGTTTATTTAACAACAATTTACATAGTTTTATAAAAACTTCTCTGCATTTCAAACTTTGTTTTATTCGATTATAAAGATTTAATTTGTAGTTTCTCCATAAGACCCAATGTTTAAAGTATGATCTTCAATATCGAAAAAACGAAAAAATGCATTTGAACTAAAATTTTGAAGCATACCAATGAATTCGAATTGACTTTTTTTATAGCATATTTAATTTACAGGAACTTCTCTGCCTTTTTTTTTCTCTTACCAACGTTCTTAAATTATAGCGAAAAAACAATTTCAATACTAGACGGTCTCACTATTTAAACTTAACTATGTACTTGCTTTTATGATTTGATATAACTATATATACCCATCCTGATGGAACATGTCATTGGCGAGAGTAAATTTTTTGTTTTATTATATACCAATTACTAATAGTTTCAGAATATTTTGGGTTATTTCTTTAGTTTAAAAAAATAATCAAAGCTACATAAATATGAATTAGTTTAAACAGAATAATTAAATAAATGTTTTTGTGTACAAAGACCACATGAACTAATCAATTAGTGACGAAATAAACCCATATTAATTAGTACCTTTAATTAACAACTTTTACAACACTAATTAACATACTAACTAATTAAGTCATGTGTAAAATTTGCGTAATTGCTTTTAATTAAGAATAAGAATGCTTCTAGATAATTGATATTTTGTATTTGAAGAGTAATATTTGTGCAATCATAACTCATCCATTATTGCAACACCGGAAAATCATTAATGTTCTTAAGAAAAGTCTATAATTTTCCATCATGTTTAATATATTTTTAAATATAAAATAACAAGAAAAAAAAATTAATACATTGTTAGTAGACAATTTTACAGTACATTACTTGTGTACATAAAGCAGTAAATTGGCTAAGAAATTTTAACGTCATTATATAGTTTTTAAAATTACATTAGTATTATTATTCGCATACATATGCGAATAAACCACAGTATCGAGGGCTCCTATGTGTAAAGTTATTATGAAGTATATAGCTATTTCAATAGGGAATATGCATGAAAATTTTTTGTCACTTGAATTGAAGCATGTTAACTTGACAAATATCAAGGTAAAATTACTTTTTAAATACCTTTAAAAATAAGCGAGATATGAATGATTGAAATTCCCGATTAGACAAAGAGAGTGATAGCCCTCTTGATATGTTATGTGACGTCATATTACACTTTCACCATTTAAAATACACGTAAAACTCCGTTTTTAGTATTTTTGCAAGAAAGAGACAAATAATAATTTTTAAAAGCTTATAGCTTCCTTGATATTTGTCGGATTTTAATTTCGTTTTTAAATATTATTACAGTATTAACAGTATTTTCATATTCTGAAAATAAATGTGAAAAAAATATTTCATGCATATTCCCTATTATAAGAAGAAAAAAAAGAGAAGCTAAACCAGCCCAAGTGGTCGAGCGGTCTAACGCGCTCTGATTGCTTGGAACTGGGAGGTTATAGGTTCGAATCCCGGCGGTCGCAGTTTGTCAGTTAAAATTAATAGGGCGGTTAATTTACTAAACTGTGGGCGTTTGGACAAGACCGAAATATAACCGGCTATGCTTGAAACGGTTTTCTGCAGTTTCCCTTCACAAACTCCAGATGAATATCGGCATAGTTCCTATCAAAGTCGGGTGTAGCCAATTGCCAGTCTGCAAACAAATTCCATACCGTCCACTCACATCATTAATGTATAGTTAAAAGAATTAACAAAGGTTGTAAAATAATGATGTGGATGGCCTCTGTTATAGATCATGGAACCTCATTTTGATGAAGGTAAAACCCCATTATTATTATTATTATTATTCGAAAATCCTGAGAGTGTTTCTTTTTGAATATATCGCAAAAAACATAAATACCCCAAAATCAAAGTTTCCAGAATTTTTCATAAATAACACAAAATGTATTAAAATTTCGACGAAAATGAATTGTTTAATAGTTGGAAAGCAGAAAATTTTCTACAAAAAAACCATCTGAAACACTTTTCGTTTTGTCAGTTAGTTTGCTTAGAAGAGCGCGCCAAAGATGTGCCCGAAAAAATTCATAACTTGTAAAAGATTGGGAGCCTATTAACGACAATTGAGGTAGTTTGTTTACACTGTTTTTTAACGAATGTTCGAACAAATGACAAATTTAAAAAGAAAATTTATCACACAATTTACGATTTCTAAGAAAAACAAATTTGTTTAAATTTCTCTGTTTACATGGGCTCAGAGATATGAAATGTTGAAAATTCTTGTTGTTTCAAAAGCTGTATCACACAAATAAACCATTGTTAAGTCTTAGTTTATGATTTAGTATTAAATTCTTCATAAAACAATCATCAAACACATTTTTTCGGCCACTCTCAACCATTTGCTATATTTGTGCGACAACAAAAATTGTAATCTTTGCCGAGAATTATGAGAATATCAAAAAAATGCAACATGTAGTAATGCAATTTTGTACTAATTTGTTAAAATTTATATTATACATATTTATTTCAATCATTTAATGTCCTAAATAACTTATACAAAAACAAATTATATTTTTAAAAAATGTTTATATTTTATTTAAGCATGAGTTTTCCTCTTCAACTGTAAAAAAAAAAACGAACGAACGAAATATAAAAATTGTCAACTTACAAATTTGTTTCAAAAAAACATGCGAAAAATACACGTTATACATACAGAGTGTGTAATCAATCATTAGACATTGCGTATATTTAGGTAGTTTAGTATTTGTTTCTGGTTTATTAATTTACATTTTATCCTTTATCCTCTTTTATCCTATAAAGAGTCCAATTGTGCCAAGTCATATGGTCTCATTGTTGGCCTGTTTTTGAGGATAAGGTGTACACTCCCGTTCAATAAAATTGAACAGACCTGAAATGTTAATTTTCTTACATTTCATAAAACTCCTCATTTTTGTAGCTCTCTGTAATAATAATGATTCATTTATAAACAAAGATAAGTAGTATATATTTTAAGTGTGAACAAAGAAATGGAAATATAGTAAAAAACCTTTACTACAAGAATAGAGATCTGTTCAGATCTGTTCAATTTTATTGAACGGGAGTGTACACCAACAAACAAAAAAACAATTGAGATTCTCAGAGAAAAAACTCGATACTGTATTGCCGGCATTTCGCAGCAACAATTATGCCAAAACGGTGATATAGTGTTACTTGGCCTCGTTGGGCTTATCTTAGGAAGTCCACTTATAAACCAATAAACTACAAACAATGGAAAGCCTCAAAGAAGAATTAGTATATAATACTTAGCTATTTCCACAAAACATATCCAATACAAAATTTTACTTAGGACCATTTGTTCGCGACATACACGGCTGAGAATAGTTGGGTATAACAACGCAATAAACTGTTAAACTGAGTTTTAAAAGGGATGAAATGTGTCATTCCATGACGCATTGAGAATGCATGACAGCGTATTTAGCCCCATATAAAATTTAGTTGAACAGTTTAGTTTATTGTTACACCCAATTTTTCTCAGTCATATATCTCGAGAACTATTGGTCTTGCGTCAATTTTGTACAGGAATTTTTTGTGTGCAAATTTCCTAAGGAGTAAATTTGATACTGATCTCTATTAATGTATCTCTCTATTTTCACGATCTTTGACTTTCAATAAATATTTTTGCAAGCGCGATTTCGTTATGGATTTTTTGTTTTCATAGTGCTAAATCAACGAGATGTTCTGTTGGAATATCTCCAAGGCTAAAATAATATCAATTATAAAAAATGTGTATTAGAAAAAAATACAAAAGTCAGCTTATTTTCCTACAATCTTTATACAGGGTGTAATGATCAAGACTAAACTATTGTGAAACGAAATTTGCAACAACATTTCAATGAGTAAGAAACATACATTTTTGTGTGAAGATAAAAAGAGACAGGTATACACACATATTGCTACTGTTTCTAAGAAACAGAAGTAATATATTTGTTGACTATCTCTTTTTATCTTTACAAATAGTACAGTTTAGTCAATTAACCGCACTTTTTTCTTCTTAATAATTGACAAACCGCCGATGTCGGAATTCGATCCCATAACCTCCCTGTTCCAAGTAAACATAACGCCTTAGACCGCTCGGCTACTTGAACGGTTTTCACATTATATGATGTCAATACCTAACCATTAAAAACACAACCTATATAGTTAGTTGTCATTTTCTAATTATATATTACCGAAGCAAGTAGCAAGAAGCAAGAGCTATGATCATGTCGTTCTAAATAATATTTCTAAATGATATTTTTCATGTGACCATATATTATGTTAAACACATTAATTTCAATTTTATAGTATTTTATATTTAGATAAACACATAAATATGTTAAGTCAACAAGAAATTCGTGATGTATAATAAATATACAGGTTGTGTTGTTTTTAAACCCTTCTGTGTATATACAATCATCATTCACTGACAATATATATGTCTTTTGGACTCTCATGCAAATAAATGTTTTTTGTTTAATCGGAATATAATATTTAAATCCTTTTAATTAAGTAGAGTTTAAGTAGAGTTTATGATGATCTATCTCGTACGGTTTCAAAGACAGACTGTTTTTCCCATGTTGCCCAAACATAATTCGATTTTGCCCATTCACTTGACCTTACTTTTTAGCTCTAGTACACACAATTCAGCTCAATATATCTTTTCGTTTTTGTGTAATCGTGTTGACGGATAGACAGACATATGAACAACTAAAATTTGTTTTCTTCAATCTAGATTTACAACACTTATACCAGTGATTCTCAACCACTGTGCTGCGACACTTTTGTGGCCAAATTTTTAAAGTGTGCCGCCAAATTTTAGAAATGTATATAGTAAAGTATTAACCAACATAAAAAACGAAAAAAAGATCGAGACTGTTAAATGTAGAAGCCGATATGAGAGTAGCATTGTCATTTTTACGAACAAATATAAATGAAATTATCAAAAAACATCAAGCTCAAAATTCTCATTAAAAGTATTCTTATTATTAACTTGTAATTAATCCCTTAATAAACGTACTGTTGTTTTTGTAGTACATATTATTTTATTTTACATTTAAAATTATGATCATAAACTATTTTACACAGTGTATTATAGGTAAGTAAACAACTTTTAAACTTATCTTTTTCTTTGTGTGCCGTCAAATTTTGAAATCGTTAAAAGTGTGCCGCGACAAAAAAAAGGTTGAGAATCACTGCCTTACACAGTCGGGACTAAACTTAATTGAAATATGATTTAAGTCAGATTTGTGCCTAATGATTCGTTACACACACCGTACTATAAATTATATACTCTGTTAAAAAATTGTATACTTTTTGTTGGAAGTATACGAGTATAATTTTTTTTTAAATGTGTAAAAAAAAAAATATGAAAAAATTTTCATAAATAAACAAGCGGTCTTTTTTACAACTTTTACTTCCAGGTTAGATAAGTTATTTAGTTTTTAAAATATTCATTTCATGCCCACGATTTTATCTAATTTATTCAAAATTCTTGATAAATCATCGACTTGTTTCGACCTTTAAATAAATGTGTTTAAAATAAAATAAAAATTTAATATCAACACGAGTGTATGATATTTCAACAGTAAACCCATTTAAACTAATTGAATTTTAGGGTCTTAACTTTAGAATACGTTGTTACTGGGTTCGTTTGATTGTCTTCGGACTAAAAGTCCTCGTTTTTAGGGAACTTTGAAGACCGGAAAAGTAGTAACTTGTACTGATTGAAAGATGTAGAGCATAAAATTTTCTATAAAAATCTTTTGGAATATTTTTCGCTTCGTCAATTATTTTGTTCAGTAGAACATGTCAAAGATGCTTCCATAATTCGTTATGGTGATTTTTTAAGTTATTTAGAATTTCAACAATTAAAAAGTTTTAATTTTTTCATGAAGTTCGATTGAAAAAAATGATCTTACAAACTACCTAAAAAACCGGAGTCGACAGGATACTGAACAGACCACTTCGTCGGTTAAACGAAAACACTACAATTATTCTTTAATCAAAATAATTGAAACTTTTGCAATAGTCACCATAAGCAAAAAACCAATTAAAATTTATTTCAACTGTCTATTAATTAATGACTAAAATAAGAAATAAAAAAAACTGTTACATTAGATCATATTTACTCTATATGCACTTTAAAAATCCAAGCCACTTAAATTCAGAAAACAGATGATTCAACAAAAACTTAAAATGTCTTGCTAAAAAGTACAATCAATTGTTGGTTTTTTTTTCTCTTTAAGGTTGATCGGACACATGTATAGGTAAAATCGGCAATGTATAGATAAAAATCTGAATTTTTGATATATGTTTAATAACTATCTCATACGTATAAAATAATTTTTTGAAAAAAATCTGACGAAAGGTTTTCATGTATTTAATCATTAAAAATTGGAATTTTAACATGTTGTGAATAGAGCAAATGTTGAATGAACGCATACATTTTCGATAATGTTGCTCCACCTTCTATAGATTAAAAAGTGAAAACTTCTACTTTTATTAATTAAAGCTCGTACATTACGTTAAAATTAAAAAAAAAAATATTCTGACGAAGAGTTTTGTAAATATCTTAAATAAAAAAGATATAAAATTAACGAAAATTTTCATCAAATCATCAAAAGACGATTATTTATTATTTTTAGTAATTAAATAATTACATAAATCCAATTAATAGAGATGTTAGATGCTATCTAAATTTAAATTATTAATTTACAGATTAAAATTTTTAATTTCTATTAAAAAGAGTGTTTCTGTTTTTTACGAAATGTACTGTAATGTCCGATCAACCTTAATTATGTTAAAATTAAGATAAATTTTATTTCATTCATTATTAAAGACAAGAGAAGAGTCAAGAGTACTTAAGACTGAATATAGTTTCTTAAATATTTCCTATATTTAAAGTGTTTTTTATAAATTTTAATTAAACGATATGTTTCGCTTATCTAAATTAATTTTAATAAAATTATAGTGTTTTATTTGTATTTTATTCTTGGTAAAACATGGTGATAATACAATGCGTTCCAAATAGATTGACGTATGAATTACCTTAATAGTATGTTTCTTTCTGTGCATAGAATGTCAATAAGGTCAAAGCAATGCTCAATAATTTGAATTAAAATTTTTTATATTTAGACTCCGTAAAGTTATTTTAAATTATTAGAAATCTGATGTACACTACCGTTCATAAAAATTGTTTCAGTTGAAAATTTCTAGCTGTTACTGTAATATATACTATACATATATATAGTAATATATGCGCTTAGAATGTGACTGACTAGTTCAATTTTTATGAACGGGAGTGTATATTTCATAAATATTCGATTCTGTTAATAAATTTTGCATGATATTATTATTTATTACTGATGTTAAAATTTATACGATGCTAATTAATTTTAATTAAAAAATATTTTTTGTAAAATTTACAAAATTTGTTTGAAGTTTGTTGCACAAAAAATAACTGACCAACGAGACCATGTGCAAAAATTTCTTTGAACAGTATTATTATTCAATCATATTCATTGAAAGTAGTAGTAGAGAAACTATTTATGAATATAATAAAGAACATATTTTACTTATTAAGACATCATAATAATACAAAATATTGATCAAGTGTGAGTTTGGCAATGGTATCGAAGGTTCGATAGTATACACAAAATACTATTACATAAGAATATAATTACATAAGAATTGGTATTACATAAGAACAGTTATGTTCGGGCCGAAAAACATAAAGCACGAAAACTTATATATAAAAGATCTCCATATTTTTTCATTTCAATATTTAATTAAAAAATTCAATGACCAGTTTGTCTATATAGTATACGCAGGTTCTTTCATACTATGTCTTACGTAACCTTAATTGAAATTGACATTAGTATTGTATTGAGACGCTTAAGTACTCACAAATAATAATATGTGGAATAATATGTTGATATTGACGAGTGATACTGTCAATGATTTAAAAGATTGATTCATTTATCAGAATCGTCCGTGGTGTAATGGTTAGCCTACTGGGCTAGGAATCCAGGGGTCCAAGGTTCGACTCCTAGTGGATGAGTTAATTTTTTCTAATCAATATTTAAATAAAAGATTTATTTTCTTTGAATTCTGTATTTTGGCATCTAAAGCAACTACATAAAAGTTCTCAAAGTAAGTCTATATTTCTCGTCTGTAACTTAAAGACGTGGAAAAGATTTCAGAAGTGATCCATCCATCGGACATTTTACAAAAATTTGCTCCCTTAGTATCTTTTCAAATATCGCATTACACGATAGAAGATGTGCCCAAAAAAACCACAATTTTAAACATGTACTATCAATAATTATATTGCTACCTAAAGTGCAGAATAGACACAGAACTTGGTTGCAGCAACATTGAACTCCGCCTATAAAATATTTTCACTGCAGACGCTGCAACCAAAGTTTGGGATTTATGACCCTATTATTTTATGACCCTAGTATTCTACCCTCAAATATTTCTCATCATGTCTCTATCTATCTCATTTAATTTGTATAGTTTATTTATATCTCTAGTAAAAACTACACAAATAATTTTATACAATATAATATATACAGTGTGTCTACTTAAGTTGGCTCCATATGGAAAACTTTTTTATTATAATGTTTACGAAAAAAAGTTATTCTTTATAAAAATCTCTGCATTCGAAAATATTAATATTCAGCTATTCACTTTTGACATCAAATGTATAGGGTGTCTAAAAATTGAAAAAGTTCGATAGAAATGTGTTGACCACTTCAATTTTAAATTAAATTTTGTATATTTTTGTTCAAAATGTAGACCATATAGAACAGATTATACGGGAAACGGTTCAAGAAATCACTCCCGAGATATGTAGGAGTGGATTTAAAGAATTTTGTAAAAGGACAATTACATGTATGGAACGCGAAGGTGGATACGTTGAGGCAAAAACGAACTGAAGGTAACTGTTGTTACTTACGTCAACAATAATAATTGTATTTGTAATGTAATGTATGAAAAATAAATGTTCTGTATTCATTATTTTGTTACATATCATTCAAAATGTTTCAAATCAGCAAATAAACATTTGAAGTACGATGACTGGTTAATTAGATTAACAGATAACGTGTTTTATAAGTAGGATTTGCAAAATTTAATTTAAAATTGAAGTGGAAAAAAAATTCCTATCGAACTTTTTCAATTTCTGCACACCCTGTACATTCGATGTCAAAAGTAAATAGCGGCATGTTAATATTTTCGAAAGCAGAAATTTTTATAAAGGATAACTTTTTTTCGTAAACTTTTTCCATATGGAGCCAATTTAAGTAGACACACTGTATATATTATATATAATGTAAATTGTAACCAATATAGGTATTTTGTATATGAACATTTAACTCCTCCTACTAAATATCAAATAATTTTTAATGTTGCAGCAACCGTTCAAGGTTATGTTTTTTGTTGCTGCAACCAGTACACACACACAGCAACATGCTAGTTAGTCTTCAATGTTGCTGTTCAATGTTGCACGTTTGTGGAGCCCATAAGACGAATTGAAATACTTTAACGACGGACGTAGATACAAGGGGTACTTAACAAATTATCATGGAAAGTATATCATCATGGAATGCATTTTTCGGTCATTTTTTCCTAAATTATGAAACAGTAGTCTATTTTGTACAAAAAACCATTTTCTTGTTCCGACTTTTTATATAGCCATGAAGTAAGGTTTAATCGGAATATTATTTGAAGTTATATGAGCTTTGATACTCAGATGAACTTTAATGCCGTTTTTTTGGCATGGGTCACCTTAAAATTTGTAAATAGATGGTAAAGAATCCTAACGAAATGATAACAATCTCTGATATTATTTTTAAAACAGCATCTGACATAATTACATTTAGTCCGTATGGTCATACGACGTACACATAATATTATAACATCTTGATATACTGATGATATGCTAATTGAAACAAATAAACAAAAAATCTGGTTAGAAAAGCTACATAACCTCTATATATAATGCATTATATATTTGTAGCATGCTGTACACTAGATACTGGATCACACTGTATCTAGTTGCTGGAAATCATGGTACATGATTCTTCAACGCGTGTTGTATTGACAATGTATTATTGTCAAAACAAGGTGCTTGCCAATTTATTTGTTTATTTAGAAAAATTCCATAAAGCTTTCTGATTTTATTCTCAAAATTAAATGTTTCAAGCGCAGACCGTAAAAATGGTACTATCATTAACTATAATAGACCATCCAAGTAGCCGAGCGGTGTAAGGCGTTATGTCTACTTGGAACTGGGAGGTTATGGGTTCGAATGTCAACATCGGCAGTTTGTCAATTATAAGGGAATAAAAGAGTTGGTTAATTGACTAAACTGTCGGCGTATGGACAAGAACGAAGTAAACGGCTATGCTAGTAGAGATTAATACACACACAAAAAGTCCTTCCACTCCACTCACATCCTTAGGCATCACAATGGACCTTATGGTCGAATTGTAGCCCGTCCAGGGCAGCCGCTACAATCTATCTATCCATTTAACTATAATAGATATGAAAACAGTTGCATAGAAAAGTTTTTGGAAATAAAATTTTAAGAAAAAAAGTATTGATGTGTTTCTCTCAGAATTATTATAGAAAAAAGTTAAACGCGCGTTAAAAGTTTGAAGATGGGACATGGACCTGGCGGATTAGGGATTCGCATGATTAAATAGACAAAAGATTGAATGGGCACCGTTTTTTACGGTAGCAGTTCCATCTAACAGAATAGTGTTATCGCTACTGACTAGACTCGCGACTTCTATCACATAGCTTTACAGTACAAAAATTGTTATTATTTTTAATTTAAATTGTTCTTATATACGCTAAAATTATAAGCAATGTTGGTACCCATGGTAATGAAATTTGTAAAGACGAACATCATTATTCTAACATAATTATTATACGAGATTCGAAGTCAAATATCATAGACAAGAGGTTATTCAAATGTCTTTGAACGGAAAAAAATTTCATATTGAAATTTGATTATTTATAATTTTTATTTCAATAAAGGATTATAACATTAAGCCTTTGGTAAACATCATTTAATTATCATTTAAGTACATTCACTGGACACACTTTTAATCACTTTCTTTCATTTCCATAAATCACTGACGTCCAATTCTCGAGGAGTGCTTTCGCAAAACTAAATAATATGAGTATTATGCTACTTTACGCTGTCGAAATATCAGATTCACACTTACGAGCTGAATTAATTTGTTTTGACTATTATATGCGCGTAAGGGGAACTTATTTAAAAGTAGAAAGGCAACTTATTTAAACCATATTTTAATCATATGTTTAATACTTAGTATTAAATATATGTTTCCTCCCATTTATTTTGAAAATAGACTGATCCATTCAAGCTGTGACGATATTCGAGGCTTCTTTACAAATTAATATACTTCTACCACAGAAACTAATACCCAAAATGAAATCGGAGGACATCAAAACATAAAGATTAGGTGCAACAGAGTGGAACACTTAACATCGATAGTCTATACATAGAGGTTAAAAAAATGATTTCAATTTAAGTAAATCATGCATGACAGCTCGCAACATGCGACCAAACATAATTATGTTCATTCTCAGCAGTCGTCAGTTAAGTAATATCCATTATAATCCAAACATAACATATAATAATAATCATAAGAATAACATAATCCTACACTTATCAAAATATATATATTCAAATTTGTGAAGATTCTTTTATTTGATTTCAAAATTAAATGATATTTTAAGTTTAAGCCTTTATTTTTTTATATAAATAATATAATATCTTTATGAGTAGGTTTTACATGTGCTTTAAGAAATTTATGGCGTAATAGGTTAGTGGACACTTAGGGAAATTTATATTGAAATGATTTATTAATATAGTTTATTCCCTAAGCACATGCATGTGCTAGATATAGTATGTTCATAAAATTATATAAAATACAATGTAGTACATTCATAAAATTATACAAAATCCACGATAAAGTTTATTTCATATCAAGCATTTGATGTCAAAGAATAAATATTATCAATGTTCAGACATATTACTTGAATGTCAAATTAAGTAAACGCTAGTCACTTCCGTTGGAAGAATATAACTAAACTAACAATGGATAAATAGATGTAAGTTTACAAAAAAAACAATTGAAAAATATATAAATAGTAAATAAACAAATTAAATAATAAATCGACATCGAAGATAGTGAAAAGTCATACGCATTCCACTACCATAACATCTCAGGTAGCTTAGAGGCAAACCAGTCCAAGTGGCCGAGCGGTCTAAGGCGTTATGTCTGCGCAGTATGCTTACTTGAAAACTAGGAGGTTATGGGTTCGAATCCTGACATCGGCAGTTTGTCAATTTTTAAGAAAAGAAAAAAAAGGGGCGGTTAATTGACTAAACTGTCGGCGTATGGGCAAGAACGAAGTAACCGGCTATACTTGAGAAGGATTTCTACAGTTTCCTTCACGAATTCCAGATGAATATTGGCATAATTCCTATCATAGTCGGCTGCAGCCGCATATCATACCAATTCCTAGTCTATACAAAAAAATTCCTTCCACTCCACATCCTCACACCCTTAGACATCACAATGGACCTTATGGCCGAAGTGTAGTCCGTTCAGGGTAGCCTCTACAATCTATCTATCTACATTAGTCTCACTTGTTGGGCGCCACATGTTGGAATATACTAAGGTATCCCGGTATATTAGAGTTAAAACCAAATTTAATAAGAATGGTTATTGAATATATACCAGGAAATCTATGTTAATAAAAGCTAAATACAAAGACAGTTTGGGATTCAACCAAACGTTTTTTTTTTTGAATATTTAATAATCAATATGAGTTTGTTGGTAATTACAAGGTAGCTCAGTGAAACATGTACTGAAACATATCAGGTATCTAAATATGATTCAGATTTGTGGACTTTAAACCAATGTTTACGTTTAGTCTAAATATTTAATTAGTGGTTACCAAGTATATAAGATACATAAAATAGAGACACATATAATATTACGTGATACGGTACTGACCCAATTTGTGTTTTGAACTAAAGCAGTACGCCACTGAATGTTATACTGAATGATTGATTGCATATATAATTTGAATGACAATATTTATTTGAAACAAATATAGGTCATGTTTTATAGTTTTAGATCTTCAAAACAGATTAATACATAATGTTATGAATTTATTAATGTGTAAATGGTAGTATAACCTGATCACGCTAATAATTTTCACGCTTAATACTTTGACGTGATTAATTCTACGTTCCGTTTATATTAGATTTACGATCATTTAAAAATGACTACAGTCTTACGGACGTTAAGGAAGCGCCAATAGATATACAAAAATTAATTCAAAATGAACAATTTTTATATATATTTTCATTTTATTAATTAAATTAAATTAATTTTTTGAAGGAAACTTTATTTTTTTCTTAAAAATTAAGCAAAATAGACAAAAAATGCAATAGGATAAAAAAATTGTATTCTTAATTACTCGTGGTGAACTCAAATTTTTACATAAAAAGTTTAAAGATATTTAAAAAAAAGCTTTTTTTATTGACTTTAATAACATGTATCGCGAGAACGGAGCTTGTAAACATTCAACTTCATATGTTATAAACTATCGCCTATTCAATTTTCCAGACTAAAATCTGTGACACTCTGTATATATATAAACAGGAAATATGTTGTGTTTGTCCGAATTGTTGAGAGAAAACTATAGGAGACTATAGGAGAAAGAACTATAGGAGCGAAATAATGACGAGAGAAGACCCTTGAGTTTTCTTCGACTCCAAAAAACTAAGTTAAAAATTCCAAACCGAAGTTATAGCCGTTTTCTCACAGCTATAACGATTCTGATGGCAAGATCTCTAATATAGTTTATAGTTTCTAAAGAAATATCTGCATAAACATAATTTTGGATATAAATTAATGGTCAATAATTTTAAAATATGCAAAAGTTGACGTTTTGAGCTGTCAAAATTTAGAAAAAAATAAGTATTTGACATAAATGTACTCTCTATGAGAATTTTCTAATAGTTTATAATATAATAGTTTATATATATTATAAGCCCTAATAGTTTATAATATATTTGGGGTTAGTGGGATTGTAACAATTTCAAAAAAAATTAAGTCATCTGTACTTTGCTCTATGCGACATCAACCCCCTTAAAACAGAGAGTACCACCGCTATTTTCAATTTCTGTTTGAATTACACCCACGAGACCAGATGTGTGTAAATAAAAACTTTTATATTTTATTTCATAAACATAAAACTAAATAATTTAACATCAAAATAAAATTTATTTACACGTGTTTTTTTGGTTGTAGTTGTTGGTACCACTACTGTGGTAAGTAAGAATGGTATTTCTGTTTGTGGTGACCTTCAATTCGTTTATTAACCACGTGGGATTGTTATATATAATAATGAATCCGGTTCGGGTTATAATACAATAATTGGTTTTTTGTGTGTATATTAAAAACTAACAACACAGCGTAGCTTTCACTTCGTTTCTTTTGAGAAAGTAAAAGTATTATTTTTATAATGTCAATTCAGTGTCAGTTAGTATGTTCAAAATGTGTTTGGCTTTTTTGTTACTTAAAAATATGCTTGTTTGTGTTGAAGAAAAATAAAATCGACTTCAAAAATAAAAAAGAACTAAAATAATGTAAATTATAGTACAAAAAAAAACAACTATAACTACACGATTTTATCAGTACGAAACGCAGTAAAGACGATAAAAGCGTGTACATTAATTTTTTATATTTTACCAGCGCTTACACCAAATTTGATCTAAGAAGAAATTAATATAATTTCTCAAATTTTATCAATGCTACCAGCAAATTTGTACTTTCTAATTTGTGGCATATTTTCGAATGAGTTGGCATCTATAGTTGGCAAATGGAAGTTTGGGAGAATTCCAACCATCCGGATTAATTGGGACCGGACCCAATCTGGATAAATAGATAAACCATGAAGGAAAGTAATTACTTTAAAAAAAACAGGGTTAACTTGTGTATACCAAATTAACCCTTTGAAATGAAGACAAACTGTCCATTTTCTTGGCTCGCTGCTGCAAAAATCTCGTAAAATGACCTTTTTTGCTCATAACGATCCGTATAATTTAAATTTGAAATTGCCGCCAATTGTTTCGTTAACAAGCTTTTTTTCGTCTTACAAGCTTTTATTTAACTTGCAATGTATGTATGTATGTTCGGGTCAAATCTTGCTAGCTAAATTAGAACCACTTCCTCTTATCCTACGGAGTTGAATTTTTCCATGTTGGTTTAGTTCCGATGACAATGCATTTTTATGGTAAGCATGACCGGAATCGATAGGGGGAAAAGAGGGTTTAAAGTAAGGGGGAAACACAAAAATTGGTATATCTCTCTTAATATTGAATCATCGAAAAACACATAAGTAAAGTTTAAAAAAATTAGTTTTACTATAAAAAGCTTGCTTGTTTTTAAAAATGTTTTTTTTAATAGAAACGAAATAGGAACTTTCCTCTTTTTTTTGAAGTAAGTTATAAATAAAATGAGATAACCTTGAAATTAAATTTAAAACTAGTTTTTTGGTCACAAAATCAAATGTATAATCTAAATAATAGATTGACCATAAAGATTTTCTGTTACGAATATGGTGGTATAAGTTTTGTTATTTAAATAAGTCTCAAATCTATTTGTAACAAAATTTCTGACTCTAGTTAAATATTCTTTAACTAAGTTGAGGATTGAAGACTGTGCAATCCATCATCTTAATTCAACGACCTAAAAACTTAAGCCAGAAATTTTACTAATAAGAAACAAATGAAAATAACAAGTAACTTAATTGCTTAAATTCCTGGTATATACTGAGTTTATGAAAAAAGTTTCAAACAAAAGTTATTCATAAAAAAAAACATTTTTTGTCTTTAAATTTTTGTTAAATCTCTTAAGATTTCAAATGGTCCAAAGTCGTTCTGTCCAAGCCCGTCCAAGTGGCCGAGCGGTGTAAGGCGTTATGTCTGCGCAGTATGCCTACTTGGAAACTGGGAGGTTATGGGTTCAAATCCCGACATCGGCAATTTGTCGTTTATTATAAAAAAACAGGGGGCGGTTAATTGACTAAACTGTCGGCGTATGGACAAGAACGAAGTAACCGGCTATGCTTGAGATGGCCTTCCTATCATAGTCGGATGCAGCCGCATATCCTACCAATTCCTAGTCTATACACAAAAATTCCTTCCACTCCACTCACATCCTTACATCCTTCGGCATCACAATGGACCTTAGGGTCGAAGTGTAGCCCGTTAAGGGCAGCCTCTACAATCTATCTATCTATCTAAGTGGTTCTGTTGCATATGGAAGTCGTTAATCGTTTTTTAATTCGTCGTATCAATCATCGATACAATAATATTAATTATTATTTTTAGTTAATTATAAATTAATAAACTTGTTTTTGTATACAATTGTATATTCATAAAACTATTTTATGGATTACAAATTTGAAGAGGATGTGATGATGACCTGTTGATGCGTGGTTCGACGAGAAGAATTAAATAATAATAATATAAAAAAATCAATAATTTATTACAACAAACACCTACCAACACAAAAATTCCTAAAGCATTTTTATTTTTTTATTAATGAATTTTATCTTACATAGAAGAAGTTCAAACATTCAGTAGGTGTAAATATTTACTATTTATTAAAGATAAAGAAATCATTTATTTTATTAATTAATATTTTAAG
Organism: Nineta flava; assembly: GCA_963920215.1. Taxonomy (NCBI): domain Eukaryota; kingdom Metazoa; phylum Arthropoda; class Insecta; order Neuroptera; family Chrysopidae; genus Nineta; species Nineta flava. Next base: position 124,135,063 of record OY986041.1, read on the forward strand.
ATAAATTAATAATTTATTATCATTTAGTGGGAAAATAATTATTTACTAATTATCAATAAAATATATTAATGTTAATTTCTTTGTGGCATTGAACTTCAATCAAATCGTATTTTAGTAATAATGGGTGTCCCAAATTAAGCTAACATTTTAATAATACACATATTTATTTCTATGTATTATGGGCCACAAAAGTAGCGCTTTCACCTTACTCATTCGGTTTTTGGGAAAATGTTTCGAATAAAAAATGTTAGTATATTCATTATGAACAACTTTTATTCGAAGCATTTTTCCGAAAACCGAATGAGTAGGGAACAAATCAATTATAAAATTTTGAAAAATGAGCGCTACTTTTGAAGTTAAGTCTACGTAGAAAATAGAATTTACTGTTTTCGATGTTGAAAATTGAGATTTTACATAATCTTTGAGAACAACCTGATACCATCAAACCCATTTTTGGCCATTGGTGGGTATGTGTTTGGTTGTATATGTACAATCCCGTTCAAAAAAAAATGAACAGACCTGAAATATTAATTTTCTTACGTTTCATAAAACTCCTCACTTTTGTAATTCTCTGTATAATGTATAATTTTATTTATTAATAAACAAAGATAAGTAGTCTATTTTTTAAGTGTGTAAGAAAGAAATGGAAGTATAAACTGAATTTATATGTTTTATTTATATATGCGGTGTCAGTGACAGAGTAAGCATTTATAATATATATATGTAATATTAATGCATATTAAGTGTTAAATCTTCCTCTTACGTATACAAATTAAATAAAATGTTGTATCTATAAAAACATTTACAAGAATAATCAAAATTGTCACTGATTCGGTTCAGGTCTGTTCATTCTTTTTGAACGGGAGTGTATGTGGGGATAGGTGTGTGCCTGTGAAAAAATAACGCATATAGAGATATGAAATAAACGTCTATTCATTTGTTACACTGGCGGTCGGTCGTACTTTCTTGCGCTACAAAATACCGTCCGATTGGTCTGTCGCGCTATATTTTTGTTGTGCCTGTTACATCATTGTATCAGTGTATACGCATGCGCGTGAGCGTCATACATATGTGTAACGTAGAAACGTGTTAAGCTAGGACATTGATTTGATTGTGAAGAGCTTGCGTAGCACTATTAGGGTCGTAAATATGGTCGGAATTGTAAAAAAAAAGTATACCAGAGGACAGCCCGCGGCGAAAGGAATCCAACGAGCCTATTTTGAGTATATATATATTTGAGCCTATGTGAGTATATATTCTACGCCAATAATAAACGCAGTGATATTGTAATGTACTCGATTCTAAATCTTAGTTTTCTTCAATAGGATTTAGAATTTCTTGAAATCCATAATATATTTTTAATCCATTTTTAAACTGTATAGAAATGATGTGAATATTTCGCACCAAATTATTCCTTATAAAAATTCTTTATGGATTTTTATCAGGAATTCCTTATGAATTCGACACAAATCAACTGTAAGATTTAAAAAAAGAGGACCGCTACTTTTGGAGTTGTTAGTACACATTGAATACTTTGGATATCAATTAAAAGTGAAATATTGAACAGATAAGCGAAACTTTTAAATATTATTGTTTGTTAGATGTTGTTTCATAACAATAGAATTTTTACAGCCTTCGATTTAATAAATTCAAAACACGATAGAGACAATATTAAATGATTCTGAGCTGATGATAGCCTTCCTTTACTTTGTATTTATTATAAAGAAATGAAATGATTCTATGATAATAGTCTTTATACTTTGTATTATAAAGGAATGAACGATTATCTGATAAATTGTATCGAGTAAAAAATTCACTTGTTTACGTAACGTGATAATCATCACTCGAATCAGTCAATAAGTGTATTCCTTATAGCAAAAAAGTTTCCCTTTTGAATAATCTCTGAATTAGGATTTCAATCACATCGACAGGAAATTCATTTATTTACATAAAACTCAGATAATCTTGACAAAAAACAACTGTTTTTATTTTGATTCTTAAAATGGGAAGTCATGCAAAATTTATGCAATGAAATAAAAATTGCAAAATATTTATGTAATCGAGGATATAATATTTCTGTTTATTTATAAAACAAAAAAAATATCAAATTCACTTCATGTTTTTTTTATTATTATAAAATTTATTTAAAGAAATTTATACAAAAAATTCAAATAATGTTTTGTATTTTTTTGTTCAAAATAGTAAACATTTATAACAGTGTCTGTAAACGTGATAAAATTATATGTTATTGTTGACATTATATTAATACATTGAATATTGTACGGTATACAGACAGAAAAAGTTAAATGTTAAAAAAGTTAAAAAAAACCTAATAAGACAACGGTCATACTATATTAAAAAAAGTGTGTGTGTCAGCTCCGACGCACTGGAGTTTACTCCTTAAGAACGATTGTCTTTGAACAGGCACAGAAAAAAAGACTTACTATACTGACTTAAAAGACCGATATCATATTGGAGCTAGAAAAACCTGTCTTTCTATAAATTTTCTTGAATTAAAATTTTTTTTCGAGATTGAAGTAAACCTTTGAAGTAATCCACAATAATAATGTTAATTATCGATATCAATATCAATAATAAAACAAAACTTAAAAAAAAAATGATGCACACTATCCGTATCACTACAGTAAAACTGACTCGTATATATATATTCATCATTTGTAGACGCTGTATGTTTCATATTTATTATTAGTTAAAGCAATGGCGCGTCAAGTTTTTTGACGAGACAACCGGGTGAACATTTTTCGTTCGTGCGGTGTTGTCGATTGCCCACTCGAGCGAATGAATGGACAATATCTCTTTTGTGGGTAATCGACAACTACCGCACTTGTTGCTCAAGATAAACAAGAATAGGAAATCAGATTGGAAATCGTTATATGGTGTTGACGGTACATTTAGAATATGTATATTAATATATGTATTGTTTACAATACGATCATATTTTCATTACCTAAATACATATGATAATAATATGTGAACGAGGCAGAGAGCGAGCGAGCGACACTACCTACCTATAGGTATAGTTTAGCTGCTGATGATGGTGGTATGATTAAATATAATTTACATGGAATAATAAAATTTTTTAGCATGACACATACTTATAATACGGCACAAAAAACAATAATATATTCATTTAGCTTCATTTATTTGCATGTGGAAATTTGTGTTTTTTATACACACACACAAAAATAAATCCGTTTACAAAAATCTAGAACCTAATTAGCGAAATCTACCAATTAAGGGTACTGTAATGTGACAGGCATGTTCCTAAGGAAAGTTGACAATTACGAATAATTCTCCATGATGTTAACGTCCAGTAATCAGTTTAAATAACAGGATAACAGGAATTTGGCCAAAAAACCAACAGTTAACTATTGTATGATTGCAACGTTTCGTATATTATTTATACTTCCTCAGGCAATTGAAATTAATTATCATCAAATAAAAAATTAGTATAACACAGTTAATATATAAATAATATAAATAATTTCGTATATAAATAATATACGAAACGTTGCAATCATACAATAGTTAACTGTTGGTTTTTTGTCCAAATTCCTGTAATCCTGTTATTTAATTTGAATAATATTACGAAATAGAAAAGGAAAAATGACAGACCAGAGATTGAAGAACAGAGATTGGGAAAAATCTAGAGTCCGTGAATGGTTGAAATCGGGCAATGAAACCTCCTCGATAAGGGGGGAAATATATGCGTTTAAGTCCGTAAGATATCGACGTACTAATTTAAATAAAAAATAAAATAAAAAATATACAATAAACATGAAATATTGCTTTTTAAAATAAATTTCTCAACTTAAAGTTTTAAGTAATATTTACAACGGTGTTATTAAGGTTTAGTCCCAACTTTGACACCACTCTAAATATGGATCGTACAAAGAACAGAGATTGGGAAAAATCTAGAGTCCGTGAATGGTTGAAATCGGGCAATGAAACCTCCTCGATAAGGGGGGAAATATATGCGTTTAAGTCCGTAAGATATCGACGTACTAATTTAAATAAAAAATAAAATAAAAAATATACAGGTTGAAGTGAGTACCTCCTTCTTTCGTCAGTAAAAAATGATTCTTATTCAAAAATAAACAACTTTTATTTAATTTTTTCCCATAATCTGACCAATTTTATCCCAATAACAGTTCAAACATATCGAGAAAGAAAAAACACGCCATTATAGTGTTTATAAAATGACCTTCTAAGTCAAAGTCCGTCCGCCGGTAAACATGATAACTCAAAAACAAAAAGAGATAGCGAGCTGAAATTTTGTATGTGTATTCTAGAGCTAAAAAGTAAGGTCAAGTTCGTGAATGGACAAAATCGGACCATGTTTGGACAAAATGTGCAAAACTGTCTATCTTTGAAACCGTAAAAGATAGAAGAAAAATTGAAAGACAATAAATGTCCCTTTTTTGAAAATAAACAACTTTTGTTTGAAACTTTTTTCTCATAAATTCAGTATATACCGAATATTTTAAGCAATTAATTCAGTTAGTTGTTATTTTCACTTGCTTATTTCAAAATTGAAAAAAAATATTGTCACATAACCGCTAGCTAAATTCTTGATCGCTATTGGCCTATTTGCTAAACTCCAGCATGCGTCCAGGGCTGATACCTGCACCGATAATCTTATCTCGATTTAAATCACATCCGGATCCAAAAACTTTTGTAACAATTATTGTCTATGAGCCACGGGGTACAATAAACATTCCTAGTTTGAAGAAACAAATGACAGGAATTTATACTTCATCCCCTTTTCCCTACTCTATCCATTGTTTAAGTATTATCTATTTAAATACAATGGAATCTTATAGCGCTGCGAATTACCATACACCTAACGAAGTTTATTTTCAATACAAAATAGATAGTACTATATTAAGTATTGTTTTCGTATGTATAAAGCAGAGGTGGGCACAGACAGCTCGTCTGAGCCTTACGAGCTCTCCATAAGCTGGGTGAGAGTAAGTAAAGAAGGTATGTTTTGAAGCAAGACGGAACGATGTTTCAATACTGGTTGTACTACCGATTATTGCCCAATAATTTATTCAATCAATATTAAATAATATCTTTTACAGTATGAAGAGATACACCAAAAAACATAATAATAATAATAATAACAATAATGATAATGATAATAATAACAATAATAATAATAATAATCTGAACTTATCCAAGACTGCTTGCGATGTCTTCTCCATTATTAAATTCACTACTTTTATTTTTTTTGAAAAACAAATTATGCGAAAAATAATTTCCACTACTACAAATAGTACTTTTCACTTTTTCAATTCAAAGTAGACTAACTCGAAGAACTCAAATTCCCACTTTATGTAAAATTTAACTTATTCATCAAATTTCCATGACACTATACTGAGCATACTCCATACGAAGAAAAAATAATTAAATCAGGTAAATAATTCTCTATTAGTTCTCGGATATGAATAGTAAAATATTTAGACAAATCATTTGGAATTTCCAAAACTTTAATTCTATTTAAATTATCCTTTGCAAAAATTTCCCTCTTTTATTACAATGGTCCAGCGGTAAACTTAAAGGTTCAAAAGATTTATATATATTTTTTATATATTTTTATTTTATTCATACACAAATATGATATATACTAAAAAGGTACATTTTATGACCCTAATTACCAGCCCAAAATTCCAGAGTATGTATTGAATGATTGCTTGTATTATTTACTTTGTATAATAGTGACCATAAAAAAGATTTGGTATTATTATATTTTTTTCAGAAAATGTTTTAATTAAAAAAAGAAAATATTAATAATTGGTAGGTTACCCTGTATTAACTCTATCTCTCTTCCCTACCTCTCACTCAGAGCTTGGCCGAGTCATCTCCTGCCCACCTCTGGTATAAAGTATCCAATATACTACTTAAATGGTATATTATTTTAAGCCATATTTGTGTTCCTTACACACAATATAAATAATAAACGTTTATATTTTTCTATTTCTTACAAATCGATGACTCATACGTAAATTTTTTTCTTAAGTTCCTTATTAAGTAATACAATCATTAAATACTAATTAAATTCATATAAAACTTAAATAATAGTTAATAGAACAAGTGAAAATAACAACTAACTGAGTTAATTGCTTAAATACCCAGTATATACTGAATTTATGAAAAGTTTGGAAATTTTTAAAAAAGGAACATTTCTTTGTTTTTAAATTTTTGTTCTATCTCTTACGGTTTCAAAGATTGGCAGTTTTGCACATTTTACCCAAACATGGTCTGATGTTATCTATTCCAAACTTGACCTTACTTTTTGGGTCTAGAACACATACAAAATTTCAGCTAGCAATGTCTTTTCGTTTTTTAGTTATCGTGTTTACAGGCGGACGCAAGGGAATGTGGAAATGGATTATTACCAGCAAAGTAGCCGAGCGGTCTAAGGCGCTATGTCTACTTGGGTACTGTCCTACCAATGCCTAGTCTACACACAAAAATTCCTTCCACTCCACTTATATCCTCACATCCTTAGGCATCACAAAGGACCTTATGGTCGAAATGTAGCCTATCCAGGCCAGCCGCCACTATCTATCTATCTAATGGACTAGGTTAAGTCATTTTATGAACAGTTCTACCAAAATTGTTTTTCTGCGTACGACATTTTCATCCGTTACAATGTCGGGAATAAAATTGCTTCAAACAGTGTTTGAACTCTCATTAGAAGTCGAAGATGTCTACCACTTAGCTATTCATTTTCTGACATGCATTAGATATTAAATATATTAAATTTCGAAAAAAAATAATTTCATGTCACCTTCAAGACCCCTACATTTTCAAATCGAAGTAAAAGTCGAAAAAATACGAAGAGAAAACTGGTCTTCCAAACTTCTTGCAAAGAATCTGTGTATAAAATTCCCCTAGTAAAATTATCAATTCGTTGAAGAGATTGCAAGATTTCTAGGGATACAAAACTTAATTATGAAATTTTGTAGGTTCTTTAGGAGGACTAATGTTCTAGGGAACTAAAAACGTTCCGATTCAAACTAAATATTGATTTTCGAAGTTGAACGAATAACCTCTGTATATATACTACATAGCCCATAAATAAAGAAACATTCGGACAAATTTTTAATTATAATCTAAAATTTCTGTGGGTATTACTTCAGAATATAGGTATGATTTATTATTTATTATTCACGTGGGTAAACTGCTTTGGTCATGAGTAGGTAATGACTTACGGAATACGATATCATCTCTTTAATAAGTATGTGAGCGTTTGATAATAGTTAATTCTTTCCTGTAATATTAAGGATGTTGGGTCACTTGAGTCCAAAAATAATGGAAATTATTTTAAAATCATTGAAACATTATTGATATTAAAACAAAATCAATTAATAATATTTATTAAGCAGTTTTTTAGGGAAACCACCAATTAAATTATTTATTTATAATAAAGTGTTGACGATCGTTTCAATGCATTTTTACACCATTTTCATAAAATAACACAATTTCATTGAAAATGATGTACAAAACAGCGAAACGATCGTCAACACTATTAGTTATAAATAAATAATTTAACAAGAGGTTTGGCTAAATAATTTTTCTAATATATGGAATTCCACAGTTTAATGATGCTCAACTATAGGATGTTGGTTGGGAAGAAAAATTGATATTATTGCATTTTCAAATTATAAGCGTGATTTCATTGGGGAATATAAATTATATTTCAGGTGATATCTCAGTGAAATTTTGCATATGGATAGCAATAATTTCCAAATTATGCAGACAAATTTCCAGTCGATTTCATTGCTATTTTAGCTGATTAGTCCGCAAAAGATAATGGGAGTATATTTTTTAATGAATATGACTAGTAAAGAACCCAACGTCCTTAGGTATTCTATTCTTAAATCAAATTAATAAATAATTTGATTACACTGATTGGAGTACTGATTTGCTTGCTGATTGCTTCAGTATTATTATTTCTACATCTTTGCAAAAACAAACCTACGCGTCATTAAGTCATTAAATCTAATTCTAATAGTTAACAAGAAGTTAATTAAACGCATGTATGCATATAAATTAATCAAAATCAGAAGTCTTTGAATGTAACGGTCATTGTTGTAACCAATTAAACCACTGATGTTATTTGCATATTTTTCCTTTTTTTTTTAGTTAAAAAAACGGGACCCGTATAATAGATTTTTTTTCTTAATTTTTAATGAACATGAGTTGGACCTTTTCAAAAAAAAAAAACATTTGTTCAATCATTTGGGGATCAAAAAATTAGGAATTTTAATTACACAGAATTTCTAAGAATAAGAGACTGCGAGATCTAGCTATGCGTGGTCTCTAGATTTGCGAGTTCTTGAGACACTAATAAATGCGTGTTAGAATATTTCTTATGTAATATTAACAACTGAATATGGATTTGCGAATTCGGGACCCAAAAGCTTGAAAACACAGACCACGCACTCTATTTGTGTTTTTTTGAGTATTCAATATAAATATGAACAATGTATATTTAAATAAATATTCTGTATCAGATCCTTTAATTCAATTCAGATCCGGACGTTCTTGATCTCCAAATAAATACCAGCAAAGTTTCTATGCACATCGGTAAAACACTGAAATCCTATAAAAAGCTAGTTTAAAGGATTCACCAAATATTTTTTCAATATTTTTAATGTACTTGTTAAAAAGATGGAGCTTATTATGACCGCAAAACCATTAGGTTTCTAAAGGTCCTGATCATCTACGTTTCTAAAGCTACAATTTTGAATACTATTAGAGTTCGAAGTATTGAAGTTTTAAATGACCACACTTTCTAATGAGAATAGCTCTTTTAGGGTCACTATTTTTTTTCCCTGATGTTTTAGAAAATTTGCATCCAAAATATTTGACTTTCACGACTTCTAAATCGGAAAATAAGAATATTTAATTAATAATCGTTTTAAATGAAAACAGTGAAATTCATGTTCAATTATTTTTTTTATACTGATATTATTTTTAGACATTACATTTATTTTCATACTACATGTCATTTAAACGGGAAAAAACAACATTGTTTGCAATTAAAAGTTCATGAAATTGTTTTTGGTATAATGACGTTTGGACGTTTTGGTATTTAAACATGAACAAAGCAACATTAAAGAAAAACTTATTAAAACTGTTTTTATATTTAGTTAAAAATTTTATTTAATTTTTTGGAGTATAGAAGAATAACTTCCATCTTTACTCTTATAAAATTGTAAATGTCTGTTTATTTGTTTGTTCGAGCATCACGCAAAAAACTACTGGACCAATTTTGTTGCGACTTATTTTGTTTAAAACCTTATGATTAGATTTAAAAACTGTTATGTATTTTACTCGCTACGAAAGATAGAATTCGGAAATATTCGTAGAAATGTCGATAAATGTTTGATGTAGTGGAGGCGGTGGGAACGACAAATTTGAAGTATTGGAAGCGGTGAGTAATTACATTGAGGTTTTTAAGTCTTAAAATGGTGGAAGCCGGAGATATCGCAATAAAACGCGAGCAGAGCTGCGAGTAAAAGCTAGTTTTTATTAAGTTTTTCTAGAATAAATGAATTCTAGAAAAAACTATAATAGCTTTGCCAATAGATCAAAGAATCATTCTAATATATTTGATAAGCGGTTTACAAGATATTGTGTGAATTTAGTTTGAAAAAGTGATCATATTTCAAAAACTATCCATCAAATTGTCAAATCAACTGGATTTTTATGTTTTTTTTTTGTACCAGTTTATTTAATTTCCATCCAAATTGATAGAATTTTTGTGCGTTTTTTCGATTTTTTTTAGGGGTATACCTTAAAATCGAATAAATTTTTTCCCCTGTTTCACAATAAAAGGTAACTTTCGTAATGTTAGTTATGCGCCACCCTTTACTTTTGCCAAAACAGTTATGTTTAATGGAAGTCATATATAATTAAGCTCTTATATCCGAAACGTATATCACGATAGTAATCGTTAATTCCAACTAGAAAACAATTTACAGATTATTATCATTATTTTTTTTCGACTTGAACAAAACATTGCCTGCTCCTATAGCAAGCTGTCTGCTTGTTAACATACCAACCACGCATTTAGTATATTAATTTTGAATGATGCCAAAATATATTTCATATTATAAAATATTATTTAAAACGCAAAGAAAATAGATTTTGAAATGAATGACGTCAAATATGTCTAAAATAGTTTTTTTACAGGGTGGCACAATGATAAACAAAACTTCGAAATTCCCTGATAATTCCAGTATAAATTGTTGTAGGTACTTATATCTCTGGATTTTAAAAAAATTATTAGAAAGACAAAGAAGTTAATTTTTTCTAAAATTAATATTTGAATCTGGAAATTCGAGCCATCAATTCAAAATTTTATAATTGATTTGTACTTTATTTATTCGGTTTACGAAAACATGGTTCGAGTAAAAGTTGTTCATTAGAAATATACTAACAACTTTTATTCGAAACATTGGAAAATTTGGAAAAATGATCCCTACTGTTGGGACCTATAGAAACATATAATAGGGAATATGCGTGAAAATTTTGTTTCACTTGAATTGAAGCATGTTTACCTGACAAATATCAAAGTAAAATTACTTTTTAAATAACTTTAAAAATAAGCGAGATATGAATGATTGAAATTCCCAATTAGACAAAGAGGGTGATTGCCCTCTTGATATATTATGTGACGTCATATTGCACTTTCACTATTTAAAATACACGTAAAACTCCGTTTTTAATATTTTTGCAAGAAAGAGACAGATAATAATCTTTAAAAGCTTATAGCTTCCTTGATATTGGTCGGATTTTAAATTCGTTTTTAAATATTATTACAGTATTAACAGTATTTTCATATTCTGAAAATAAATGTGAAAAAAAATTTTCATGCATATTCCCTATTGTATTGCCATGAGGATTAAAATTGTCCAAGTTTTTTGAGAATCGGTTAAGTTGAAGTACAATTTGAAGTCCGGGAATGAAGCTACATAAAACCTTTTTAAATTAAGGGATTCCAGCATAAAATCACTTTTCGACAGATTTTGCTCATTTTTTTCACAGGATAAAAATAACGTTTTCTCATAAATCCCGAAGTTTCAGAATTTTTGACCGTTTAGAACGCGAGATAATTAGTAATAAAGTAATCATTCTCTTTCACTCTCTCTCATTAGAAGCATGTAAAACTTCATACCCGCCCAACTATTATCTGTTGTATTAAAAAAATTACTAGACAGGATAAAAAAAAAACTAGGATAGTAAAGATAAGTATTTATTAAATAAATTTTTAAAAATAATTCGTGTTTTAAAGTTTTGTTTTCGAAATATAATAGTTTAAAATTTTTTTTCTTTTCAAAATTACATTAATTTCTATATAAATATAGCTATGTGTTGCATATGTGTTTTTATGTATTTTTTCTATAATAAAAGCAAAGTGTTTTGTCCTGATTATACAAGACAATTTCGGGGAACTACCTTAAAACAATATTATTTCTAAGACAATTGAAACTGCACGGATAATACTCTGGCAGTAATTAAACAAATTACAGTAATATCAATCGGTTTCCTGATATCGTTAAGTTTTCCTGGTTTCCAGATTTGTGGTGGATCACCCTGTGTTTTAATTTTTGTTTTTGCTTGAATCGACGAAATGTATTTAATTTCCGACATTTTGTGTATATGTGTTGTGTTTTGATAATATCATTCTAAAATTATAATAAATATATTTTTAAAATAAAATTAATGATTGTCTGGTTAATATCAATTTACATTTTATAATTAATATTTTAAGTCAGTAGTATTATGTAGGTAGAAGAGGTATATTCAAAATATATATACTGACACTTGTAAATACAAATCACTTGTTTTAAATTTAATTATTTGAAAGGAAACTTCGAGATGAAAATCATAAACCGAAACACTGTATGAACTTGTAAGGGGTAGAAGTATGGTGATTCCAATTGCCTAGAACAGTGATTCTCAACCACTGTGTCGAGGACGCCAAAGTGTGCCGCCAAATTTTAGAAATGTATACAGTAAAGAGACTGTTAAATGTAGAAGACGATATGAGAGTAGTATTGTCATTTTTACGACCAAATATTAATGAAATTATCAAAAAACATCAAAATCAAATTTGTCATTATGAGTATTCTTATCATTAACTTGTAATGAATCCCTTAATAAACGTACTGTTGTTTTTGTAGTACATATTATTTTATTTTACCTAGAACCTAATTCTAAAAATGAATTATAAACACAATTTGGAATTCAAACCAATCTTTATTTTTCTTACTAAAAAATGCCAGAATATGTTTGTTGATAGTTACTGAAGTAACAACATATAGGTACCTAAATATCAAAGGGCATATGTAATGATTCCGCAAAGTTATCGAAATATGAAAGTATATTGAGATTTAGTAGCGAGTCCACTACAAACTCTTTCCATTTTCTGATATAATTTGGTCAATAATTTTAGCAACGAGTCGTTCAATTAAAAAACTCGGTCAAGTGCAAGCACAAATAAGCGTTCCACAAAAAAAAAGATTATGAATCTTTAGGGTAGCACTAAACTACAAAACAATTAAATTGTTTATAACAATTTTTCGGGCTTCTTTTTCAATTATGGTAACTTTCCTTCAATCTTATCTTATTTCAAATAGAAACTTTTGTCAGAAATACGCTGAGGAAAGCTCTTTTAAATCGTTTATTTCAGAAATACTTTTAAGAAAAACAAGTGAAAATTACAACTAACCTAAATAATTACATTAAGGTACACACACTTGCCGAGAATAGCTAAAAATTCCATATTTTATGAATATTTTTCTTTTCAACAAATAGGGCAAAAGCTGTTTTCTTGGTTTCAGAAAATTCTTCATAAATTAAAGTATCAATAAGTTATTTTTGAAAAAAATCTACAGAAAAGTTTGTAATTTATGATGTAAAATGTGTCACTTTCAATCAACTGGTACATTTAATACCCATGCAAAAAGTTCCAACCCTGATGTGAATATCTCTTTTTATTAGATGGGCCAAAAAATTTCAAAGTTAGTAATTCTCAAGGGGGCGGTTATTCCTTAACATCTACTCAAAATTTTATTACATTCTGCAGAAAATTGGGTTTACCGACATACTACCTTAAATGTAACTGTTTTTATTATTTTTGACATCAAAATTAGTACATAATTGCAGATGAGATCTCATATTATACATTTTTTTTAATTTTTAATATATTCATCACCATGAGACATTTTAATTAAATATTAATTATAAAAGTTTTAATTTTTTATTTTAATAAATATTTTAATATAATATAACATAATGTGCAATCAAGTATAAACATTTTGGCTATAATTATAAATATTTTCCTACTTCTTCAAGTGTAATTAAAATAAAAAAATATTTATATAAAGTTTCGTATTACTATGATTTCCGTTTATACAAATTTTAATAAGCGTAAAAATAATATATAACCTCTATACACAGAATACACAGTGTTTTGTAGTATAGAGTTTATGTGATCTATAATCGGTGGACATTTTTTAAAATTTCCCCGCTCCTCCATTTTAAACAGTTACTGGGCCACCCTAAGCACAAAATTGTCAATGAAAAACAATCGGGCATATAAAGTGTTAGTTGTCAAAACTGTTCGGAAATTTATGTTGGTCAAAGTCGTCGCCAAATCGGAACTCGCATCAAAGAACATGTGGTTCATGTGAAATTTGGGAGAACCGAAAAATCGTGTATAGCTGCGCACGTTATTTAGAACAACCACAAAATTGAAAAATCGAATTTAAAACTACTGAAATCGGTACAAAACCCCAGAGAATTAGATACATACGAAACTATCTACATACACAAATTAAGAAAACAGATAATGAATTTAGACAATGGCCCAATTCCAAATTCTGATTTAATAAAATTAACAGTTCTATTCAACCTAAAGAATCTATTTAAACGAGTCTAAAAAAACACCAAAATACATCAATACTGCTGGACCATTTCAGGTGAAAATTCGTATCCATTGTAGGCATCCAAACATTCTCGAGGATTAATTTTTCAAATTACGACACTCCAAGAATTAGTTTGTACGAAAATTTCAATTAGTTTTGAAAATTTTTGCAAACATGTCTGAAGGACCTAAAATAAAAATCGAGATTGAAATCGAAAGTCTGTTCGACTTAAGATACGAAAAAATCGAATTTCGACCGAATGATTGATAATTTTATTGAACCTGTGCCCAAAACCTACCCTTAAAAGTTGTTTTTCTTATAAAAACAAACAAATTTTGTTTGAAATATATTTTTTACACCTAATAAAGTTTGGTTTAATAAATAGTGTGCAACAAGTGTGGTATTTTAATCTGTACATAGAGGTTGTATGACATTCACACCGCACATATGTAAGTATTGTACGGTGTACACATTTACACATGAATAATTGTGCTATCGTATAAGTAATAATTACACTATAATGTGTATTTAATTTTTTATAATTAAAATAATATGTATATATATATATATATATATATATATATATATATATATATATATATATATATATTTATATATATAACATATACTAATATATATACATACATATACATATACATATATATATATATATATATATATATATATATTTGTTATTAAATACTCTATAAATGTGTAAGTAATAACCCTAATAGTACTAGTTACTGATAATATTAATTTCTATTTTATAATCATATTTATTTTATGGAAGTTGTTAATTTGATAATATCCGGTACTAGATTTCAGTTAAACAAGAATCAAAGAAAAGTTGTTTATTGTTTGTATTTAACATTTTTTCTCTTTATAATCTCTTACGGTTTTTTAAAGATGGATACTTTCTTCCCAGCTCGGGGAAGCACCTGCCCTTAACCTTACTTAACTCTACCACAAAATTTCAGCTCGTTATCTCTTTGTTTTTCGGTTATTGTGTTAACAGACAGACGGATACGGTAAGTTTATGAACTCCTATGTCGAAAATTTTATTCTGCAATCAATATTCTCAACAGTTACAAAATCGGGACTAAACTTAATATATCTTGGTATATATTATATTATTACCGTGCATAAATATAAAACAGTGGACGAAACTTCTTTACATAAAAAAATACAAATAATACCATTTCATTCAAAATACGGCCAGGGGTACATAATTGGGATATGCATAAATATGCGAAATATTAAGAGAGGCAAACTCAATTGTTAGTACACTCGGGGACCATATGGTCAATGATTGACAGCTGAAAATGTTTTTAACCGATTTGTGACAAAACCATTCATTTTTATAAGAAACAACATTTGTTTGACATATTTTTTCAATAATAAAATCGATTGGGCACAAATCCGCTCAAAACATTTGCAATAGAACTTATTCTGGTCACAGAGTGTACATGCATTAAAACTATTCAACAATATTCAGGAATATTACTTAAATGTCAAGCTAAGTAAACGCTAGTCACCTCCGTTAATATAACATAACCCAAAGTCAACCATACCAACAATGAATGGATAGATACAAAATTTTACAAAAACTATGAAAAATTTATGTAAATTGGGATTTTATTTGAAAATTTGTCAAAATTTACGCATAGTAGGCCATCTAATAATATTTTTCATCAATTTCCACATAAGCAAATTCTTCTCATATATTTAAAAAATCTTTAAAACGGTAAGAAACGGTTTGTTTTGTTAAACTATTGAGAAAGTATAACCAACCTAAAGACTTTTCCTAAGAAATTTCAACAATTTTACATCAAACCAGAAGTGTTAATTTGTACGGTAAACTCATCGTCGTAATGTAAACGTATCAAAACATAACGGTCGATGCAGTCAGTGGTGATGAAACTAAAATCAATATTCATAAATAACAAAACACTTTATCATTTAAATATATAATCTTCTTGAACATCCGGTGTACTCTATCATCCGGTCAAACATATCTTATTAACTACAACACCAGATTAAAAGTTAGTTATGAAATATTGCAATTGTTTTTCATTTTACAAACGCTGATTTTTTTAAAAATTGGTTGATTTTTATTAATTTGATCTTTAAGGTAAAGCGTAGGCTAGGTATTATCGCGTTGAAAAAAATTGCACTAAATTATACAATCGATTTAAAAACTAAAATTGAAAGTATGTTTATAAGAAGCACCTTTCGTTCGAAGTATTTTTTCGAAAACCTAACAAATTATAAGATATTGTAATCTAGTTTTCTATTACCGATAGTTAGATGGACGAAACTGGATAATACTGAGAAAAGGCCAAAAACACAATATCGAGAATCGACACTAATATTCGATTAGCGTAAATTGAGCGTACATTGATTTTACGTATACTTCCTATCACGCTGAAAATTCATACTTATCTTTGGTACTGATGACATTAAAATACTTCAATACTACCTAGATGAACTGATGTTGGAATTCTAAAATATACCCTGACATAGATATTTGGTGGAAGTGTTGATAAATATTTGAAAGTAATAGAGTCGGTGGGAAATAAAATTTTATATACATTTTTTATAAATTTTTAATATAATAGATTAAAACGTAGAAAATAATAGACAAAGTATTTTTTTAAACAAGCTCTATGAACTGAAAAGTAGCAAAAAAATTTCTCCCCGTCACTTACATATAAATGATGCACTTAGGTTTAAAATGTTTACGAAATTGATATTATCGTTTTATATTATGAAAATTTAATGGAGTCTTGGACATTTCAAACCTGAGCGCACCAAGATTTAATGAAAAGTAAACACCTTGATGACTCGGGGAAAAATTTTTATTCTTTACTTTTTAGTTCATTAAATAAAAACTTGTTTTGAAAAAAAAAATTTGGTATTAAATACAAAACAAGTGCAAAAATATTCTCAAATAAATGCGAAATTAATTTTTGCCGTTAATTTGACGCGAGATTTGTCTATTTCGCATTTGTTTCACATTTACTCTATCCTCGAAGATTCAACGAGATTCACCGACTAGCAATTCCTATAAAATTGCAGTCTGTAAAAATAATAAAATTGAAATTTCTTTCTACCGCATATAATAATAATAATAATAATAATCTAAGATTTTCTGATAATTGATTTATTTATTATATAATTGATTTTACAATTTATATTTTGTTATAGAATCTTGCGAAATGTTTATTACTTTATTATAATACAAAACCAAACACACACTGAAAATATTATATAAACATTTTGTGCACGTGATCAAGAAATTTATTATAATGATAATAAACACATTTAGAAATGTTTATAACTTCCATGTGTGTTTAAAACATTCAAACAAATATTTAAACCCTAAAAAGGGTTTAGGTAAATATTTATTTTACGTTTTTTTTTTTCATTTACTAGACTTAATAATCATTAAACTCAGTTCAGAAAGAATTTTTATTTACATAACAATTTTTTTCTGTCTATATTGTTTTATGTTGATGTGAGATAAAACTTAGATAACTTCTGGTTTTAAACATTTTTATATTTAGTTTTGTTTTTATATACTAAACAAACTTGAAAGGTTCCCATAGACATTAAGTTCCTTGCACACCACGGGGACGGTATACTGGTAATCCATATGCAGGATTACTACCGCATCAATGTCCAGTTGGCTACTGGCGACCACCAAACTCAAGCATGTTGTAGTGAACGCCAGAGGGCTAGTAAAAGTGTCACGTGATCTACTGACCATCAGTAGAGTTCCAGACTCATTTTCTCAAATCTGGCTACTGACCCCAAATAATGGAAGCCATTACTGTCCTCGTGTGTAAGCATACTTTAAGCAGTTTTTTCAATGGCTGCCACTTCTAGCCGCCATCACAACCACTGTCCTCGTGTGTAGGGGGCTTTATTCAGGGAAAAACCATAAAAAACAGTAATGTTAGTAACTGAGTTTTTTGTTTAAATATTTGGTATATACTGAGCGCATTATCAATGCGTATATTGTTTATTTTACTTTTATAAGTCGGATACATAAAAAACAAAGTAGTGTGTAAAGGTGATACACACTATGTGAGATTCATGACCAAAAGTTGTTTATAAAAAAATCTATCTCTTACGGTTTCCTAGATATGGTTTCCTTATGGATAGTCCCCAACACTGGTGAATGGATGTAAGGTCCAATTTTGCTCATCCACGAACTTGAACTAACTTTTTAGCTCTAAAACACAGAATTTCGTTTCGATATCTCTTCCTCTTTTTGAGTTATTATGTTGACTTTATCAACACCAAAAATTTTTGTCTATGATCAATATTTTCCACCGTTACACACTCGGGTCTTAATATACTAAATGTATAACAAAATATATTTTTTGTATTTGAAAAATCATTTTATCATATAGAAATAAATCGCTGTACTTGCGGTTAATTGAGGTTCTAAAAAAACAGTAGCGGAATAATTCTACTCCTGAGTCAACACACCAAGACTACTAATTTCAACTGTTCAGTTATTCGGAATAATGTATGGCAGAGATTTGGAAAATATCTGAGCAGTGTTTTTAACTGATCCTTTACATTAGGGAGTATTTTGTAATAACTTTAGAAGTTTTTATGGGTGGCCATCATTTCACAAATAATATTCCAAAACAATCATATGACCATGAACATTTTAACTTGCAACAAAAGTAATCAATTTTAACCCTTGTATGTATAGAATCGTTTACTGATGCACATCTATAAAATGAGAAGATTCATTGAATTTAGAAACATTATTTAAAAAAAATGAAAGACCCGTTGTTGTGATTCTAGCCAAACATATGTGATATTCCTACACACAAGAGTTCAACTTCCTTAAAATTGAAGAATGAACTTATATAATACACAACAATAAATAAAATCAATTTAAATTTTATCACGATATTTATGTATCCTAAATATTCATACCAATAAATAATGCAATATATGGAAATAGAATATAATATAAATATTTAAAATTTAAGGCAGTGCTATCACGATACTTAAGGAATGAGTTTTTCTCAAAGTGCAATTTGTTTATCTACAAAATATACAGACACCGAAATGTGGAGAAATATCAATCGTATCAATATAATGATACAAAAAATCGCTTAAACAAATTTGGAATCCTATTCACTAGTGTCGATCAGGAGCTGTAATCAAAATCTATTCACTGGTGTGATCAAAATGAAAAGAATTGAGACAGAAAATGAATAATTAAATATATTCTGAAAACTAACAACGCTTGTTAACATTTGTAGACCCAATAAATCGTGTATTGCACTAGATCCGGTGATCGATCTACTTTATTCCAAAATGAAATCAATAACAGCTGTACGGGTAATTGAATTATATTGCCTTTATTATAAAAATGATGGTCGAAAAGAAATAGAGTTGAAATTTTTGTTATTATAAATAATGCGGGAGTTATAAATTAAATTATTGTATATATACGTAGCCGAATCTACACACAAATCAAAGAATTGATTATATAAAGCCACAAACTACACAACATTAAATATATATATATAAATATATATATATATATATATATATATATATATATATATATATATATATATATACAGGGTCGGACTGGGCCGAAAGGGCCCGGGTGGCTCCCCACGAGCTCGGGGCCCGGAACGGGATCATGGTAGATGGGATACTATCGAAAAATAATGAAATATACAAATTATTAATTACCAACTGTGTATATATGCGCTTCAGCGCTGAAAATCGTCTCTCACGAGTCACTTGCGCGACGAATTTGTGAGAATTACACAATATGCAACGTAAAAAGTAGTGTACGTGATGAAGTGCCGGTTATAGTGATAAATGTTTACATGCACATGGCATGCAATTTTGGCAGACGTCCGAACCGCTTCGGGAAAAACACATGGCGTACTTTGCAGTTTGGTCTAAGACATCTTCGTCGTATTTTTCCTCAGTCTGGCAATCTGAGCCATTCATGTCTTGCTGCCTAGGCGGAACGTGCTTACCCCAAAGAGTTTTAGACAGCTCAAAACATAAATAATTTTATGAATAGATTAGATAGATATTATATTATATTCGATTACGATATAATGCATCTCTTAAACAATGTCAAATGTCGTGTATTATGATACACGTCAAAATCGGTTGATTCGTTCAAAAGTTATCGCCGTTCAGAAATTTCCAAAACAAGTTTGAATTTTTCTATTTCATTTCTAAGTATGTATGAACTAACTACTTTACATATAGATCACAAAAGGCGGGCCCTAGCCTGCGCGGGCCCCTTACCGAATCTACCGCTTGACTTGTGGCAAACCCCGCAAACCAGGTCCGTGACGGGCCCGCGCATGCTAGGGCCCGGCTGGCAAACGCCACCTCGACTATATGGCCAGTCCGACGCTGTATATATATACTGTAGTGTGATTATCAAATATTAGATTATCAAATGATAATTAATGAGAACTCTAACTTTTTGAAATAAAATTTTCAAATTCGCTCCAATACCAAGATCAGTTTTTGTATTATAAATACGTATTTCGACTATAAAGTAGTCATCATCAGTCTAGTCGTAATTTACTCTTAGAAATTAGAAATAGATAAGAATAAATTAGAAATAGACAATTAGAAATAGATAGAAAATAGAGATGAATAGACAAATATATATATATATATATATATATATATATATATATATATATATATATATATATATATATATATAAATTTTAACGATAGTGATTTTTGACATCTAGTAGGTAGGATTGATGGACATTTGAAGAAATTTTTATGAAATTCCAACATTAGTACAAAAACAATAGCAGATTCACTTTGGAGGAAATTCGCTAATAGAAAGCTAAGTTTTGCCCAGCTATGTGAATACAATAACACTACATCATACCTTGCTTAAATACATCTTTATACACACATAGACATATCTCATATCTAATATTTAATATTTATTTCTGTTTGAATGTTTATTTACATTGTACATATAAATAAAATGAATGCCTGATGATATTTACGTTAGCATTTTTAAATATTACGATGATATACAAATATATAATAATATATAATGTAAGCATTACATATATAAAACTTTACTTCGGTCAAATGATAACAGACGCAATGATACTAAATAAACATCTTGTAATAACACTTTATTTACGATAAATATTTGAGACTGGAATTAAATTCACATACAAGAATTTATAAAAACTTATATAAAGAAACCAGAGGTTACCACCATCGGCTTACTGTCTTATGGCCCAAATAGACGCAGAACATGGTTGCAGCAACATTGAACAGCAACTAGCTTGTTGCTCTGTGTGTAGAGTGGTTGCAGCAACAAAAAACAAACTTTTTGTTGCTGCAACCACTCTACACACAGAGCAACAAGCTAGTTGCTGTTCAATGTTGCTGCAACCATGTTCTGCGTCTATTTGGGCCTTTACAAATAAATACACTTGCAGCAAACCCCATGTCGATCGTAAAAACTTTATTTGAATTAGTTTTACCAAAATTCTATATTTTATGATTTTTCGTAAATCGTATACATTTTTTTACCTGATTTTTGTGAACACAAAAGGATTTAAAATGAAGGATAATGGTATCTTTTTCAAATGATGTAAGACCATAATTAATATTTAAAGAGTTTTTTTTATAATATAGGTATAGGTAAGAAAAACCATTGACATATAAGTTTGGACGTTGTCATCTTGTATACGAGTTAGAACCGGCGCAAGAAACGAAAATTTCAAGACAAGATAATACATCAGATATTCAATTTTCCAAACATTAATTATGTGGATCGCTTTGAGGAAATGTCTATATTCAAGCCGCTTTTTGTAGCAGCGAGCATTGGAAAACCCTCTTTCAGGGTCGGTTATTTGTGAAAAAGCAAAATTTGTAGCCGAGAAAATCGTAAATTTGTCTTCAAATATACACAAGGGTATATTAAGTTTAGTCTTTAGACTTTAAAATGGTTAAAAATATTGATCGCAGAAAAAATTGTTGATATAGTGTTCATAAAATGATCCTCAATTCAATAGTCAATTTATGCTGGGAGGCCATGGGCTCTCCCTGCGAGCATAGCGAGTTCATATACTATCCTTCCTAGTTCCAGGACTTACTTTCAATGCTAAATACGAGGCACTTTCTGTGGTCCGATCGTGTTGCGGTTTATTTCATTCAATCACCAGGTTCACTAATATTCGGAAAAAAATTTTCAAAAATGAAAAAACACGGACAGATCCAAGTTAAAACTTAAAAGGGGTGTTTAATTTTGAACGGGGATATCTATCGAAGAAAAACGTTCTAACAAAAGTTATAGAACTCGTCGAGGAGGACATTATCCACCTTTTTCGTGTAAACGAATTAGTTTTCAATTTCAAAATATTTTTTTCTCTCAATGTATGGGCCATAAGTGTGAGAATAAAGAGATTCATAGGGGAGGGGGCATAACCCTCCGCTCTC
This sequence comes from Nineta flava, assembly GCA_963920215.1. Taxonomy (NCBI): domain Eukaryota; kingdom Metazoa; phylum Arthropoda; class Insecta; order Neuroptera; family Chrysopidae; genus Nineta; species Nineta flava. The sequence continues at coordinate 124,157,526 of OY986041.1, forward strand.
ATCCTGCGAGTTATATAGTATATTTTCGACAAAGAAATCATCTAGCTAGCTAAATGGTGACTGTTGTCCGTCCTTTATGGTACGTCCATACTAAATGTCGATGGTGGGTGTAAAGACATTCATTTCTATAATATTTTTCTATAAAAATAATAATGGCGCCAAAGAGATTAGAGATGCTTTATAGTTTATAGTTTTATACATATGGTTTAACTTTAAAAGAGTGTGTAGATTCTTAAAAACACAATATTAAAAATGTTTCTAAATTTTGAAATATGTATTACAAAAACTGTTTCTTCACGATATTTTAAGAAGTTTCAATACTATTTTCAAAATATTTCATGAATATCTCCTAAACAAAATAGCGAAATGAATTTAGTTATTGAGGAGATGATTTGCGTCAATATTTTAATATGTAAATTTCAAATTATCCATAACATTTTAAAAATGGTCTCGAAACTCCTTAATAAAAGCTTATAAAGTTTTCAAAGTTTCAACTAATTCTATTTTGATCAAGAATATTCATTTCGGTAGCTCTTCAACATGATATCTTTCTTTAAATTTAATCTATGTACTTGTTTAAGAAACATTCTATGTACAAAAATATGTGTTTAACCTTTAACCGGTTAACTAGAAACTAGCATAAAAAACATAAAACTGCGCTTGTTCAGTAAAACAATCGATTGAAAACTTACATGAAAACTTTCACGTGTTAAAAAACACTCTGTTGGTTTGAAACACTCAAAAATGAATTAAATCGATAATGAAGAACTAGGAATAGAATTTTCGGATTACAAAATGTAATTCAAGTTCTTATTACTTACGAAAATACTTCACATTTTAATTGGTGTTATTCATACTGAGCACACTTACCTAAAAAGAAAAAAAATATTTAATTAGTTATTTCTGAGTAAACACATTTCTGGTAAAATAAAATAATAAGGCTCCAAAGATTGGCAGTTTAAAATTTGTGTGCATATTTTAGCAATTATAATTATCCACCATGCAAAATTTCATACACTAAAATATATTCTCAATAAGATTATGTATATAATATTATATTATATTATTATATTATATATTATATTATCATCATATTATATTATGATGCTGCAGTAATATGGATTTTTCTTCCCAAAAACTGGCCAAATGTTCGATGATCTTACAAATACTTTCAATCTACGAATTTTAATGTTATTTTAATAACATTTTTATATTCGGAATAAATAAAAAAATCGAGATCCTATTGCTTGCTGTATTGATATAACCCTATATTTATTTTTTTCAACTTTCAATCGGAAGAAAGTAAATACATACTTCAAGTAAAAGGTGTGTTTTTTATTCAAATAAAAAATTATAATTAATCCAAGGTAAAAAAATAATTTATTGACTTAAGTCAATGGTTCTCTTCAACTTGATGTTTACTTAAGTACATGAATACCTTTAAATACTTATACACTTAAGTGGATTGTTTGAGTAATGTAATAAATGTTTTCCTTAATTAAAATTCTCAACTTATTTTAAATAATATATTTAAATTTAAATTAATATTTTAATTTAAATAATAACAATATAAGTATAATATTATTATATTAAAAGTTTTGATTATTTAATATCGGTTGGTTAGAGTAATTTTAATTTTCTTTATTTTGAGAAAATATTATAGAACTGGAGGTCATCGTTTTAAATATATGCGACACCAAGTTTTCATTATTCTTAAACATTTCGGTGAAAACAGTAGTGATTTTCATGAGAGGGCCAATTTGATAATGTGGCTCGTAATTCTATTATTCTTATTTGATCAGAAACATGGAGTAATAATGTTGAAGACATTCCTGTACCTAATTTCAACTGTATAATCAAATTGAAATCTTTCTATAATTTATAATATTGTCTTGTCTTTCAATATCCAAAAATCATATCACATACAAATAAAATTACTGTCAATAGGGAATAAGCATGAAATTTTTTTTTTACTTGAATTGAAGCATGTTTACTTGACAAATATCAAGGTAAAATTACTTTTTAAATAACTTTAAAAATAAGCGAGATATGAATGATTGAAATTCCCGATTAGACAAAGAGGGTGATAGCCCTCTTGATATGTTATGTGACGTCATATTACACTTTCACCATTTAAAATACACGTAAAACTCCGTTTTTAGTATTTTTACAAGAAAGAGACAGATAATAATCTTTAAAGGCTTATAGCTTCCATGATATTTGTCGGATTTTAATTTCGTTTTTAAATATTATTACAGTATTAACAGTATTTTCATATTCGGAAAATAAATGTGAAAAAAAATTTTCATGCATATTCCCTATTGCAGAGTGTAGTCAAACTGCCTATGTTGTAGACCTTCTATCTGTTTCACTTAAGCATTTAATACATCCATTAATCAAATTAAATACTTATATGAAAAAATTAACTCGTCAACCAGGAATCGAACCTCGGGCCTCTGGATAACTAGTCCAGTGTGCTGCCTGTACACCAAAGACGATTGTGATGTGACAGCCAACCTTTTCATATTATTCTAATTTTTGTTTTATTTATTAGATAGTATTTACTTCTTTCTGAAGTGATGTGTTTATTAATATTTGTTTGTTTGTGTATACTTTCGTGTCCACATAACGTTGTTTGTCCAAATTCTTTTCGAATACGTATGACAAACTGTAGAAGACCATAGCGTATACTCCGACAAATTTCATTGTCATTGAATCCATTAATCAAATTAAATACTTATATGAAAAAATTAACTCGTCAACCAGGAATCGAACCTCGGGCCTCTGGATAACTAGTCCAGTGTGCTGCCTGTACACCAAAGACGATTGTGATGTGACAGCCAACCTTTTCATATTATTCTAATTTTTGTTTTATTTATTAGATAGTATTTACTTCTTTCTGAAGTGATTTGTTTATTAATATTTGTTTGTTTGTGTATACTTTCGTGTCCACATAACGTTGTTTGTCCAAATTCTTTTCGAATACGTATGACAAACTGTAGAAGACCATAGCGTATACTCCGACAAATTTCATTGCCATTGAATCCATTAATCAAATTAAATACTTATATGAAAAAATTAACTCGTCAACCAGGAATCGAACCTCGGGCCTCTGGATAACTAGTCCAGTGTGCTGCCTGTACACCAAAGATGATTGTGATGTGACAGCCAACCTTTTCATATTATTCTAATTTTTGTTTTATTTATTAGATAGTATTTACTTCTTTCTGAAGTGATTTGTTTATTAATATTTGTTTGTTTGTGTATACTTTCGTGTCCACATAACGTTGTTTGTCCAAATTCTTTTCGAATACGTATGACAAACTGTAGAAGACCATAGCGTATACTCCGACAAATTTCATTGTCATTGAATCCATTAATCAAATTAAATACTTATATGAAAAAATTAACTCGTCAACCAGGAATCGAACCTCGGGCCTCTGGATAACTAGTCCAGTGTGCTGCCTGTACACCAAAGACGATTGTGATGTGACAGCCAACCTTTTCATATTATTCTAATTTTTGTTTTATTTATTAGATAGTATTTACTTCTTTCTGAAGTGATTTGTTTATTAATATTTGTTTGTTTGTGTATACTTTCGTGTCCACATAACGTTGTTTGTCCAAATTCTTTTCGAATACGTATGACAAACTGTAGAAGACCATAGCGTATACTCCGACAAATTTCATTGTCATTGAATCTATTAATCAAATTAAATACTTATATGAAAAAATTAACTCGTCAACCAGGAATCGAACCTCGGGCCTCTGGATAACTAGTCCAGTGTGCTGCCTGTACACCAAAGACGATTGTGATGTGACAGCCAACCTTTTCATATTATTCTAATTTTTGTTTTATTTATTAGATAGTATTTACTTCTTTCTGAAGTGATGTGTTTATTAATATTTGTTTGTTTGTGTATACTTTCGTGTCCACATAACGTTGTTTGTCCAAATTCTTTTCGAATACGTATGACAAACTGTAGAAGACCATAGCGTATACTCCGACAAATTTCATTGTCATTGAATCCATTAATCAAATTAAATACTTATATGAAAAAATTAACTCGTCAACCAGGAATCGAACCTCGGGCCTCTGGATAACTAGTCCAGTGTGCTGCCTGTACACCAAAGACGATTGTGATGTGACAGCCAACCTTTTCATATTATTCTAATTTTTGTTTTATTTATTAGATAGTATTTACTTCTTTCTGAAGTGATTTGTTTATTAATACATGTATATATAAATTTTCTCTATATACTGTATGACACACATTTTTTACTGAATGTCTCCCAAACTCTGTGCAATAGAGCAGGATAGAAATCAGTCTTACATCAATCGAGTGTTATAGAGCTGAATTCATTTGTTTCGACTATTATATGCGCGTAAGGGGAATTTATTTAAAAGTAGAAGGGCAACTTATTATACTGGTTACATTTCACACGTTTAAATAAAATGATAAATGGATTACAAGTGGGGGAAACATTAATAAGTTTCCTCCCCGTCATTTTGAAAATAGACTGATCCACTCAAACTGTGACGATATTCGAGGCTTCTTTACAAATGAATATACTTCTATACTTTTCAGCGATTCGTTACATGCTGAAAATACACTCTGATCGGATTCTCATCACGCGCCAAAAGCTGATCTAAATATCGATAGAAAATTATTAAATTGATACGGTGACCTCCTGCTCTAATTCAATTAATACTTTTTACTTAATCTAAAAATAATTACTAATATATTTGTAGTATTAAAGTCCACATTACTCATTTACGACTCTTATTAAATTTATAATTGAATGCAATCATACAATATTTTACGGTTTAAATATTAATAAATGACGCTTATGGTTAATAATTCATAAAATATTAGGAAAAATAATACAGGAAAATGTGTGTTTTTATATTAATGATTCATGATATTAGTTTCAAGGAAAAGTTTTCCTTGAAAGTTTGTTACATCTTCATACAATTTGTAAACAAAGTCATATAGAGATTATATTGTTGTTTAACATTTGAAGAAAATTAAAATCTGAAAACATACGACTTTTAAATGAAATAAAACTTATTTTGACAAAATGGAAACCCGACTTAACAAAAGAAGCACTAAAAAGTAAAAAAATAATTGCATATTCTTGTGCCAATTTTAGTTCACCAAAGCAAAAATTTTTAAATATATATGTACAATTATTGTTATTTTTGGAGGCGGTGTCAACATAGATAAATTCACATAACTTTTGGACACCGCCTCCAAAAATAACAATAATTGTACATATATATTTAAAAATTTTTGCTTTGGTGAACTAAAATTGGCACAAGAATATGCAATTATTTTTTTACTTTTTAGTGCTTCTTTTGTTAAGTCGGGTTTCCATTTTGTCAAAATAAGTTTTATTTCTCGCTTTTTAGTGACTTTGAAGTTCTATAACTGATTTTATTTGTCTAAATATGGGTAGACCTACTAAACGACCAACTAATTTTTAGTGAATTTTTTTATAACACTTTTTTTTTACCCGTTTTTTTTTTTTTTAAAATTTTTAATGCATTTTTTTATAACAGATTTTCAGTTTTCTTTACAAGGAATTTGGTTTTTTTTTGTAAAATTTTTTTTTTTTGGGGTCGGTTTTGTTTTAAGGAAAAATTTTTTTTGAAGTCGGTTTTTAAAAAAATTTTCTTATTTTCCCATTATGAATGAGTATACTTTTTCAAAAAAAAAAAAAAATTTCGCAGAAATCGGTTATCACATATAAAATGAGGATTTTCCTCGATTTTCCGGAGATCCCCTCATCAGAATGCGATTTTTGACAATGGGACCAATCGGGAATCAAACCCTTTAAAACAAAAAAAAAAAATTCAAAATCGGTTCATAAATGCCGGAGTTCTGAGGTAACAAACATAAAAAAAAAAAAAAAAAAAAAAAAAAAAAAAAAAAAATACAGACGAATTGAGAACCATCCTCCTTTTTTGAAGTCGGGTTAAAAAATATAAAAGTGTTTATACTTATTATTTAGGATTAAAGTTGAGAATTTTGACAAGCACGGTAGCGTATTCCTTTCTTTTTTAGCACTAGCAAAAACTGGAAAAATCTTATAAAATTGAACCCAACTCTAAACAGTAAGAGCCGCGACTGTAAAAAGCGGTGCCGATTTTATAGGGGATAAAACTTTCCGAAAATAGTTACTTCAATCACTTGCCTAGGCAACCCTGTGGGAACCTGATCCAATAATGCGCAATAAACGATTTGGGGGTGGTTGCCCAGCTTCGGATCAGGTGTTCGCAGGGTTGCCTAGGCAACTGATTGAAGTCATTATAGATACTAACTTTTCAGAAAGTTTCATCCTCTAATAAAATCGGCACTGGTTATTAAGGTCTAATATGTTTACACTAGATATATTCAATTGACTTACTTGCAAATAAATAAGTTTACAATACTGTTTTTATACTCTTAGCACTGACTGTCAGAAGCCAACTGCAGACATTTAATATTAGCCGATTTTTGCTCTAAAATGCTCCGAAATGGTATTTATTATATTTTACTTAATTTATTTTATCATGAGAACTTCTCTTTGTTATCCTGTTAACGAGAAAAATAGCTAAGAACTAACATGAAAACGATATGAAACTCAGACTCCACGTCAAGATCAATCCAGTAGCTTTAGAGGAAAATAATAAGAGGCGTGTATTCAAAGAATTTACTTAATTAAACACACTTTTGATTTAACGCGTGTTCAAAACCAGAAGGAAGTTGTGTAGAAAAAGAAATGGATACGAACCTGTGACTTACTCGTAAATCATAGTTTTAAAAAAGAGATTCTTTTTTATCTATTAATATTAAAATTAAAAAAAAAAAAAACTAAAAAAATGCACATTAACAAATATTTTTATATAAATTGTTTTAAGAAAATGTTTTTTCAAACATATGGCAATACATACTTTAATTGTGTTGAGGATTCCGTAGCAAAATATACTTATAATTTAAATAACGACTGGATAACTTTGTTATTGTAAAGCATTATATTATCGACTGATAATTAGTGAGAACTCTATCTAGGATTTTGAAATAAATTTTTGAAATAAATACGTATTTCGACTACAAAGTAGTCATCATCAGTATAAATAAGCTAGTCGTAATTTATTCTTTGACAGTTAGAAATAGACAAAATAGAGATCAATAGACAAAAATAAAAATAAATAGAAAATTAACTAAATTAAAATATACTAAATTTTAAAATATAATAAATTTTAAATTATATTGAAATTACTCTTGTTAAAATTTTCTTCAATCACATTTATTCCTGTTAACTTTACTCTTATTAAAATTACTCTTATATTGTCTCAGGATATGTTACTCGTTGCTAACTTGGTGACAGTTTCACCCTAAGTAAATCTAGGTAAAGGGGGCGAATTTGAAATTTTATTGTAAAGGATGTTAACAAATAGTCAATATCGTAACCCACCGGAAAGGTATATTTTGTGCCATCTTTTCGCATGAAATAATACATGGACACAGCTATACATTTAGAATACTTCCGGCGAGACGGGTTTTTGGTTTTATGTTATATGAGGTAATTTTGAAAAAAGAACACGACTTTTGTGGCCCATAGTACAAGAACGTTTATATTATTCGGGTAGATAGTTTCACTGACATTACGTAGTGGATTACATGATATCGCAGAAATACTCAATTGAACACATATATATTGAATATTGGCAAGTTCTAAGACCTAAGACGACCATTTTACAAGAAATCTATTTTACATCCAATAATTTGTATATTTATTTACCGTACGAAATCTTCTAAACAAATGCAATGTCCATTTGACAGATGTTTTACGAATCACTTAAAATTAAAATGTAAACTCTTTTCAGACTTTATTTATTATTTTTAATTCCAGGTATGGATGTCTGTCTCTACTCCCAGACACATGAGTCAGATACTTCGATTCAATTCATCAAGGACATTCAAGCCCACGTGCTACCAATGTGTCTCTTCAAAACGGTAATTAGCATAACTATATCATAAAACCCGGCACAAACCTTTTCTTTTTTGATATTCTGTTAATATTTTTGGTCCATTCGATATGCTACTAAAACAGAGGTGGGCGCAGACGGGTCGCCGGAGTCGAACGACTCGCCATAAGCTGGGTGAGCGTAAATAAAAATAGTATGTTTTGAAGTTAGACGGAACGATGTTTCAAAACATATTGAAACATCGTTCCGTCAATTGGCATCTTTTTTGTATCCAGTGTCATCAAATTCCCATGACACTATACCCCCTACTAAGAAAAAATAATTAAATCAAGTAAATAATTGTTTATTAGTTCTCCGATATGAATAGTTTAGGCAAATTATTCGGAATTTCCAAAAATCTAATTCTAAAATATAAACTAAAGCTAAATCATCAAAAAATTTACAAGCGGTAATTCACCAGCCCCAAATTACCAGCACAAAATTCCAGAGTATGTATTCAATGTATTGTATACTTTGAATAATAGTGACCATAAAAAATAGTTGGTATTATTATATTTTTTTCAGAAAATGTTTTAATTAAAAAAAGAAAATAATAATAATTGGTAGGTACCCTATATTTACTCTTTCTCTCTTATTACCTCTCACTCAGAGCTCAGTGCAGTCAAGGTCTGCCCACCTATGCTGTACAGAAAATATTTTGTAGGCGGAGTTCAATGTTGCTGCAACAATGTTCTGCGTCTGTTGCATACTTAACAAAACTTCACAAATAGCGGGATTTTTGGTCGAACCGACCAATTCCAAATAGAAAAGCTATTTTTATTTGGAAAGTGGGTTCCAAAATAAAGAAAACGTATCACTTGGCTCTCTACTATCAAACGATGGACTAATTTCAACACCATTTATGAATTCATAGACAGAGGAGATAAGTGAGGAGAAATACTCTCTAAACGATACCAAAAAAACTTGTTTATGAGGCAGAAATCATTCAAATTAAAAAAAAACATTTCGTATTGTTTGATTGGTCGAAATATGCGGGAGTTAACAAAACATAAAACTGCTCAATTTTAGATGTTCATGTCACATGGTATTCGCAGACAAACGAACCTAAGCAAAAATGATTTTATAAGATACGGATCCCTGCAAATCAACAGTAGTAGACTGGCGAAACTACGCATTCTGACGGTATAATTTAACCTGAGAAGGGTCAGATAAAATTTAGGCTGCATTAAATGTATTTGATTTTTGAAACCTATTGTTTGACTCAAAATATATATAATTAAGGGGAGATTAAGAATTCATTCTGTAATGGGAGGGTGTCTAAACAAGGGGGTGGTACGTCTGAAAAAAACAGTATACAAATATTATTGTTGTATGCAAAGAAAAAAAAACATATAAATGCCATATGTAGACATAAAAATTATAGAAGTGTAACATAAAATTAACGGTATGTGAACATATGTCGTTAAAAATTTTTTGCATTTTTTATTTTTTAAATAAGTTTTAGCAAAATATTTATGAATACATATTTTATATAGATAATGGTATTTTTTTAAACACTTTTTAAAATAAATATTATACGCATACATGTCATTTCTGAAAGGCAATATACACACAAATAGTTAGTTTTGTGCATTCTTTAAATTGTAGTTCAACATTCAATTTTGATTCATCATAAGTTATTTTTAAAATTTAGATATTAAGATTTTTTTTGATTTGATACATTGTCGAATACAAAATAAGAAAAAATCCTGTTAATTAAATATTTAAATGGAAAAATTATCCCATTCACCATATAACAAACGAACCCTGACATTAGTTAATACACAAATAATAATATTTGGAATAATAAGTTAAGGTTGTTATGAAGAAAATTCATTTTAATGACAGGTTCTTCAAAATTTAACAGCTTATTATTTCAATAATAAAGAATATCCTGTCAAAGTTTGAACTTGGTCCTGTTTTTGGTTTTTGAGTACAAACAAATTTTAAAGTTTACGATTTTTAAGAGATTTTTACATAACTTAAATGGACTCGGCGGTAAAAACATTAATACAAAAATCTATATCTCGACCACAAGAAATGTCAGGTTTATGAAAAACTGTCATAATAATAATTAATACCTGGACCAAATTTCAAAACAATCCTGTTTTTGGTTTCTGAAAAATGGTACTAAAGCTACTTTTATTTTAGATTGTCACAGTAGGTTTGGTAACGTCAGTGTAATTAAAATTAAATAAATAATTATTAATAAAAATTAAAATAATAAATAATAAAATTATTATTAAAATAATTTAAAAAAATTTTAAATTTGATAATAATTTTATTAATAATTTAAAAAATTTTCTAACGTGATTAAAATTCGTGTATTTTGAGTTACACCAACTTTACCATTAATTTTGGTTGATTTACCAAATCATGCGTGATGTAACGGTAACCCGCTGGGCAAGGAATCCCGAGGTTTCAATACCTGATGAATGAAGTTAATTTTTTCATTTCAATATTTAATTAAAAATTTAATGACATGTTTGTCAATATAGTATACGCTAGTTGTTTCATACTATGTCTTCTTAGCCTTTTGTTTGAAACATTTTTTCAAACAACAAATAATTTAGGCATAATTTCAGCGCGAAGCCGAATATATTTTACTTGAACATAAACCATGCGTTAGGTTTTTTAGCAAATTTAAATCAATTTATGCAATTTAGCACGGCTCGCAATACTGAAATCAAATACAAATATCAATCAGCATCATACTGTGGTGTATTGTAAATAATCAATAAACATACCTATCTACTTTGGTTATGATAATTACATATTGATATCAAATTGATTAGTAATTTCTAAATATATGATTTTATAATAATAACATCGAACCAAAACCAATTACAAAATTAACCTAAATATGTAATAAAATGGAATGTATAATACTATAATATACTATCATACATATACATAATTGTGTTGAATTTCCACAGTCTTCTGTCTAATGTCCTCGAAAATTAAATACAAAAAAATTTTCGAGTGTTTTGTATAGATGTGTCTTCCAAGGGATGTATGAAATATTTCAACAAAAATAAAGGCATTTAAATATCAAATTTAAATGCCATTATTAAAGTGTTACTGGTAGTATTGGATTAATTAAGGTAAAGTATGCAAAAGGGTTTTCATCAGGATCTATCTCCGTATTTTCTTTAGTGTTCTTTTTGGAACCCATAGAAAATCTGAATACATTTAGTCAAGTAGTCGAGGGGTCTAACGCGCTCTGTCTACTTGGGACTGGGAGGTTATGGGTTCGAATCCCGACATCGATAGTTTGTCAATTATTGAAAAAAAGGGCGGTTAATTATTTAACTGTCGGGGTATGGACAAAAACGAAGTAACCAGTTATGGTTGTTAAGGTTTTCTGTAGTTTCCCTCACGAACTCCAGATGAATATCGGCATAGCTCCTATCAACGTCGGCTGTGGCCGCATAACCTACCAATTCCTAGTCTATACACAAAAATTCTTTCCACTCCACTCACATCCTTAGGCATCACAATGGACCTTATGGTCGAAGTGTGTCCCGTCCAGGACAGCCGCTATAATCTATCTATATTAGAAAAATATTGGAAAAATATTTTTATATGAAAGATCAAAAGATTTATATTTTATAATTTATATAACATTTATATTTTATTCATACCCAAATATATATTTTTTTCAGAAAATGTTTTAATTAAAAAAAGAAAATAATAATAATTGGTAGGATACCCTATATTTACTCTATCTCTCTTCCTACCTCTCACTCAGAGCTCAATGCAGTCAAGGTCTGCCCACCTATGGGGTACACCGTTGATCTTTCAACGAGGTTTTTATAATATTTATTTATGCGTACACAATAAAATGTAACCTGTGTTGTGTGTATCTGTATAGGTAGGTTACTGTGCGCAATGAAAATAAAATTAAGAAACTTTATTAAACATACAAACACAATAAAACACACAATGGCCATAAATCAGAAACAAAAAAATTGAAATAATAATATAAATAAAAAAAATTTTATATTACACATTCAATTCTCTCTTTTGATTTTATTTTTATAAAGTTTAATTTATTATAATATAATAATAATATATAATAATAATAAAATATTTTATATTATTTTATTAAGGGGATGGGTGATAATTGATATATAATTGTATTTACATTTGAGACACTGCGATGGTCTATAGTCTATACTCTAGTCTATACCCATATACAGAACATTTAAAAAATCAATAGAGATATCGGAGTTTTTCTATCAAAACAGAATTCATTGACTAAAATTTAGTGGGTTTCAAAAAAACGTTCATCAGAATCGAATAAAATATTTCTGAGATAGACCAAAAACCAATTTTTGGATTTTGGTAATTTTGGATTTACCAGGATTCAAAAAAATCAATTTTTTTATTATCACAGATAAATTTTGTCCCGATTCTAATGAAATTTTTTGTAAAGTCTTCTATTTTTACTATCAACTGAATCTAGAAATTTTACTAAATCTACAAATGTTTGAATAATTTTGGTGATTCTTGATCTAAAGTATACAGATGGTTTTTGACGGAGAAAAATTCTATTCTATATAAAAATGAAATTCAATAAAAAAAATTTTTGTTCCCGATTTCGATGAAGAAGAAATACAAAAATCGTATTCATTTGACGATTTCGTGAGCGATTTACGAGATATCGCCGGAAAGCGAATAAAAGGGGAATGAAATCGTATTTAAGTGGGCATATCTTAGAAACTATCTATTAAACCGTCAAACCAACTGGATTTTTGTCGTTTTTGGGTCCCAGTTACCTTAAAAACTAATTATCTTTAAAATCGAAGACTAAAAATTTTTAATTTTTTTCTCGAATTTTACTGGATTTTTGTCGTTTTTGGGTCCCAGTTACCTTAAAAACTAATTATCTTTAAAATCGAAGACTAAAAATTTTTAATTTTTTTCTCGAATTTTTTTAATGGGTATGCCTTAAGAAATTTATTCCAAAAAAATTTTTTGTGTCTGATTTCGATATAGCTCCGTATATAGAGTAATTTTGACCCAAAAAGTTCGAAAATCGTGTTCATTTCGCGATTGGATTCATTGTTTTCATGCCATTTGCATCTCAAAAATTGATAGAGATGGAGAGCCGATGTATTCGTCATCTCAAAAACTAAAAGAGCTATCTCTATTTTTCCTAAAAAATTAAATTCCTTGAGTGAAATTTAGTAGATTTGAAAAAAAATTTCATCAAAATCGGACAAAATATACCTGTGATAGAATAGAATCGATTTCTTGGATTTTGGTGACGTCACCAGATTCAAAAATCATTATTTGACTATCACAGCTAAATTTTGTCAGATTTTAATGAAATGCTTTTTTAAACCCACTATTTTTGGGGTGCGTTTATCAATTTTGAAATACAAGATACATATACAGACCATCTTCAAAATGTATAAAACTATCTTGGTTTTTTTTATCAAAATTAGATTCCTTATTTACAAAAACAATTTAAAAAAATGTAAATACTAAACAAACATATTAATAATACAACGACTTCAGAGGAGATAGTGAATTATCATATGCATTGCGCTACCATAACATGCCAGGCAGTCCAGTTGGTAGAGAGTCTGGAATACTGAAGGTCGTGGGTTCGATCCCCATCCTAGATATTAATTATTTTAATATCAAGCATTTGATGTCAAAGAATGTTATCAAGGTTCAGACATATTGCTTAACTGTCACAAGTAAGTAAACGCTAGTCACTTACGTTGGTATAATATAACCTACAGGCAACCATACTAATCAAATAGACGCTACATTGGCGCTAGACGCTACATATCTCAAATAGACGCTACATTTTAAATACATTGTTTATTTGGCGATGATGTATTCTACAGGTAAAGCGTAGGCTAGGAACTATAGATTGTAAGATAAATAAATATTATAACTCGTAAACCAAATTCGAAACTATAAGTTAAATATTTTGAATAACTGATTCCCCTTAAAACCATATAATTCTTCATGAATAATATAATAAAAGAATATTAAATAAAATAAATAAAAAAAAAAAAACAAATTATTATTTATTATGATTAAGACCAATAGTCTACTTTCTTTTGTGAGTATAATTTATATATTTTATAACATGGCCTCTTTGTTCATTCATATTACTTCTTATATTACCAACTAAGTAAGTTAGTTGGTGTATTGTTATTACTACATGCATATTACAATAATTCATTTTTCTTGAATTATTTAAATGTTTAAAAGGCCATTTGCTTCTCTGTCTGTCCTATTTTTAGAACAAGCACAAACGGATATGGAACCTGTATTGTAGCATTTTCTGATTTCTTTTTTTTATTTTATTTCAACTTATTATAAGATTTTCAAGTGCATATCGGAACCTCGACTGCTTTTCATCTTTCAGTCATAATCGACTCGAACATTGTTTACAAAAGAAACGATTAATAATAAAATATTGATATGAAAAATTCAATGACATTTTTGTCTATATAGTATACAGTAGTTCTTTCATACTTTGTCTTACGTGGTCCAAGTAGCCGAGCGGTCTAAGGCGTTATGTTTACATGCAATGAATCCTCAGAAATCAGCTGATTTTTGTTGAGAATTTATCACCATGGTGTTTTTGAGAAAATCGTTACGTGAGTGGAAGAAATTTAACATGCATCTTCATAAACATGGTGAAATAAAATGCACGATTCCGACTGTTTTTACTTCGAACTCTCTCAATATAGTCACCGGTTGTTCTGAAATTCGACAAATACTTTCCTCAATTCCTTAGAAATATTTTTCCTTAAAACTTTGGGAGAATGGCCATCGGTTTGTTAAGTTTTTTGATAAAATATGCTTAAAAAAGTGCATTTTTTTCATGTCCGCAGCAGAAGGTTATTTTTTATGGTTAAGTTGGCAGTATGGTTAAGTTGGAGTATCGGCGCCCTGTTTGAAAGTCGTTTGAAATTATATTCTAGTATATGTATGATGTTTTATTTTGGAATCTCCCTGATTATAATTTTCTATATAGTTCTTTTCACGCGGGTACCCGATCAGCTGATATAGTTTGGAAATACCTTAAAATATAAATCTCTTGAAAAGTTGAAAGATAATTTCTTGAATTTAGTGAATCTTTTAGCCTCTTGTTAAAATTGAAAAATATCGAATACAACATCTGAATAGATTAATTTTGAAGGTAGTAGACATTAGGACAAATTATCGTCCATCAACAATGCCCTAACAACCCATTACTTAAAAATTCCAAGAAAAAAATTCTATTCACAGACAGACAGACAGAAGACGACCCATATTCTTCATCCACTTCTTCAAAATATAACTTTAGTTAACACTTTATGTACTATGGACCACAAAAGTTGATGTCATTCTTTTAAAATTTATAATTGATTTGTGCCTTATTGATTTGGTTTTTTGAAGAAATTCTTCGGATAAAAGATGTTCATTATAAATATAGTAACAACTTTTATAAGAAACATTTTTTCCAAAAACCGGAGGAATAAGGCATAAATCAACTATAAAATTTAAAAAAAAATGACATCAACTTTTGTAGCCAAGTGTATGTATGTGTTATTAAAAAGGATCTAAAATAATAGGATCTAACATTTAATATTACAAAACAAAAATATATTATTATAATGATTCAACAATATTACTATAGTAGAACTATGTAGTTGACTGGGCCGAACGTTCAATGTTAGGTCAGTCCGCCGCGCTGTGTCGTTCATCGCGTTTCAGTCAATCCACGATCGATTTAATATAAATAAAAAACCGATAGAAACAAGTTTAATAATAATACGGCTATGAATCGCTAAGACACACAGTATATAAGTAAGTGCCTTAAGTGATGATTGTTTGTTCTTCTTTACTTCGTTTAGATGCAGTTTATTCACTCAACGCTTCTTATATATGGATGGTTTATGCAAAAAAGAATTAACCCACAGGTGGCTGGTTGTGAGATAATTGGCTTCAAACATCAGTAATATGATAGCTGATAAATGTGATACTACCTTACAAACATTTATTTTATTAGGTTTTGAACAGCTGATTGGGTTTGAATCATTTTTGCACATTGTAGGGAACGTTTTCTCCCACTTGGATGAGATAACGCTAATTATCATGTTTGTAGGTTGAATCCTTTTTGCATAACACCATCCACTTAGTACTAAAATGTATTTGTGCTAACATTAACTTTTGTTAGCATTGCTACTATAATTATGTTGGTACAGCATGTTCAGAATAAGTTTTGATATATCGCAAAATGCCAGGTTTGAAGATTCTACTCCACAGGAATGTTCCTGTACTTAAAAAAACCTTTTTCTTATTGGAAAGGAACTGAAGAGAAAAAGATAAAAACATGTAAAAGCGTGGGGCGCTTTATGTTGAAGGTTTCTTTGATAAGATAACGTTACTCATAAATGCACGTATTTTAATTATTTCGAAGTTACACTCCTTTACTGAAAAGTTTTTGGAGACACTAATTTTAAAATACCATCAGTTTGAAAACGAAAACTTTAATCGTAAAATAGATTTTATTGTTTTAAGTAATAGATGGCACGACCATGCAAAATAAAATAGTTTATCATTTGCCCACTTTTAGTTAAGGCGATACGACAATTAGAAGGAAATAAAACGTAAGTTGCAAAATTTGCGTACATAGTTGTGACAAGTCAACCTGCATATACAAGCTTAATTAGTTAAAGAAAAAACATGTTCTTTAAATATGAATAAAATAAATAAAATTTATCCTATTTTAATAGTTAAAATATAAGGAATAGTCTCAAAAGAGCCCTTTTTATTTAAACACAAAAGGGCAATTTTAAACAAGATTCTTGTAAAATAATGCAAGCCAAAAATGGTTTTAGATAGCCTTAGAAATGTCTCTGGAATCAGATCCATGATGCCTTGTTATTCGAACACATCGATGGTATCATGCAATCTATCACGTGATAGATTCACGACTTAGACTAGGTCACGACTAGCCCAAAACAAATTGAGTTGAAAAAACTTTGCTCCATATAGGGAAATTTTTTTAACGCAAACGAAAAAATGTATAAAAAATTGCATTTCCGATTTTAACGAAAATAATTTTGCAAAGTAATTTTGGTCCATAAATTACCAAAATTAGGGTTATTTGAATGTCCAAACTATATTTTACAAGATGTTGGGGTTAATTTATATATTTTTGGCACAATCCACAACAAAGGTAATGCTCATTTTACAAAATTTTAAAATTGATTTGTGCCATATTCAATTGATTTTCGAAACAAATGTTTCGAATAAAAGCTGTTCCTTAAATATATACTAACAACTTTTATTCGAAACATTTTCCCAAAAACCGTATCAATAACGCCCAAATTAATTATAAAATTTTGAAAAATGAGCGATAGTTTTGTGTAGTACGATCAACAATTATAATTATATTGAAACACACGGTACAACAACATCAACAAGTCAGTCATTTTTACTTGTCTGACAGGTGACCCACATTAAAAACTTCACATCTCACCGATAATAATATATAAATATACACACACACACACACACAAGAAGTCGATTCACCACTTTGTCAGTCCGTCTACCTGTCTGAATGTCCGTCTCATGATTTCTTCTGTGTTTTGTCTCTTGCAATGTTTGTATTTATTTCAATATTAAAAGTTAAACAGACCTGCTGCTTGTGCATCATGGATGGCTTGACTGATGCATATTATAAATTTTACGTATAGTCTGTCTGTCTGAATGTCTATACGCATACACTCACTCATTAACTCTCTAGGTCTTCAAAAATAATACTTATAGCGTTTTCTTTTGAAGAAAATATTATTAAGTAAAAAGCAGGATGTCTAGTAATATTTTGGAAAAAAATTCTCTGACTTTTCCATGTTTTACAGACTTGAATTCGAATTTTTCCAGACCATTTTTTCATATAATATTTTGTTACTGATAGGAAAATTAAGAAAAGCCTCAAAACAGAAAATTATTACTAATAAGTTATTTTTAATACGATTATGCGAAATTCCATGAAATTTCCTGGAATTTTACGAAATTCCCTGACAATTCTATGACTTGTCCAGAAACTTAAAATACCCTGACATTTCTAGGTTTTCCAGACAACTAGACACCCTGAAAAATGGATATAAAATTGAATCTGATGGCAGAACTTTCTGACGATGATAATACATCCAACAATGTCAAAATTCGTAGGTTTTTCGACGCAATATTTGAGCTGCACTATTGCTCTGACCTTACTAGTCAGAGCAAGTCGGTGCGCACTAGGAGTGCTCTCTATCGTCAATCGAAAACGAAAAAAACAGTGCGAACAATCTGTAATAGTCAATCGAACATACATTTCATGCTTCAGGCGGCGCCATACGATGTGGCCAACGTTTGGAGCAAACGTTGGCCAATTTTGCCTCCAACATTTGAAGCAAATATTCGAAAACTTGTATTGGCCAAGTGCATTGCTACACGGTGGAACGAATATTTGATCCAATCCTTTGAACCAAACGTTGGCTCCAACGTTGGTTCAATAATTCAATATCAAAATGCGCGATACGTTGGGTGATGCAATAATCGCTACGGCCGCAACAATAGTTTTAATGGCTTGTTGCAAATTTCATGGAGATTTTAATATAGAAAATTGATGTAAAAACATTTTGATTGGGTGATTTTAAGTGTACAATCAATTAATACTATTCCTTTAATAATAATTATTTGAAAGATATTAAGTAATTGATATATAATTACCTGCCAAAGGACAAATACAATTTAAAATCAAATCGCCAAGGCGCTAACAGGACAAATAACAAATCGCAGGTCGTGTGGCAATGTGCCCAATACCTTCCAACGTACAGACGAGCGGGAAGAGAAAATCCTTTGAAGCGGGCGCCTTTACCGACAACAGCCGGAACGTCGTCCAAAGCTGAACGTCTTTAACATTGGACGCATGACGTTGGACACTCGTAGTTCGAGCATCGGGCACACGATGCGTTCAATCATCATTCGTCCAACGTTGGAAGGTGTTCGTCATACTGTGTGGTGCCGTCTTTAGAGTGCACTAAGTGTGCACGAGGGCAGTCAAAAGAAAACGCTATTATACAGCCTGTCTGAATGAATGTCTTTACGCATACATACACTTACTTACTAACTCTTTAGGTCTTCAAAAATAATACTTAGTCTACTTTTTAAAAGGTATTAAATTATAGGTAACGATCGACCAATTCGAATGATGATGATGGCCGATCGAACGATGTGTATACACGAATGGGTAATTAAAGACCTAACAAACAAGGTAAGGTATACTATACAAAAGAAATTACCTTTTGTATCAACAAGTACCTGTAGTGTTTTTTGTAATGTATTGTTTCTTTGATCACACATTTAAATGGGACCTTAAAGTGTTATACCGTTAACGGTATTATGTTTTTTAAGTGAACCTAGTTTTTTTCTATCCCACGATTTGGACATTGAGCTTGAATTAAACAATTAATTAGTACTACGATACCAGTCTGTGTGGTTCGATTCCCAACACTGGCAGTTGATCCGGCTATGCTCGTGAAGATTTTCTGTAGTTTCCTTCCACAAACTCCAAATTTCAATAAATTGATCAATGTCTAAAACGAAGATTTTTGGACGTATAGTAAAAAGGTTAACAAATTTTCACCAATTTCATGCTACTCCTAAATATTATTATGGAAAAGATAATAAGTATTCCAAATCTTTAAGTTACGAGTTTCTATTTTAACAACTTTACAATTTCCAAGTTTTGTTCTACGACGTTTTCGAAGTAAAATTTAAGAATTTCGATGGCAGAAGAAGCTTCATGGTTGAATACAATTCAGCCCAAACATTCTGAATCAAATATTTTAACTAGTTTTAGAAAAAAAATTAAGGTGAAGCCTAGGTACTTCATTCTAGCTCTGTAAGACAAGTGTCTTTTCAGCCAGGAGGTGGAAAGACGTATCATTTGCCCCGTTACTGTTCGGGCAGATCGCACTGCCTTTCAATCTCCTAAGGGACAGATACCTTCTGAGCCTGCAGTGACCAGTAAGCATCCCAACCAGGAGGTTAATCTATTTCCGGTTCTTGTCAATAAGCCATATTGATCACGCAGCATTGTACTAGGCATAGACTTATCCACCCATTCGTTTTTAGGGTAGAAGTACTCTGCCCTCGAGTTCTTTTTAGACATGGGCTCCTTCACGGGCGAGTTCGTCGACCGTTTCATTGCTTTCAAATCCGGAGTGGTATGGTATGAGAAGTGTCCAACATCAAGTTGACCTCTTTCGTCCTTGCCTTGGTATATCAAATACACTCTGTTTTTATACATCTTGACGTGTGTATAAGTATAATAAATAGTTCAGACACGAATAAAGATGTAGAAAGATAGATTGTAGAGGCTGCCCTGGACGGGCTACACTTCGACCATAAAGTCAATTGTGATGCCTAAGGATGTGAGTGGAGTGGAAGGAATTTTTGTGTATAGACTAGAAATTGGTAGGATATGCGGCTGCAGCCGACTATGATAGGAATTATGCCGATATTCATCAGGAGTGAAGGAAACTGCACAAAACTTTGTCAAGCATAGCCGGTTACTTCGTCCTTATCCATACGCCGACAGTTAAGTCAATCAACCGCGCCTTTTTTTTCTTAATAATTGACAAACTGCTGATGTCGGGATTCGAACCCATAACCTCCCAGTTTCCAAGTAGGCAAACTGCGCAGACATAACGCCATAGACCGCTTAGCCACTTGGACTGGTGACACGAATAAAAGTCAGTATGTAATGAGTATGTAAACAGTTATAGTTACATTTTTTGGGTTTGAATATTAAGATACCTAATGATGTCTTGAAAACAGTTAAAAACAATTTTTTTTCAATTTATTTAAACATGAAATCTGGTTAATGTTTTCAGTATCCTAGATATTTGTCGATTAAAAAATCATTAGATAACATAACATTTATATAGAGATGTGAAGAATTACCTTTGTAATTTATCATATATATATATATATATATATATATATATATATATATATATTCCAATAATAAAATATCAAAACAAGAAGTCACTCAGTCAGCAGCGGTGGCAATTTGTAAATTACATACCGTTGACAGGTGTTTCACATGTGCCGCCATGCATCGACAGCGAAACGGATGTTGTTGTTCCATGTGTGCTTTTTGTGTTTTATTTTCTTTATTCTTATTAAGAAATCATTATATTTGCAATTTAGCGAGATAAATTGAGTAATTGTTCGCACTAATTAAGATTACAGTTCATTACTGACGAATAAAAACACAATCTGAGTATTGAGACTACGAGAAGCGGCGAGAGTTTAAACCTTTTGATGTTTACCGACGTCAAAACGAGACGAAAAACATATGTCGAAACGGGAAGTCAAGAGTAATACAATTTAAACAAATTAAATATGTAAATGCTACTCTTTAGCTATTTTCTCGATAGATTCGCCTCGTCTAAGAATTGAGACGAGATTTTCCTTTTTTTGATGAGAATGAACCTCTAGTGGACTCGCTACTAAATCTCAGTTTGCGGACACACTACGTATATCCTTTGTTATTTAGGTAACTACATGTTGTTACTTCGGTAACCATCAACTAACTGTTTTGACATTATTTATTAGGCAAAACAAAGTTTGGTTTGAATCCCAAAAATCTGTCTATTTATGTGTTTTAGGTAATCGGAACCATCTATTTTCTACTTTAATATTGGCGCCCAACATGGGGCATACGTAGTGAGTCCGCAAAGGTGAAATATGATCTAAATATGAAAGTATATTGGATTTAGTAGAGAGTCCACTAAAAACCCATAAAATTACGAGAAAGACGACATTCTTGGGCTTGGCCCTTCCGAATCGCGACAATTACTAAACTTCCTAGCAACTTATCGATTTTTCCAGATGAAAGTATTTTTTACTTTAACTGAATTGTGAGAACATATTAAACGCCTGTGCAAAGAAATGCAAAAAAACCTGAATTTTTTTTTGAGTTTTTCTTCCATACCTCACCCACCAAATTAATTTCATTCAATGATAAAAATATTATTTGTTTTTAAATGGAAAATGGCTTTCGATTTTTCCTCCAGTAATAATCTTCAGAGTTGATATTTTTACACCCGGTATTAAGTTTATTCCCGACTGTGTAACGATTGAAAATATTGATCGAAGAAAGTTTTTGGTATATGTGTTCATAAAATGATCAAATTAGTCAAACAACTCAAAAACGGAAATAGATAACGAACTGAAATTTTTTGTTTATGTTCTAGAGCTAAAAATTAATGTCAAGTTCGTGAATGGGAAATATAAAAGCCAGGGGGGAGGGGTGTATTATCCATCTTTGAGACCGTAAGCGATAGAACAAAAATTTAAAGAGAAAAAATTTTACTGTTATTAAAAATAAACAACTTGTGTTTGAAACTCTCTTGCATAAACTCAGTATATAAAGAGTATTTAAGCAATTAACCACTCACTTAGTTGTTATTTTCACTTGCTTTATGCTTTAAATCTAACATCATTCTGGACTAATTTCGGCAAATACTTTTTATTAAGAATTTGTGGAAATCCCGATTTTGTGGAAATTCTTCTTTGTACTTTCCTGGTCTATTTAATTGTAAACCTGAAAATATTTTCAAATTGAAAATAGCTTTTAATCCATAATCAATTTTATATTAAGAATAATATTTGAAAATTATTAACAATCAGCATAACAATTTTATTACAGCCATTAATTTATTAAAATAATATTTATTAAAATCAATTATGATTTTTCATTGTTCACTATAGATAGATTCTGATTATTAATCATATTTAATAAATATTTATTTAAAAGGCGCGGCGCGCGTAGGTAGACCACATTATAATAAAATTTTTGTATAATTTTAAAAATTTTAATAGCTATATTAAAATTTGAAAAGTAAAACACTGGAAACTGACTAACATCAACTACTGATTAAAATTATTCATTAATGAAATCCATATGAGTGAAGCGCCTCGGTCTGTCTGTCTGTTTTAAGATGATGATTAGTTCATTAAAATTATAGCATCATCATGCAGAGGAGTTGCATTTCATTGATGAAGTGTTTAATGGTATATCAAATTTTAATTGCTTTATTAATATTGAATTTCTCTGAGGAGTGTTTTAGTTCATTGTCTGCTGACTTGAAGCTAACTTTATGTCTATTAAATAGTGAAGAATAAACATATTCAAAAAATTAAAAAAACCGGTCAAGTGCGAGTCAGGCGATATACTGTAGAAATAAGTATAAAATCGTCTGAAAGTGGTGTCTTTCGGAAAAAATCCGCCTGATCAGCAAATCAACTGGATTTTCAGGTTTACTGGGTCCATTTTATCTTATAAACTAATTTGCGTTCAAATCAATGACTAAAATTTTTTGGTCATTTTTACGATTTCTTCTAAAATAATTGCAAAAAATTGGACAAAAATTTATTCCCGATTTGATTGAAATTTAGTATATAAGGTAAATTAAACCCAAAAAACACGAAAATCGTGTTCATTTAACTACCTGGTTGGAGGTTTACATAAAATCGTCTGAAATCGAATTATAGGAGCCATAAAATCGAACAAAGAGGTCATATCTCGGAAACTATTCCTTCAATCACTTAACCAACTGGATTTTCGTGTTTTTTGGGTCCATTTTATCTTGTAAACTGATTTTCGTTCTAATCGATCACTAAAACTTTTTTGTCATTTTTTCGATTTTCTCGAGTGCCTTACCTTAAACAAATCGTAAAAATCGTAAAGTTCTCTAAATAATGTGAATGAAACCCAAAAATTACGAAAATCGTATTCAGACAGCGCACTCAATTGTATAAAGGAGAAATAATTCGAAAACTATTTGTCAAATCAACTGCATTGAAATATTTTTTCTGTCCAATTTACCTAATAAACTAATACTAATTGGAGCTGAACTTTTTATTACATTCATATGGACTTGAAATAGTACACATACTAGTTCCCTACTTGCTGTACTACAACTGAGCGGATTAAAATATCTTAATACGATATTTTTTTCTTCCAATAATTTAATATATTATCAAAACAAGAGAAACCAATCCAAGTGGCCGAGCGACCTAAAGCGTTATGTCTGCGCAGTATGCCTACTTGGAAAATGGGAGGTTATGGGTTCGAATCCGGACAGCGGCAGTTTGTCAATTATAAAGAAAAAAAAGGGCGGTTAATTGACTAAACTGTCGGCGTATGGACAAGAACGAAGTAACCGGCTATGTTTGAGAAGGTTTTTTGCAGATTCCTTCGACTCCACTAATTCCTAGTCTATGCACATAAATTTCTTTCACTCCAATCACATCCTTAGACATCACAATGGACCTTATGGTCGAAGTGTAGCCCGTCCAGGGTAGCCTCTACAATCTATCTATCTAAGACAAAAGAAACAATATTAATAGATTTTCAGTAGTACAAAAATATACTTTCTAAAAATCATGCATTGTAAACGAATATATAATATGTTGATATTTCTAAACCTACTATAGATTCTATTTCATTGTTAATTAAAATTAAATACCAAGTTTATTTTTATTTAAAAATATATATGAATAGAGTTAGTATGAATTGTGTTATGATGATGATGATTTGAATAATTGACTTTATGGATGACAACAATAAGGTCGTGGTGATATTTTAATGATGAATTAATAATATTTTAAAAGTAATTTAAGTACATTTACTTAAGATAGATATGAGGTCACTGCACACATCGTGTGTTCTGAATACGGATTTAACATACATAAATCTGAAGTATGAAATAAATATTTTAAATTCTTTTATTTCAAAATATTTAATTTATTTCAGGTTAATAATATAAAATATATTCTTTTGAAATAAAAACTATTTATTTAATAATAATAATTAAAAACATGTCGATTCGTGAATCGTTTCAAGTGTGTTATTAGAAGTGATAAAAAACTGTAGGCAATATATCTTCCGTGAGATTTACCTTCAAATTAATTGACTTTGTGTGTTTTATACAAAAAAAATTCGTTACGCAGAAGCAGCGCCAACTTAGCGAATTTCCTTAGAATACATAAATATCTCTAGGCACAATTTAAGTCTGATCAAAATGAAATGTCGTATCTGATATCATTTTAGTATTTTCAAGGCCAATTTTATTAATAAATGGCATATGTCAAGGGGAAAGGGGGACATAAAGATAGAAGAAAACACAAAATATAAAATAATACTCTTAATATTAGAATAATCGAAAAATGTATAACGAGTAAAGTTGCTATAATTCATTACCTGATCATTTTTTCCAAACTTAATGTGTACAGAGATATTTAGAATCTTAACTTTCAATCTTTAATTGTAAATATTTCTGTAAATATTAGTGTAACAGAAAAATGATAAGAAACAAAAATACAGTTAAGCTTAGTACCTACAACTTAACTCCTGGTAAATTTTTCGATTTTTCAAATATTATGGGAGATATACCAAATTTTGTGTTATCCCTTCGCTCTAAACCCCCCTTTCCCCTTGTCCGATTTTACCCAATAACGAACTTGACCTTTAGAATACCAAAAGCGCCTCAAATACCAAATTTCCTTCCAATCAGAATAAAACTGTGACCTCTAGAGAGTCCACAGGCGCATAAAAGTACATATATATATATATATATATATATATATACTAGCGGACCCGACAGACGTTGTCCTGTACACACGTCTTAAATTTTAAAATTTTAAACTTTTTTGAATGTATATTCGAATGTATGACCGAATTCTATTAATCTACGGCATTACTGAAAGTTTGAGGATTACGAATATGATAAAAAAATCTTATCCTCTTTATTTTCGAACTTTTTGTAAATTTTATGTCTCGCGGTTTTAACAACTTTCTCCTATCTTGTTTTGTTTTTCGAGAAAGTTTGACACGGCTGCATGCAAATATCAATTAACTTATAATCATGAACAAAAAACCATATTTAAAAATAATAATTGGTAAAAAAAAAAGATAATTACCAAGAGTAAATCTTCAAGATGATTAACATTTCTAAAAAAATTAATCATCTTCTTCTTCTTTAAAAAAAAAAACAAATAACCTACATTTTCACGTTAAAAATTAATTTAATAATTCTCATTATTCATAATCACAGCATACTGACATAATTTAAACAATATATAAAAATAATTATTATTTATTAATTTATAAGCCAAGAAAAAATAATAGAATCTGGTATAGTGCTGCCACAACACCTCTATATATACAAACACTAGTTAGATTTGAATATTGATGAAAATTTATTATTAATTTTATTTCATTTAATTTAGTTTATTTATTAAACAACAAATTTTAACAAATAAATAAATAAATCTATTAAATATTTAATAAATTTACTGTTTATAGGTATTAGGGACTTGTTGGACTTTTATTGAAAAAATTGGAAAAAGTTGGTATTTAAAATTGCTTATTTTACTCAACTCAGATGATGGTCGAATTACATTAAGAGGTAATAAATGCTTAAACGACATAGATCAATATAAAGATTATCAAGAGTTGTGAGGACGTTCATGCATAAGACTTGATAATAGATAGAAATTCTTTTTAACCCGACTTCAAAAAAGGAGGATGGTTCTCAATTCGTCTGTATTTTTTTTTTTTTTTTTTTTTTTTTTTTTTTTTTTTTTTTTATGTTTGTTACCTCAGAACTCCGGCATTTATGAACCGATTTTGAATTTTTTTTTTTGTTTTAAAGGGTTTGATTCCCGATTGGTCCCATTGTCACCAAATCGCATTCTGATGAGGGGATCTCCGGAAAATCGAGGAAAATCCTCATTTTATATGTGATAACCGATTTCTGCGAAATTTTTTTTTTTTTTTGAAAAAGTATACTCATTCATAATGGGAAAATAAGAAAATTTTTTTATATATACTGAATTATATATCAATGATTGAATTGTTAACAATTCTACGTATTCGAATTGTTAACAATTCGCTTTCCGAGGAACATTTAATCACAAATTATGAGAAAACTATTGAGTTTATAAAAAAAATGTTCAAACAAAAGTTGTTTATTTTAAAAAGAAGGTTTCTTGTCTTTACATTTTTGTTCTATCTTCTGTTTCAAAGATAGACAGTTTTATCCATTTTACCCAAACATGGTCCAATTTTGCCCATTCACGAAATTTACTTTTTTGCTCTAGAACACACATACAAAATTTCAGCTCGTTATCTTTTTTCGTTCTTGAGTTATCGTGTCCAAAGACAGACGGACATATGGAAATGGCCGAATTAGGGCATTTTATGAACACATATGCCAAACATTCATACATATTTTTAAGCTACTTAAGTTGCAAAGTTGTGATTAATCTTAATATACCCGTTATATTTACATATACTGGGTATAATTAAATTTTTACTCACTATTAACTTCAGAAAATTTATGAAAAGCGTAATTTTATCGTAAACTTACATTAAACAAATTTGCAGAACTATGTTTTATGAGTTCAATTTCAACTCAAAGTTAATTACTTGGGCCTCAACACTTCTGGTAACATTTTCTTTCAACTTCTATTTTCAAAATGAAATACTATTTCAGAACCATGTTGGATCGTTTTTTTTTTTGTTCAAAACTCTACACGTTTGACCTCCCACCCACACTCTCCGCCTCACCTGAGACTTCTGCAAAATGCGGCTCTTGCTTTGACGATATCATGCGGAACTTATGAGAAAAAATCACGACATGTTTGATCAATTCACCTTTATGTAGCCAACTCTTAGGCTATTTTCTATTCGTAGCTTAACTAATGAAGGTTGGTTTATTCTATTATCGATTACTATTGTAAAATTTTATTGATTGAATAGCTTGAGATAAAATTAATATAAAACCTTTTTTGACAAAATGGAAACCCGACTTCAAAAATCAAATATTCTATAACAAAAAATGCACTAAAAAGTAAACAAATAATTGCATATTCTTGTGCCAATTTTAGTTCACCTAAGCAAAAATTTTTAAATATATATGTACAATTATTGTTATTTTTGGAGTCGGTGTCAGCATAGAGAAATTCACATAAAATTTGGACACCGCCTCCAAAAATAACAATAATTGTACATATATATTAAAAATTTTTGCTTAGGTGAACTAAAATTGGCACAAGAATATGCAATTATTTGTTTACTTTTTAGTGCATTTTTTGTTATAGAATATTTGATTTTTGAAGTCGGGTTTCCATTTTGTCAAAAAAGGTTTTATTTCTCGCGTTTTAGTGGCTTTGAAGTTCTATAACTTATTTTATTTGTCTAAATATGGGTAGACCTACTAATTTTTAGTTAACAGATTTTTTTTTTATCCGTTTTTTTTTTTTAATTTTTAGTGCAGTTTTTTATAACAGATTTTCAATTTTTTTTACAAGCATTTTGTTTTTTTTTTGTAAAAATTTATTTTTTCGGGTTTGTTTTTTTTTTGAAAAAAAATTTCTTATTTTCCCATTATGAATGAGTATATCCTTTCAAAAAAAAAAATTTCGCAGAAATCGGTTATCACATATAAAATGAGGGTTTTCCTCGATTTCCCGGGGATCCCTTCATCACAATGCGATTTAGTGACAATAAGACCAATCGGAAATCAAACTCTTTAAAACAAAAAAAATGTTCAAAATCGGTTAATAAATGACGGAGTTCTGAGGTAACAAACATTAAAAAAAAAAATACAAACGAATTGAGAACCATCCTCCTTTTTGAAGTCGGGTTAAAAATAAATTTAAATTATTATATGTCAGAAAATAAACTTAAATTTGTTTCAAGTATGTAAAATCATGACTTAACAATATTTGCGTGTTGATTACTTACCAAAATTTATTCTTAAAGTACCTACCACAAAATTGATTAACATCCGGTGCAATTTACACCAAATTCAATTTACTTTATAATAATTAATTTTATAATATTTAAAATATAAAATATAACTGTTAATTTTGACTGTTTTTTTACTTTATTTGTGTAAGTTTTTTAAAAAGAAATTCACATCGAGAATTTAGGTTAATTAAAACTTAACTAGACAATTAGGTTAATTTTTATACACAAGAAAACAAAGAACAGCGATCTATTGTTTTGGTACCCAACGTTTTTGTATCGAAATTTACTTATTATTCTAGATTATCCGAGCGTTGAGGCGGAACATTTTTGTTTGTATACATTCGAATGCAATATATTTGAAAACGGTAAATCACATTCTATGCGTAAATATTATTGATTATATATAGTACTATAGCTGTCCGCATAGGCTTCGTACTGTCATTGTGCCTAAACGATTTGGTGTATGAACAAATGTTACGCACTAAAGTTGTTTGTTTTTATTAGATAAACATTTTTTTTAACCTGACTTCAAAACGGAGGATGGTTCTCAATTCGTCTGTATTTTTTTTTTTTTTATTATTAATAAATTTTCTGTAACTCGCACTGTTTAGAAGTTAGGTTTTTAATGTAGGTGCGACGCAGCACAGATGCATGAAATAGAAACTTTTTATAACCTATAACCATCCTCAATAAACGGGCTACCTAATGCCAAAAGAATTTTTCAAATCAGATTGAAGTTCCTGAGATTAGCCAACTTCACCAACTTCTTTATATTAGTACACATATACTTATATAATAATCACACTTAAAATATACCCAGCAGCTCAAATTTTTCGCATCTGAGTGTACACCACATTCCACATTGCCATGAAACTTTGAATTTCAAATTTATAAATTCTTGTTTTTAAAAATTTATAGACATTAATTAAACATAAGTATTATTTGTGTATATTTAAACGTCAACCAATGTAAATTTCCAGTACGGTTAAGAAGACACAAGTATAAACGGACAAGCGTTAGGTACTCTATATTGACTAACACGTGATTGAATTTTATTAATTAATATTAATATGAAAAACTCACTCTATCGACAGGGATCAATCCGTGGATCTGAGGAGAACGCGTCCAGTGACCCAAACATTACTCCATGGATGATTAGCTTTGATGAGTCGATTTTTCATATCATTGACATTCTTACATTGAAGTCAATGCTAACATATTGTTCTAACATATTATTTGTGTATGCTTAATAATGTTAATAATTAGAAAGATGGGCACCTTAAATGGGTCCCTAGCACCAAGACCAAGGGGTCCTCTGTGCCCTCCTTGAGAACAACCTGTCACCCGAATGCGAGACGTTTCCGGGTAAGAGGTGCTATTTTAAGCAGATAAAGCTATAGGATTCTGTCGAGACCAGATGCCACACAGAAGGCCCACAACTTCTCCACCGGGATTGCACCCAGGACTGATGGATCCAAGGTTTCGGACCCAAACATTCTATACCTGACACCCTACAGGTTTCTGCAGGTACATATAACATGTATGAAGGTTTCACCGTCCTCCATAAAGGCCCTACAAGTGGATCATCAGAGTTATGAAGGTGGTAATTCAATCGACAGTGTCCTGTCAAGAACCCCACCACCATTCTCAACTGCATTCTATTGAGTTTCAGCCGAGCGCAGTCGAATGGCCTAGCTGTGCATATGCACAACTTGGCCTGTCGTATGCCCTGCGCAAAGTCCCTTTGCGTATACCTAAACGACACAATACTATAGCAATGTCAATTTCCAGAACGGCTAAGAAAAATAATTTATTTAATGCAAGAGTTTTCGTAATCACTATCATAAATTTTTGTATTTGCTCTAAAAATGACAAAACTACTGTTTCATTTTAGTGTATGCTTTTTAATGAACATGACTGTAGTACCTACTCTTGAAAAACAGTATATTTTAATTTAACTTCTAAAATTTTTTTTATCAAAATATTTTTCATACTTGAAATAGAGAAATGCTTAGTCAAGCCAAAGATATAAACAAATTTTTTTATTGATGACGAATAAAAAAATATTAAAAGATTCGTTTTTTTTTTTAAACATAGTTTTACTTTTCTGTTGTCTGTTTGTAATAACTTTGTTCTAGATAACAGAGTAATTAGTTCATCAATTGGTACAAAGATTCACTACTGTGTAATACCGGCTGGCCATGGACTGACTTGTGGTGGACGGATGGTGTTATCCAAAAAGCGTTCAACTCATAAAACATGAAAATTAGAGTTATCCCAACCACGTGGGAGAAAACATTGTTCCCTACAATGTAATTCAAGCCCAATCAGCTGTTCAAAACCTAATAAAATAAAAATTCTAAGGTAGTATTACATTTATCAGCTATCATATTACTGATTTTGAAGCCAATTATCTGAAACCCGAGGGTTAACTCTTTTTTGCATACACCACACATATTAAAGACGTTCATCAGCACTTCATCACCAAAGATGGTAATTCTTAAAAATCAATTTTTCATTTTTCCCATTAACGAACTTTGCCTTTCAAATAGAAAATGGGCGCTATGCAAAAATTGTTCGAACAAAAAGTTTAAGCTTTTTTTCATTTCAAAGTTGCTCTGTACGATTTTTTCGATAAACTGAACGGCAGGGGATATAATGAATAATAGGGTTTTACCGCCGTTTCGGAGACGGTCTATAACAAAGGCCACCCACATCATTAAACCATTAA
This sequence comes from Nineta flava, assembly GCA_963920215.1. NCBI lineage: Eukaryota > Metazoa > Arthropoda > Insecta > Neuroptera > Chrysopidae > Nineta > Nineta flava. Next base: position 124,189,113 of record OY986041.1, read on the forward strand.
GGTGAGGCCATCCACACCTAGATATCGGCAGGTTATGCGGCTGCAGCCGACTTTGATAGGAACTATGCCAATATTCAACTAGAGTTCGTGAAAGGAAACTGCAGAAAACCTTCACAAGCATAGTCGGTTACTTTGTTCTGGTCCATACGCCGATAGTTTAGTCATTTAACGGCCTCATTAATTTTTTAATTGACAAACTGCCAATGTTGGGAATCGAACCCATAACTTCCCAGTTCCAAGTTAGACCGCTCGGCAACATGACTGGGGATATAAAGGAAACCAAAATATTTATCCGCGTAAATAAAAATTCGACAGGGATCGGCTGTTTCAAAGTGGTTTTCGCAGTTGAGTATTACTGACAATCCCGCAAGGTCCGATCGATGTTGAAACTTTTTTAAAGATGATTTAAATGTCATTCAAAGTAGCTTGAATTCCATGTGTTTAGATAGATAGATTGTAGAGGCTGCCCTGGATGGGCTACACTTTAACCATAAGATCCATTTTGATGCCTAAGGATGTGAGTGGAGTGGAAGGAATTTGTAAGTAGGCTAGGAATTGGTAGGATATGCGGCTGCAGCCTAAATCTGATTAGAACTATGCCGATATTCATCTGGATTTCGTGAAGAAAACTGCAGAAAACCTTCTAAAGCATAGCTGGTTACTTCGTTCTTATCCTACGCTGACAGTTTAGTCAATTAACCGCCCCTTTTTTTTAACAATTGATAAATTGCCGATGTCGGGATTCGAACCCATAACCTCCCAGTTTCCAAGTTTGCATACTGCGCAGACATAACGCCTTAGACCGCTCGGCTACTTGGACTGGTATTCCTTATGTTTACAATTGTTTCAACCCAATTTAGACGACAATCTGTGTATGTGTTTCTCTTTAACAAATGTATCTATATTTTTGAATATTACAAATAGTTATGAAATATGACATACATTATTTACATATATATGAATAATAATAAATGATTTTATTATTTTAGTTTTAAAGTATACCGTCTGTTTTGGAATGCTTTGCTAATAGAGAATCAATGTTAAATATTATTTATTATAGTAACTACACAATGCTTCATAAAGAAATAAAAATAGTTGGGGTATTCTGTATTCTGTGTGTGCATACGTAATGAATAATAATATTATAAATTAAGTGGGCATCACTAAATCCCCACTCTTAAATGACATCAATCAAACATCATACCACAAGCAGCTCAGATGTTTGTTAGTATGTGTATGTATGTATAGTTTTATAGTAAATATTTTATTTATTTATTTAACATTGATTCCCTATTAGAAATGTTTTTGAAAACAAACTGTATATATATTGTGCATACTAATCAATCAACAAAAGCAAGCACTCAGAGCAACCAGCGCACATGTACTGGAAAGGTGATGATGAATTACTATGTGTGTCTTTATCATAATATTTTCAAAAATTATTAAACATTTAAACAGAGACAAAGTTAAACAATATAATATTATTATATGAATGACGAATTGTTTGATTATTTTAAACAATAGAAATGAATATTGCCTGTATGCACTTCACCAGATGACACGAAAAATCGATTAAGAGCGAATTAATAATCGTTACAAATACAAATATGGTTCGAATTAAAAAACAATTACTATTAAAAAATTTGGATTATTTAAAATGATATGCAAAGTTTATCGGATTTTAATAGATTAGCGTCTGACAAAATAGTATTAACCAGTGAAAATAACAAATAATTAAGTTAATTGCTTGAAGACCGGATAAATACTAATTTCATTATCAATACGTGGGCAGTTTCTTTGAGCTGAAATTATGGCTAAAAGTTGCTTATTTCAAAGAAAGGATCATTTTTGTCTTTAAACCTTTATCTATCTCTTGCGGTTTCAAAGATTAATATTTTTAAGGTCCGCTTTTTCCTATTCACAAACTTTTTAGCTCTAAAACAAAAATTTCACCTCGTTTTCTCTTTTCGTTTTTGAGTTATCATGTTTACGGACATGCGGAAATGGACTAATGGATTTTATGAGTCTATGACAAAAATTTTTTTCTGCGATCAATATTATCAACCGTTAAAAAGTCGGGACAAAACTTAGTTATAACCTTGTATATATTATGCAGGGTGTTCTCATTTTAAACAATGCACCTGAATATTTCTTCAAGGAAGCTTTCTTGTTCGAAGGGAATTTTATGGTGATCTTGATTTTCACTTTAACAATGGCCTTGAAGATTATTTGAAGATCTACTTTCGTTTTTCAAATATGAACCCATGCAGAATCGGACAGCTGAGGAATAGTATAGACTTTATTACCCAGTTTTAATGTTCTTTTATCCTGAAAAAATACGTGTTCCTATGTGAAAACGCTAGTTGATCTTCAAATAACCTTGAAGGTCTATGTTAAGTTGAAAATCAAGATGACCATAAGATGCCCCTCTCCGAACAACACAATTTTTATTTGGGTCATTTTTTCCAAAAACATTCCCTGGAAGAAATATTCAGGTACATTGTTTTAATTGAGTCACCCTGTATATATACCGGGCATTATAAAGTTGGAATGAAAAAATATTTTCTTTAAATTCGATTATACTAAATTAAATTTCGATTTTTTTTTTAAAATCTTTTTACAACGAATTTTGAGATACAAATTTTATAATAATTTGATACTGAACCCTAATTGAGTACACAAAGTGTATTTAATTTACATTTTTATTTACCAATGATTACGTTTAATAATGATTTAATGTTTATTTATTCGAATAAAAAATATTCTAAAATTAATTAACCTTTTAAACTGTTTTTTAAGTTCATAAATATTATTAACTCAAATCATATTTTTTTTCTATACAAATACACGCTACGTCGGTTTGTAAGTAAACTGCATATATTTACTTTATAAATTGCATTCATTGTCAGTTTAATTTATTATTTTTAATGTTCAATAAATTTGAATAAATTATTGAAACTCTGCAACAAACAATATGTATTATAAATCAATCATTTATAATTAATCGGAAATCGATTTTAGTTAGACAAAAATCTTGGATAATTTATTATCTTTCTTTATGGTGTACACAATTTTTTACTCATCTTTGAGCCAAAAAATATTTTAGCTCTTGCTGAGGATAGTAGCAAAAAATCATGGTTTGGTGAGTCAATTTTATTTATTCACATACTAGAATTCGGTAGGGTAGTGTTGAATAGAAAAGGTCTTTCTTAAGGATGTTCCAGCATACTACTACTTTTTGACAGATTTTGTTCATTTTATTTCCCAGGCTAAAAATAACGTTTTCAAATAAATCCCGAAGTTTCAGAATTTTTAACCGTTTAGAACGCGAGATAATTAATATCAAAGTTATCATTCTCTCTCACTCTCTCCTACGTGTCTACGTGTCTTATATGTGTGTTTATGTATTTGTGCTATAATAAAATCCAACTGGTTTGTTGTCCTGATTGTCTAACACCGTGCTGGAACATCCTTAAGTATTAGGGGTAAATCACGAACAAGGGAAAGGGGAGAAAGATAGGTATAAAAAATGCCCATAAGAAAAGTTTACATTTAATTTACCGGAGACCACGGTAAAAATTAAAAAACATTATTATTAGAAACAAAGTTAATTTGAAAAACATTCAATGAATCAACGATACTTATTTAAATAATAAATAGAAAATTATTAACTTTGTTGATAATATACATAAATTTATAAAATAGAATTTTTTTTTTAAGATAAAAATTTAATAAATAAATAGTCATTTCAAATAAAATGTAAATTTTACTATTTATTACTATTTATTTAAAAATTTAATTAAAATATTCAAAAATAATAATAATAAAATAAATTATTTATTTTAGTTAAAACAATTTTATTAGTATTTTTAATAAAATATTTGTTAAAAAATTTATAGGTTTTTCATTAAATATATAAATAATTGTTGTTTTTTTTTTTACTAAGAATTTGTAAATAATAATAAAATTTGACTTGAAACTTACCGGAATGTCCACCAAATATTAAAACACATTGTATTCAGCCAGAAAAATGCAGCCAAAAAGAAGAAATGCATTACGGATGCTGTAACAAAAAAAAAAACGATATTAGAAATCTTTTTATACATTAAAATATATACAGATTAGTTTTTAACCCGACTTCAAAAAAGGAGGATGGTTCTCAATTCGTCTGTATTTTTTTTTTTTTTTTTTTTTTTTTTTTTTTTATTTTTTTTTTTTTTTTTTTTTTTTTTTTTTTTTTTTATGTTTGTTACCTCAGAACTCCGGCATTTATGAACCGATTTTGAATTTTTTTTTTTTGTTTTAAAGGGTTTGATTCCCGATTGGTCCCATTGTCACCAAATCGCATTCTGATGAGGGGATCTCCGGAAAATCGAGGAAAATCCTCATTTTATGTGTGATAACCGATATCTGCGAAATTTTTTTTTTTTTTTGAAAAAGTATACTCATTCATAATGGGAAAATAAGAAAATTTTTTTAAAAACCGACTTCAAAAAAAATTTTTCCTTAAAAAAAAACCGACCCCAAAAAAAAAAAATTTTACAAAAAGAAACCAAATTCCTTGTAAAGAAAACTGAAAATCTGTTATAAAAAAATGCATTAAAAATTTAAAAAAAAAAAAAAAACGGGTAAAAAAAAAGTGTTATAAAAAAATTCACTAAAAATTAGTTGGTCGTTTAGTAGGTCTACCCATATTTAGACAAATAAAATCAGTTATAGAACTTCAAAGTCACTAAAAAGCGAGAAATAAAACTTATTTTGACAAAATGGAAACCCGACTTAACAAAAGAAGCACTAAAAAGTAAAAAAATAATTGCATATTCTTGTGCCAATTTTAGTTCACCAAAGCAAAAATTTTTAAATATATATGTACAATTATTGTTATTTTTGGAGGCGGTGTCCAAAAGTTATGTGAATTTATCTATGTTGACACCGCCTCCAAAAATAACAATAATTGTACATATATATTTAAAAATTTTTGCTTTGGTGAACTAAAATTGGCACAAGAATATGCAATTATTTTTTTACTTTTTAGTGCTTCTTTTGTTAAGTCGGGTTTCCATTTTGTCAAAATAAGTTTTATAAATTATATGAATAATGATATATAGTACGGCTTTATATATACATACATATATATATATATATATATATATATATATATATATATATATATATATATATGTATATATATATATATATATATATTTATTTAGGAAGTCTTGATAAGCAAACTCCTAGCTATTGCCAACATATGAGAGAACCTCTAGCTTACAGTGGATACAGGATATTCGGTGCATCTCACCCCGAATATATGGGAGAACATATGGGAGAAGCGAATCTCGTGTATATATATATATCCCCGCTTCTACTTCAGTCCTACGAGATTCGCTTCTCCCATATGTTCTCCCATATATTCGGGGTGAGATGCACCGAATATCCTGTATCCACTGTAAGCTAGAGGTTCGCAATCATACATAATGTGGATGGATGTTTCTTCCTCCTCACCACACAATTTGCACACAATGGACCCGTTATGGAGTCCCATTGTGTGTAGATGCTTCCGCAGGGGATACTGCCCAGTAATGAATCCTGTAACCCTCCGCAATTTCATCCTGTTCAGCTTCAGTGCATTGAGAGATAGCCTCTTGGTTGCACTCTGAAGCAGTATTTTCACAAGCTCCTACCACAGTACTATTTCCCAGTGCTCACGGTGTTTAGCATTTGACCACTCGTTGATCACATGTTTACATGCAGTTCTTGGAATTCCTAATAGGCTCTGGGCCTATGAAGGGGATTCCGACTCCATTCTTTGCTAAAGCATCTGCTTTTTCCTTCGAAACCACTGTGACCTGGCACCCAGATGAATTTAACATTGTTTTTTACGTACCATACATATCTTATACATTTATGGTTAAGATAATGAGCCTAAAACATGGAAATCGTGTTTCTTTGCCCAATTGGTGAGCGGTTTGCGAGATAACGTCTGAAATCGTAGAAAAGGTGAGCAAAAAATTGTCGATAGGGAATATATTTCGGAAACTATGCATCAAATTATAAAAAAAAGGATTTTTTTGGGTTCAATTAACCATTTGGGTTAATTTTCATTCAAATTGATGACTAAAAAAAGTTGGGTTTTTGTAAGATGTACCTTAAAAAGTCAAGTGTACCTTGAATTCGCAGAAAATCGATAAATATAGTTATTGACCCGGATTTGGTTAATAATTGACTGTGAAAGGTAAATTGGACACATAACACAAAGATATTGTCCGAAATCGTGGAATTGGGAGCAAGAATAATCCAATTATTATAACGAAGCGAGTAACATTATCAGATTAAAAACATTAATTTATACAGAAACATTTAGATTCCTAAGACATTTTTATAATTTGCCCAGATCCAGATTTAAGTTCTTTCTTTTTTTCCAAAATCTCAAATTTCACAATCTCAAGGATTATTAGATCGCTCGCTCGCCACTCAGGAATAGCTAGTTGCAAACAATGATCTGCTTCTTCTCTAAAAGAAATATACAATCATATAAAATGGCCAGATACTTTTACAAGCTATATAATTATTTTCAGTTTTTTTTAGTGCATTATTGATAATTTAAAAAACGTCTTTTTTGAAACTATAAAAATTATTTTTATTATTTTAAATATCGGATTTCCTACTTAAATATAAAAATGTACAAAAATAATTCATCAGAAAATTAAAATTGACAAATTTAATTAAGAAAAATATATAAGAAATTGAAACAAATATTTGAAAAATTTCATATATAAAATTATTTATTTAAATTATTATGAAATTTGTAATAATTTAGAGATGTCGTCGGTTAGTCGATTCAATCAACAAAATGTATTTAATATAATTTATATGATAAACGCCTTCGCATTTTCAAGACGTATATTCGTATTTTTTAATAACAGCTCATACACAGCGAATTCGGTACATTAAAAAAAGTAATAAGTATAGAGTAGTATGATGTACTTAACTTTAAGTAAGTAAGGAAGTATTATTTTAATAATTAAGTATGTGCTACTTAATAAATATACTGAGTAAAACGCAAATGTCATCAACCTTCCTATATTTGAATAAAGAAAAAAATAACAGATTTCATTTTTGTAATAAATGTACGCGTAAATTATGAATATTTTTTTGTTTATAATGTACACTCAACTACACAGGAGATGGTCTTTTGTTAAAATTGTGCAGTCGATATGTACCGAATCTATTTCTTTTTCGGAAAAATGTCTCGAATAAAAGTTTTTGGTCATAAAAATTCTAACATCTCTTATTCGAAGTATTTTTTCGAAAACAGAATTGATTCGTCACAAATCGACTGTAAAGTTTTAAAAACAAGACACAACTTGTATGGTTGAGTGTACACTCCCGTTCAAGAAAAATGAACCGACCTGAACCGAATTGATTATTCTTGTAGTAAATATTTTTTACTGATATTGGGATCAAATGTACTTGGTGAATATAATAATAAAATTATACATTATACAGAGAGTTGCAAAAGTGAGGAGTTTTATGAAATGTAAGAAAATTAACATTTCAGGTTGATTTATTTTTTTTGAACGGTACATTGGGCCACAAAAAAGCATTCTTTTTTCGAAATATTATAATTGATTTGTGCCATATTCATTCGGTTTTGGTAAAATTGCACCAAAAAAAAGTTGATCATTGTAATTATGCCCACAACTTTTATTCGAAACATTTTCACAAAAACTGAATGAATATGGCACAAATCAACTAGATATTTTTGAACAAAAGAACGCTACTTTTATGGTCCATAGTAACTGGAAAAAATGATAAATCGATTATTATTAATAATTGCCGGTAAATGTTGGCAATAAAAAAGTGAATAACTCAAAAACCTTAGGTCAATCTATAAATTCGACCCAACTCTGTTTTTAATAATATTCACTTTTACCTTTCAACTCTTACGAATTTGCTATAACTACGAGATATATTACGGCCCTGGCGGACAGAAGTTTTATATGGGAGATAAACCTGAAAATTGCTAACTTGAACTCTGAAACTATGGAATTAATTTGTAAACGTTATTCTTACACAGTAAAAAAAATTTTACCAACGACGCGGTAGGTATAAATAGGGTATATATAAATGCGGCAGGTATCAAAAAAATCAGTTTCATTACTTCAATGTTTAGTTATTTAGCTTAAGTGCTATTAATTCGCCTGTAGGTCGTATCGACCAACTATCTGGCGTAGTTGGGTCCACTATTTTATTTTTTACAGTGTAACTTTTGTTTAAAATTATTTTGATTAAAAATGATGTTGAAACTATTTTCCATTTACATAATTTACCGTGTCCTACAGCTTAATTAGAGTAATTGTTTTTTGATATATTTTGAGCACATAAACAACACCTATGCGTTTAGGTAGTGAGTGCTCTATGAGTGTGACCTTCAAAATCTAATAAAATAATAATAATGAACCGTGGAGTGTGGTATGTGCATATTTTACAAAGGCGTTGTTTTGTGTATCATTTGACTCACATCGTTAAATAACAAGTACCAACACACGACAATAATCATAATTTAATTTATGGTTTATTTCAAAAATTTTATTATTAACTGTTGTGTGAATTGTTTTATGTATTCAGAAAAAAACAATGCGTACAATTTATTATTATTTTCAATATACTCCAGTAAACCGGCTTACTCCAGTAATTTTTTGACTGGAACAATAAATCACGCTTTGTGTGCGTGTTTACAAGAGGTGCTGTAAAACTGCACGAAGTCATTGCAAATTTAAATTAAATTATTGAATAAAACAAATATTTGAAATTTTCGTAAAATCACTTTATTTTGACTAGTTTCGGAACACAGTTCATTGAATCAGAAAACAAATTATTGTAAAGTCATTTGTTAAACACTGTATATAGAGGTGATGTGCGTGTTTCACAACATATTTTTTATACTCACTTTCCACAATTGATTTACTGAAATTGAAAAAATGCAATTTATGTCACTATACAGGATGGTCCATCTTTTTATAGAACCTTTTAGTTCAAAGTCTCATAAAATAGAAGGTTTTAAAATGATTTTGGATATACTTTTAAATGGTTATACCGGGTGTTTAGTTTACATCTTCGCATAGCAGATCTCCCAGGAGTATGAGAGAGTACATATGTATACATTAAGCAATATGTATGAGAAGGAGGTCTTATATAGGTTTGTTTTCTTACTTAAAGTTAAACTGTTGTGTGCTGAACAACTGAACAAATCATAACAACTGATCTGTTCACTTAAAAAAACCCCACTCTCCAAGCGTCATCTAACTGAATGCGTATCGTACGACACATAGAACACACAACAGTTTAACTTTAAGTAAGAAAACAAACCTACAAGACCTCCGTCTCATACACATTGCTTAATGTATACATATGTACTCTCTCATACTCGTGGGAGATCTGCTATGCGAAGATGTAAACTAAACAATCGGTATATAGAACACATATATAGCTTTGATATATATATTTTGTGCTGTTCTATGCAAAAATATACATTTAGTACACTTTAGACGGGGCACACTTTGAGTTACATTCAAAGTTTCTATTGAAGTGATGGATAGTTTCGCTAACGTTATGCGATGAACTTCATGATACCACATTAGGGTAAGACATCCTAGATGGTCATCTCAAAAAATATCCAAAACAAACATTTTTGAAATCATTGAATTCTCTGACACGCATTTTCTGATACATTTAACGAATTTTATATTTTGTTTTCTAATAAGACCAAAAGACGTGATTTAACATCATTTACGGGTATTAAAAATGCAGTTTATCTATTTTTAGAATACAATACTACAAAATAATTAACCATAAAAATAATTATATTAATTAATTATTTTAGAATGTATTTAAGTATTTTTAATATATCTAAATATAAATAATTATTACACCATTTTATAAATTTGTCTTTATATGTTCATAATATTTAAAAAAATAATTATCAAAGTAGGACACAGATGTATTGCAGAAAAGAGAAAATTTTACAGATTTATTTATACATTTATACAAATATATATATACATAATATTTAGTATAAGAATAATTAATAATTTAATATTTACATAAAATATTTATCCATTAACTAACTAGGTGTGTAATTATCATTTGTTTACATTTTATTTTCGATGGTAAGCACTTGTTTAATATATAGGGTGTTCTGAAATTCATTCAGAAAAACTATACCACGGTGTAAAGCTGCAAAAAATAAACAAAAAAGTTTAATCAAGTTTTTCGATTTGACGCATAGTTTTTGAGATATAATTAATTAAACATTAATAAATTCAATCATATTGTGGGTGTCGCTACACTTATTGAGAACTCGCTACTCTAGCCTAGCCGCCCTACTCCACTACTGTGATCTCCAACTTTTATTTGAAACATTTTTATGAAAATCAAATGAATTCAACACAAATCGATGTGTAATTTCTTTAAATTGAAATATGAAAGGTGGTGACGAAGTAAAATTGCTTCCAAATATTTCGAGCACCATGATATGCAAAATTTTACATAACAATAGCCTCTTATATTTATGCCAATTCTATGGACACGGATATGTGGCGGGAGTAAATTTTAATACATTATTTATATACAATTGAAATTTTTCCCACGTTCATTTCTAAATCAAAGTGAGATATCGAATTTCAAATTTATTTTGTTCTATAGTTGACTTAAAATTTAAATTATTTTATTTCAAGATGACGAGCAGAGTCTATATATTCATTTTGAATGCACACAACTGAAAAAATACAAAATATTTCCTGAAAGGCGACCAAGGAAAAATTAAAAGGCTAAATAACTTTGTTACTTTTAGCAGAATGCAAGCTTAACCAGGGTCATCTAACAGACGGTTTCGAAGCGACTCTTTAATGTTAATTCTAAAAAATAATGACTCACAAGCATATGTATATATGAAAACATTATTAAGGATGCTCCAGCATACTACCACTTTTCGACAGAATTGAAACAAAAAAATTAGGAGAGTAAAGATAAATATTTATTATATAAATTTTTTTTCAAAAATCGTGTGTTACCGTGTTGTTTTCGAAATATAAAAGTTAAAAATTTTTTTTTTCTTCAAAATTACATTATTTTGTATATATGAACTGTGAACTTGTCTATGTATTGTATATGTGTGTTTATGTATTTGTTCTATAATAAAATCAAACCGGTTTTTGGTCCTGATTAACACAGTGTTGGAACGTCTTTAAGATAGCATAACCAACTGTCCCACGTCACTCGGACTTCGTCACTCGGTAGCTCACTCCCGTCCGTTCGGCCAGAAACACGTGCGAAATCAACCTATTTTTGTCGCCGTTCAGGCACCGATATCCCTGTTCACAATGAAGTTTGTTCCTATAGACCAGAGGTGGGCACAGACAGCTCGTCTGAGCCTTACGAGCTCTCCATAAGCTGGGTGAGAGTAAGTAAAGAAGGTATGTTTTGAAGCAAGACGGAACGATGTTTCAATACAGGTTGTTCTACCGATTATTGCCCAATAATTTATTCAATCAATTTAGAAATAGTTTTATAAAATATTTATTGTTTAAATAATATCTTTTACAATATGGAGAGATACACCAAAAAACATAATATGAATAATAATAATAATAACAATAATGATAATAATAACAATAATAATAATAATAATCTGAACTTATCCAAGACTGCTTGCGATGTCTTCTCCATTATTAAATTCACTACTTTTATTTTTTTTGAAAAACAAATTATGCGAAAAATAATTTCCACTACTACAAATAGTACTTTTCACTTTTTCAATTCAAAGTAGACTAACTCGAAGAACTCAAATTCCCACTTTGTGTAAAATTTAACTTAATTCATCAAATTCCCATGACACTATACTGAGCATACTCCATACGAAGAAAAAATAATTAAATCAGGTAAATAATTCTTTATTAGTTCTCGGATATGAATAGTAAAATATTTAGACAAATCATTTGGAATTTCCAAAACTTTAATTCTATTTAAATTATCCTTTGCAAAAATTTCCCTCTTTTATTACAATGGTCCAGCGGTAAACTTAAAGGTTCAAAAGATTTATATATATTTTTATTTTATTCATACACAAATATGATATATACTAAAAAGGTACATTTTATGACCCTAATTACCAGCCCAAAATTCCAGAGTATGTATTGAATGATTGCTTGTATTATTTACTTTGTATAATAGTGACCATAAAAAAGATTTGGTATTATTATATTTTTTTCAGAAAATGTTTTAATTAAAAAAAGAAAATATTAATAATTGGTAGGTTACCCTGTATTAACTCTATCTCTCTTCCCTACCTCTCACTCAGAGCCTGGCCGAGTCATCTCCTGCCCACCTCTGCTATGGACGAACAAATAAATTGTTTCGATAAGATGCTAGTCTATGGCAATGTGAATAATTATAACAATAAATCCATTGCGACACACTCATGTTGTCACTGGCTATGATCTAGCCTTAACCGATAAACATTTGTGACTTACTTTTTATTAAGATTTTAAAGGTTCTACTGTAATTAGGTAAACATAATTATTTTAATAATCTGTACACTAGGTACCAATGATTAAAAACTCTTACGAAATTTTATTGAACAAAATAATGTTAATTATCTCATATAATGAACAAAAAAAGTTAATTGATTTATCAAATTTAATGAAATGATTTCTTGTGTCGAATATTTTTAGGTCAGGTAAGAGGTGTTAAATTAGACGTCTTAAATTGTAAATAATATGGGTCTTATTATAAACAAATTTTTGTGAGTTGTTTCTCTTTCTATAAACTAAAATACTATACGGACCAGATAACCTTGTCAGAAATAATATTATAATTAATGTTATTTATATAAATGTCCTTGTTTCTTCTGTAGAATGAATATTAAAAAAATCTTTGCAAGGTTTTGTTTTTGTTTTTTATATTTAATATGGAAGTAAAAGAATAATATAAATTTATATATTTTGTCTTTAAGATTATCTTTAACAAAAAAAATATAATTACAAATTAGTTTTGTGCAATTCTTAGGTTAATTAATTGTGTAATAATTGTTCTGCTTTTAATTAGATTTTTAACAAAATTAAGATATCCGCTTCCTATTTTGGAGAAAATATTCTCGAAAAAGTCTTTAATTAATGTTTGTGGTAACTTGTTTAAGGTAGTTCCAGCATTGTCTTGTATAATCAGGACAAAAAACTGGTTTTATTTCATTATAGAACAAATACATATATACACAACACATAGATATATTCACTATTCATATTATATACAAATTAATGTAATTTTGAAATAAAAAATAATTTTAAACTTTTATATTTCGAAAACAAAACGGTAAAACGCGATTAAAAAAAAAATTTATTGAATAAATATTTATCTTTACTATCCTAGTTTTTGTTTAAATTATGTCGAGTATTTTTTTTAATACAACAGATAATAAATAGTTGGGCGAGCATGAAGTTTTACATGCTTCTAATGAGAGAGAGTGAGAGAGAATGATGACTTAGCTATTAATTATCTCACGTTCTAAACGGTTACAAATTCTGGACTTATTAGAAAATGTTATATTGTCACTGGACCACAAAATGGACCACAAAAATTGATGTCATTTTTTTAAATTTTATAATTGATTTGAGCCTTATTGGTTCGATTTTCGAAAAAATGCTTCGGATAAAGTTGTCCATTAGAAATACAGTAACAACTTTTATTCGAAATTTTTTTTCCAAAACCGAATGAATAAGGCACAATTATAAAATTTAAAAAAATTACCTCAACTTTTGTTGCCAAGTGTACTTCTATCATAGTTTTTGATGGATACTATCGATCCAAGATATCAAAAATGTACAATTAAAACATTTTTTTCGAAAACCAATTGGATTTGGCACAAATCAAGTGCACTTATGAAGATAATATCACATGTAGGTCAGTCATATTTTACAATGTAAAATATTTGCTAAGAGTATATGTATGTATGTCCGGGTTCGACAATAAAACATCATTCCAATTTTACGAATATAAAAAGAGAATTTAAGAACCGTTTAATTTAAAGAATAATATAAAAAATAAATAAATAAATACCATAATAATAATTATTATTTATGAATGCCACCTACATACAAAATAGTTTATAGTATAAAATATAAATGAATGGTATTTACTATATTTAATTTGAAAAAAATCTTCATCTTTTTTAAACATTATTACAACTTTCACTTTACAAAACACAGAGACGAAGTACGTCATTAATAAGACGATTAGTTGAGGTGTATATATTTTATAATATTGTGAAATACACACCACATATCCTGTTTTCACTTAAATGTTTTAACGAGTAAAACTGACACTGAAGCAATATGTACACTGTGTAGCAGTGTCTATGAAATACAGGATGGTGATCGAATTATTCCTCTGATTATCTTGGAGATAAAGGTATCATAATTATGATAAGTGGACATAAACAATTAAATATATTGATATAAATAATATTAAAGAGAACTCTAGGATTTTTCGAAATAAATTTCGATTTTTGCCCCAATTTCCTAGATCAAATTTTTTGTATTTTAAAAATACGTATTTCGACTACAAAGTAGTCATCAAGTAACCAAATTAGCAATAAGTAACATCTCCTCGGAGAATAATTACAATTTGCTAATTCATACTGATGATGACTACTTTGTAGTCGAAATACATATTTATAAAATACAAAAAATTTTGATCTAGGAAATTGGGGCAAAAATCGAAATATATTGATAGTCAAAAACAATTACAAGTAATAAAAATACATATACACTCCTGTTCATAAAAATCGAACCAGTTGAAACATTCTAAGTGTTATTGTATGTAATATACATATATTTAGTAGTATAGATGCTTAGAATGTGACTTACTGGTGGTTCAATTTTTATGAACGGGAGTGTACGTCAAGATTGTGAAGAATTATATACATTCTACAAACAGTTGGTAGAGTGGTCCGAAAAGACAGAGGTTTTAAGTTCGATTCCATTGGTGTCAAAATAAAGAGTTACATAAAAAAATGTATAAAGATTGAAAATCTTGAAAAATATCTGTTAAATCTGTCGAGATTTCAGACGATATCTCGTAAATGGCTCATTTTATCGTTAGACAAACATAAGTTTCGTATTTTTTGTGTTTAAAACATCTTATAAAAATGAATTTCATCCAAATCAGGTACACAAATTATTTTTCGATTTTATGCAATGTTTCCAAGGTACACTCCCGTTCATAAAAAATGAACCAGTTGAAACAATCTAACTGCTACCATATTATACATATATACAGTAACATATAAGCTTAGAATGTGACTTACCGGGTCGAATATTTTGAATGGGAGTGTACATCACTTAGAAACAATCGAAAAAAATACCGAAAAAATTTCAGTCGTCTATTTGAATAAAAATTCGTTTTTAAGAAAACCCGAAACTTATGTTCATTTGAGGTTTGGATGGACCATTTTGAAACCTCAAATGGTCCATTTGAGTGGGTTGCGAGATTTCGTCTGAAATCGTGTGATAGCGGTCTGGAAATTATGGCGCAAAAGAAATGACTTAATCAATTCAATAATTTTCAGTAAAGAGTTATATCAAAGGAACCGTCCATAAAATACGTTACGCAAAATTAATACATTTTGGCCACTTCCCTCTCCTTTTGTCACTCTGCATCACAAATTTTGTGAATTCCCTACCTTATAATACGTCAAAAAACTTAACAGGCCACAATATTTCATATTTGAAACGTCACGTTACGCCACGTTTGGTTGACCTCACAGATCTCCTTGTCACATAAGGAAATTGACTCCCTCCAATTTTTTTACTTACGTATTTTATGAATGGCCCCAAATTAAAAACATTAATTTACATACAAATAATTATTTGGAACTATATTCAGACAAAAAATAAAGCATTATTTAAAATCTAATATAACAGGTATAAATTTAGTATCAAGAAAGGTGAGGGGGGGAGCCATCCTGTATAATGATTTCAGTCAATCAAATACTTCTTTATAAGCATTTTTTTTTTTAAACAGGTATAACATTGGGTTTTTTTTGTTTTTAATATATTTAAATACCTTTTAATAAATATTCAAAATAAAATGTTTTTTTTTTGTTTAAAACCAAAATTATATAATATATAAATTTATGATTCCGGTTCCAATAAAACGATTTATTTTTTGTGTGTGTATATTATTAAGTTGTAAGTAGTCTCTCTGAAGCTACACACACACACACACACACACGAAGCATATAAATTAATTTCATTTTCAATTTTGTATTTTTTATATTTCATTTTATACGTTTGGGATAATTTCCAAGAAATCAATAATCATTTATGTTTTTTATAACATGATGAAGAATATTTTAATAGTTTCTCTGTGTGTAGAAAATGTATAAGATTTCATGTTTGAGAGAATCAAAGTTGGTGCCAAATTTTTAGTAGAAATAGTTCTTTTCGGAAAATGAAAAAAAAAAATTTGACATAAAGTTTCGATTTGATCTATGTGTATATTCGTAGAGGTCAAGTTAGTTAAATATAATGCGTAAAATTTTCAAAATAATTTGATTTAATTAAATGCCTGATTGCATAAAAGCCTTTTGTATTATTTACTTTGAGTTAAGTTTATTTTAATAAAAATGAGTACTTTTTTCTTTTAATTCACTAAATGTTCAATTTGTTATCGAAAAAAAGTATATTTATTTACAATAAGTATTTTTTTGATTATAAATATTATTATTGAATAGAAAGAATTCAATTCAAACCGACTTTATATTTAAAATACAATGACTTATTTTATTTTATACATATAATTAGAGAATAATGTCTTATTGTGAAGATCTTCTTCTTTTAGCCCTTCTGTGTATAAAATCGTTTACTGACGCCAAACTGTATATTATAAACCATAACCAGTTTTTAGTTTACGCATACAATGTGGTTTATTGTTTCAAATATGTTGCAATTAAGTGTACAAATAGTGTCAAAAGTCGAGCTATCATTTCAAAATTTTATAATTGATTTGTGCCCTATTTATTCGGATTTCATAAAACTATACTCTAAACCACGGTGTAGAGCTGCAAAAAAAAAAAAAAAAGTTTAATAAAGTTTTTGGATTTGACGCTTATATTTTAAGATATAATCAATTAAACATTGACAAATTCTACCAATCACAGAGCACATTGTGTAAGGAGACTGAGCCTCTTACCGTCTGCGAGCCTTTAAAAGGTAAAGCGCCCTACTCTACTGCTGAGGTCACGCCTCCTTCCAGTATGCGCTGTGTGATTGGTTGAATTTATTAATGTTTAATTGATTATATCTTAAAAACTAAGCGTCAAATCGAAAAACTTTATTAAACTTTTTTGTTTGTTTTTTGCAGCTCTACATCGTGGTAGAGTCTTCCTCAATGAATTTCAGAAGATCCTGTATATACCGGGTATAAAAAGTAAAATCTATTAACGAATTATAAGAAGTATTTTAACGAAATAAAATTTATATTAAAAATATGCAACATGAATTTTTATAAAGAGTTTTCAAAACTTATTTGTTACACCAAAGGGTTAATGAATTTACTCTTGTATATAACCGACATAAGTAATTATTATATTTGATTAATATAATGAATACTTAATTTAGTTTTAATATATTATTTAATATTAATTGATTATTTACACGTTAATTGACCTCTTCAACTTTTAATATAGAAGATCTATTATTATTATAATTATAACTCATCATTAATTAGCAATCATCAAAAGTATATTTATTATATTAAATTTAAATAATCAGTTCTAATGAATTTTTAACGACCACACACAAATAATTATCAATTGTCGTCAATTTGTTGATATTTATAAATTATACTTCTTACACAATAGAATTCATTTATTATTGCCGACGTCTGGGTCCTTAATTGCGACACTATTAGCCGTTGCCGAGCTTTGTAGAAGATAAAAGATAAAATACCAAACAACTTAAATTTTCTGTTTAACCCTTGCTAGCGACACTTAAACCTCTCTTAATGAAAGGTATACATACGTTTAATTTCAAAAATGAAAAGAGGAAGAGCAAAAACTTTAAATTAACAACTTTTGTTCCAAACATTTTTTCGAAAACCGAATGAGTTCAGTCCAAATCACCTGTAAAAACACAATTTTCAATTGATTTTTTAAATAAAATTTGCAATCTTTGGAAGATTGGCTGGCGCCATCTTAGGAAGAGCAAACAGAAAAATCGTTTGGCAGTTGGTACTTTTAGAGATTATTTGACAAATTCCCGATTTATGATCTGACAGGCTCATAGAATATTTGGTAGATTGGGGATTGATTGACATAAAACTGAATTTTGAGCAAATATAGACCTCGAATTCAAAAATGAATAAAACATAAAATTTACATAGCTCTTATTACATAAGAAAGAAATTCTTTATTAAGATTTAGATTACAAACACTAGCTCAATTTCTTTTGCGACGATTAAAAACTTTTCCAATAAAAATAATATTATCAACTTTGCTTATACAATGCGCAAACGTTGCATTTCTCTGAGTAAAGTGAAACCCAAGTCTGCGGGTGAATCGACAACCAAACATCCAGCATCAACTAAAGCTCTCTTTTTATCAACCGCCTTCCCTTTTCCACCGGAAATCAATGCACCAGCATGGCCCATTCGCCGACCTTCTGGTGCCGTGCTACCCGCAATAAAACAACATACAGGCTTGGCACAACGGCCCACATTATGTTCCTTCAAGAATGCTGCAGCATCTTCTTCATCTGACCCCCCAATTTCACCAATTAATATGATACCCTCCGTATCGTCATCGGTTAAAAGCACATCCAAACAGTCAATAAAATTTGTCCCATTAAATGGATCACCTCCAATACCCCAACAATAAGTCTGACCCAGACCCGTTTGTGTAGTTTGCATTATAGCTTCGTATGTTAGGGTACCCGATCTGGAAACAATACCAACTTTTCCTTTTTTCACATATTGTGCTGGAATTATACCCATTTTACATGGTGATATCGCGGATATCAAACCAGGTGAGTTGGGACCAAGTACACGTGTTTGATCTTGTTGCATTAAATGTGTTCGTAATTTGGACATATCTTGTTGGGGTATACCCTCAGTAATAATCACAATCAAACCAATACCAGCTTCAATCGCTTCGCAGACAGCGCATGCAGCCAATGCTGGTGGTACAAATACTAAGGATGCATTAGCTTTGGTAGCATCTATTGCCTCTTTGATAGTATTAAATACTGGTTTACCTAAATGTGTTTGTCCACCTTTTTTGGGCGTGACACCGCCCACAATTTGTGTACCATACTCCATACATTCTTTTGCATGAAATGTACCTTGTTTGCCGGTGAACCCTTGTATCAGAACTTTTGTGAGATCGTAAGTTTTTAATTTTGGGCGAGTTTTAATATATGTTGAGCTGCCACCATTTCCTGAGCATTGCGAATAACATCGAAAATATTTTAAGCTTGCACTTGATAAAAATAATCGTTTAAATATTTGTGCCATAATTACTTAGTATCTTCTAAATCAAATTGAAATTCGCTCAAACCACCAGGGTTCAATTGTCGAGAAACTTGTCGAAATTTAAAAATGTATATTTCACATTGAAAACAAATTTTTCTAATGTCATCTTAAACATAGCCCACTGACAGTTCAAGATAATATATTTTCTGGTATACAAATTTGAAAAAGTAACAGGAATCGTGCATTATTGGAATCATACTCTAAAAGAGACTTTGCGGAGATATTGCAAAACTTATTTGAGGAAATAAAATTTTCTACCCGACTTCAGAACATTGAAACATCAAAACAAACCAGACTTTAAGGAAAAGTATATTGTTTTTGGTAAAGCTAAAAATTTTCCATGGACAAAAACCTTTTATGGTCGAGGTCAGAATGAAGCCTTAATTTTCTGATTCCATCTCCAGAATTTTCCGTGCGAATTCTGTTGTAGTCGGGTCCAATAATTTTAGCTAAATATGAAAAAGGATGCAATTGTTCAAGTTTTAGAATTTATGCCCACAGACAAAATATTCCACAAGTTAAAAATCATTTAAAATGTGAAACTTTTGTTAAAAATATTACCAAAACCTTGGACATTTTTGAGCCAAATTACGGATGCAACCAACTGCTAATGATAATATTATTTGATCGTTTTTTAGAAGATTTTATGGTAATAAACATCGAATGTTTCAAAATACAATTTTTTTTATTCTTCCGCGTGCACTAATAAGAAACTAGCTGAAGTAGCCAGCGTTGTCCGAGCTTCAAAAAATTCTTATAGAAAATTTTTGTCAAATAATTAAGTATTATTTTTTTCGCAAATAATTTATTTCCAAATGTTGTTAATGTAGGTATTTCTATAGAAATTATTAACTATATTAAAGATCTATCGGTCAGAAAACGTTATTGCTATCAGAAAACGGCTATAAATTTGGTGCGGTTTGGAATTGATAGTTTTTCTGGAGTCTTTTTTTGGAGTATAAAGAAAAATTACCTAATGTTTTTATTTTTATTATCATTATTTCGCTATCTCTAATAGTTTTCTTCAAACAGTACGGAGAAACATACAACAATATTTTCATACAACATATTTTCTTATATGCACTATGTATTTTAAAATAGACCCAAACTAAAAACAATGTATAGTGCATCTATCACTGTCTATGCACAGTATACCATGATACTCTACTACTCTACAGACAGACGTCCCTTCCAAAGACTGATCTAATGACAAATGTCTGTTGTAAGAACGTATTAAACCCGCCTCCGATTTTAAGGCAGTTTAAGTGTAATAAAGCAAACCATATCAAGGAGTACACTGCATATAGACAGCGATAGATAATTATTTCCAGATTGGCTCTATTTTAAAATACAATCTGTATACACTAGAGATCGATACTCAGGGCAGACAGCTTTGATACTATTAAACCAAAAGTGATAAATATTGAATGATCCCAAAATAAATTCTCATACAAAATTTCTTTCACATACTTAATTATAAAAATGGGAAAGCAAATCTAAAATTATGACAATAATAGAAATGATACATGAGGGTACATTTTTCGGAAACAATTTTATTACTGCCATTAAAGGGATAAAAACAGATTTGGGTAGTTTCATTGAAATCCATAAATATTTTATTCATCTATGAATCCACTCAACCATGAATAATTTATTGCACCCTTCAAATACCGGATGGCCCACACCAATAATATTATATAATAAACTTACCAATTGTTAAACAAGCAGTACCCATTAACTTATGTCCCGCTAATTTTGTAACAGCTAAACAAAAATCACCAATTAATAAACACGTCACATAATTAGTTTGACACCGCCAATGTAACACATGATGACTTGAGGGCAACAAAAACCCGGTAGCTAATGTAGCTATTAAAAATATCACTGAAATAATTAAACCAATCGCATACAATTTTAAACTCCAATCACCCGATTCAGTACTATATTCCGCAGATAAGTCCGGACATGCTAAAATATGTGGAATTTTTGTGTCATCAATATCCAAAAAATATTCCACACAATATAAACCCGATTGTATAGTTGTGGCTCCACTTTTCGCGTGAAAACTACCATCTGGCATTAAATCAAATAAATTGATTTGGCCATGTTTCACAAAACCAACAGAATCGTTCGGGCAAATTGGAAAACCACCAGCCATTTGATACGAAACATTTAGTTTGGAGTCGAGAGTAATAGCTTCATGAGTTGTGTGAACGATACAACTCTTTTTCGTAGGACTGTAAATCCCTCCTTGGCCACAACATTTCTTTACCCTGACCTGTTGTGTCAGTTGATCTGGATCGAAAATATTTTGAGGCATTATTGCATCCTCTAAACACATTAACGCTGCATCATTTTCAATACAAAATCGATCCCGTGCGATTTTTACATCGTTATAGAAAATATGTCCACTCTCTAAGAACACATAACTATCAGATTTGACAACGGTTGCATTATAAAATCCACAATCGGGACGACTTGCTTCCACAATTGTCCAACTGGATGGAGTCCGTGACAGCGAAGTTTGTTTTCGTTTCGAATAGATACGCGGTTTCCATTCACTATCAATATTCTGTATGCATTGTAAATCATTATCGATAATTCTGGTAATTTCACCACGATGACAGCATCGTGATATCGCTATTGTTTTTGTAGTTTTTGTAACAGTTTCACATTGATTGATTATTAAAAATAATATTAATAATGGAAAATATTTTAATTGATATAATTCTTGCATTATTTTTGTCATATTTGTTCAAATTTTATATAAAATAATATAACAACACTAAAACCACGTGTTTGAATATAGTATGTTTTACTGAGTCTCTGTCATCCGCTGTAGATGCAAACGTACACCGCATAAAAAACAACAACACACATGCAAAACACACTGACACGGTTTTTTTTATATTTAAAACACAATTTAAATCATATTAAACAAACAACAAACGCACAAACTTAAATGTCAGTTTAAAAACAAAACACAATCGTATACACTTAAATGTCAGTTGCACAAACTAAAATGTCTGTTTTTAAAAAACAAAACACAATCGTATAAAATTAAATGTCAGTTGCACAAACTTAAATGTCCGTTTTTAAAAAAACAAAACACAATCGCAGATAAATTCATTTTTTTGTTATTATTTTATAAATTTGCCGGTTAAAACTGAAACTACTGTTTACTCTGTTCACAACAAACGCCGTGTGCTACTCTCTGGGTACGTAACTAACTATGGTTTAGTGAGTGGTCATCAAAAGCTATTCAGTAACTAACTCTAATAGAAGAGATTCTCTGTTGTTGGTTGATATGACTGAGTACTCTACTAGTGACTAGTCTACCTACCTCTACTTGTAGTAATAAGTAAGTAAGTATGTGTATTATGTGTCCAAGAACTTGTTTTTAGATAGAGGCATTTGTTTGTGTATATGAGATTGTTCGGTTAGTGTGTATGTATTATGTGAAAGAAGGTAGTTAGGTTGAATGTGCCCCACTCCATTTTAATTCACATATACTCACATGTATGTATTGCATCTATACACAAAAACTATCATCTGTTCTTTTTGTGTATTTCTTACCTTTCTTTATAGATCAACCATTTCAATAAAATAAATGTGTCGATGAATATTGGATTAGATTGTTTAGAATCAACTTGTGAAAAATGGGTAAAAGAACTGAGTGGATGGTAATGAATTAGCTCAACACTTACACAGTCCCAGATCACAGTTTGGAATCCCACGTTTCATTTTATACTTTTGAATGGAGATTATGGACCAATCGTCAATTTGGTACTATTGGTATTGTATTGTGACATTTGGTTTCCACGTATTAATAGCGCTCTAATTGCTGCCCAATATTTTTTGAATACATCAAAGATACCGAGCAGGAGTATTTACCATTTACTACATGCTGTTTCTATCGTGCTTTAAATGTAAAAGATGGAGCTAGCCATGCCAAAAGTGGTTACTCAAGTATTCCGAACAACTCCTCTCTCCCGTTTCAGTACAATATAATAATACAATATTTCTTATCTTAAAAATGTACAACGAATAAGGAAGAATAATGAAATATTACATCTAACGATTCATAAATTTGATTCACTTCGGTTTTTCTAACGAACTTTTTTCGTTCTAAACTATTGTACTATCGACCAAAAAAAGCTATTGTTTTTATAAAATTTCCTGTTGATTTACGTCGAATTCATTCGGCTTGCGAAAAAATGTTTGGAATAAAAGTTATTGGTTGTAAAAATACGAACAACTTTTGTGCAGAACATTTTTTCCAAAACCGAATTGATTATATATAATTTTGTAATTTCTCCGATCTGTACTAGCCAATGTGTGATATCCTCTCATATCTATAAAGAGAGGTAGATTTTATCTCAATTAGGTACATGCGATACAGGCGTACAGGAAGTTTAGGTGCGTTTTATATTTTGGTTCCAAGTTTAATATTAGCATGCACGCGTTACACATCTGCAACATGAATGTCAAACAGAGTTAAGTAAGTATATTTTATACACAAGTTATGCTCAATCTATTGCAAATAATAGTTAATAGATGCCATTTGCAAATACTATTGAGTGACATTCATAAAAATAAAGTCAATAAATTCATATTTTTAATAATGCCATTTGAATAGACTCTGTATAATAGTTCGTCACGCCAAATAAATGTAACTTCTAACGCACGCACTGAAATAATACCTTTTTTGCTGTAACTTAATTAAAAATTACTATACGTTCTTCTTGCATAAAAGAAATTAAATGTTTATTTGTTTCAAAACGAAAAAAGTTTGGATTGTCTTTGAAAAATAAAGATTTCAACGAGTGTTTCGCTTTATTTTTATCGCTATAATTATAAGATTTGAACGTCACAGTATTAAACATAAATCGATAATAATTTATTTGGTTTATCAAGTGAATGAACTAAATTCAATTAAAATTGTTATAATTGGTGTCTTAAATATTTATCAGAAATCATCATAATTAAAAATAGATACACATGATTTTAATAAATACAAAATTATAATAAGATAATGCTTGCTGCGAAATACTCAAGTCACCTCTATATGCAGGTTTAAAGAAGATAACTTCTGAAAAGTATTATAACAGATAGTTTCAAAGAAGTTAATTGTTAATCAGTTTAGAAATTGATGTTCCTAAAATATTTTAACTAATCCATTTATCGGTTAACACGATTACTCAAACATGAAAATATGTAACAAGCTGAAACTTCTTGAGTGTATTCTAGGGTTAAAACGTTCGTGAATGGGCAAAGTCGGGTTATCCTGCAAGGAAGGTTAATATTTACTTCCAAAAACTCACTAGTCTTACCATAATTTATGTTTTATTTACAAGTCATGTTTTTGTAGCACCTATGCGTGTGCTATAAATAAGTATATTTTGTAATTTATAATAATAGTAAAATAATGTTATTTCTCTAGCTTTAAGATCACGTGTTAACCTGGATCTCTTTGCACGCACCATCTCTTTGCACATTCTTCGCAAACGCACGAATGCATCACAATGATGTTTTCGAAATCAAATGACTTAATCGTAAACATCAAAAGAAGTTTGGATTTTCAGACTCAAATGACTAACATTTAAGTATGCATCATTATAGAGGTTTGAGTACTATCGGCTTCATAAGTAACGTTCCATTTTAAATGTTTTGAACAAGTCTTTCATTTTAGAAATAGTAGCAACTTTTATTCGAAACATTTTTTCGCAAACCAAACAGATTGTATACTACCGACCAATAAAATGACGTTCGTTTATCCAAATACGATTTCCACCGAATCCATTGGGCTTTCGAAAAAATGTTTTGTATCAAAGATGTTCGTTATAAAAATAGCAATAACTTTATTTCCGAACATCTTTTCGAAAATTCAACTGATTTGGCATAAATTCACTGCAAAAATTTGTAATAAAAGTACGCCATTTTTGAAGTTGATAGTGAACAACATGAACAACAAAAAAACTTTTCTTTTTTCAAAATTTTATAATTGATTTGTGCTTTAATCATTCAGTTTTTGGAAAAATATTTTGAATAAAAGTTGTTACTACATTTTTAATGAACAACTTTTATCTGACGAATTTTTTCGAAAATAGAATGAATATGGCACAAATGAACTATAAAATTTTGAAAAAAGAACACTACTTTTGTGGCTATCTGTACAATAATTATTATACAATATAAAAGTTTCGATTTGATTGATGCGATTCAATTGTTATCAGCACATTATAATGATACTACTAAAACTGAATTTATTATAATAAAAGTAAAATTTTTAATTCAATGATAACATATTCAATATGAACATAGGTCATGTTTTTATAGCGTCATTGTTTTCAATAGAATACTATACAATTATTGAAATGCTTTTAAAAAAAAATCACATATTCAAAACGGTGCCACGACTATTGAACCGCGGACAGTTCAACCGCGACATTTCAACCGGACTACAGTTCAACCAGATAATAATTCAACCGACGTTTAAAGCCATTATAATATATTTTTCATCGGTCATACTTCGAGTTGGTCGGGTTTGTGTGTTTTTGAGCTCCGCACTAAAAGACGTTCTATATATTTTAGATATAGTGTAAAAAATTATTGGAATTAAATAAGGTAACTATTACAACCGAGTACTACAATCTTTCACTTCATCGGTCATATCCCGAGTCGGGTTTGTGTGTTTTTGGGCTCCGCACTAAAAGACGTTCTATATATTTTAGATATAGTGTCAAAAATTATTGAAATTAAATAAGGTAACTATTACAACCGAGTACTACAATATTTCACTTCATCGGTCATACCCTGAGTCGGGTTTGTGTGTTTTTGGGCCCCGAACTAAATGGCGTTCTATATATTTGTGATATAGTGTCAAAAATTAATGAAATTAAATAAGATAACTATTACAAAGGAGTGTTTTTTTGGGCCCCGCAGTTAAAGGCGTACTATATATTTGAGAAATAGTATCAAAAGTTATTGAAATTAAAAAGGTAACTATTACAACCAAGTACTACAATTGGAAGATTGTAGATAATAATTTCTGTTCCCGATTTAGATGATATTCACTATACAAGGTTAATTGAATCTAAAAGTTCTGAAAATCGTGTTCATTTGACGATTTGGTGAAAATTTTTTAAGATAATAGAGATAAAAGTAGCATTTTTTGCACTCAAAATGTTTTCTTATATGCCTTACGGTTTTAAAAGTTATTTCCTTCTAGTGAAAATATGCATGGATCGATTTTTCCCAATTGCAAACTTGAAGTCCATTTTTATGAAAATTTTAGCTCGAGATCTCTTTACGTTTTTGAGTTATCGTGTTAACGAATATACGCCAATTCAGACGGACAGACGTACTATATTTCTAACCGTTAAAAAGCTCCGACAAAACAGATAGATGCTTGATGGTATTGTTTGCCTGTAGTATTAATATTGGATGTATTAAGTTATCAAGTTAATAATGCGTGTATTATATGTGTGTC
Organism: Nineta flava; assembly: GCA_963920215.1. Taxonomy (NCBI): domain Eukaryota; kingdom Metazoa; phylum Arthropoda; class Insecta; order Neuroptera; family Chrysopidae; genus Nineta; species Nineta flava. The sequence goes on from OY986041.1 coordinate 124,216,192, forward strand.
AAGGAATCTTCATGAGTAATTATTTCAGAATTCTCGGACAATCGTGCTTCTTTTGTAATAGTTGCGGCAGATAAGAATATTTAATGTTATTCCACGCCAATTCTATTTTTAAATGTTGTATCTATAAATTACATTTATATTTTATACAATGTTTAAAAATAGAAATTAAATTGCAATGGTAGATCTATATATTTTATAAAAACATAATAAAATAAATATGAGACCAATTTTTATTGTAAGACATAATAAATATTTAAAAAAAATAAAATAAAATAATGCATTATTATATGTCTCTTTTATGTAAAAACAACTACTTTACCGATCTCTGTTCAATTTGTATCTTGTCTTTATTATTATTAAGTTAGTAAAACAAAATATGGTTGTACTAAAATTAATTTGATTAATATTTATTAATCACAAAAATTTGGTTTGGTTTGCCACAATTTGGTCGCTGGTCGATTGTGTAATAATCAAAGTCCCATTGTATTTACTTATATCATTTACATATAATATTATAGTTTGATTACTATCATAAAGTTTGTGGGAAATTATAATTTTTGTAATGTTGTAATCTGTAAACCACAAAAATCAAAAATTTGTATAATACATCTTTAGAAAATTAATTTTATTATTGATATATCATGTAACATTGGGACAGGGGTCCTCAGCCCCTAGTGGGCATTAGTTACCTGATCAAAATTCACAAAAATGATTTTTGATCTAACATAGTCATAATCAAATTTTAACCGATTCCGATAAAATTTTCATCTCAACTAAAATTAATCTGAAGAATCTAATAGAATCTAGTAGATACCGAAATTGAGAAGGTATTGAAAGCCAGGTTGAAATTTTATCCACATTCCACTATAAATTTGGATCAAACTTGAATATGATTCACAAAAAAACAGTTGGTTTTAACTTGGTGATGTAATCAAGATCTACATTAAAGGTTTTGGCATATCGTAATCATATTTTAAGCGTTTTCGAATGTGTTTTTTTTTACAATTCTACTGAAATTGGTCAAGGGAATCTATTTTTTATAATAAAAATCGTTTTTGTATTGAATGGTTACGAAAATCCATTAATAATTATTAAATAAAACAAATATTTAAAATTTTCGTAAAATCATTTTATTCGACCAGTTTTGGAACACAGTTCCTTCTTCAGAAATAAAAATGGAAAATGATTTTTCATTTTTATTTCTGAAGAAGGAAACTAGTGTTCCGAAACTAGTCGAATAAAGTAATTTTACGAAATTTTATGACTAATTTAGAACTCCATATGGCAGAATTTTTCAGGACGAGCACAAATGTATTTGCATACTTCGGGACAGTCACATATTACAAGCAGCTTAAACGTTGAAATACGCTTTTCAAGAGCGATCACCAGTTATCGAACTATAAATACACTTTTATTATTGCACAACAAATCAATAAATAATCAAATTTAAATATCAATAAAATAATAAAAATAAATTTTACTAGTATGAAATGTATGTAATAATTATTATAAATAAATATTAAATATTTAATTTAATTTACATCTCTCTACTTATTTACGTAAATAAGAGAAATTAATTTTATTTACAGGAAAATATAAATTAAATTTATTAATTTTATATGACTTTTTTGCAATAATTCTTATTAGTTTTAAATATACACAGAAAAAAGAAAATTTAAATTTTCAAAGTCAACAACAACAAGCGACACATGTGGACAAAAGAGAGAGAAAATAAGTTACAGCACAAATTTGTCCCTCATAGTTAGTCGATCAAATAAAAAAAAATTGTCATTACAGAAAGTTTTTCAAATGTTGAAGGGAGATTTTTCGATTAAACATGCCTCACTCTGTATAGATAGATAGATAGATTGTAAAGGCTGCCCTGGACGGGATACACTTCGACTATAAGGTCCATTATGATGCCTAAGGATGTGACGATGTGAGTGGAGTGGAAGGAATTTTTGTATACAGACTAGGAATTGGTAGGATATGCGGCTGCAGCCGACTATGATAGGAACTATGCCGATATTCATCTGGAGTTCGTGAAGGAAACTGCAGAAAACTTTCTTAAGCATAGCCGGTTACTTCGTTCTTGTCCATACGCCGACAATTTAGTTAATAATTGACAAAGCCGATTGGACTGGTGTTGGACACGTTGTAGAAACTTTTGTAAAAAGAATCTACATGTACAGCTTGAAAAGGAGAGGGAGGTTTTGTGTGATAAAAAATATTTGACAAATGGGCGTCAAATATTTTTTATCACACAATTTTGAATGGAAGAATGGATCAAGTATCAAATTAACAAGTGAAAATAACAACTAACTGCATTCATTGCTTAAATATTTGGTATATGTTGAGTTTATTATAAAAGTTTCAAACAAAAGTTGTTTACTTTTAAAAAGGGAACATTTTTTCTCTATATATTATTACGGGTGGACAGACAGACTCATGGAAGACCTAATAGACAAACAGACAGACAGATAGATAGGCGGACATGTGGAAATGAACTAATTAGGTCATTTTATGAACACCAATACCAAACATTTTTTCCTGCAATCAATATTTTCAATCGTTAAAAAGTCAGGACTAATTATTATATACCGGGTATAAAAATGTGTATTAGTAGAAAATTGAAATGTCAGCTAGTTTTAGAACATTTTTAGAATATTACTATTTATATACTCTTTCAATATTTTACAAACTGCTTGTAGTATTTATAATGGCGCCGACTATTATGTATTTTATAATGATATTAAATAATAAAATGTATATTATTAGTTTTTATTAAATGTAATTTCTATAATAAAATTGTCAGTAAAATCATATTTTAGATTTAGTTTTTCTATACATCTACTTTTATCGAACGAGCTAATGAAAAGCGAAGGACAAAATCTAACAATTTTTTTTAATATTTGAAAAATAAGTGTGTAGTTTTATCGTTAGGAAATTTTCCTCTTTACATAAAAAAATAATAATAACTTAAAGGATATTTTAAGGTCATATTTTCTATTTCTGATTTCGATTAATTTTACCAATTGTTTTGGTCTATTGCGCTCCATTCTCAAAGTCTAACATAGACATCTTAAATTTTTTGAAAAAAATGACCCCATTGCATACCAATCTTTTGAAAATCGAATATAATTTGGGTTTGATATAACAGCAAAGTTGATATATTGAGAATTTGATATTTTAAATATCTTAGCGAGATTTTATTCGATTTGGATGAAATTTTCTTGAAACCTTTTATTTTGAGGTTACATTTCCCATTTCTGTTACCATTTCCCTATCTTTTCCCATTTCTTCAATGCGTGGACCAGCGTCTTGCTTACTCAAAATCAATCAGAGATACATTAAATTTTATTCAAATGAACCAAACATACTATAATTACATACAGTGGCGTGCTAGGGTGGGGCAGTCAGGGCACGTGTCCTGCGTGCCATCAAGGGGGGGGGGCAAAAAAAGAAATTTACTAACTACCTATTTAAAAAAAATACAATCCAAATTCGCAAACATGGTGAAATAAAAGTCTTTTGAGTATCATTCCAGAATAGATGTTATATTTAATACGTACATACATTACATTACAAAATTTGTAAAATTTGAAAATCTTATTATTTACACGTAAAATTTTGATCCTAATTAGTTTTGTGAAACTAATAAGTATATAAGTATATGCTTATCTATTTAATGTTATATATCGTTGTCCTAGTAGGTATGGGTACTTATAGTACCCTTAACGCAAGCCTATTTTAGCTACCTTACCTTGGGAAAAGGTCAATATTTGTAGGATATCCTAGGGAAAAAATAATTAAAAAAATGTTTAGATATCTGTTTTAAGAATAATTTACAAAGGGAAAGGGGCGCAGTTTGGATGCGTGCCCTGAGCGCCATTTTACGTCGCTACGCCCCTGATTACATATCAAGTTAAGATTAAAATCGGATAAAATGTAGATTTGATAGAGCAAAATTAATATTGTGAGAATTTGATGAGGGCATCATATCAAAAGAATCAGTATTTTAGCAAAATTTTATCCGATTTTAATGAAATTTTGTTTGAAACTGACTATTTTGAGGTTATTTTTTATATTTCTTTTAGTGTCATTACCCTATCTCTAACCATTTCTCCAACTCATGATCCATGGCTTTGTGTTCTCAAAATTTATCAGATATATCAAATCCGAAATTTGAAAAATATTACCCAAATATAGTATAATTACGTACCAAGTTTATTAAAATTGGATAAAATTTGGGTTTGGTATATGAAAAAGATGGTCAAATAGGGATTCGACAATCAAAGTATTTAAAAAATTTTTGTTACGATCTTAAGGACGTTACGAAAGTATATCGAAAATGCTACGTAACGAACGAAGAAATTTGTTCACTCAATAGATTAAATTTATTTCAATTACCAATAAAAAGCTATGAAGCGTCCCAAATTTTCAAATTATACAACTTGAACTCTAGAAACAATTTTGCACAATTTTATTAACATTCACTAAACGGTTGTTGAGAAAAAAATTATAAATATACGTATATGATATAGAAAGAAAAAAGGATTGATGATTTTGTTGATTTAAATTAAAGGTACAAACATTGCCAAAAGTTTTTCATATTATTTGTTATTTCTTATTGAAATTAATTTTGCCTCCGAATGTTCCCCTTCCTAACATCCTTAAAAGTACGATTATTTTTCCTGATCATCCTATAGTAGGGGAATGATTTGATGTATATTTGACATTTTTATTTATTGAAACGAATATACCAAAAATATTTTTATGATCGTGAAAACTTTCGGAAAGAAATAATAATAATCATTAAAATGCGTTGTTTACAAACAAAAATAACTATTGTTAAATATTATGTTGGATAACGATTTGTTTTTAGTGACTACAAAAATATTGTTTATGTTCTAAAATTTAAAAAAAAAAAACGAAACACAAGGAAATAAAAGCAGTAAATGTTTCATTTTTCAGATGAAAGAAAAGATTAAAATCATTGAAAAAACCCAATTCTCATAGGTTGAAACGTGAACAAATTATATTGGCAAATGACTTTTTAATATTTATATTTCTAAAATTTCAGTCAAGCATGTATCTGAGGTTTGCACTATTATTGTCGATTATAGATTTTACCGTAAGTATTATACTCACTGTTAAAGAGCCACACTCCCATGTCAGGGACCGGAACCATATCTAGGAGACTACCTCTGCCCTAAATGAATGGGTGGATAAGTCTAAGAATAGCAAAAGGAAAGATACAGTAGGCTGCTGGGTACAATGCTGCGAGGTCAACCTGGCTATCTATCTATCTATCTCGCATGAGGTTAGAAGACAGTGCAATTTGTCCGGATTGTAATGAGGCGGATGATACGTTCTTCTACCTTCTGACAGAATGTCCTTACAGAGCCAGAATGAAGTATCAAGCCTTCGGCACAACCGAAATGAGGTAAAACAAGAGGTGAAGCTCTGTCATGTCATTCGCAAAGAAAACGAGTAGGCCCGACAACGAACACACGGCTAGAGGAAACAAGGCGTGGTAGAGGATAGAGGTGGATGAGAGAATGGGTTAGCGTTAGGTAAAAAAGGTCTAGAAAGGCCTATTTGGTAGGCTTCGTATTCCTCTCTACTTTTACATTAAGTAGTGTAATCAAATAAATCTCATTCAAGGTTATCAAGGTTTGTTTTACTATCCTATTCAAAGAATTTTAACATTCTATGGGCATCTTATTTTATGACCAAGTAAAGCCTACATTATTAAGCCTACAAAGCTAAAATATTACAGTCATGTTCATAAACAGTGTTCAAAGTACTTTATTCTAATATTTTTAATCGGAAGTTTAAATATAAACTATAGCCACATTTATTTCCGAGTATCTTAAATAATGTTTTCCAAGAATATCTGTAGTATGTGAGATAATATTATTGCTTTGAAGAAAATTAGAGTTACAAACAAAACCGTCTTTTAAAATTTTCTTAATAATATTCTTGGAGCTATTCATTACTTTTACCACGTAACGCGTTATCCATACCAGCTCTCCATACCACGCATACTTTTTAGGAGAGATCTAAACAGTTGATAAAATATCCAAACCACGTAACGCGTTATCCATGCTTTTTAAAATGATTTCAATTCAAAGCCACCGGTACGACAATTTGATGGGTAGTGAAATCAAGTGTTGAAAAAATACTTTATACGCTATGATGTTCAATTTGAATTTATGATATTTTACAATATCTTTTCAGATAAATTATTTTACAATATCTTTTCAGATAAATTTTCCTTTTACGTAGGTCATTAATTTATTTTAAGAAAAAGAAAATATTAAAATAAATTTTTAAATTGTATATTAAATGTTAGCTTCTAAAAAATAACTATAAAATTATTTTATTAAAATTGTGTTGATTGTCATTTCCATAGAAATAGAAACTATAAACTATACTAGCACACTATAAATCGTTATAATCGTTATAAGTTAGAAATATGCAAATTTGTATTTTGGCTATTAATATATTTAAAATTTTTATAAATGAATTAATATTAGCGCCATCAAAGCAGAATATTTCAAAATTAAATAACTTTTCGTAGCATAGTAATATATATACGAAATATAGTAAATAACTTATAAGAGTTAACGTTATCACGCGTCGGAGCTGACACGTACAATTTTTTTTAGGAGCGATCTAAACAGTTGATAAAATATGGAAAGGTATGGAACCCTAATGATTATATTAAATAGATATTTGTTATTGGTCTAATTTTTTTTCTTTTTGCTTTCTTACCATATGTAAAATATTTACATAACCGAGAACGTATACGCGTTTATGTCAAACGGACGGATATCATTATAGGCACATGATTTATGAAACATAAATTTTATTTATTTTTTTTGGGCACTAATGAAGAAGGAATAACATCATCTAGCTAGATACTGACAAATATATATTGTACAGGCGACAGACAATATCTTTATATTATTTGTGTTTATATGAAAATTTTAACAAGCTTACCGAAACAAATATGTTTGGTTCGTTTGGTTAATCAATTGACATAAATAACATTTATTTATATGAAAAATTGATAGACATTTTGACACATCTGTTGATTTCACAAATGGAATATTAATTTAAAATAAAAACGAATATAATATACTGGACATTATAGGTCATTGTCTAAATAAATATAATATATGAAACATTTGCATATCCATACAAAATTGGCTAGCACTGATGTATAGTCCATTTATAAAATTCTTCAAAATCTTATATAGTACATTCATAAAAGTCTACAATAATGTTTATTATTTTTGGTCGTAAGTTAAAATTAAATTTAGGCCCGTCATAATGGGCCTAACAAAAAAGGTATTTAAGAAAAAAAACCTGAGATTTCGGGTAATTACACTACCGTCGGCATCAATAAAATTTACCCGAAATCTCAGTTGTTTTCTTAAATATCGTTTTTTTAGACCCGTCATACCGGAATTTTATTGGATCAATCTCTTTATTGATATTTCTATTTTCTATTGCGTAGTTTTTTTTTTTTATTAGTCTTATTTTATTCCAAGTGAAAATTATCAAAATATTTGTAAAAATATGGGTTTCTCCATAAGAGCAATGCATTAAACTCGAACTTTAACATTAAATAATTAATTCAAGTCTCCCGTAACTTAAAAAGCGCATATGAAAGTAATATTTACTAAATTATTAATATTTTACGAACTAACTTAAAATGTCGAATTTGTATACAGTTGCAATTTAATACTTTTGGCCACAAAACTAAATATCAAAATTATTGAAAGTATCAAAAAGTATGAAAAAAACAGGCCGTTATATAGATAAACATTGGAGTAGATTTAGTATGTTCATTGATCACGTGGCGCTATCATCTTTAAAATTTTCGCTTACTGTCAAAATTTTAGTGAAACAATTTCGCGAATATTTGTTGAAATATCCCACCGTTAATAATCTAGATATTTGTAGACTCATGCAACAACTCTCTTAATATGTTTTATAAACACAATCCAATAAAGATGTTAAGCTAAAGCGTCCTTGAGAAGGCCTCGTTTCAAAAACACTTGAATCGCAAAAACAAAATTTATATACAACCCGTATTTTAAAATACACCCAATCTGCAAACAATGTGTAGTGAATCTATCGCTGTCTCTATGCAGTGTACTATGATATGGTTTACTTTGTCATACTTAAACTGTATTAAAATCAGTATTGTATAACATATAACTATTATACTTATCATTCTCTAACTACAATCATTTATAGTTGCATCTTACTCGTGCATGTATACATCGTCGTTATTGTCCGTAGTCCGTTGTGTGAGTGTGTCTACATGTATATGTAACAAAGACACATTACATTACATTAGATTGGGTGTATTTTAAAATACGGTAAGTATATATGTAATATACTTAAAACACGTTTTATAATATTTCCAGGAAAACTACTTAATTACACAATTTTTAATGTAAATTGCAAGAGGAAATGATTTAAATTTTATAATCCATAAAACTCATAAGATCGGATATATAAATTTGCTTCCAAGTTTCTTATATACTTATATAATTTTTTATTAATTTGTAAATAGCCATTATACATAGGTACGTTTCAATAAATCTGCGAGTCTGTCTAGAAACGAAGAGATTATTTGGTCTCTTAAGTTCGTTGGGTTATTTTGTCCAAATATGATGAATATTCTTTAAAAACCAATGGAATATTGTTAATATTAACACTAGAAGTTGGACTGAAACCAACTTTTTCGCTCGATGCCAATCGTTATTAATTAATTAATTGATTAATTATAAATTCGCTATTTTCGTCCTATATTCATGTAAAAACTATTACTCGAGCAAATACAATGTTAGATGAATGAATTTAGAAATATGTTCTAAACAAACAATTAAACTGTATGTTCGACACCCAAAACAAACGCTGACACCAAGAAACGAAATTTTCAATGATTCAACAATGTAACTTGGTTGCCGTTATATCTAGTTGCCATTATATCTATTTGCCGCCACAGACAACTGCCTACCATGCTTTTCCGGTAAAACCGTCTGCGGATTTGGTTATATATGAACTTCAACGACCTTGATGGGATTATGAAATACCTTGAAATCAAATGTTCATCCGATACTACGCACTTCAAATTTGCATTCGATTTCATTACAACGTTATTATTGAATACAACGTTACCAAATTAACAAAACGATAGAATTATTAAGGACGTTTCCAAGAAAATCAGTTTTCTTACGATTCTTCTGTAATTTTGAATATATTTGTAGTTAAAATTATCTTCCACATATATAATTTTTTTTAATGGACCTTACGGTACTAAATTTGTAAATATTGACAGTTAAAATTTGTATGTTTATCATATAAAACTTACCCCGATTAATGTTGTCACACACGTTTTATTAAATATCAATAGTAATTTTCTTACGATTCTTTTAAAAAACTGAGAATAAGTAATTGAAAATATAACAAATATATTTCTACAAAAATAACAAAAACAAGCATTCGGTATTAGTTATCTTATAAATATTGTTTAAGTGCTCAAGTTAAAAAAAAAATCCATTGTTTAAACTACAATAGATCAAATAAAATTTAGTTGAGGTACAGTGTTAGTGCAGCAAAAAGTAACACTGTACCTCAACTATATTTTATTTGATCTATTGTAGTTTATATAATGGAATTTTTTTTAAGTTGAGCACGACTGCTCTTTGGGAACGTCCTTAAATAAAACAAATATTTGAGATTTTTGTAACAATAATTTTGTTTTGACAATAATTATTTTAAGTTCGGAAACCCGTTTCGAAAGCTTTTAGAATAGACTATTTTTTAATGAACATATAATACGGTACCAATTCGAGACAATCCAACGTCCTTAAATTAGTTTGTATAAAATTTTTATATTCATCTGTTTAGTATCAATGTTTCGATACTATTAATAAAATGCAGATATAAAATTTATAGAGAATTTAAAAGGTTAGAATCAGCCGGGAGTAGTCAAAGTCACTTCACTTGTTTTTAATGACACCTACAAATGTTTATACGAAAATTAATAATATTCATTTTATTAAAATTGAAAAATTTTATACGAAAAATATCATTTGTATTTTTAAAATAATGTTACACAAACAATTTGCTTCCAACTCGTTTTTTCGTTAATTTTTAATCGATTTTTGTTAAATGTGATTAAGTCAATTTCTACGAAACACTTAATAAATGTTTTCTTTGAAGCAATTCGTTCTTTTAATCGTCAAATTCATAAATTTTGCATATCTTTGTTTATACCGTCTGTTTTGGAAAGCTTTGCTAATAGAGGATCAATGTTAAATATTATTTACTATAATAACTACACAATGCTTCATAAAGAAATAAAAACAGTGGGGGTACAATGTAGTCTGTAGTGTGTGTGTGAATACGAAATGAATAATAATATTATAAATTAAGTGGGCATCACTAAATTCTCACTCTTAAATGACATCAACAAACATCATACCACAAGCAACCAGATGTTTGTAAGTATGTGTATGTTTGTATGGTTTCATAGTAAATATTTTATTTATTTATTTAACATTGATTCCCTATTAAAAATGCTTTTGAAAACAGACTGTATACAGCAAGGGAAATATTGGAATAAACATTATTTATTGCTTCCTATGTAAAGGCAGAGGCGGTGTTAGGCGTGGGTGACGTGAGCCACCGCCTACGGCCTCGCGATCAGAGGGCCCTTGCGCCTCAATGGTTTATGCATAACTCGAACGCAACGTGAAATTATATTTGTCATAAAACGATAAATATATTGACATACCAAATTTGTTTTATTAAGTCTAGCAACATTTGTTGGCGTTGCGTTGTCCTGCGTGAAAGTAGTGACTTCCAACCTTACGAACTGTATGAAGAATTACAAACTATGATCCTAAATGTACCAGACTTAATTAAAGATGTCAAAGAACTGCTTCAATACATAATAGAAAATAACTCGAAAGAGATTTACCCAAATATTTACATTGTCTTTCGAATTTTGTTAACAATACCGATAAGTACAGCCTCCGTTGAAGGAGCTTCTCAAAATTAAAACTAATAAAATTATCTGAGAAGTACGATGGATCACGAAAGCTTTGGCAGTTTCATCTATTGAAGCAGATCTAAGCTGAACTACGACAAAATCATTAAGGAGTTTAGTAAGGCTAAAAGTAGGAAATTTCTGTTTCTTTCATGTTAGTCTAAGAATATAGTTTAGTTTGCATATCAGAGGAACTCTTTTATCCAACGAGCCTAAAAAGTTTAGTGCCGAATAATTACGAGAGCTACGAAGAAAAGCGTCGAAAAGAAAAAACGTAGGTTTTAGATCGAATATACCAGGATCTTGGTGTTCTCCTACTAGAACCTACTTTTTTTATCGTTTAGATATAGAGCAAATCTTTAAATACAAAAAATATTAATCTTATTAACAAGATTTATTTAACAAAAAAATTAATTTTGTCCCAAATAAAATTAATTCGTAAAAATTTATGTACGCAAAGTCACGGGGCACGACCAATAGTTAATAAACAAACAACTCATTTAAAATAACCTTAATCCAAAAACATTTTTTTCACAAGTCTCAGTGAGTGAATTAAAATTTTATCTATTTTTTTATGACCAACTCTCTAAAGAATTAATTATTTCATATAGCTTTTTTTCCCCCAATAAAAATACTTTCACATTTAATAAAATCTAACGAAAATAGAGATACAATTTGAATGACCCTGTTAAAATGTGGAAGGAGCCACCAATATGGACATTTATTAATTCATAAATATTTCATTTTACACATAGATTTTTTTATAATTTTATTACCAAAACACATACTCACACACACACAAACATATCTTGTAACGCTTATGACAGTCATTCTTTTATTACGAACATGTTAATGTTTTTGACACTTCTATAAAAATAAGATAAAATTATATAATAATAAAAAATTGAAGGAGGTTATCTACCTGAAATGCGAGTGTTACAGAAGAAACTTGGTAATACGATATTTATATTACTGGATTCGAAGGGTTGGCAACAGTGTGTATATTTAGAACTGTTATATACACACTGTTGTATATTTACAACTGTTACACCAGTCCAAGTGGCCTAGCGGTCTAAGGCATTATGTCTGCGCAGTATGCCTATTTGGAAACTGGGAGGTTATGGTTTGGATCCTGACATTGGCAGTTTGTCAATTATTAAGAAAAAAAAGGGGCGGTTATTTGACTAAACTGTCGGCGTATGGACAAGAACGAAGTAACCGGCTATGCTTGAAAAGGTTTTCTGCAGTTTCCTTCACGAACTCCAGATGAATATCGGCATAGCTATCATAGTCGTAGGTTTTGCAGCCGCATATCCTACCTTGGTGAAACTGTCACCAAGTTAGAAACGACATATCCTGAGACAATATAAGAGTAATTTTTAATAAGAGTAAGGTTAACAGGAGTAAATGTGAATGAAAGAAATTTTAACAAGAGTAATTTCAATATAATTTAAAATTTATTATATTTTAAAATTTAAAATTTATTATTTTTATTTATTTTAGTTAATTTTCTATTTATTTTTATTTTTGTCTATTGATCTCGACTTTCTATCCATTTCTAATTGTCACAGAGTAAATTACGACTAGCTAATTTGTACTGATGATGACTACTTTGTAGTCGAAATACGTATTTATAATACAAAAAAACTGATATAGGTAAAGGGGGCGAATTTGAAATTTTATCTAGAGCTCTCATTAATTATCATTTGATAATATAATATTTTATAAATCTAAAGTCTTGAAATCTTAAAAGTTACAGACTTCTGATCATTTTCACTTTAATACATAACCTCCTTAAATTTATAAAATAAAAATACACAGTTTTTTGAACAGTAAAAAATATTGTTTTTTTCTAGTTGAATAAATTTTTGTTAAATAAAACACCTGTATTATTTTTGAAGAGATTTTTTTTTTCATGTTGTTGATAGAAATATTAGTAATTAAACTACCATAACTTTTTAATATTGTTTTAATTTTTTTTTTGAAAAAAATATATTTATACAGACCTGGCTTTGAATTACACAGAATCACGTACCCGGGGATGGAAAAGATCAAAATCTGAATTACACATAATGGTATAAAGGTACTACATACATAAGCCCGTATTTTAAAATACGCCCAATTGCCCAAATGATTGCAATTAGAGAGTGATAAATATAATAGTTATATGTTATACAATACTGAATTTAAGGACGTTCCAGCACTGTATTATGCAATTAGCACTACAAACCGATTTGATTTTATTATAACACAAATACATAAACACACATACGCAACACATAGACAAAAACACTGTTCACATATACAAAATAATGTTGATTTGAAGAAAATAAATAAATTTAAACTTATATATTTCGAAAACAAAACGGTAACACACGATTTACAAAAAAAAAAATTTATATAATAAATATTTAGCTTTACTCTCATACATGCTTCTAATGAGAGAGAGTGAGAGAGATTGATAACTTTGATAATAATTATCTCGCGTTCTAAACGGTCAAAAATTCTGAAACTTCGGGATTTATTAAAAAACATTATTTTTAGCCTGTGAAAAAAAAGAGCAAAATCTGTCGAAAAGTGGTAGTATGCTGGAACATCCTTAATGCAGTTTAAGTGTAACAAAGACACCATTATCGTAGTATACTACATATACACAGCGATAGATACATTATACATTATTTCCAGATTGGGTGTATTTTAAAATACGGGCTGTATATACTAATGTATAAAAGTGCTATAGAGTATAGATATATATACTATTATAATCTATGTAATTACAGATGTTTGAACGAAATTGTGGGAAAAATATTCAGATTATGAAATAAAATTTCGAACAAAATTTGTTTATTTCTTAAAAAGAAATATTATTTGTTTTCAACATTTTTGTTCTCACTCATACAGTTTTAAAGAGAAATATTTTCACCCTTAGAAGTGGGGTGGGGTAGTGCACGAACCGATTTTGTGCATTCGTGAATTTGAATTTACTTTTCAGCTCTAGACTAGAAAACAATGCTAGGACCAAGATATCTATTATCGCTCTACAAAAAAGATATCACATTTTATGATCAATTTACTTTTAAGGGCTATAATGTTGAAAGTTACCGATTATGACACATCAATCATAAAATATTAATTTTGACATAAATTTATAAAAATTTTAATAAAAAAATTATATTATTCTTTTATTAAAATAATCCAATATGAAATTTGATATTTCATATTTTAAAAGCGTATATTTGTTTTGTTTTTACGCTAAATTTATTTGAAACTGAATATGATCAAAAAAAAAATTACTGCAAAAAAGTATTTATTCATTTTATATTCTTAAAAGATAAAAAATTTCGTTCAACACGATTTTAATTTCGGTCTACAAAATATACAATAAAATTATACTTGAACGATATTCGCCGAGACTTTTTTTAACGAATTTTTTTTCTGGTGAAATTAGTACAAAAAGATTTGTTAAAAATGATAAAACTTTTAATGTAATATTTTTATATAATTACAGTGAAACCCCGTTAATTGTGACATTGTCATATTAGAGGCTTTTATTTAATTTCATCTGCAGCATATCAACCGAATCTTAAAGCAAACTTTGCATCACTTTTAGTTATTCTATCGATTCGAAAGTTTGCAATATGTAATAATTTTGATGACAATACGAAGCGGTGATTAAAATTGGGAAGTAGTGGAGCGTCTGGAAATTAAAATTATATTTATACTCGATTTATATATATAGTATATGCAAGTTTATTATTAATTTAGTCCCGACTTTGTGACGGTTGAAAATTTTGATCACAGGAAAAAATTGCTGGTATAGGTGTTCATAAAATGACCTAGTTCGTTCATTTCAGCATAACCGCTTTTTGATTGTCTGTCCCTCTGTCTATCCGTAGACACGATAACTCCAAAATGGAACGAGATAACGAGCTTGACTAAAGGGTCAAGTGTGTTAACGGGCAAAGTAACGGTAAGAGGCAGAAAAAAAATTTAAAGCCAAAAAATGTTCCTTTTTGAAAAATAAACAACTTTTATTTGAAACTTTTGTTCATAAGCTCAGAATAAACCTGGTATTAAAGCAATTAATTCCACAAAATACATGAATCCATAACTTTTAATTTATACTGAGTACTTTGTAGTCGAAATACGTATTCATACAATACATAACGTATTGATTTCAAACATTAAGTTTTTTTTTATTATCTTTGATTTGATAATCTTTAATAGAAAGGTGATTTTTATGGATCCGTTATGAATCCATATGTTATCCGGTTATATGTTATGCATATAACGGATCCATTTATATGGATCTGAATCTATATTGTATCTAATAAATATATATCTAATATCATTATATCTAATAAACCGTGTCGTTAAAAACAATAGGGAATATGCATGCAAATTTTTTTTCACATTTATTTTCAGAATATGAAAATACTGTTAATAATGTAATAATATTTAAAAACGAAATTAAAATCCGACAAATATCAAGGAAGCAATAAGCTTTTGAAGATTATTATCTGTCTCTTTCTTGCAAAAATACTAAAAACGGAGTTTTACGTGTATTTTAAATGGTGAAAGTGTAATATGACGTCACATAACATATCAATAGGGCTATCACCCTCTTTGTCTAATCGGGAATTTCAATCATTCATATCTCACTTATTTTTAAAGTTATTTAAAAAGTAATTTTACCTTGATATTTGTCAAGTAAACATGCTTCAATTCAAGTGAAAAAAAATTTTCATGCATATTCCCTATTTCCTAGAGATAAGTGATTAGGAACAGTTTCGACGTCGATTAATACGATTGATATTTGGCGATAAACGGTTTTCACTGTAAATATACTAAATCAGATGTTTGTGCTGAATAAAATATTTATAATATATTTGAGTTTTAGTTTAGAGAGTCAGCAGTCAACAGAGATGTATTTATTTAAATAGGCCAGCTGTTCAGATTGAATGAATATATAATACCAAGAATATTATTATAAATTAGAATACATTTAATATATATATATATGTATTATTATATATAATATTCTATATATTTTATTTATAATAATGATATTTGATACAATAAATTTTGTTATTGTATCAAAGTACAGTCAAACATTGTTAAAAATGAAAATAAAGACATAATTATAATAAGCATAATGTTAAAATTTTTCTTCTAATAATCCCAATTGACATGCGAGCCATAAAAGTATTCGTAACTTTTGTTAAAAACTAACCTAATAAAATAATTCAAAAACCTTTGACCTTAATTACTGGCTAGAAACCTAAAATCCTCAATCCATATACAGGCTATTAAAAATGTTCTGAGACGGTTAGATAGATAGATTGTAGAGGCTGCCCTGGACGGGCAACACTTCGACCATAAGGTCCTTTGTGATGCCTAAGGATGTGAGGATGTGAGTGTAGTGGAAGGAATTTTTGTGTATAGACTAGGAATTGGTAGGATATGCGGCTGCAACCGACTATGATATGAACTATGCTGATATTCATCTGGAGTTTATGACGGAAACTGCAGAAAACATTCTCAATGGTCCATACGCCGACAGTTTAGTCAATTAACCGCCCAAATTCACTGACAAACTGCCGATATCGGGATTCGAAACCATAACCTCCCAGTTTCCAAGTAGGCATACAGCGCAGGCATAACGCCTTAGACCGCTCGCCCACTTGGACTGGTATTAGAAGACGGGTAGGTTTGATAACGAGGAAACGAACCAGGTGTGGTAGAGGATGGTTGAGGGTATGGGTTTCTTAGGGGTCGGTAAAAAAATGACTAGAAATGTCGACTTCCTAGGATTCGACCTTCTCTCTGATGTATCACCATGGTGGTACATCGGACCACCTAGACGTCTTGATCTTAATTTTTTTCAACTATTTATATTTTGCCATTTTTACTGGGTCCTTATAATGCCGTAGGAATAATAAATTGCCTCGTACTGCCATATCAGTTAACGCGTTAAGTATTTGTCCATCTTTAATCGGAGAAGTAAGTCCAAATTTCCCAAATGTAGATGCCTGCAACGGCATCGGTTTCAGTTTTTCATAATCTGTATCAGGCTATAGTTTCTTGAAAACCATTAATCAGATCGTATTTTAATCAACGGCATCGTTTTATCTGGGTTCAAATTAGCTTAAAACGAACTTTTCGTCAATATTGGAGCCAAATATATTTTATCGAATTTTTACGATTTTTTTAAGGTATAGAAAATTTGCGAAAAAAGTGCAAAATTTTTTTGTTCCCGATTTTAATGAAAATCATTTTTTAGGGTAATTTTAATCCATTAATTACACGAGACGGCCACTGAGACGGTTACATATATGTACATATTTTGTATCTCTAAGAGTCATTACAATTCTAAGATTATAGCATGAATTAATGCCAAGGTCAACGTCTAGATGGTTTTTTTAATTTCCTACATCATTATCTAACAAATGTTTATACTTAGAAAGTGCTATCTCTGAGATCTTTAACTGTTCCGGAACGTTTTGAACAATCTGTACATCGAATCATTGTAGAAAGTTAGAAACCGAAGAAGTAAAAACTTAAGATCCTGGTGTTTACTTTATCCTTTTCATATTTTCCTACCCGGTATATATAACATATTTAAGGGTATAATAAGTTTAGTACCGACTTTGTAACGGTTGAGAATATTGATAGCAAAAACCAATTTTTGGTATAGGTGTTCATAAAATGACCTAATTAGTTAATTTCCGTCTGTCCGGTTGTCTGTCCGTAGACGCTATAACTCAAAAACATAAAGAGATAATGATCTGAAATATTGTGTGTGGGTTCTAGACCTAAATAGTAAGGTCAAGTTTGTGAATGGGCAAAATTAGACCAGACTTCCCTTCGCCAGAGGGGAAATTATCCATCTTTGAAACGGTAAGAGTTTAAAAAATTTAAAGACAAAAAATGTCCCTTTTTTAAAAATAAACAATTTTTGCGTGAAACTTTGTTTCATAAATTCAGTATATACTTGATATTTAAGCAATTAACTCAGTTAGTTGTTATTTTCACTTGTCAATTTATGTTTTAAATTGACTATACATTTCGTCGTTTCAAACATAACTCTGAATAATCGTATGGGATTTGAGTATTTAGACGGAATGAGTTCACAAAAAACATAATTATTATTAATTTTGTCTAGTGAGATGTTTAAAGAGATTTGACTGTATAATACCGAGACATAAACTATTTATTATTATGTTAATATATTGATATATTTCTATTATTCTCAATTTGCAACAAAATGAGGACAATTCGATTAAAATAACAAATACAATAATTTTAGGATTTTTATTATAACAATACGTTTAGTAAATTACTATGATTGGAATTTTGCAAGCAAAATATAAGAAATTGTGTACAGAATTTAATATAACAAAAAAATATTATATTACAAACAATTTCAATAACAGTTTTTTCTATGTAAATATTTCTTTTTATTATAAGGGCTTTAAGCCTACAATTATTACCAGCGTGAAAACTGTATCATTTGTATACGGAAAAAATATATATAATATTTCGCACATAGGTGTACTTACGCACGCGGGAAACGTGTATATACATAAATATTATATACTGTACAAATGACGTTAAAAGTCGAGCTATCATTTTAATATTTTATAATTGATTTGTGCCTTATTTATTTGGTTTTTGAAAAAATACTTTAGATAAAAGTTGTTCATTATAAGTATACTAACAACTTTTGTTCGAAACATTTTTCCGAAAAACGAATAAATAAGGCACAAATCAATTAATAATTTTTTAAAAGATAGTTCGACTTTTGATGCCATTTATATACTTTGTATTTATAAAGTATGGCTGTGTTCGATAATAATATTTAGGGGAATATGTAATTTATTAAGGGAAAGATCTTTCAATGTTTCCGGTAATTTATTTTTATTTTTTTGATTTCCTACTGTGTTGTATGTTGCATAATATATTTATATTAGAAAAAAAATGTAAACGTTTATAAATTAATTTTTATCGAAATGGTAATTTATGTGATTTTAGTTGAGAATATCGGTACTCTTTGAACAGAATGAAGGGGGCAAATTACGTACGAAAAATCAACTTATTATTTGATTGTTTACTTTGTTTAGGACGCTCCGTAGCAATAAAGATATTCTGGTGGAGTCAATTTCTAACGCATTCAAAGGAAAAATTGTTAAATTTCCAAAAATTGATATTTATCCTTCTGATTTTAATGTGATTAGGAAATTTATCGCTGAAGTTAGCTGACAATTGTGAATTAAATTTACAAGAATTGCCACGAGAAAAGCGATATTCTCGTTTCGTCTCGGCTTTAGTCGAAATCCAATTCTTAACTCTCGACAATATCATCTCCTTCGTCTCGAAATTCTCGTTTATACGAGAAATGCTTTTAAAATCATTTACATTTTATCGCTTCAAAATGTAAGTCTTCAAAGCATTAGGCAAAAAAATAGAGCTACAAGCTATTATATAGGAACTTTGAACTGTGAGCTTGAAATTTTAAATCTATAAATCGTATCGTATTGGAAATACAAGGCTTTCTGCTAGGACTAAATTAATCCAGAAGTAAATAAATTTGATTCGATTTTTAAGGTTTTTTAACGGCATTTCGAAAAAATGTAAAACAAACATTACGATTCATTCGTACCTAAAACCTTCAGTTTAAGGTATTAGGTCATTCATTTTTGGTTTTGAATTCGTGATGAGAATGGTATCTTGAAAACCCATAAAGCATTCCATAAATATCACGCATCACGTTTAATTAGAAAATTTATACCAAATGGCATTCAGGTTTTCCGAAATAAAGAATATTGGAAATTCGCTGAGCATGAATTCTATATTTAAAAGCACGCTAGATAGGTAAAATTTAACCTATTTGATTTGACCTAAAAATGGTTTTTCACAATCAAAAACAGACATTGCAAAAAATAAACGATTATCACTAGTGATACGGAAACATCACCACAATTGATTTTTGAAAGTCAGCAACCTCGACGAATTAACTAGAAAAAAATGACTAGACAGTATATAGATACCTTATATATATATATATATATATATATATATATATATATATATATATATATATATATATATATATATATGCTGTTATGCATAAAATAATGTGCCTGACAGTTTTCACAATTACATTTACAGTGAATCTAAAACAATTTACATTAAAATATAACATGTATGAGAAAATGATTGAAAATGTGATATAAAATTTAATGAAAGCATTAATATAGAAATTCTTTATATGTCGATATATAGCCGTGAGAAAAAGTGAAGAAAATAGGTTAGGATTGGTAGTATTCCTCAAAAATTTTGAAGGTTCATATGTAAGCAGACTGAGCTTTTACATTCTACCCGGCCGCATACGCAGAAGTTCATTCATAATAAAACCTAACCTAAAAGGAGGCGAGGCGTGTAAGAAATAGAAGACACCCGGTAGAGTGTTAGATAGATATATAGATACATCTTGGGGTCTTGGAGTATCGCACTTTGACCTAATGGTCCATTGTGCTCCCCCTTCTTCTTCAGTACGACGAGATTCGCTTCTCCGATATGTTGGTAATACCCAAGACCTTGCTTATCGGGTCTTCCTAAAGGTTCATATATTCGGAGTGAGATGCACTGAATATCTTGTATCTGCTGTAACCCAGAAGTTTGCAGTCAAAGATTTTTTACGTTTTTAGAAAACAAAACTTCCAAAAACCCTTATCCATTTGATTATTATCAATGTCGGGTTTGTGAGTTGACCTAATTGTATCATCCACCTCGATTCTAAGTGAATAGCGGGCCCTGAGTCATAATTCCAACCAGGTCTCTTAGACCCAGTCCGACACTGCTCCTTACAATATTTTCATGTGATTATTTAACAAATAAACATATTTTCACACAGTGTATAAATAAAGTATGCCTACACGCATTTTAATATAAGTAATAATAGATGGTATAAAAATTGTTAAAATATGATTATTTTATTAATAAATATTTAGTGAGAAAATGGATCTTGTAATTTAAATAAATAATCATTTAATTTAATTTTCAATTTTAATTCAAAATATTTATACAATTGAAAATAATTCAAAAAGCGAGGGAAGTGGAGCATCCATTAAAAAGTTTTTAAATTAAGTAGATTTTTGGTTATTGTTTATTTATATTGGATACATTTTTTAAAATGTAAATAATTACTGCTTTATTTTTTTATACATAAATTTTGGTTTAAATAAATAAACAGATTTTAATTCTTCTAATAGATGTGATTAATCATGGCAAGTAATAATGTGCCTTTAGGTATGTGATGATATCCAAATAAACACTTTCAATTGTCTAAATACGCCATTAGTCATTTTAAATAAAAATCAGAATTATAAAGTATTCTGCTGAAATTCACAATTATAAAATAATATTTGAATTATGTATTTTTGGTCGGGTAATCTGTTTTAAAGGTCTAATAACTGATTCTGTTTACATGCTATTTTTGAATAAGTGCAATTTCCAAAACTTTTATTGAAAAGTACAACCGGCCAATATTGTACAAGTAGTAACATTGAATGATACATATTTTATATAAGAGATTTCCTTTTTTAGGAAATTCACCAAATTTCGCAACTTCATAAAAATTTCTACAAATTTTTATTGATTCTACTTCTTTTCACGATATATTAATACAACTTTTTTGGTTTCATATGAGAAAATTCATATTAATGAGTATTGTCAAATTTTCAAAAAATGAAGTCAATCCCGGGTGAGCGAGAACTGGATAAGCGAGAAAACTACAAATGAGAATAATTTCCATGTCCTATTATTATAACCATCGAAAACCTCTACAAGTGAGAAACAGAATCTTCTTAATGAGAAAGTCGTCCTAACATTGTTTCCTGTATTTTTTATACCTCTGTTTGTGAGAAAAATCGCTCCTGTACTTCTATAAGTGAGAAACTTGGTTCACTGAAATACCTCCATAAGCAAAAAAAGATTCCGATCCCTTGAACTCTCGATCATCCAAGTTGGAATATAATATAATCTAAGTTTATGTTATAAAATTACATTCATGTATAAGATATTGCCTGACAAATAAGAATGAATCCATTTTTATTATAGCTCAACAAAAAATGAATGCAACTAGAACTAGCATTTTCTCTCATACAATTCATTTTTGGATCATTGTAAATCTTTCTGTGTGATTTTCTGCACGTAAGAATGTGGACCATAATGCACCCAAAAGCCAAAATCAAAGGTGATATTGAGACAGCGGATTGGATTCAATTTGTGGGGTTACAAGGGGTTTCGTCACTGCAACCTTGAAGCTGTATTGTAGCTTTTCCATTCTCTATTAGGATTCCCAGGCTAGGTCTAGGTTCCAAGTAGAATCCAGTGTTTTACCTGGATTAAGTGGCGCCATTGGATTAGCTTGTTAAGGGAAAGCTTCACTTAGAATGATACGCCTTTTCTGGGCGTAAGATTTGCAGTTGCATACGAAACAAAAAGAGATAGAATGGTTCGTGAATGGGCAAAATCGGACAATGCATTCTGCCATCAGGGAACAGAGAACATAGCCATCTTAAAAAATAAAAGTTTTAAGTAAAAAAATGTTCCTTTTTTAAAAATTAATAAGTTTTGTTTTGAGACATTTTTTCATAAACTCTAATATACCGGGTACTTTAGCAATTTACTCAGTTATTTTTTATTTTTACTTGTTTTTACTAAAGAATTGTCTGAAACAATTTATCGAAAACTATCGATTGTAAATAAAATGGGCAATGTACGACAATTTTGTTTACGATAGTAAAACCATTGTTTGAGAATATCCATAAAATATTCTAAAACCAAAAATTACCCCCCCCCCCACCCCCTACAAATAACAGTTAACCGAATACCTATATTGTGCTATACTATACTATAGTAGAAGCAAATCCTCCTTGTATTCACCACGATCACTACAATTATTGTACACGTTGTCATGGCAACAAACTGATGTTTCTATGTTGACGGTAGTGTGGAATGAGAGAGAGAGAGCTAGAGAGAAATCCTTTGTATTTTTATACCCAGTATATTTGTAAATATACAAGGTATATTAAGTTTAGTCCCGACTTTGTAACGCTTGAAAATATTAATCCTTGACAAAAATGCTTCACAAAGGTATTCATAAAATGGCCTAATTCGGCCATTTTCACATGTCCGTCCGTCCGTCTGTCCGTCTGTGAAGCCGATAACTCAAAAACGAAAAAAAGATAACGAGCTGAAAATTTTTGTGTGTGTTCTAGACCAAAAAAGTAAGGTCAAGTTCGATAATGGGCAAAATCGGAACGTGTGTCCCCCCGCCAGGGGGGAAAAAATATATCTTTTAAACCGTATGAGATAGAAAAAAAATTTTTCTACAAAATTTCTTCTTCTCTTTAAAATAAACAACTTTTGTTTGAAAACTTTTTTCATAAAATCAACCGTTTTTTCATAATTTGTGTTTAAAGATGAAAATGAGTCGATCGAAGACGGTACATGTGCCCGGTACATGTGCCAAACATAATATACATCAAATAGTATTGTTATACCCAGTATATTTGTAAATATACAAGGTATATTAAGTTTAGTCCCGACTTTGTAACGCTTGAAAATATTAATCCTTGACAAAAATGCTTCACAAAGGTATTCATAAAATGGCCTAATTCGGCCATTTTCACATGTCCGTCCGTCCGTCTGTCCGTCTGTGAAGCCGATAATTCAAAAACGAAAAAAGATAACGAGCTGAAAATTTTTGTGTGTGTTCTAGACCAAAAAAGTAAGGTCAAGTTCGATAATGGGCAAAATCGGAACGTGTGTCCCCCCGCCAGGGGGGAAAAAATATATCTTTTAAACCGTATGAGATAGAAAAAAAATTTTTCTACAAAATTTCTTCTTCTCTTTAAAATAAACAACTTTTGTTTGAAAACTTTTTTCATAAAATCAACCGTTTTTTCATAATTTGTGTTTAAAGATGAAAATGAGTCGATCGAAGACGGTACATGTGCCAAACATAATATACATCAAATAGTATTGTTATACCCAGTATATTTGTAAATATACAAGGTATATTAAGTTTAGTCCCGACTTTGTAACGCTTGAAAATATTAATCCTTGACAAAAATGCTTCACAAAGGTATTCATAAAATGGCCTAATTCGGCCATTTTCACATGTCCGTCCGTCCGTCTGTCCGTCTGTGAAGCCGATAACTCAAAAACGAAAAAAGATAACGAACTGAAAATTTTTGTGTGTGTTCTAGACCAAAAAAGTAAGGTCAAGTTCGATAATGGGCAAAATCGGAACGTGTGTCCCCCCGCCAGGGGGGAAAAAATATATCTTTTAAACCGTATGAGATAGAAAAAAAATTTTTCTACAAAATTTCTTCTTCTCTTTAAAATAAACAACTTTTGTTTGAAAACTTTTTTCATAAAATCAACCGTTTTTTCATAATTTGTGTTTAAAGATGAAAATGAGTCGATCGAAGACGGTACATGTGCCCGATACATGTGCCAAACATAATATACATCAAATAGTATTGTTTTTATGTTTATTTCAGTTTTGTTAACCAGGTGTATATATAAGATCAAAGTTTATTAAGGTCAAAAGGTCCATCTGTCCTATCAAACCTATACACGTATATATATATATATATATATATATACATATATATATATATATATATATATATATATATATATATATATATATATATATAATATATATATATATATATATATATATATATATATATATATATATATATATGTATATATATTTATACATATATGTATATATATATATATATATATATATATATATATATATATCGCTACTTACGCGACTTTCTAATGCAGCATCGGCTATTGCTTCGCGTTAATGAACTAAAGCTTCACGTCGCCTTATTTTAACGCTTAGCGTTAAAAAACGATCGCGTTGAATAACTAACGCTGCCAAACCGTCGCTTCAAGTTGAGTCATCACCATTTCGCGTGACTAACATCGACTAACGCTTCCCATGCACTAACGTTTCACATTGACCAATGTTTTGCGTTAACTGACTTACGGTTGGCTTAAGCTTACGCTACGCTTTGCGTTTACCAACGCTATGCGTTGATTTACTAACGCTTTTCATTGGCTGGCATACGGTTCGCGTTAACTTCCGTTTCGAGTTGGTTCATGCTTTTCGTTTGGATACGTTTCGCGTGAAATCACGTTTCGCGAATCACTTCGCTTTGGATAACTAACGCTTCGTGTTGGCTGACAAACGGTTCGCTTTAGCTACGCATTTCGCGTTGGTAAACGCTTTGCATTTACCAACGCTTCGCGTTGTACTACCACTTCTTATTAACTAACGCTTCGCGTTGGCTAACTAACGGTTCGCTTTAGCTTACGTTTCGCGTTGAAAAACGCTTTCCGTTAACCAACACTTCACGTTGTACTACCACTACCTATTAACTAACGCTTCGCGTTGGCTGACTTACGGTTCGCTTTAGCTTACGTTTCGCGTCGATTTACTAACGCTTCGCGTTGACCTGACACTTCCTATTGACTAACGCTTCTGATTAACCAACGCTTCGCGTTGGTTAAAGCCTTGCGTTAATTAACGATTCGCGTGAAATCACGCTTCGCGTATCACCAACGTTTCGCTTTGAATAACTAACGTTTCTCATTAACCTACGCTTCGCGTTGGCTGACTTACGGTTTGCTTTAGCTAACGTTCCGCGTAGACCTAACACTTCCTTTTGACTAACGCTTCTCATTGAGCAACGCTTCGCGTTGGTTGACTAACGGCTCGCTTGAGTTTACGGTTCTCGTTGGTTCACGCTTTGCGTTAATTAACGGTTCTCGTTGGTTCACGCTTTGCGTTAATTAACGATTCACGTGAAATCACGCTTCGCGATTCACCAACGTTTCGCTTTGTAAAACTAACGCTTGTCATTAACCAACGCTTCACGTTGGCTGACTTACGGTTCGCTTTAGCTTACGTTTCGAGTTGGTTAACGCTTTGCGTTGGTTAACGATTCGCTTAAATTCTCGCTTCGCGAATCACTGACGCTTCACTTTGCTTAACTAACGCTTCTCATTGACCAACGCTTCGCGTTGGCTGACTTACGGTTCGGTTTAGACTACGTTACGCGATGACCTACCACTTCCTATTGACTAACGCTTCTCATTGACCATTGCTCCGCGTTGGCAGACTTACGGCTCAATTGAGCTTACGGTTCGAGTTGGTTAACGCTTCGCGTTAATTAACGATTCGCGTGAAATCACGCTTCACGAATCACCAACGCTTCGCTTTGCATAACTTACGCTTCTCTTTAACCAACCCCTTGGCTAACTTAAGGTTCGCTTTTGCTTACGTTTCGCGTTGGTAAACGCTTTGCGTCGGTTTACTAACGCGTTGGTTTACTAACGCGTTGGTTTACTAACACGTTGGTTTACTAACGCTTCGCGTTGGTTTACTAGCGCTTCGCGTTGGTTTACTAACGGTTCGCGTTGACTAAACACTTCTTATTGACCAACGCTTCGCGTTGGCTACCTTGCGGATCTCTTCAGTTTACGTTTCGCGTTGGTAAGCGCAAAGCGTTCAGCAACGCTTTGCGTAGATTTTCTACGCTAGATTTTTTTCGCGTTGACCTAGTGCTTTCTATTGACCAACTCTTCGCGTTGGTTGACTTACGGTTCGCTTAAGCTTACGTTTCGTTAGCTAAACGTTTTTTCTGGCCAACGCTTTGCGTTGGCTGACTTACGGTTCGCTTTAGCTTACGTTTCACGTTGGTTAACGCTTTGCGTTGGTTAACGATTCACTTAACTTCTCGCTTCGCGAATCACTGACACTTCGCTTTGCATAACTAACGCTTCACATTGACCAACCCTTGAGCTTACGGTTCAATTGAGCTTACGGTTCGAGTTGGTTAACGCTTCACGTTAATTAACGATTCGCGTGAAATCACGCTTCACGAATCACCAACGCTTTGCTTTGCATAACTAACGCTTCTCATTAACCAACGCTTCGCGTTGGCTAACTTAAGGTTCGCTTTTGCTAACGTTTCGCGTTGGTTTACTAACACGTTGGTTTACTAACGCTTCGCGTTGGTTTACTAGCACTTCGCGTTGGTTTACTAACGGTTCGCGTTGACTAAACACTTCTTATTGACCAACGCTTCGCGTTGGCTACCTTGCGGTTCTCTTCAGTTTACGTTTCGCGTTGGTAAGCGCAAAGCGTTCAGCAACGCTTTGCGTAGATTTTCTACGCTAGATTTTTTTCGCGTTGACCTAGTGCTTTCTATTGACCAACTCTTCGCGTTGGTTGACTTACGGTTCGCTTAAGCTTACGTTTCGTTAGCTAAACGTTTTTTCTGGCCAACGCTTTGCGTTGGCTGACTTGCGGTTCGCTTTAGCTTACGTTTCACGTTGGTTAACGCTTTGCGTTGGTTAACGATTCACTTAAATTCTCGCTTCGCGAATCACTGACACTTCGCTTTGCATAACTAACGCTTCTCATTGACCAACCCTTGAGCTTACGGTTCAATTGAGCTTACGGTTCGAGTTGGTTAACGCTTCACGTTAATTAACGATTCGCGTGAAATCAAGCTTCACGAATCACCAACGCTTTGCTTTGCATAACTAACGCTTCTCATTAACCAACGCTTCGCGTTGGCTAACTTGAGGTTCGCTTTTGCTAACGTTTCGCGTTGGTTTACTTTCGCGTTGGTTTGCTTTGGTTTACTAACGCGTTGGTTTACTAACACGTTGGTTTACTAACGCTTCGCGTTGACTAAACACTTCTAATTGACCAACGCTTCGCGTTGGCTATCTTGCGGTTCTCTTCAGTTTACGTTTCGCGTTGGTAAGCGCAAAGCGTTCAGCAACGCTTTGCGTAGATATTCTAACGCTTCCCGTTGACCTAGTGCTTTCTATTGACCAACTCTTCGCGTTGGCTGACTTAAGGTTCGCTTAAGCTTACGTTTCGTAAGCTAAACGTTTTTTCTGGCCAACGCTTCGCGTTGGCTGACTTAAGGCTCGCTTGAGCTTACGGTTCGCGTTGGTTAACACTTCGCGTTAATTAACGATTCGCGTGAAATCACGCTTTGCGAATCACTAACGCTTCGCTTTGAATAACTAACGCTTCTCATTAACCAACGCTTCGCGTTGGCTGACTTACGGTTCGCTTCGCTTACGCTTCGCGTTGACTAAACACTTCTATTTGATCAACGCTTCGCGTTGGCTAACTTGTGGTTCTCTTCAGCTTACGTTTCGCGTTGGTCAACGCAAAGCGTTTACAACGCTTTGGGTAGATTGTCTAACGCTTTGCGTTGACCTAACGCTTTCTATTGATCTACGCTTCGCGTTGGGTGATTTACGGTTCAGTTTGGTTTACGTTTCATGTTGGTTAACGCTTTGCGTTGGTTAACGATTTGCTTCAATTCTCGCTTTGCGTATCACTGACGCTTTGCGTTAATTAACAATTCACGTGAAATCACGCTTCGCGAATCACCAACGTTTCGCTTTGAAAAACTTACGCTTGTCACTAACCAACGCTTCACGTTAGCTGACGTACGGTTCGCTTTTGCTAACGTTTCGCGTTGGTAAACGCTTTGCGTTGGTTTACTAACGCTTCGCGTTGACTAAACACTTCTAATTGACCAACGCTTCGCGTTGGCTACCTTGCGGTTCTCTTCAGTTTACGTTTCGCGTTGGTAAGCGCAAAGCGTTCAGCAACGCTTTGCGTAGATTTTCTAACGCTTTCCTTTGACCTAGTGCTTTCTATTGACCAACTCTTCGCGTTGGCTGACTTACGGTTCGCTTAAGCTTACGTTTCGTAAGCTAAACGTTTTTTCTAGCCAACGCTTCGCGTTGGCTGACTTACGGTTCGCTTTAGCTTACGTTTCACGTTGGTTAACGCTTTGCGTTGGTTAACGCTTCACTTAAGTTCTCGCTTCGTGAATCACTGACACTTCGCTTTGCATAACTAACGCTTCTCATTGACCAACGCTTCGCCTTGGCTGACTTAAGGCTCGCTTGAGCTTACGGTTCGCGTTGGTTTACACTTCGCGTTAATTAACTATTCGCGTGTAATCACGCTTTGCGAATCACTAACGCTTCGCTTTGAATAACTAACGCTTCTCATTAACCAACGCTTCGCGTTGGCTGACTTACAGTTCGCTTCGCTTACGCTTCGCGTTGACTAAACACTTCTAATTGATCAACGCTTCGCGTTGGCTAACTTGTGGTTCTCTTCAGCTTACGTTTCGCGTTGGTCAACGCAAAGCGTTTACAACGCTTTGGGTAGATTGTCTAACGCTTTGCGTTGACCTAACGCTTTCTATTGAACTACGCTTCGCGTTGGGTGATTTACGGTTCAGTTTGGCTTACGTTTCATGTTGGTTAACGCTTTGCGTTGGTTAACGATTTGCTTAAATTCTCGCTTTGCGAATCACTGACGCTTCGCTTTGGATTTCTTATGCGTCCCATTGACCAACGCTTCGCGTTGGCGACTTACGGCTCGCTTGAGCTTACGGTTCGCGTTGGTAAACATTTCGCGTTAATTAACGATTCGTGTGAAATCGCGCTTTGCGAATCACCAACGCTTCGCTTTGAATAACTAACGCTTCTCATTAACCAACGCTTCGCGTTGGCTGACTTACGGTTCGCTTTCGCTTACGTTTCGCTTTCGCATTGCGTTTACCAACGCTTCGCGTTGGTTTACTAACGCTTCGCGTTGACTTAACACTTCTAATTGACTAACGCTTCTCATTGACCAACGCTTCGCGTTGGCTCACTTGTGGATTTCTCCAGCTTACGTTGATTTACTAACGCTTTGCGTTGACCTAACGTAGGTCAATAGACCTACGCTTCGCGTTGGGTGATTTACGGTTCGGTTTAGCTTACGTTTCGCGTTGGTTAACGCGTTAACAGTCGCTTCGCGTTGATTTACTCAATTATATAACTCAATATTTAAATATATAAAAATCGCAAGAACAATAATATAAATTTTTTTAATTGCAAGAACATTTATACTGTTTCAATATTAATTATTAACACAAAACAAACATTTACAAATAATTCATATTTTATAAACATTGAGTAGGCAGAAATATGAACAATTCAAACATTGATATACAACTCAGTATATACTGGGTATTCAAACAATTAACTCAGTTAGTTGTTACATTACTTGTTTATATAATACTCTCTGTGAGAGCTATGCTGCACATTGCATACAGTAGTTACAATAACAACATAATACAAGGAGCTCTTTAGAGCTCAGTAAGTGTATAAAGAAGTATTATTAAATGCATTTCAGAGAGTCAGTTAGCATCAGATGACAAAATATATTTATACAGATTTTGTTTTTCCATTGATGCAAAAGAATTGAATGTCTCAAGTTGTGTAATATCTCTGATAATCTGTAATGTATATACACAGATTTTTCCACATCATTTTCTTGAATATCCGATGTTCCTATTGGCCAAAACAAATCATAAAAACTATAGTAAGATCTATGCAATTGAAATCTTTCATGCAAGTAAACGAGCGCATTATATTTAGAGACTAGAGCTATTCTCTATTAAATTTAGAGAATTTAGAGATTTAGAGCTATTCTCTATTAAATTTCAGGAAAAATAAGTGAAAATAATAACTAAGTGAGTTAATTGCTTAAATACCCGGTATATAGTGAATTTATGAAGAAAAAAATTATTTTTAAAAAAAGAACATTTTTTGTCATTAAATTTTTGCTCTATCTCTTACGGTTTCAAAGATGGACAGTTTCGCCCAAACATTGTCCAATTTGCCCCTTCACGAACTTGACCTTTAGCTCTAGAACACACATACAAAATTTCAGCTCGTTATATATTTCCGTTTTTGAGTTATCGTGTTTACAGACTGACGGAAATGGACGCATTAGGTCATTTTATGAACCTTAATCAACATTAAATTTTTTTTGACTCCATAGACGCTCGACACGCGATTTAAAAAAAAAATTTATTTAATAAATATTGATCTTTACTATCCTAGTTTTTTTTTAAAATTCAGTCCAGTATTTTTTTTTAATACAACAGATAATAGTTGGGCTGGCATGCAGTTTTACATGTTTCTAATGAAAGAGAATGATTCCTTTGTTATTAATTATCTCGCGTTCTAAACGGTCAAAAATTCTGAAACTTCGGGATTTATTAGAAAACGTTATTTTTAGCCTGTGAAATCTGTCGAAAAGTGGATTCATGCTGGAACTCTCTTAAGTACAAGCATTTTGTACAGTGAAAGTTTCCATAAAGAAATACAGGATGTGACATTGTCCATTCAACGGGTATTTTTCGCTGTTTAGTAACATCCATTACATGATTATTGTCGTGGTTGAATATAAAAAAAGGCCATTAAATTTGTATGTTCGGATTAATGTTTTGTTGCATTTTTCGGTGGTTGTACGCAAACACTGAACTTGAAAACATTGTTTTTAATACTCAATACTTAAAGCGCTATATTAAATAAGACCATTAAGAAGTATGGATATTCTGCAAATTGGATTAACGTTTTTATTATTTTTAGGGGTTTCATGATTGTATCTAAACACTGTGATTTGGATTGTGCATTAATCATATCAGAAACGGGTGGCACATAATAATCATTCTGTATAAACAGATGAGATTAAATAGAAGGATTACATTTATGATTTAGTGGTCAAATTAATCTACATGTTTAACGCTCAAATTCTAAATTATGAGAAATCAGTTCAGAAAATAATTAAATCCATTTGGTTGGATTTTCTTTGCAGTGCGATTCAGAAGTTATTGAATTACAAAATACAGTCGATTTTAATGTTGCCATGGCTAATTTAGTTTCCCAAGTCACTAAGGGCTCTTTTAAATGTCTTTGAAATCAAATTTTTCGTTCTATATTAATTGTATTCAATGGGTTCTTTAACATTTAATACCTGAGCACCCCTAACAGTTATTTATAGTTATATATTGGTGACTGGAAGAAAATAATTTATTTTCTACTTTTTAGTTTAAAGCTTGTTAAAAAAAACTTTTTTATATGTATTATTTTTTTATAACAATTAAAAACGTTCATGTACTACGCTAGAGTCAAATAAGTACTATCTTTAATAAAATTTATTTAGGATTTTGAGAAGTATATCAATAATCTTACAACGAATTATAAGCTTTTTTTTTATTTGTCCTAAATTTTTAAAAATATTTATTGTATATCAGTAAATGTAAATTATAAATTGATTTGGCAGATCTTGATTTGACAATGTATATGCATATTTGTATGTATATATTTTTTTACTGTGCGCTGTCGCCAGTTTTAAAAATATGATGGCAAAAACAAACCTAACAAAACAGTTTTAATTTTATTAAATAATTAATTCAAACGTTCGTGAACACCATTTTTTTTAATGTAATTATATAAACTACAATTTCAAAGAAAATTTATAAACATGATTTATTATGGTGGCTACTTTAATAATAAAGTTATTATAATTTGAAGTACAAAAAAATTCTGTTCTCCATGAGACGCTGTTAAAAGACGCTGTGAAATGATCGTCAATAGGTGTTAAATTTTTGAGGGAGGATAACTACATAATTGAGCTATCCAATTCTCTATAAAAAATTTTGATCTACTATCAAGTCTCATGCATGAACGTCCTTAAGTTTACGGTTTATAACACTATAAACGCTAGTCTGTTCTTCATAAAATCATTATTATTTATTGATACCTATAATTTTAAAGGTTTCTTAATTGATATTAATTACTAAGTTCACAATATATTAAATTTCACCCAATTTTTTTTTTCGTTTGTTTTGATAAATCTTTACCTTTATCTATTTT
This sequence comes from Nineta flava, assembly GCA_963920215.1. Lineage (NCBI taxonomy): Eukaryota > Metazoa > Arthropoda > Insecta > Neuroptera > Chrysopidae > Nineta > Nineta flava. Next base: position 124,249,127 of record OY986041.1, read on the forward strand.
TTGTTGTTGTAAATTTAATGCATTTTGTGGCTTCATTGTCATATTTTACACCCACAATAAAATATAGGGTGAAACGAATGAATTTATAATAATTTATGTCCTTTTATAATTTATATATCTACGTGATATATAATATATATGAAAAAGTTGCTAATTAATACCTTTTAAGTTTTAATTTGGTATCTTTATGGTACATCAGAGGGTTGTTCCTTTTAAAGTCAGTTTGTGAATAATTAAATATTTATAGTGGTGTCTTGTGTTTTAGTAATTCTCCAATTTCTCATTACATATATTTTAGATTAAAACATTTTAATAAGCCTATTTTAATGCACGAATTTAAAAATTAACTTTTAATTTTTGGCTTTGATTTTAATTAAATATTAATAGGTTCATTTAAACGCGAATAGAAAATTAAATTAAAATTGTAAAAATATTTATAATATTCTAACAGTTTATATAAAAATTCTGTTTAATTGAAAAAACAGTTTAATTGAAATCAATTTATTACATTTGCAAAAAATGGGAAAATCTGAAAATGCCTGCCTTTTGGATATAATTTCACTCGTATATTGCCCTTGCAATAAACATAATAAATAGAATAATAATAATTTATTTTTTAAATTTGGAAATCGGATAAAATATTAAAATTTTACTAAGATATCAAAATAAATGAAAATTAAACAACTAATTAATTGCTTAATGAGTCAATGAGACAGTAATGTATATACTACAAAGTAGTGTATAAAGGTTCAATATTACTTTTCTACAGATATTTGATTGCAGAGCATTTACAGATATTTGAGCAGATTCAGTTTATGAAAAAATGTTTCAAAAGTTGTTTATTTAAAAAAAAAGAACATTTATTTGTTTTTAAATTTTGTTTTTAGGACTTTAAAGATTATAGACATCCACTCTCCGCATACCTAGGAATTCCAACACTCTAGAGGGGGTTCTCGGGCCGATTTTACCATCTCACGATATTTCTTAACACTTTTCGTTATCTCTTTTCGTTTTTTAGTTACCGTGGATATACGGAAATGGACTAATTAGGTCATTTTATGAAGTTACAAAGTCGGGACTAAACCGATAATACCCTAATACATATCTATACATATAAAATGCTTTGTCCTGAAAGACGGATCAATAGCCTAAACCGCTGATCGTAGAGACCTGAAACTTGGAGGGTGTGTTTTTCGTATGACGTAGGCATCCAAAGATTCGGATTTTCCGAAATTCTACCACTATGGGGGTGAAAAACGGGGGCAAAGTTTGTATGGGACAACGTGATTCCTTGGTCCAATCTACTTCAAATTTTGCATAAACATTCAGTATATTTACATAAGTACTAAACAATATAAGGTCTGTAAAATTACAATTTTCGTGGGCGAAGCTGCGACGGGCAATGCCAGTTGTATATATACAGAGTATAAAAACTGATTATTTGGACATAATGACTTTCAAAAAGTTCAAAAAATCTAGTTTTGTGTTATCCAAGCAAAAGTCTCATCTGATTTTATTTTAATGGGTATTTAACTGTATTTGGGTCACATTTTTCAATTTTGATGATGTATTTAACAAACGTCTTATCGATTTAGAGAATGCAGTATTATGAACCAAGTATCAGAGCAATGGCGAAAGATATTGAAAAGCCATTTCCAACTAGCGAGTTTCAAAAAGAATTTCATTAAAATAGGATAAAACTTTCCGAAAATATAAATAAAATGAATTTTTGTACATCACAACTTTAAAAAATAAAAAAGTAGTTTTGGTATCAAAGACCAAATTCATCCGATTTTAAAAACGAAGTATGTAAATATACTACTACATTTGCCACTTTTTTGAAATTTGTGTTTGTATTTAAAGTACCTGTTGTAAGTTTAGACTAGACAGTGCAGTGTTTTGGACCACGTTAATTTTTTTTTTCTTTAACAGTTATGGCTTAGTTTATATTGTTATCAAAAAACGTCTGAGATGAAAATATTTTGGGGTATAATTATTTATATCCCTCTTTCCTTAAAGAGAAGTACCTTTTCTATTTTAAGAGAAAAGGAACTTCTCTTTTAAATAACTTTAAATTCATTTTCGATCATATCAGTTATAATCAAGAACACGCCCTTTTTATGTCGCAAATATTAAAAAATGTAAGATAAATATCGAATATAATTTACTAAACTTTTTAAAAAACTAAACTTTTTTAAAAGCTTTTTAAACAAAATTGTAATAAGAACAAAAATGTATATGAAAAATCCTTATCGTTATTATTATTGACAAGGAGAAGAATTTTCACAACAGTGGTAAGTAAGTAAAAACTTTGACGAACGAACGAACAAAATGAGGTCAATGATACTACAGCTATAGCAAGCACATGTACACTATTGCAAGTATAGTAATAATGCCAGAAGATGTGTTTACTATGTATACTGTTTTGTGTGAGAATCCCGAAGGAGCAGTACATATACAGGGAGTCTCATAAGTCACGGCGCAACTCAAGGTATGGACAGAAATTCTGAAACGAAAATTCCTATACCATTTTTTAATCAGACGCATAGGTAATTAATTATTAATTAAAATATGTAACCAATCAGAAGTGCTCAATAGCGTGTGTGAGTGAGTGTTTGTAAGTATATTAGTGGGGAATGCATGTACGTGTGTTTGTCGTAACCCAATGCGCGCCTCTGATTGGTTACTTATTTTAATTAATAACTAATTACCTGTACGTCAGGTTAACAAATGGTAAAGGACTTTCCGTCTCTGAATTCAATTTTATATCCATACCTTCACTTGTGTCCGTGTCTTACGGGACACCCAGTATAATGTATTCCTTTAATATATCACCACCAATTTGTTTTTTTCGTTCCCTAAAGCCTTCTTTGAATGTGATATTCTGTTTATGTTTTCAGGGTAGTTTCTTCGTGAAAATGACAAAAAATAAAATATATCGACGAAGTTTTTGAATTTGAAATATTATTTTCACAAATTTTCCTCTGCACAAAAAAAGATTTTGAAAAACAAAAGACGATTCCTTTGAGGAAAGGTTTTCTAAACTCGAAGATATAAATCTTCAACAGAAATCGATATATGTTTTTTATACGTACAGAGGACACCACATTCCCTGAAGAAGGGATCCACATTACTCATGGCCATGTTGAAATATATCAAGATATCCTGGTACTGCCGGTCACAAAAGTATCGCTCATTTTTCAAAGTTTTTTAGTTGACTTAGTCCTCGAATAGAACAAAGTTTGTTGATGGATACGAGGAGAACCGTGACGACAGCCATCTTCTTGAGGTATTCTTTACAAGGAGAATATCTCAGAGTCTACAAATCCCTCGTTGGAAACCTCCTCAGTATCTATAACGTTCGAAATTATTTTATATTGTGTTTTGACAGTTTTCCTCATTTTAAAACTGTGAAAGAATTTCGATATCGATAGGATCTAACATAAATGAATTTTATAGGATCACGTTTCATATATAAAACATTAGCGTCTAATATATATGTCTTATGTTCCATATAATTGTAAACATCGAATACACTATATATCTTCGAAGGAAAATTCATATAATATTTCATCCAACAACCATTATATGTATACACAAGAATCGAGAAAACATTCGAGGAGTTCTACTGTTGTTGTTCCACCTAAATTTACACGATTGCGTAGCCACCGTGCGCATAGGGATCTATGTACACCTAAATGAGAAATTTATTAACCAAACTGAAATGTTTTTTTTGACAAAGTGCTGGAATTATTTTCAACCTAGTTATTATATTCAATCAGTCAGGTGGCCGTGCTGTTAATTATAAATAATGGGGCGGTTTATTGACTAAACTGTCGGCGTATAGATAAGAACGAAGTAATTGGTTATGCTTGTATAAGTTTTTTGCAGTTTCTCTTTATGGACTCCAGATGAGTATCAGCATAGTTCTTATCTAAGTCGACTGTAGCCGCACAACCTACCAGTTCCTTGTCCTCTACCCACATCATTAACGAAAGGCGTTGAATATCCAAATTCCTGTTTATTCCAATCAAGCTACTCTAACGACGTTTTTGAAAGAATGAAAGATAATTTTCCTTTTCTTAAAATCCGTATGGTTTTCGATCTACAGATAAATTCTTAACCTTGGTTAATTTTGGGCGAAACGATTTTTTCCAGAATTTTTATGGCAAATAGCAATAATATTTGCCAGGAATTTGGGATATGTTGAGGCTTCTAAAACTCTGCAACTATTCATACTCAAATTTTGTGCGGTTGACGGTAGTTTTTGATGTCAGAATTTACATTTCTCAATGGCCGTTTATCATAACCAGAGAATTGCCCGCAATTTATATGTTACGGCTGTCTTGGAATATACCAAGATCGCCGGGATATTCTACCAAAAACCTGTGTTAATAAGAATGATATAAAATGACAATTAGTGGATTATATGCCAATGTTTATACTATTTTATCTTACATTAGATTCGAAAAATATACAAACTTTAACTCGTCTTGAATCTAGCGTCAAATACTGACAAAATATTGAAAAGCAGCATTTAATCCACACTTTTAGTTTCTATATATAGAACGTATACGTGTTTTTTCTCGTCTGAAGTTTAAGAAAGTTCATCTCGACTCTTGCGAATATTATCTAATCATGTCTCGAAATTGTCGCTCTTCGCGGCAACGCTATAGCTGATTTTTATGGAAATTTATCATTGTTTGATTTTCAAGAGTACTTATATCTCATTAAGATATAATAATGTTTGTTTAAATTTTTCTTAATTTTTCATCGTCTGGAGCTTTTCTCAATTAAGATAGTGTCAGATTTTATGATCACGCGTGTACATGCATAAAAAAATATGAGTGAAATTTTCATGTGTTCGCTCGCCAACCGTCAACAAAACAAAATAGCATCAGCATCACCATACATCTATTCTATACTCCAAACTAATCATATCGAATACACACGTATATATCATTATATCGTTTACACAACACACATCTAACGACTATATAATATATCGGTAGTAAGCAGAAGCAGTAGCTTCAAGCTGCTTCATAGAAAGCTCATGTTTGTTTGAATAGTAGTAGAATTTACCACACAAATTCAGTGTGTACGTAACAGTTGTGTAGTGTGTATTGCAGCTGTTATAGGAGCACAGTCACGATGTTGTATAAACGTGTCTCCTGACATGGAATGTTATTGTGTTAGTTTAGCCAGTTTTTCTGTATGGGGGTTGAAAAGGTAAACACACCCTTTTGTTTATTTATATTTTATGAATATTTTAATGAATAGCAACAGCTTGTATTGTTAATCATAAAAATTTTACAGGCCTTTTTTTGTTTCTGTTTTGTAATGTACTACATAATCCATTGTTGGACAAAGCCTATTGTTGTGATTTAATATTTTCTGTATTGTTTATAAGCAGGGAATATCAAATATATACAATATGTCTTAGGTCCCCAGAATAATCGCTTAGAGATAGAATCTCCGAAGAAGTATTTTTGAAATCCTTCTGAATAAATGCCCTAAAGAACACAAGTTTTATATGAACTCACCTCCGATTGGCGAGTCCGCAATTTATACATTCAATGCTATTTTTTCAATTTTAAAATTGGTCAATTTTAAAAACAAAATAAGATATCACGTTCAACATTTTTGGGCGTATTGCTCAGCTGAAATGTAAATTCAAATTAGTTTGAGTGAAATAAAGAGATGGGAATGGTAGAAATAGGTTTATTTTCCTAATCTACATTTTCTCCCGAAATTCCGGTCTCTTTAATCTCCCTACTAGAATCAGAAAATAGAATATGTTGAAGTTTGCGCGCATTGAGATATTTTTTCAAACAGGTTCAAAGAATTCAAAGAATATTTTTCCAAAGTTTTACAGAAAGTGGTATGGATAAAGCTCTGTAGCTGTTTTTAAAGTTTAATTTTAAGTGCCAAACACAGATACTTTGCACAAAAATAATTTGAATGTATAACTTTAGTGTTTATACAATTGAGTTACAACAATGTCTTGCAAGTTGCATAGTATAAAAAATAGAGATTATAGGTATTTTTCTATTAATAACGCGATTTTTTATAACGCTAAACGCAAAGTCGAAAATTTGTTTCGACTTTGATGTACTTTTTTCTCATATGCATTTTTTTTTGGGTACAATAAAGAATAATTTTGTAATTTATTATAATTGAAAAAATAGCGTGAAACCCACCATCTGATATCTAGATTCTAGAGCACGGTAGTGCGACAGGCCGAGAGATTCTACCTCCAAACCTCTAATCTTTTAGTTAGTCGACTCAAATAGTCCTCAGGTCAGATCATACCCTCAGTCAAATCATATAAAAGACAGAACTTTTTTAATACCATTGTGAGACACGCACAAAATTAGCAACGAGCAACATTTCTCGGAATCCATAGATATTTACTATTAGCTAATTCATACTGATAATGACAACATTGTAGTCGAAATACGTATTTATAAAATACAAACAAATGTTCTAGGAATTGGGGCAAAATTTGAAATATAGATTGGATTACGAAACTGGTGGAAGTACGGACAAATATATCCAAAGAACAATTGAATTGAGTAAAAAAAAACTGTCAGAGACTATTTTTATTAAAAAAATAAATCTCTTTTCATTTTGTTAATTGCTATGTTAGCGATAATCTCCATAAATATGGGAAAAATGATTTTACCCCCTGTATACTCCTCACTATTTATGGCTCTGCATGGGCTGATCCGAGAGCACCACTATCCAAAGCTTAATAACTAATAGAAGATTGTATTCCCAGTTTGTTAATCTAATAAATTTCGGATTAAACACGTATTCTAACATGCAAATCAAATATTAAGTAAGATGTATCTAATTGAACATTTATAATGATGATAACCTTGATCTACTGAAAAGAACTAATAACATTTTTTTTTATGAGTGAAGTTTAATTATTTTATAAACACAAAACACCACATCTATCTTTTAATGATTAAAAATAATTTTGGTTTCTAAATTTAAAACACACAGATACGACTATACACAAGGTTATTTCTTAATAATTCAAATAAATAAAGGCTAATTAACAGCTATCAATTTTAAATTGAATTTTAATGATTGTAAAACTATTATTAATACGAATCAGTAGTCAGAATTCGCATCATTCGGTCAATCACTGCGGTAGATAATTCTTTTATTTTATTTCTTTATCAATTTTAATTTAAATAATATCAATAGACATTTCATCAAGTTTGTATGACTATATTCGGAATTGTCATGTAATTTTTTTACATTAATTTTATATGCTTATCCGTCCGTTATTATTTAACTGTATTTGTCTATTAATAATTATTTAATAGGTTAGTGTTAAGATGGTCATACCGAAAATACGAGAGAAAAATACACAATAGTTAATAAAAAAAATTCGTTACGTAGGAGCTGCGTCAACTTAGAGAATTTCCTGAGAATGAATATATATATCTTTTCACATATTATTAATTAACTTTTATCATATTTATAGTCGAAATACGTACTTTGTAGTCGAAATACGTATTTATAAAATACAAAAAATTTTGATCTAGGAAATTGGGGCAAAAATCGAAATTTATTTCGAAAAATCCTAGAGTTCTCTTTAATCCTAAGGATAGGAGGATGTTAGTGGGGTGGAAGGAATTTTTGTGTATAGACTAGGAATTGCTAAGATATGCAGTTTAGTCAATTAACCGCCCAGTTTTTGTCTTAATAATTGACAAACTGCCGATGTCGGGATTCGAACCCATAACCTCCCAGTTCCAAGTAGACATAACTTCTCAGACATACGCCTTAGACCGCTCGGCCACTTGGACGGTAAAGGAGGTCTTAGAGAAAGAAGAAACCACAAAATACTGAATATTTCTTAAATATTTTTCGATTTTTGCAATATTAAGATAAATGTACCCAATTTTGTGTTCACCATATTCGTCATATATACCAAATTTTATTCCGAACGGATTAAAACTATGACCGCTTTTTGTTAACTATAGCGTCTATTTATCCATTGTTATAGTTACCTTTCGGTTACATTATATCAACGGAAGTGACTGGCGTTTACTTAATTTGACATTTAAATAATATAGCTTAACATTGATAAAATTTGTTGACATCAAATGCTTGATATGAAACATCATACATATCTAGAATGGGAATTGAACCCACAACTTCTGGCAATAAATGTCAAATTAACTAAATGCTAGTCACTTCCGTTGGTTTAATATAACCGAAAGGCAACCATACTAACAATGGATAAATAGACGCTAGTTTACAAAAAAATAAAAATTATGTAAATAGTAAATAAACAAATTAATAATACATCGATATCAAGATAGTGAGAGATCATATGCATTCCACTGCCATAACATCTCTGGTAGTTCAGAGACAAAGCTTTGGTCTAAAGTGTCAGAGGTAGTGGATTCAATTTCCATCCTAGATGTGTATGATTTTTTATATCAAGGGTTTAATGTCAAATAATACAACTATTTTACAAGCTTTTATTTAACTTGCAATGTATGTATGTTCGGGTCAAATCTTGCAAGCTGAATTAGAACCACTTCCTCTTATCCTACGAAGTTGAATTTTTATATGTTGGTTCAGTTCCGATGACAATGCATTTTTATGGTAAACATGACAAGAATCGACAAGGGGAAAAGGGGGGTTTAGAAGGAGGGGGAAACACAAAATTTAATATATCTCTCTTAATATTGAAAAAAATCGAAAAACACATAAGAAGTAAAGTTGTAGAAAATTAGTCTTACTATAAAAAGCTTGTTAAAAAATGTGTTTTTTAATAGAAACTTATTTATATTATTTAAAATTCTAATACATCGTAAAAAGCACCTGTTTCGATACTCCAAATTTCATAACCCTGAAAAAAATACATAATCTATTTTAGAGATGAAGTTTGAGAATCTATCTATCTGTAAATATAATACAATGCGTTTAATACTATTTATACAAATTTTTTGAGAAACGAGATTTCAGATAAGAAATTTGAAGAAGTCTTCTCTCGCCAAACAAAACAATTATATTTAAACATAGACCAGTCACTGAAGCAAAAAATATTGTGTCGATATGTAATAATCGGAGTTATTATTGCAAATTTGTAACGATTACAGGAAAATTTCTGAGTTGAATAAGTCTTATCGACCTTAGACAATGTAAATGCTACACGAGTCAGCCTTACAATATTTTTTTCGAATGCTTAATTTCGAAAACAAAACATTTCCCAGACTATGGTATACACATTTGGCTATATCTATGGAGCTACTTTTATACTCCATATAATATACACAAAAGTATGTTAAGTTTAGTCACGACATTGTAACGGTTCGAATTTTTGAAGGCAATATAATGTTCTAATTAGGTCATGTCCGCATATCCGTTCGTCTGTCTGTCAACACGATAAGTCAAAAAGAAAAAGAGAAATGAATGAACACAATCGTTCGCCAGTGCGGAAAATTATCCATCTTTGGATTTTTCTTCAGCGGGAGAAAATACCCACGACGTAAGATATAGAAGGAATATACTCAGTATCTATAACGCGTATTTAAGCATTTAACTGAGATAGATGGTATTTTTACTTGTTTTCTGAGATATTATTGATACTGCAATCGCTTTATCATCAAATTGTGGTTTATAAATGCTATAAAAAAAGTGTTTCCCAAATTGCTCCATAAATAAAACCACCAACGTCAGACTATAATATAAATGATACCGTTGTGTGTTTTATACCACTATATAAATTTTATAGCAATATATATCACATAGAACGGGAGTGCCTCGTGTCAAGTTTAAGCATAGATCTCTACCGTACTATATGCTATACAGGAAGAATAAGAGATACTTAGGCCTCTGCATCTCAGCAACTAATAAAGCTATGAAGGTCATCAAATAGTGTGACGGTAGCTCGCCATCTGACGGTAGGTACCAATTTTCAACATTACAGCGTTGATAGTTTCCGAGATATTTAACCCTAAACATTTTGGAGACTCACTCACTCACTATCAATATTCTAGGGTACTTCCAATCTTCCTAGAAAGATGATTTTTGGTAGAAAGATAGATCTGAAACCACCCAGAAAAGTCTGATAACCGGATATTTTTATCTGGAATAATATTTTTACCTGGAGAATGCGTTAATACTCATAGTTTCCAAGATATTTAACCCTAAAAATCGTCAGTTTGGAGACTCACTGATTCATCATGAATATTCTAGGGTACTTCCATTCATCAAAGAAAGTTGATTTTGGTATGAACATAGGTCTTAGGCTGGAACCACCCAGAAAAGTCGGATATTTTTATCTGAAAATTGATAATTTTTACAATTAAAATTACCATGTAAATCTTATGGAAATGTTGTCTACATGGTAGTTTTACTTGATTACAGTTTTATATATATATATATATATATATATATATATATATATATATATATATATATATATATATATATATATATATTATATATAATGATAGACTCTGTGATTGGTTAATTATATTACCGAATCACATTTCTTAATTATTTACGATATTCAACGAAACTAAGTAAAACTATCGTCCATTCCAATATTTTTTGTTAGACTCGCAAAAAGTAATGATATCCCACCAAAAACATAATTGTGAGAGGGTCCAAGTATTTATACAAAAAGTAGTTCTATGCCAGCAAAAACATAAATATTCGCCTTCTAAAGTTTTTTAACAAAAGTGAGAAAATGATTAGTATATATTTATTGTGAAGTTTCTGAGGTACAAGATATTTCATATTTTTCTTGGTAAACAGTCCGTTTTTATTACACTTAATATACAAAGAAAAACACTTGCCAAGTAAAATATGAAATACCCTACACCTGCACACAATAAATATACTGGTTGTATTTTGAAATACAACCAATCTTGGGCAATGTATAGTGTATCTATCGCTGTCTATATACAGTTACTACGATATGGTGTACTTTGTCACAGACATTTGTAGAGTGCAGTTTGGGTATAACAGAGTGTATTATATCATGGTGTACTGTGCATAGACAGTGATAGATGCATCATACATTGTCTATTGGGTCTATTTTAAAATACAAGCATATGTACATCACTGTCTATGCACAGTATACCGTGATATAACGTACTCTGTCACACCCAGACTGCACTCTACAAATGTCTGTGACAAAGTACACCATATCGTAGTAACTGTATATAGACAGCGATAGATACACTATACATTGACTACAGATTGGGTGTATTTTAAAATACAAGCTGTATAATCTATATATATATATATATATATATATATATATATATATATATATATATATATATATATATATATATATAATTTTAATGTTCGTTTGTTCATAATCGCTAATCTCCTAAAGTTCTTTACCGATCGTTTTGAAATTTTTACACAACGTTGTAGTCATATAGAGGAAGGTTACAAAAAAACACTACCCCTAAAAGATTCACATTTAAGGGGGAGAAATGGAGAGAGTGGTGAATTTTGAATGAAACTTATGAACAAATTAAACATATTAGAAAATTATGTTTCTCCTTACCACAGCAACGCTTGGCAGAGTAAAGCTAGTACATAATAATTTTCTCACTATTGTTAAAAAAACTTGGACCTTACATAGAATTCACTACTTTTGAAGGTGAATATTTATATTTTTGCTGGAATATCAATACTTTTTGTATGCGAAAACTTGGCCCCTCTAACATTTATGTTTTTGGATATACATAAAACCACATATTATACAATAAAATATTCAAATAATGTTCGTATAAATTAGAATTATTTAAATAATAATATTTCACACATTTTATACAACACATTAACAAATTTCTATTGAGAATTTTAAAATAACATAATAATATTTGTATATTCTTATTCAAATTATTTTATTCAATGAATTGTAGATTAGTTTATACTTAAGCTAGGACGGACGCGAGTTATAAAACGAGACAAGATGTTTAATTACATATACAAATCATTTGCCAATATTAATTAATATATTATTGCGTATGTATTATTATTAATTGAAATATAAATACTTGTATCACGTGGGTGAATAATATTCAGTTGTTATTTGATTATAATATATTGTGTGGGATTGTGTTGTGATTGATGATCGGGAAAATTCAGCTAAGTAGGAAAAAGACTGTGATGTGTTTTCCGGTTGCATAATCCGGGAGTTTTATTGGATACCGCATAATAATTTTAAAACAAAAGTATATGCGATAAAAAGTTTCGAAAACGACTGTGATGTGTTTTCCGGTTGCATAAGGGAGTTTTATTGGATACCGCATAATAATTTAAAAACAAAAGTATATGCGATAAAAAGTTTCAGTAAGTTGCTTTTTATAATGTCCGTGAAAATAAATGATTTTTAGTTTTTACTGTATAAAAAATATGTAAATATTTAATGAAATAAATAATTATTTTTTAATAAAATTGACATTTATGGTAGAATTTTCCTTGACAGAGAGTTATGGAGCAAAAAGTATAGAAAAGAGTATGGTTTCAAAATTATTAATCAATATAAATTAATCTGTAGGAAATTTAATGAATATTTAACATATTTTAGTCATTCAAACTGGCCACTAAATTTTGATGTAATTTTTTGTATATTTGATAGTTGATTTGTGTCTTATTCATTCGGTTTTCGAAAAAAAATTTCGAATAAAAGTTGTTACTATATATATATAATGAAGAACTTTTATCCGAAGCATTTTTTCGAAAAACGAATCAATAAGGCACAAATCAATTCTAAAATTTGTAATCAATTATAAAATTTGTAAAATTGTACAAATTATTATATATTATGGCTTACACGTTGTTTTTGTATAATTTAAGATTAGCTGAAAAAGTCGATGTTTTCCTGGCTTCAAAACATTCTTAAAGAGAGTGCATAAGAAATGTATGTCAAAGAATTATTTTCTTCGAAATTTTGATAGTTTAAAATGTCAATTTTTTGATATTCATTGACAAATAATTTATTTCCAATATTTTATGCAGGCATTTCTATAGAATCTTTAGACTATATTACAGATCTAGCCGTTAGAAAACGTTATAGACGTAACGTTGGAACGGTTTGGAACTTTGATAAACGGTTTGTTAATAAATTGACATTGAGAGATTGCATTTCGGTCATATGTTCCATTGTGCTTCCTCCTCTACTTCAATCTGATGAGGTTCCCTTCTCCCATATCTTGGCAATAGCCAGGAGCTTGCTTAACAGGTTCTCCCGAAGGCTTATATTTTCGGGGTGAGATGCACCGAATATATTGTATCTACGGTAATTGAGAGATTGGCAGTTTAACATGATGAGACTGGACGTACACTCCCGTTTTATAAAATGGAACTGACCTGAACCTAATCAGTCTCTCACAATTTTAATTATTTTTGTAGTAAATGTTTTTGACAGATACAACATTTAATTTAATTTTTATACGTAAAAGGGAGATATAACACTTAATATGTCAGACATACTCTATCAGTGACTTATCAGTGACTACATAAATAAAAAATATAAAACTTCCATTTCTTTTTTCACTTATAAACAATATACTACTTATCTTTGTTTATAAATAAATAATATACAGAGGCTTACAAAAGTGAGGAGCTTTATGAAATTATAACATTTCAGGTTGGTTCAATTTTATTGAACGGGAGTGTATCTTCCTCCTAATCACGCAGTCTGTCTATAATGGTTTCATAGTGGAGTCTTATTGTGTGTAGGCGCGGAGTCTTTCATCGTGGAGTCTTTTGTAGGCGCTTTTTGCTTATAAAATGTGATAATGTGCGGTTACGAAACCGGTATCCTTTCGAATGCATTCCGAAACAGTATTTCTACGGCCTGTATAGTGTATTCACTCGTCGATCACATCTTTGCATGAGTTGTTTCATGTTGTAATATCAGCTGTTAAATATTTTGCATTATTTTTTTCCGAACTATACAAGTTATTTGCCAATATTAATTTAATAATATATGTATATATATTTGCGTATATAATTAGTAATTTAAATATAATGCATGCATCACGCGCGCGAATTACCTATATATGAACAACAAGTATAATCAATTATGATGGAAAATTATTTTAAATATGAAGTTTTAAAAATAATATTGTTTATTTTATAAGTTGAGTTTGAAAAATTTATTAGATTCTGAATGTTGTTGCATCCGCGTCAACGAATACACAACAACACAGTACACAAATATCAAGCCAAGTTACATAACAATATATGCGATTAGAAGAAAAATAGTTGTTGAAAAGTTATTTTTAATGTCAAGTGAGTTGTTGTTGTTTTTTTATACAAACTATTTATGATTGCATCGATGAATTTGTATTTATAAGTTTAGTGGAATTATGAAAATTATTTATTTATTTTTATTAAAATCAATATTGCTGATAAATAAAAGTGATAGTATGTTCATTAATTGTTGTGAAATAATAATGATAAAATGTGTTTATGTCTTTGTTGGAACGTATTATTTATTATACCCGGTATTTGTAAATATACAAGGGTTTATTAATAAAGATTATTAAAATAATCAAAGAGAACTCTAGGTTTTTTTGAAATTATATTTCAAATTTTTTTTACCCCTATTCCTAGAACATTTGTTTGTATTTTATAAATACGTATTTCGACTACAATGCAGTCATCATCAGTATGAATTAGCTAATCGTAACTAGCTCTGGGATATGGATTCAGAGATATTTTGCTTGTTGCTAATTTGGTGCGTGTCTCACAATGATATTAACACGCAAGACACGCACCAAATTAGCAACAAGCAACACATCTCTAACTCCATATCCCAGAGATAGTTACGATTAGCTAATTTATACTGATGATGACTACATTGTAGTCGAAATACGTATTAATAAAATACAAACAAATGTTCTAGGAATAGGGGCAAAAAAAATTTGAAATATAATTTCAGGGTTTATTAAGTTTAGTCCCGACTTTCGAACCCTTGAAAAAATTTATCCAGCATAGATGTCTTATTTTATTAACATAGGTGTTCATAAAATGGCCTAATTCGGCAATTTCCGCATGTCCGTCTGCCCGTCTGTAAAGATAACTTAAAAAAGAAAAGAGATAACGAGCTGAAATTTTGTATATGTATTCTAGAGCAAAAAAGTAAGGTGAACCGAATCATGTTCGGGCGAAATGGGCTCATATTCGCGCTTCGCAAGCCCTACACAATGACATCAGAATCAATATCCTAGCTAAACGCGTTTTGACCAATTTATAACTTTACACAATGCTAATTCGTAACCATTCATGCGCATGCGCATACACTGGTATGAAAACTTCACAGGTAAAACAAATACAGCGTGGAAAATACGTAAAGACTGTGATCTATCTGTTGTGGTCTTAACCATTGTAAACGTATTATTAGTCTCAAAGTTACTATCGATCGTGGAATAGAATTTTCTAAACTAGGCACGACTTTTGTTGGAAAAACGACTTACTCAATATTACTGTATATATTATCTTCTAGGCGGATATAAACTATGTGCATTCAGATATTAAATTTATGACTACGCATCCATACTTTAAGCCTGCTTGTTTAGTCACACACTAGAAATATTGGAAAATTTGTTTATCGTAATTCAATTGATAAATGAATTGCTAAATACTGAAAAAAATGGCTTTTTATATTTTGAAAAATGACTCATTTGATATAAGTTTAGCAACTGTTGTGATAAGGATCATTGGCGGTTCGACACCTATTGATTGAAAATTGATTCTGTCTATTCTAGCTCTTAAGGTATTTTATACTTGAAATCTAAACTTTTCGTGTATTAATCCATCATACCCGTAAATCAATATCCATAAAAATCCGATCTATTTATGGATATGCAAAAATTTGGCAGTTTTTGTTGATCTCCGGCTTTGTTGAAAATCATGTTTCTAGTCCATTTTGATGTACAAGTCATCAAAATCAATTTAAAAAATTTGATTCGAAATATGATATTTTAAATAATTAGTAATATACTAGTCATGTGCCCGATCATTGGCAACATCTCAGGATCCATCCGACTCTTCTTAAATGTAAGAGTTTTGGCGTACCCTGTTCTGCCTAAATACCTTTAAACTTACACGTTCCTAACATCAAAAATGATTCACTTCCTACACTTCGAAGGGCTAAACTTCGACCATATGGTCCATTGTGATGTCTAAGAATGTGAGGATGTGAGTTGAGTGGAAGGAATTTGTGTGTAGGAACTATGATAGGAACTGATATGCCGATATTCATCTGGAGTTCGTGAAGACAACAGCAGAAAACCTTCTCAAGCATAGCCGGTTACTTTGTTCTTGTCCATACGCCGACAGTTTAGTCAATAGGGAATATGCATGAAAATTTTTTTTCACATTTATTTTCAGAATATGAAAATACTGTTAATACTGTAATAATATTTAAAAACGAAATTAAAATCCGACAAATATCAAGGAAGCTATAAGCTTTTAAAGATTATTATCTGTCTCTTTCTTGCAAAAATACTAAAAACGGAGTTTTACGTGTATTTTAAATGGTGAAAATGTAATATGACGTCACATAACATATCAAGAGGGCTATCACCCTCTTTGTCTAATCGGGAATTTCAATCATTCATATCTCGCTTATTTTTAAAGTTATTTAAAAAGTAATTTTACCTTGATATTTGTCAAGTAAACATGCTTCAATTCAAGTGAAAAAAAATTTGCCTGCATATTCCCTATTAACCGGCCCTTTTTTTTTTAATAATTGACAAACTGCCGATGTCGGGATTCGAACCCATAACCTCCAAGGTTCCAAATATGCATACTGCGCAGACATAACGCCTTAGACCGCTCGGGGCCACTTGGACTGGTGTGTTCACAGTACATGACATGTTCATGCTTGATCAAACTAAAAAACAATGTTGAAACAATATCACACCAAAATTATTATTTAGAATTTTAGACACGCTATAGGCTATTACATTTTTTATATATTTTGTTATCAATAAATTTTATGATACATTCATTAAAATACTTATCAGAAAAGCTACTTCTAAAATTATAAATAAAAATTTTTTTTAAATTTTATATCGAATTAATAACTACGATAATTTTATTTAAAAAAAAAAATTTGAATGGAAATGTTGTAACAATTAAATAATCGAAACTATAATTAAAAAATTCATTTGGGAAAATTTAATATTTAGTGGAAAATTTGTGAAAACTGTTTATTCAAAATAAAAGGTCTGTATAAACAATTGTTTTTGTGTATACATTTTGTCGGAATACCATTTTCATACATATTACCTGTACACTGTGAGAATTTTCCATTAATTTTTACTTTTCATGGAGACTATTTTTTACTATGGTGCATATTATATTTTTATAATGTGATTTGTTTCAATTTATTATGGGAACATTGTGATATAAAATTGATTCCTAGGATTAATTTTCATTTGTAGTAAATTTTAGTAGGTGCTTTAGTAAAAATCACAGACGACACAAATAATTTTTTATCTCGTTAATAGTAAAAATTTTGCTTGATATTTATAAAAATTATCCTATGTCGGAATTTACTATGGTCCGTAGTCCAGATGGCCGAGCTAAGGCGTTATGTCTACGCAGTATGCCTAAATGGAAACTAGGTTATGGGTTCGAATACCGACATCGGCAGTTTGTCAATTATTAGGAACAAAAAAATGGGCGGTTAATTGACTAAACTGTCGGTGTATGGACAAGAACGAAGTCACCGACTATGTTTGAGAAGGTTTTCTGCAGTTTCCTTCACGAACCCCAGATGAATATCGGCATAGTTCCTATCATAGTCGGCTGCAGCCGCATATCTTACCAATTCCTAGTCTATACACAAAAATTCCTTCCACTCCACTCCTTAGGCATCACAATGGACCTTATGGTCGAAATGTAGTCCATCCAGGGCAGCCTCTACAATCTATCTATCTATGGTCCCTAGTAAACATTTATGAGTAAAATATTATAATTTTTTAGTTGCATTTTAAAGTTCTGGACAAGTTCGTTATAGTTCACCTATAATATGCGCCCATAGGTATTTTTGATGGAAAATTTTCACAGTGTATGACCTATGTATAGTGTATCTTAAGAAAACAACATTTTCACTTTGACAAAAATCCATCTCGAGCAAATTTTAGAATAAGAATAATGAATTGAAAGCAGGAATCGATTATTAACGAAAAATGACCCATCAAATACCAAAATTATATCAAATATGATGGCCTAAAAGACCCGTAGAGCGCATGTAATGTTATACTAGCAAGGTCATCCGTGCCTCGAGATCTCCAGGAGTCCCTGTGTATTTTTTATAGAGATCTGGATAGACAAAAAACGGTTATGTCTTTAGAATGGTTTGTAATTTTGAGCTTGTGATAGTTTTTCTGGAGTCATACAGCAATTTTACCTAGGTGTTCTCTCATCACTATTTCGGTTCTCCTATTATACTTTTCTCCAAACAATTCGGACAAATAAATACCCACTTCGCAAATAAGGAGATATTAGGGAGACAGGTACGAGAGATTTCTGTCACCTTTGTAAAATATGAGCTAATTTCAAAGTAATAAGTTTATTTCATAATAAAAGCTACTAAAAAAAATAATTTAATAATGTACTTTTTTTTGGTTGTTGTAGGTCTAATGGCCTTTCCAGGAGGGATAAGTGTTGGTCCGGATAGTCAACAATTAATTAAACCATCATTTACATTTAATACCGAAGATTTATTAATTTCTGGTACAACATCATTAACACAAACGCCACAACAGGATGATTTTTATTTATTACCAAATTTTTCAACATATTCAAACTTATTAGCACCGACAAATAAATCATTAGTTGACAAGAAATATGTATGGTATACAAAATTACCATATTTTACATTAATTATTACCATTTCAGAGGTAAGTGTAATTACTTTTTTTAAATATACCGGATGTGCTACGTAAAGTGTTACTATTGTTTATTTCGGAAACTTTATACTCGGTATATATACAGACTGTGTTGGAATGCTTTTCCAATAGAGAATCAATGTTAAATATTATTTATTACTGGCAGGCCGTGTGGTTACTATGCGGAGTCAGTCAGTACACATTTAATGAGTACACACTCTTAAATGAGGCAGTACACACAATTCACACAGTCAATGAGTCAGTACACACTCTTAAATGACAAACAAACTACCATACTCATATGAGATGATCTCATATGCGTTCGTATCATCGTGTAGAATCGGTTTTACAATGTGCAAAATTTTAATTTCTACGTTACATAGTTTACGTAAAAACCTCTGTGACAGATGGACTCTGAGAGTGATCATATAAGGGTTCCGCGATGCCTTTTAAGGTACGGAACCCGAAAATGGAACATTTTTGTTTTATCTCTTCCGGTTTTGAACACTCACACTAAATTTCAGCTCCTTATCTCTTTTCGTTTTTTGATTTATCATTTATTTTGACGGACATGCAAAGATGGTCCAATTAGATTATTTTATGTACACATGGCCACAAAAGTCGAGTCCTTTTTTCAAAATTGTATAGTCATTTTATGCCTTATTCATTTGGTTTTCGAAAATAAGCTTCGGATACAAGTTGTTAGTAATGTACAACATTTATTTGAATTTTGAACTCTACATAATGGCAGGTCTTGATGATTTAGTATATTATCTGCACCTTGTAGTATTGGTACGGAATCCTAGTTTTGTGAGTTCGACCCGCTTTTGTCCGGTTTATTTAATAAAATAATAATGGGGTTTAATTTCCGTTTTTGAGACACGACGGTCTACAACAGAGGTCACCCACATCATTATTTTTCAACCTTTATTAATTTTTTTACTTTACATTTTTATAATGTGAGTGGAGGATCAGGAATTCTCGTATGCAGACAAGAAATTTGTAGGTGTGCGACTGCAGCCGACTTTGCATCCCGTTATTTAAACGTTTGTAGGTGGGGGACCTGCCTGTCACACCATCCATTTTGTAAGACGCAAGTTTTTTGAAGTCTTTATTACATTATCTCTCAATTTAATTAACAAATTAACTGTTTCTGATAAAATTTTTGCTATCGTCAAACAAACAAGTTACTCTCTTACGCGCTTCGTTAATCACGATCATCGAGAATTTTCGCGAGAGGAAAGTTGGGCGTCTCATCGAAAGGAAGCTACTGACAAAAATTTTAGCCTGTTACTCATGAAGAATAGATAAATAGGAGATTGAACGACACAGGCAATTCGTCTGTTTTTTCGTCCTCAAAAACGTGTAGAGATCATAGTTATTATTTTCGCCACTAGCGGCAGTGCGAATATACCCGTACGGAATTATTATTATTATTACATATTAAAATCAACGGTTATCGCATCTTACAAATAAAAATTGTAAGTATAAAAATTGTTTAATTTTATAAATGTAAAAAAATGGGACGATGTTGTACAGGGAAAGCATAGATATACTGTTATATATCTATGAGTGGAAGGTTGTTTAAGGTTAGGAATGCGTTTCTGCATTTACGAAAGGAATATGGTCTGTAAGTACCGGTTTTGTCATCTTCTTTCTTTATCTAATATATGTTAGTATTGTAAACATATATTTGTATATTATTATTATTTGCTATTATCACTATGATTCTTCATCTTTTAATTTATTGCAGATTATTAAGAATTCTCTATTATTAATATTTATTTAATTATTACTTGATAATCGAAAACAATTTTTTATTATCTATAAAACTAAGACTTCTTATTAACTGAATGAAAGTGATTTCTTGGCGCCTACATTTAAACATTTAAATTCCGTACGGCACTGAGACCAGTGACCCCTACTGATAAAAGATAGTTACACCAATTCTTGACCGTTTTTTTAACATTACGTGCGCTCTTCTAATATATCTATTCTTCATGCTGTTACTAATCATTAAAAAAAACCATGCCGTACTGTGGGCTAAACCTTTATGAGTATTGAGAATAAAACATATAACAAATGTCTCGCTTTCGTGTGACAAAATCAGTCACATTTTTGCGGTCTACGATCATACCCAAAATGTTTTTTTTGTAGGATTACCAGATACTCAAATAAACTTTTGCAAAATTTTACATAACACATCTGGTATGTACACTCGAGTTGATTACAATTGATCCAATCTGAAATGATTTATGATCAAGACTCTTACCTTTTTTTTGAATTCAAGAAAGAAATTGAAAAAAAATTAAAATTTCAGTATGCACTAATTGAAATAAGATCAAGTTTTTTTTAAATTCTAGTATTTTTGATTACAGATTTTAACGCATATCTTATTCGTTACAAAATACAAATACATTTTGTACAATTTATTTGTATTCGATCCAAATAAAAATTATGAAATATGGCGTTATTTTACATACATGCTCATACATTCTGATATTTATCATTTACTTGTGAATATAACGATGCAGTTGGCGGTAGCAGTGCCTTTAGAATGGTATCAAGGTAACGTACGACCGGGTATAGTCTTTATGGCTGGTATTGTTTGTGGAACACTTGGCACGTTTATCTTTCAAACGGAAACGAAAGTTATTGGAGCATCTGCTGGTACATATGCGTTACTTTTATCACACTGTGCTGATTGTTTTATGGTGAGTATCAAATTAAACTATTCTGGTAATCTAAATTGATACATATGTTGTGGCGTATTTCTGATCAACAATTATCATTATGTTAGAGACACGAAAGTCAAAATATGTGATACATCGTTGAGAACCAAAATTATAATAAGTTTGTCAAATAAATTAAAATTGGTCAAAGAAAAGAAAGAATCTAAATGCAGGTTCAAATAGGGAATATGCATGAAAATTTTTTTTCAATTGAATTGAAGCATGTTTACTTGACAAATATCAAGGTAAAATTACTTTTTAAATAACTTTAAAAATAAGCGAGATATGAATGATTGAAATTCCCGATTAGACAAAGAGGGTGATAGCCCTCTTGATATGTTATGTGACGTCATATTACACTTTCACCATTTAAAATACACGTAAAACTCCGTTTTTAGTATTTTTGCAAGAAAGAGACAGATAATAATCTTTAAAAGCTTATAGCTTCCTTGATATTTGTCGGATTTTAATTTCGTTTTTAAATATTATTACAGTATTAACAGTATTTTCATATTCTGAAAATAAATGTGAAAAAAAATTTTCATGCATATTCCCTATTGAAAACTGTTCTTCCCACATGCCCATAGCTGGGTACAATGACGCGAGGTTAACCTGGCTTGTTGGCAAAAACCGAGAGATAAACCATCTGGTTGGGGTGCTGTCCGGACTGTAACGAGGTGGATGATACGCCCTTCCACCATCTGGCAGAATGTCTTCAGTGAGCCAGAAATATGAGGTAAAACTACTAAAGTGAAGCTCTGTCCTATCATTTGCAAAGAAGATGGGTTGATAGTTAGATAGATTGTAGAGGCTGCCCTGGACGGGATACACTTAGTGGACCATAAGGTCCACTATGATGCCTAAGGATGTGAGGATGTGAGTGGAAGGAATTTTTTGTGTATAGACTAGGAATTGGTAGGATATGCGGCTGCAGCCGCCTATGATAGAAAATATGCCGATATTCATCTGGAGTACGTGAAGGAAACTGCAGAAAAGCTTCTCAAGCATAGCCTTACTTCGTTCTTGTCTTTGTGTTTCTTAATAATTGACAAACTGCCGATGTCGGGATTTGAACCCATAACCTCCCAGTTTCCAAGTAGGCATACTGCGCAGGCATAACGCCTTAGACCGCTCGGCCACTTGGACTGGTATTAGAAGACGGGTAGGTTTGATAACGAGGAAACGAACCAGGTGTGGTAGAGGATGTTTGAGGGTATGGGTTTCTTAGGGGTCGGTAAAAAAAGCCTAGAAATGTCGACTTCCTAGGATTCGGCCAAATCACCATGGTGGTACATCGGACGTCTTGAGCTTAGTTTTTTTCAACTATTTATATTTTGCCATTTTTACTGGGTCCTTATAATGCCGTAGGAATAATAAATTGCCTCGTACTGCCATATCAGTTAACGCGTTAAGTATTTGTCCATCTTTAATCGGTGATGAAAGTCCGAATTTCCCAAATGTAGATGCCTGCAATGGCATCGGTTTCAGTTTTTCATGATCTGTATCAGGCTATAGTTTCTTGAAAACCATTAATCAGATCGTATTTTAATCAACGGCATCGTTTTATCTGGGTCCAAATTAGCTTAAAACGAAGTTTTCGTCAATATTGGAGCCAAAAATATTTTATCGAATTTTTACGATTTTTTTAAGGTATACCCCTTAGAAAATTTGCAAAAAGAGTGCAAAATTTTTTTGTTCCCGATTTTAATGAAAATCATTTTTTTGGGTAATTTTAATCCATTAATTACAAAAATCAGGTTTATTTGGACTTTCGATCAACGTATTTCAAGATATTGTATCCTCAATTATTATGAATCAGTATTTAACTGCCTCGGGGTTGATATCTTGAGAACTGCAAATCGGATCGTATTTTAACCAACAGCATCGTTTTCTCTGGGTCCAAATTAGCTTAAAGCAAAGTTTTTTTCACTATTGGAAACAAAAATATTTTATCGATTTTTACGATTTTTTTAAGGTCCCTTAGAAAATTTGCGAAAAAAGTGCAAAATTTTTTTGTTCCCGATTTTAATGAGAATCATTTTCTAAGGTAATTTTGATCTTTAGATTATGAAAATCAGGTTCATTATTCGATCAACGTATTTCCAGATATTGCATCCGCAAATATTATAAATTTGAATTTAGGCTTTTAGGTCTTATCTTAGCTGATATCTTGAGAGCTACAAATCGTATCGTATTTCAGCTATCGGCATCGTTTTCTCTAGGCCCAAATTAGTTTTAAACAAAATTTTAGTCAATATTCGAGATAAATTTTTTTATCGAATTTTTGCGATATTTTTATGACTGAAAAATTGCACAAAAAGTGAAAAAATTAATTGTACTGAATTTTAATGAAAATCATTTTTTAGGGTAATTTTGATCTATAAATTACGATAATTAGGTTAATTCCGATCAAAGCATTTCGTAGATATTTTGCCCTCAATTATTTTGATATTAAATGTTAGTACTTTAAATCTAATGGGATCGGGTTTTATAAAACGGGTAATCAAAATGATAAATATAGACCTTTTCATTTTAAATTACTAATTGTTTTTGCTTCGGGCAGAATTTCAAAAATATTAATGTGAAGAAATGAGTAAACAATACTTCACGTCTTTGTTCATCTCATTGAAGAGTATCTTAAAATCGCATGCGCATAAAACTCTATGAAAAGGTCTACTTTCTGGATAAAATGTCTATAACCAGCATAATATGTTTCGTATAGGCAATGTTTTTACAGTACTGCCATAAAATTTACATAAATGTTCAAACAATTTTTATTAATTTCAGAATCGTAGACGTAAAAATGTGGTTATCCAAATTTCGGCAGTATGTTTTATAATATTCATTGATGCTTGTTACGTAATATTTCATGTATACTATAATGGAAATGTATACCCAAAAGTTGGATGGTCAGCACATTATTCGGGTGCAGTAAATGGATTTTTTCTTGGATTTCTGATATATAAAGAGGATTATGGTAAAAGTGAAACAACGTATACAAAAGCGTTAAGACCTGTTTCTGGTCTCATATGGTTAGCATTATTAGTGATGGCAATTACAATGAATTTATTAAAAATCAATATTTGATAATTAATTATCAATACAGTGGCGTAGTAAAGCAAACCTACAGTTAAATGGTCGTAAGACTTACATTGAAGATTTATTTATAAGCACTAAAACCATCGTCAAATCATCTTTACCCCAACGGTGTTCCAAACAAAATTCTGACAGCGGGATAAATTATTAAGGCCAAAGCGGGATTGGGTCATGTGAGGTCCCTAAGCAATTCAAGTCTCTGGGCCCTTCCCTGTTTTTTAACTTCCTAAGTAACTTGTAAATGACAAAAAGTCAGTATAACTAGTACAGAAGCAGAGAAAAATGCTTCGATCAATAATTAAAAAAATTCAATTACAATTGCATCCGTTTGTCAATTACAAAAAAACGATGGTAATTTAGTATATCTCATAATATTACACCTCTCTGAGGCCCCAAAGGGCACGGGGCTCACAGGCACCTGCCTATATGGCCTAGCGAGTAACCTGCCCTGATTAGGACCCGTTTTCCTACACGCTGTATCGATAATAGCAATATTTATATATTACAATTTATATTATATACACATGTATATCTCAGGTATATAAAATCTACAGGTTGTCTCTCACAAGTACTTTGGCCGCGAAATTAAAACCTTACAATGAAATGTATTAAAAAAATTTTTTAATATTATATTTCTTGGCCAAGTGACATTTGACACATCCTGTATACACACTGAATACACAGGGTGTGTTTTGAATTATTGGAGTCTATAGTAACACTCAAAAAATGAGATCCTAGAAACACTAGACTTGCAGAAAACCACCTTGGATGGAGACAATAAAAATACCAACGAAACTTTTATTCAAAAAGGTTGTTCATAGTGGGGAGAATAATTTTATAATTCTCGGAGAGTCTAATGATTCGTTACACATACGGTGTAGACTACAAACTTACTACAATAATTAAATTGTTAATTAATCGTATTTGGTACAATACAACATGAAACTGCAAATATGTATATCTTTACACAAAACATTTTTATAAACCACCCTGTACCCAATAATATATTAAAATTTTTAAAGGTATACTCATAGATAAGAAAAGGTATACAGAATGAGTCGTGAAGAATGTACAAACTTCAGGATTGAGGTCGAATATTCAAACATCTCTTGTAACAGTTATAGCGTCATAACAAACCCAATGGATGGAGATGTATTTGATTTTTCAAAAACAAATTCAAATCATTATAAATATTATTTTAAAAAAATTAAAAAACTGGTATTATTTTCAAGAGAAAGTTGCCCTCTTTTCTAAAACGTTATTTTAAAAGTTGGTAACTGGTAAAATTACCCGAGATCTTTCTAAAACTCGAGTCTCGAAGCGCGCTATGGGATTGTAATCCGTTTGTAAGATGATAGATGAATTAATAATCATAATACATTTAATAAATTAAAAGACATGTTCAAAGATATTAATGATCTTTATTAAAATCAATTCGTAAAATGAATGTCAGAATGTATTTGTTGTTAGTTACCAAAGTAACAAACAATAACAATGACAGTGGTACAAAGATGTCTAATAAACTAAATTATATTGAAATTGATGTTGATAAATTATAATAAAAACCAAAGTAGTTTTATTACTTGAAAAAATAAACATAAAAATTAGATATTGTGAGTCTTTTAAGAATGTTAGGGGAGGCAATCGGAAGCAAAAGTACTTTAAATAAGAAATTATAAATCATATAAAAAATTTTTGGTAGTGAATGTAACTTTAATTTAAATCAACAAACACATATATCCTTTTTCTTTCTATACCATATACGTAAAAGTGACAAAGATGACAAAGATAGATTTTTTTAAATTTCTATGTATAGTTTTTTCTCAACAACCGTTTAGTGAATGTTTATAAAATTGTGCAACATTGTTTCTATAGAGTTCAAATTATATAATTTGAAAATTTGGGACGCTTCGTAGTTTCTTGAATGGTAATTGAAATGAATTTAATATATTGTTCTCCATAAGAACACTCTCCATGTTAAATTACACTTTTTATAAATTGCAATGACTTTTAAACAAACGGCTTAGAAAATCGTTTTGTAATTTTCAGTTGCTTTATCATTAAGTGAGGAACATTCTACGTTCGTTTCGTAACATTTTCGATATACCACTCTAACATCCTTAAAATAATTTCTACGCCGAATATTCACCACTGGAGTTAGGTACATTTTTCCGGACTCAATCTATAAAAGCCAAGTAGGATTATGCTCGAAAATTGATGTGCCATAGCTTAATTTAGAAGGAAGTATTACGCGCTCTGCAAGGCTAAGGTAAAACGATAAAAGTTGTGTTCATTTTTCATGGGTAAGTAGAAATCTATATAATCGATACAATTATGTAAAATGTTGAGAATAATGAGGGGAAAATTGATCAATGTAAATTTTACAAAATGAATCTATAAGTATACTTGCCCGAATTTTTTACATACATATACAAAAAAATTTTATGAAAAACATTATAAAAAATAAATAAAACCTTAAATAATTAATGTGATATTACTTTTTAAATCAAAATAATTTTGTTCAAACGTTAACTCTTTGTGATATTTATTATATATATTAAAATTAGTATTTAAAATAATATTATTATACCTATATACTTTAATATCATAATTATATTAAGAATTTATATATATGCATATAAAAAAATAATTATTAAATAAATTATTAATCGAATTCATAATGTCTTCTTGATTGATTGATTTTTCAAAATATTTTCAGAATGCAAAAAATATATTGGGTGCTATGGAAAATAGTGAACCTATATTATTTAATAGGGGAGATTATAGCATTTGTCAAAATCAGAAAAGAAGATTTGTAGGTACTAATACACATTCGGAATACGCCTTGCTTCGATAAAGATATCCTTCGGAATGAAAATAGATACGATGAATAGTATTTTGAAATAGGTCCAGGACATAATTGCTTAAGCAAAACAAAAAAACCATTTATTATCCTGTTTTCCGAGCATCCTTTCTTTATTCAACCTTAAGTTTCTAAGAGACTATTTGGGATAGAATTTAATGTAAATATCAAGTTATTATAAACTCGAGACGATTTCATCCTTCCAAACTTAAAGCTGAACTTCATAAGGACATTATACGTGGCCTGCTGAGGGAGGAGGGGTGCTGCTAGGTAAAGATACGATGGTAAATCGTGATGCTAGGTAAAGATGTGCTAAGCAACGTAGTTTATTACCATGGCAATATATTGTTTGTTTTCAAATAACGCGCACAATAATTCGAAATCAACGTATAACATGGCCCAAAAGGCTTGGACCATGGTCCTGCATGGTCCTTTTCTAAGTACACGTATTTTTTTTCAATTATAGTAACACATAATTTATTTGAAAAAAAAAATTCATCAAGAAACTACTTTCCATTCTATTGGATTGGCAGAGGGGAAAGTTTAAAGAAATTTCCACGTTGTAGGGCTACGTAGTTTATGAACGACCCTTTTCACCCAATTTAATCAATACAAGAAGTAAAAATTGGATGAAAATTTCAGACAGAGCTTTATGTACACCAAGAAAATTAATTTAGAAAATAATTTCCTAGATTATGAAAAGAAAAATTTACATAATTTTGTCAGTATATTGGTAAACTTATTAGCTAGTGACATCTATGAATACTACTAAATACTTTAAAAAAAAAGCAGAACTGTATTAATACGTAGTATGGAAACAAACCATTTACACATAGGATTGGAGATTTAAACATTTTACTAAATGAGTCGTTACTTACTAAAAATCGAATTGATATTACCAAACTAAATATTGCTTTTCAAATGCCGTTCGTTGTAGTTTTCTACGACGCCTATTTTTCTTATTCATACTCAGAAACTTTCTAAATGAAAATTGTATAACCATTACCCAATATCTACTCAATTTCTTGTACGAGTTTATCCACATTTATCAGAAGTATAAATTAGCTGATTTAAATTAATTCGCTGATTTCTAAAAAAACGTTGCATTGAAATTTATGTGACTCATCGGAAATTACAAGATTAAAATACCTAAAGCAAATCCTGTATTTGCATTAACAATCTAAATCTTGTATTTGCACTTACAACACACTTTATTAACCGAAGGGTATTCGGGAAATTTAGTTTAATACGAAAAATTAAGTTCGCTAATTTTAAATAGGATTCTTGCTGAAATGACATATCCTATGGAAAATTTGTTTCATTTAAATTAAACAACAATGTCTAATGTAAAATAAAGCAAGTGATTAATCAATGCTAAATCTAGCGGTTAATCACAAACAATTTATTATTATGTAATACAGTAGATTATATACGTGTCAAGTTATAAATAAGATTCTATGTTATATGGGGGTATCTATATGCAGAGAGTTCTTAAATAATTGAAGATGAAAATTACTTGAATTTTTAAAAAACTAAGTGACATATATATTGTTGACTTTTACACTTCTGCAGACATATATGATAGGCCCTGATCAGGTAGCCCTAATGAGATGTAATGAGCACGTAACAGCCGTATTAACTAAAGTTAATTCTACCTACAATATTTTCGAAATACTTTGTATACCTACTTGAATAACTATGCAATTTATAATTATTTTAATTATTATTTTATAATTAATGGTACGATTAACTCTTATGTTTTTATAAGGTAATTTATGGGTGTTTTATTTGCTAAATAATACATTACCACAATATAGATATGTACAAGGTTATGACCAACAGACAATAATAATTATAGGATATAATTTATTATCGATTACCAACATCTAATCAATAATATATCTTAAAACTAGAGACATTTTGTATTGTTTTTTCATTTTACAAATCGGAATACCATGTAAATATTTAAAATAGCTTCAAAGATCAAATCTATGTCTATCTTCCCTATATATATACCGTCTGTTTTGGACAGCTTTGCCAATAGAGAATCAATGTTAAATATTATTTACTATATAACTACACAATGCTTCATAAAGAAACAAAAATAGTGGGGGTACTCTGTAGTCAGTAGTGTGTAATGAATAATAATATTATAAATTAAGTGGGCATCACTAAATCCCCATTCTTAAATGACATCAAACCAACATCATAACACATGCAGCCAGATGTTTGTATAAGTATGTGTATGGATGTATGGTTTTATAGTAAATATTTTATTTATAAGGCCGGAGCCTTGTAGGCCTTTGCGGAAATCCAGCGTTGGTTCAGGGGGGCTACAATCCCTAGACCCAATCTAGATCCTGTACTTCCTGAAGGAAACAGAGCTGGGCGAGGTGCTCTAAGACGAGACCACTCCTCGTTAGACACCAGATGGGGAAGCACAATAGATCTAATAGGTCGCAGTGCACCATAACCCCCCCCCCCATTATCATTGTTGGGCCAACTAAAGTAACGTGACTGCTGAACACCTTGAAACACTTGACCAAAAAAAAAAAGTGAAGCCTATAAAAAAAGGATCCTTTATAAAAACGAATTTCTATAAATTTATAAGTCATAAATGACTTGGTAAAATATAATTTATAACAATAAAAGAAACCAAAATCTCATAAAATTTAAATATGAACAATGAATATCAGTTGTTGTTGACCCAATGGTATCTTCACCAACCATAAAATAGATATGATTATTGACATTACTTGTTAACTGTTTCTTAAACTTCAATAATAAAAAAAAATAGTATATGCAATGGTAGGACAACCTGTTGATAAATCAATCCTGGGTACGTACCCCGTTTATTGATCAGAGACCACACAAAGTTGCAGGCAAAAATAAGGGTAAGATTCTTACAAATTCCTAAGACAAAGGCAATAGTCAACAAAATAGGCCCAGAATTATGTAAGATATATTTTTAAAATAAGTTTCTATTAAAAAACCATTTTTGTAAAACTAATTTTCTACAACTTTATTTCTTATGTGTTTTTCGATTTTTTCAATATTAAGAGAGGATATACCAAATTTTGTGTTTCCCCGTCCCTCTTAACCCCCCTTTTCCCTTGTCGATTCTTGTCATGCTTACCATAAAAATGCATTGTCATCGGAACTGAACTAACATGTAACAATTCAATTCCGTAGGACAAAACGAAATGGTTCTAATTCAGCTTGCAAAATTTGACCCGAACATACATGCATACATACATTGCAAGTTAAATAAAAGCTTGTAAAAAATGCACTCCTAGAGAGTGTACACAAAAGTAGCGTTTATTCAAAATTTTATAATTGGTTTGTGTCTTATTCATTTGGTTTCAAAAAAAAATTTCGGATAAAAGTTGTTCATTAAAATAAACTAACAACTTAAGGATGTACGAGCACTAGATACAGTCTATTTATAAAATTTTTCAAAATCTTATATAGTTAATTCATAAAAGTCCATAATAAAGTATATTATTTTTTGTTGTAAGTTAACTGGAGAAAATTATTATTTCGGTATGACGGGCCTTAAAAAAATATTTAAGAAAAAAACTGAGATTTCGGTTAATTTAGCTACCGCCGACAGAAATTCAATTATCTCAGTTGTTTTCTTAAATATATTTTTTTTGGGCCCGTCATACCGGAATTTTATTGGATCAGTCTTTGTTTTATTAATATTCTATTTTCTATTGCGCATGTATTTTTTTATTCGTCTTGTTTTATTCCAAGTGAAAATTATCAAAATATGTTTCGACGCTCATGGGTTTCTCCATAAGAGCAATGCATTAAAACTCGAACTTTAACTTTAAATAATTAGTTCAAGACTCGCGCATAACTCACCCCCCCTTGAAACTTTTATAATTGATTTATATGCACTTCAACTACATGTAAAAATAATCAAGCCTTAATCTTTTTGTAGCTCCTGTGCTCGTACATCCTTAAATAAACTAACAACTTTTATTTGAAAAATTTTTTCCAAAAACCAAATAATCTAGGTACAAACTAAGAAACAAATTTTGAAAAATGAACCCCACTTTTTTGGGCCATAGTACTTCAATTTTTATGAGTAATGAATTTTGTCGAATGTAAGTTTGATGCTGCCTACTATACGTACACCAATTCACGTGGTTCAAAAGATTTTTGTCGGAAATTATTTAAAATTTGAAATTTAATAGTTCTAGGAGTTTGTGGAATTTCCAACTCTACCTCCCCTTGCTTTGTTTAAAAAATAATATTTGTTCCTCCGATTTGAATGAAATTCACTGTAAAAGGTAAAGATGACCGACCTAATGAATTCAATTATTTTCATGAACATTAATCATTATATAAACATGTAGGTCCTGGAGATATTTTCATGCTTTTCCACTACCAAGACTTAAATTCCCTGCACTTTCCTGGCTTTCAAGGTTTTCCTGTACATCCAAAATTTTAAATGTCTAGTCTGAAAGGACATCGGATGTTCAACAAAATTATATATATGAGATCCAACTGGCTGTAAGAAGCCACAAAACACAGTGGCCACTCTCAAGTATTATTATTATTATTATTTTTATATCAGATATAATATAATATTATGATTATTGTGATTATGGTCAAAGGATCAAGTATCCTGAAGCCACCCGCTTAGCTATTATTCGCATGTCATATATAAGTGTGATGTTTTGTAAGCAATGCGTAAATACCTACATATTATTGTTATTAATATGAGAGAATCGAATATTTTATTGAATATATGGGCTTAAAGGTGCTGTTAGACGTAGTCAAAATTCGAAATATGAAAAAATTCGACAATAATTATAATCAGAGTAGTCAGGCTCAACTGTGATAGGCGTTGCTAGGGTTTGCGTTAATAAAATAATATGACGTCATGAGTAACTATACCAATACTGAATCAATGCTTTTTAGAGCTTCGTGTATAAAGTGCCTTAAACACGCCTTAAACACGAAAAATTATTGATGTAACAACTTCGTTTGCGAGAGTCCAGTCCGTGTTTAATTTAATTACATACAGATCACAGTTTATTGTTTCGATTTACGCCGAACTCATTTGATTGGAACTACATTTTAGTCAAAAAAATGCCCGCACAAAAATTCTGCATTGGTTTTCTTGTTTCATTTCAGAAATAAACGTATGAAAATTTGAAAAATCAAATTTTATAACTTATTGATACCTTATTGATACGGTTTACGGAAAAACCCTTTGAATTAAAGTTGTTCGTTATAAATATACTAACAACTTTTATTCGAAACATTTTTCCAAAAACCTAATGTATAAAGCACGAAGCATTCTTTTATTTTGTTAATGACAATAAAGTTTGCTATAAACTCAATTGTTTTTGAGATATTTGGAAAAATGATATTATACCCTCTGGGACTCAACTGTTTAAGAAAAAAATTTGAGATGATCTCATAATCTTTAATTTCATACTGCTATCATTAATACCTTGATATTGTAGCGGAAAAATATAAACATCTATCATCTTACAATATAAATAAAAAATTGTATTCACCTCTAATTGAGCTCCGCCAAGATCATATAACACTAACTCACAATATAAATCACTAATAACAGTTCATATAAACACGAGAAAAGATATAATAATGTATTTTTAACTATTTTAACACAATTAAACTATGCAATCGTTTATTTAAATTTTATACGAAATATTTTTATCTTATAGAACACTTTGGTAAATTAATTTGGTTAAACTGTCAACCGATTGGAACTGCTCGTACAGTGGCGCCGTTTCAAACAGTCGTAGACTGTTGTGGAACTGTCATTTACTGTCATTTGTTTTTTATTTAAAACAACTTCAACGTCGTTGAAGGTTTACAATTATTAACTTTAAAATTTTTTCACGATTGGAAGATTTATTGTATTTATTAAGTTTGTCACTAGAAAATTCAACAAATTCGTTAAAAAATTTTTAACACTATTTTTAACTTAATAAATACAACAAATCTGCAACGACCTTGAAGTTGTTCTTAAATAAAACACACTGTTTGAAACGGTGCCACTGTACAAGTAGTTTAAATCGTATGACAGTTAAACTAAATTAATTTACCAAAGTGATAATAGTGAAGATATTTTGTATAAAATGTAAATAAAATATTGTGCGGTAAAACTATCCATTACCCTTCCTTTCTAAATACAATCCAAACAAAATGGGTATATTCTCAGGAGTCCCGAGTCACCCATTTTTTTTTTTATTAAAGAGAACATTGCAAATCATTATCCGTTTAAAGTTAGTTTACAAAAGTTTACTGTGTATGTTTATATCATTTTTGAGTTTTCAAACGAACATGAAAAAATTGATTAAATTGAGTAGGATCGATCGACCAATTATTGTGCCATATTTAGTGTAAAGTGTTGTGGAATATCACGTCTAACAGTGCCTTAACATGTAGGATGAAATGAAAAAAGTTTAAAGTGTTTATGGAATTACAGAAGAATCTTTTATTCAATAGAGTATAATACTTGTTGTATTATCAATGGCTTACAGAATCGTATGCAATACAACAGGTAAGTTTGACCTGTTCGTTTACTAAAGTGGTGTAAGCTTACATTCACTAAGAGAAAAAAAAATGTATCAGAAATTCAGAAGATCCAATCTAGCCAAGAATGCTATTTTTAATGCATCTTTGTTTTGATTATTGTATTGAAAATTGTTCATATAAAAAAGTATGGTAGTCACTTCTAACAATTCCTACCCATAGTCATATTTGAGACAGATTTTTGATGTGAAAACATCTATAGCGAGTCTATGCAAGTATTATTTTATATAGGGAGTGAAACGAAATTAGACTGTCACGTTTTTATAGCAACGATGGGCTATATGAATTCCCTTTTAAAGGGAATTTAACATTGTATATGAATATTTATTGCAAATAGGCAATGATATATACTTGTAAGTATATATCATTGTATGTAGGATATGTGTTTTCACATCATGCCTGAATCCTGGACTCAATACTTTTTTTTTAGTTCTTAGCTCTGTTTGCATATCCAGACGTTGAAAGCTAGCTAAGGGAAAGAAATTCCTGTCGTTGACTTTTCCTGTCGTTGACTTTAATTATTAATTAATTGAGAAAACTAGGTTGAAACCAGAGTTGCAAAAAGTGCATTTTTTTGATAATTCATTTCTTATTTAATTATCAATTTTTGGAAAAATATTGCTAAAATTTTTGAAATTATTAATTCCTTGAAAAGTGCATTAATTAAATTTTTTTATTTTTTGAAAAATGTAATAAATAAATTGTTTTAATAATAAATTTAAAAAAAATGCGCAACTTAAATTCGTTAAATTATAAAGTTTACTCAAAAGTGCATGAATAAAATTATTTTATTGATTAATTTTTTTAATAATGCAGTAATTATATTAGTCTAATTTTCACGAATAATTATAATAATAACAGAAAAAATAACAGAAAAAATAACAAAAAATAATATAATAATAACAAAAAAAATTAAAAAATAATAAATAATCATATATTAGTCTAATTTTCACGAATAATAATAATAATAACAGAAAAAATTACAAAAAATAATATAATAATAACAAAAAAAATTAAAAAATAATAAATAATAATATTATTTTATTTAATTTAATAATTTATTTAATGTTTTTTATTTTTTTATAATTTAACGAATTTAATTTGCGCATTTAAAAAAAAAAGTATTATTAAAACAATTTATATATTCTATTTTTCATAAAATAAGAAATGTTCATAAAATTTATGAAATTAATAATTTGAAAAATTTAAGCAATACATTTTTCCAAAAATTGATAAATTAATTAATTAATAATTAATTAACGGTGCGTCTAATAAAAAAATATCTCAGGACTTTTCGTTCCAAAATCATACCCTCTACCTACCGTCTTATGGAACTCGACTACTTACGGGACACCCTGTATACGTAGTAATACATACGCTTTGTATGTGGCATACTGGTCCAGTTTTTATGAACGAGAGTGTACATCAATATGGATAAATTTGACTGTATGAACGATTTATGTTCCCAAGATCATATGAAACCCTGACCTTTAATAAATAGTTCACGAACAGGAACTATTAGGAGATAAAATTAACTAAAAAAAAAAACTTTAAAAACAAAAATAAATTAATGATATTACATAATAAGTCGCGTGTCGTATATTATTAATTTATAATTTTCCAATATACTAACCAACACTAATTAATACAATAAGAATATTGATAAATTATTTTTTATAAATTGTTAATCATCAACTTTGTTGTTGTTGTTTTTGTTTAATACATTTTTTTTCTATATATTTTTATAAAAATATCAAATTAATTAATTAATTATACAGTTTTTTTTTTTTGCTTTATTTATTATTTATTTATAGTCAAACATATAAATTATACACGTATGCATATAAACATACCATAGATTTCAAGAGGTCATAAGTTTATATATTTAGTAGAGAAAAAAAAAGAGTTAATTAATTAACCGATGAAAAAACGCATGAAGAAAAGATATATTAGGAGAGCGAACGTAATGTTAAAAAAACGGTCAAGAATTGGTGTAACTATCTTTTATCAGTAGGGGTCACTGATCTCAGTGCCGTACGGAATTTAAATGTTTAAATGTAGGCGCCAAGAAATCACTTTCATTCAGTTAATAAGAAGTCTTAGTTTTATAGATAATAAAAAATTGTTTTCGATTATCAAATAATAATTAAATAAATATTAATAATAGAGAAATCTTAATAATCTGCAATAAATGAAAAGATGACGAATCATAGTGATAATTGCAATTAATAATAATGTACAAATATATGTTAACAATACTAACATATATTAGATAAAGAAAGAAGATGACAAAAGCGGTAATTACATACCATATTCCTTTCGTAAATGCAGACACGCATTCCTAACCTTAAACAACCTTCCACTCATAGATATATAACAGTATATCTATGCTTTCCCTGTACAACATCGTCCCATTTTTTCACATTTATAAAATTAAACAATTTTTATACTTACAATTTTTATTTGTAAGATGCGATAACCGTTGATTTTAATATGTAATAATAATAATAATTCCGTACGGGTATATTCGCACTGCCGCTAGTGGCGAAAATAATAACTATGATCTCTACACGTTTTTGAGGACGAAAAAACAGACGAATTGCCTGTGTCGTTCAATCTCCTATTTATCTATTCTTCATGATCTAACGTAAGTTTTACTAGACTGAAAAAATAAAAGCGTGAATTAAATGTAAGATGCTTTCACTTTTAATGAAATTTCAAATATTTTAATTAGCTATAAATCCGCTTAGTCTAAGTATACCAGGCAGAATTACAATATTTGACTAAGTTGAGTTCTATTAGATTTGCCTCACTTGGAAAAGGGGTATCATAAAGGGATTTACAGGCTATATTTGTTTTAGAAATATTGTCTATTAGACATTCTAAAAAGGTTTACGGATTTGAGCTATATACTTTTGGGAAACAAAGTAATCTCAAAAACATGATTATACGAATTTTTTATCTTATTTCGATAAGTTCCGTAAAATGATTTAAAAAAATTGTGCCCTTTTGGGGCACCATTATAATGGAATTGACAAAAGTATTATATTTCTTTCTTATATGGCTATTGCTATTATACTGAAACAAATGTGCATGTAGACAGTGTAAATTTCAGTTTTGTCAGTGTAAATTTGATGCATTCAAGAAATAGATGATGATCTAGAAATATTAGTTGGGTTGGTATAACGGAATCGGACGGCTGAGTGGCAAGTTGTATTTTACAGGTGATACTGATACGATAAAATAACAACCGATTCAAAGCGATTGTAATTATACTCTTGTGTTATATTCGCGAATATTGTTAAGTATTTTTGTTCAATTATTGTTAATCATTACTTTGATTGTAAATAATGATTGCTATCTTCATTGTTGAAATCCAATAATTTGTAATTGTTAATATTGTTACTCGTGAGTTTAATTTGATAGGGTAGTTTTTTGTTTACAGCGAACAATTACTGACTTCAATCTTGTCATGTGAACGTTAATAAAAAATTCCAGAATATATAGACACCTAAAAGATCCTCCGGAAAGAAATCCTTGTTCTATTGTGAGTTAGCTCCAATAAAATTACTGAACTCAATATTGATACATGCATTTCATGTTGGAACTGTTTTTTAACGTCTTGCCTGTATGTTGATAATAAGCTAGTTTTATTACGTTTGAGTAATAAATATAAAATTATATTATGCATGTGTGTTCTAGATGTGTGCGTAGATAGATATATGTATATAAATGGATAATTAACGTTAAAGAAATGTATTTAAGCTATAAATTTTAACTCTTTCGTTATTACAGTTTATATTATTACCTATTTTTAACCCGACTTCAAAAAGGAGGATGGTTCTCAATTCGTCTGTACTTTTTTTGCTTTTTTTTTGTGTGTTACCTCAGAACTCCGTCATTTATGAACCAATTTTGAATTTTTTTTAAAACCGACTTCAATGCATGTAAAAAAAACTGAAAATCTGTATAAAAAAATGCACTAAAAATTAAAAAAAAAAAAAAACAGGTAAAAAAATGTGTTATAAAAAAATGCACGGGTAAAAAAAAATGCAAAAATTAGTAGGTCGTTTAGTAGGTCTATCCATATTTAGACAAATAAAATCAGTTATAGAACTTCAAAGTCACTAAAAAGGGAGAAATAAACCATATTTTGACAAAATGGAAACTCGACTTCAAAAATAAAATATTCTATAACAAAAAATGCACTAAAAAGTAAAAAAATAATTGCATATTCTTGTTCCAATTTTAGTTCACCTAAGCAAAACTTTTTAAATATATATGTACAATTATTTTTATTTTTGGAGGCGGTGTCGAAAAGATATGTGAATTTCTCTATGCTGACACCGACTCCAAATATAACAATAATTGTACATATATATTTAAAAATTTTTGCTTAGGTGAACTAAAATTGGCACAAGAATATGCAATTATTTTTTTACTTTTTAGTGAATTTTTTGTTATAGAATATTTGATTTTTGAAGTCGGGTTTCCATTTTGTCAAAATATGGTTTATTTCTCCCTTTTCGAGTCGAATTAACGCCTTAAATTAAATATAACAGATATCTATGGAGTCCATGGCCAAGGCTGAATAACAAAATTTTCCAAATGAAACAGACAAAGCATATTTACCACATATTTTTATTTCGATTTCTTTGAATGTTAAATTATGAACATCCCGGTTCCTTTTCCCAGTTTTGGAGCCGTCTGTTTACCAAACGGCGACTCCTGCCTTTGCAAAATTTTATGGTGATTTTGGGAAAATATTTGGGAAAAAAAGTTGTTAGTATTTATAATAAGCAATTTTTATCTGAAGCACTTTTTCGAAAACCAAATTCTTCCCTTTAAAATTTTTTTTCACATTTATTTTCAGAATATGAAAATACTGTTAATATTGTAATAATATTTAAAAACGAAATTAAAATCCGACAAATATCAAGGAAGCTATAAGCTTTTAAAGATTATTATCTGTCTCTTTCTTTCAAAAATACTTAAAACGGAGTTTTACGTGTATTTTAAATGGTGACAGTGTAATATGACGTCACATAACATATCAAGAGGGCTATCACCCTCTTTGTCTAATCGGGAATTTCAATCATTCATATCTCGCTTATTTTTAAAGTTATTTAAAAAGTAATTTTACCTTGATATTTGTCAAGTAAACATGCTTCAATTCAAGTGAAAAAAATTTTTCATGCATATTCCCTATTAAAAAAAAAATTTTTTTTAATTTCGTGTAGCCAATATTAAGTTGGTTGGATTGTTTTTTAAGTTAATCGTCACTTTTAGTCAGCCTGAATTAAACTTAAGATATGAATATTATCTTAAGATTCACTGCTAATAACATTGAGAAAAAAGATACCTTGAATCATAGAATTTTATTAAGTTTCATAAAATGTTTTATCCATTTTCAATAAAGAGAAATACAATTCAAAGATAATAATAAAAATTCTAATAATAAATTGAATAAATAAATCCTTCACAAAACAATGTAGGTAAATATTAAAATATTTAAAAATTATTATTATTGGTATATTCTCAATAAATATATAAATATTTATGCAAATTACAAAAGGTAAAAAATGATTATTTATGTTATGCATCTAGTATGATAGATACTCTAAACAATAAATATATTTACATTTAATAATAAATAATTTTATAATAAAACTTATGATTTAAATAATATATTTATTAGGTATTTATTAGTTACAAATAATAATTAATAATCATATAATATTATATCTAATATAATAAGATATAATAAGTGTTGTATTGTTAGAAAACTATAATATTAAATTAGTTAATAATATATATATATATATATATATATATATATATATATATATATATATATATATATATATATATATATATATATATATATATATATATATATGTATATATATTATATATATATTGCGTTCTTCAAATACAATATTATTTTAATTTATATACTCAAGAAGATTGATTATCTGATACTCATATTTAGGATATATAATTTATGGTTTAAAGAAGTATATGTAATGATTGAGTATAGAGTGGCTTCTTTATGTGGATGTGTCGAGTGAAAAAAATTGTACCCGTACCGCCGAGTACAAATTTTACCTCGGATTGTGTAGAAACCCGTAAAAAATTTAAACGGTATATTTTTCTATACAAACCTTATCGATAAACTTTTAAACTTACTCAATATTAATAATATTAAAGAGAACTCTAGGATTTTTCGAAATACATTTCGATTTTTGCCCCAATTTCCTAGATCAAAATTTTTTTTATTTTATAAATACATATTTCGACTACAAAGTAGTCATCATCAGTATGAATTAGCTAATTGTAATTATTCTCTGATGATGACTGATGATGACTACTTTGTAGTCGAAATACGTATTTATTATATAAAAAAAATTTTGATCTTGAAAATTGGGGCAAAAATTGAAATTTTTTACTCAATATTGTTATGAAAACATTAAATAAGTATGGAGTATCCTTATTCTATATAATTATTAAAATATTAACTTGTTACGGGTACCTAATCTAATCCTATGGCAAGAACGGAAATTAGCATGACGCTAAAATCGTCATACATTATCTTATTATCCATGTGCACAGTTGTCGAGACTAGCGATAAAGTGGCAATAATGCATAATAATTCGGGACAGATTTATAAAAGACTCAGCTGTAGTTTGCCGTATAGGTAAACGATGTACTTTATAAAAATTGATTATTTATACTCTCTATCTTTTTAGCCTTACGACAAACTATTAAACTCTAAAAAATGTTCCACCTGGTGTATAAATTTGTCCCGTTTAATTTTCGCCACTTTGTCGCTAGTCTCGACAACTGCGCCAATAGAAATAGAAATACAAATAGCTATCATAGCCAATTGAAATACACATGCCAATAATAGTAATCAAATTTACAACCATAGATATCTTGTGTGCCGTTAATCTTCGTTAATAAATAAAGCAAATATTTAAACCGTAGGCTAAGATTAAGAAAAAAATGAAATTTTCATACATTCAATCACAAGTGAATTTCTCGCAAAGACATTTTCCATTAATTAAATTAGATTGTTTAAAAACACTTTCAACTCGTAGACAGTTAATAAAACGATAGTTGTTTAGGCAGATTTATTACAGGTATGATATAGAAGTCACATAAGAAAACCAATTATTCTTTATTAGTTCTAGGTAATTTTTCACGATTCGATAACATTAGAAACGGAATTCTAATATAGACAAACAAGTTTTCATGCATAAAAAGTTACAATTACACTGCTAGACATAAATATGTATAGGGTAATTTCGTACAAAATAAGATGAATTAATTCAAATTTTTCATCTTTCGTTTGTAAAGTCAAACTGTATTATTAAGTTGCCATTAAGTCCGGAACGCTATAATTCGGATGTGGCCTGACGTTGGAGTCCTAGTGGTTAAATTATCTTTTTCAAATTTTTAATTTATAACATTAATTGATTAATTCTAAATGGTGAACATCCCATTGTTTCAAATCCAATTCTTTATAATCGTATTCGATTTGAATTTGTATTACGTATTCTGACAAAATAAAAACAACTGTGAATAAAGTAATGTAACCACAAAGTAACTGTGGCGTATTGGCACATAGTACCGGTAAAACGGAGGCCTTAGGTTTGACTTATAGTGGTCACATTATCATTTTTATATTTTAAATTTTTTTACTTAATTTCATACTCCAAAGGCTCTGATGACAAAGCCCTATGGGTGTATCTTGTATCGATCGATAATATAGCGTTGAGAAAGAAGGCATTTATCTCGAATTGATGTGACAATTATTTTCTGAAATGTTATGATTTGAAGTAGTTTTTGAAAATTGACATACATCTAAGTCCAAGCGCGGATCCATCGTTGTAACCACGATGGGCATGCGCACAACCCTAATAAGCTTGTGACGTCACACTTTCAAGATCTATTGAGGATGATATTAAATCCAATGCTTTAATAAAATTAAAATTAAACAATGAATCGTGCGTGATTCGGAACGCAGCGAAATCTATTTTATATCAAAAATGGTGGATGCGATGGGAAAAATAATAATAATATATATACTATCAATAAAAGAAAAAACACCCTTCAGGGTGTGCACAACGGGCATTCAACAACGGGAATTTCCCAAATTATTTTATAAAATTTTTATTTTTATATCTAAACTATATTGTTTTGATCCGATTTCCCCTATATATTATTTTTGAAAAGAAGATAGAAATTAGTGATAGTTAATATTTAGATTTATTGTTTTATAAATAATATATATTAACCATGTAATATACAATTATTCATCGTTTCTAATGTCATCATCAAATTATTATTATTCATTTACATTTGTTGTATTATTATTATTATTATACCTATCATTTGTTTGTTTGTCTGTTCGTTTGTTTGTTGGAGCGACGAGCGATGCTGTTTGTTCTTTGGAATTTTTTAAACTCAACAACAACAACAACAAAAACAAAAATTGAAGAAATAACCACCTACCTAAATATATGGTTTATTTATCTATTTTGTGTTTTTAATTGTTTGGATGAAAGAACATACATTATATTATATTTTATATATATATATATATATATATATATATATATATATATATATATATATATATATATATATATATATATATATATATATATATATATATATATATATATATATATATATACATTACAACACCTTTAAAGTTATTATAAAATAACTTTGGATTTCATACTGGGCATAGCACATCTAGCACATCGCCATGGTAACTGAAAATTGTCAAATATCAAAATGTTCAGGATCGGGAGACAAAAGACACTTTTTAATGTTTCCCTTACAATATTGTTTTATATCAAAAGCGATAATATCTAGAGCACAGTAGTGCGACAAGCCAAGTTTATAGGATTTTTTGCCCTCGCACTTATAGTACTATTACTATCCGAAAACTCAGAGTCGATCTGACCCCGAAATATTTTCTGAACGAAAAGAGCTATAGTGTTGATTTTTCAAAAATAAACTATTTAGGGAATTATAAGAGACTGTGTTTTCAATCATCGTTAAGGAATAAACAGTTAAAAAGTTATTTTGGTTCAAAAAACCAAAAAACATGGACATTGCACCTACAATTCATGGAGAGACATAATCATAATTCCAGGGCCTAGACCAGAAGTCCTTAAAAGTTGATATTTGGCATACAGTTTGATATAGTGCCCAAACCGAAAGGAAAATTATCAAATCAAGAAATTTATATCGGGTTATTTATAGTTTCAAATTTGTAAAAGAACTAAAAGTGTGGGGGAAAAATTGAAACGTATTTAGGCGGTCCTGAAAAATTTGTCATTCGACTATTTATGTAGTACTGACAAGTTGGCCTTTCTATGTCTTTTTATCGACCCCTAAAGGACAAGGAATTTGTATGTAGACTAGGAATTGGTAGGTTAGGTGAGACTGCAGCTGACTTTGATAGGAAGTATGGCGATAGTCAACTGGAGTTTGTTTAAGGAAACTGCATTAAATCTTCACAAGATAGTCGCTTACTTTAGAGAGTGTGGTGACGTGGTGACCACGTCACCACCTATATATATTCACAAACCTGTACATAACTGTATACATCACTGCAAATATCTTTTCGATATTTCAAAATTTCGAAATAATTCCGGGAAATTTCGAATAAGTCTCGAAATGTTGGTTTTTTATCATACAAAATAGTGGGAGGATTCTTTGAGTATCCAAAATACTACAAGGCTAATTAATTTGAAAATTCGAAATCGAATCAGTTTTTAAGTGAATTTTTATAACTTATGGGTTAAAATGTTCTAAAAATATGATTTTCAACAAAATCGAAGACAAAATATTTTCCACAATGTTTTAGATTTTTTCGAAGGGGTGCCCTTTAGAAAATTATCAAAAAATCGAGAACAATTTTTTGTTATCAAATTTGTTGAAATATATTTTGTTAAGGTAATTTGGACTTCGGAAAATCGAAAATCAAGTTTAAATGTA
The DNA here is from genome assembly GCA_963920215.1 of Nineta flava. Classification (NCBI taxonomy): domain Eukaryota; kingdom Metazoa; phylum Arthropoda; class Insecta; order Neuroptera; family Chrysopidae; genus Nineta; species Nineta flava. Next base: position 124,293,328 of record OY986041.1, read on the forward strand.
TACCAGGTTTGTAGTTTTTAAAATATAGCATTTCAAATCTCTTCTAGATTCCTTACTTTTGATTCGAAAATAATCGGAACTCAAATTAGAGTTTAAATAAATAGTGACAAAAAGTATTGGATCTTTTGAAATCGCCATCTAGGACTTCTTGATCATTAGTTTTTTATTGACGGTAAAAAATGTAGTATAGGTGATTAGTTCAGTCCAGTTGGAGTTTATCGTAAATAATAATCATATCTCGGAGTATTTTCATTACTTACACTTTCTCAATACTCAAATCATACTTTCTGTTAATTGCCCAGCTCTTGAAAGATTCCATACATCATTAGGTCAATATATGAAATATGTTATATAATTTGCATAACTTAATTTTTTTTTCGAAACTAAATAATTTAGATGCTAAAAAATTTAGGTCGTGATGTTTATTTTTTTCCGTCCAACCCAACAAATCATCATATCAATTGTTGGTAAAATTTATTCGTTTTGTTTTAGGGCTATATATATATGTTTAATTATCATCAGGTTATAATTTATGGTTAAAATTTATTTGACTGTGTACAATAGTAGATTATATTGGAAAACGTTAAAGTTAAAACTTTCAATTTCATTGACATTTCATTTAACGTGAAGATGAAAAGATATATTAAAATCATTTCTGCATTGACCCAAAAAACAGTACGCCTTGGCATACAAATATCATTTCGGAAACTTATTTAGTTTTTGATTTATGTTGTTGGACTGACAAACGGACGTATACGATGTTTTCACTAGCCATAAAAAACCTCAAACGCTTTACATTTGTATAACCAGTCCAAGTAGCCGAGCGGTCTAAGGCGTTATGTCTGCAGTATGCAGTACTTGAAAACTAGGAGGTTATGGGTTTGAACCCCGACATCAGCAGTTTGTCAATTATATAAAAATAAAGAAAAAGGGGCGGTTAATTGACTAAACTGTCGGCGTAAGGACAAGAACGAAATAACCGGCTATGCTTGAGAAGGTTTTCTGCAGTTTCCTTCACGAACTCCAGATGAATATCGGCATAGTTCCTATCAAAGTCGGCTGCAGCCGCATATTCTACTAATTTCTAGTCGACTCACAAATTCCTTCCACTCCATTCACATCCTCACATCCTAGGGCATCAAAATGGACCTTATGGTCGAAGTATAGCCCGTCCAGGGCAGTCTTTACAATCGGTCTCTACAATTGTATAGAGTTAATAAAAAGAGTTAGAAAGTCTAAAAGTTCTCAAAAGAAGGGTTCCAAGTGAAGAACCCCTGAATATCTCGTGATAATTTTAACAATTTTATCTAGACTATAAACAGTATTCGATCTATGATAGCTAGGATACAAATTTGTACTTGCAAAATAAAAAGGAAAGTACCTTGTTTTCTTTTGTATATTAGGTGTACCTAATATGAATCACTATTCGATATATCGGTAATTTAAAAAAAGTGGTGCTGTTTGTAGTTGAACTATTGCAATATAAGTATTTTCTAAAGTGCCTCACGCTGATTTAACCCTACAGTAATCGCGTTCCATTTTCGGACACCACATTACGCACGCGGACTGACGGACCGCATATTTAAGTTACTTATAACAACAATTAAGAATTATGATCAGTTTTTTAGAATAAATTTCTAATGAATATATATTCAATATATATTAATTTCAATGAACAAAAAAAAAACTATTATATATATATATATATATATATATTTATATATATATATATATATATATATATATATATATATATATATATATATATATATATATATATATATATATATATTTATATATATATACATGTATTATATTTTATATACATGTATATACCATATAAAAATTTAATTACGTCATAGGTCGCACGCGAAGTGACAGTCTAAACAATCCGAAAAGACTTTAATATATAGACTTCGTTAGACTTTAAGTTCGCATGCGACTACTATAAGGTTAAAAAGTAATTTAATGTTCAATATTTATCCCAACACCATCTTCAAATATCTCGTTTGTATTTCTTGGAGTCTATTCTAATTTATTCATTTATGAGATCTTTTCGTGGTACTAATGGCCTCAAAAATTGCGTTCTTTCTTCAGAATTTGTACCTTACTCATTCGGTTTTTGAAAAAACTGCTTCGGATAAAAAAGATTTTCTTGTATTATCATTAGAATTGCATACAGTTGTAAAGTTAGAACTACGTCAGAGATAGTTCGTGAAAATGAGTTAGAAGTGAGAGAAAATTGACTTCGTAAATTTGTTTACAAATATACTGTTAAGTTAGCCTGTTAAAAAACTACTTAGATTTAAACTCATGCCTTCATTTGAATAATATTTATTTGAATTTCTTACAATTTACAAAACCGTTTTTTTATTACCTAAATCAATCTGAACGGAAACGTTGTTTTTTAATGATATGAAGAAAAAAAAACATGTTTTTCTGTAAATTTATGTTGGTAATTTAAGCGTTTGCCCAATATATCGACGTGTGTGTGCCCGCTTGTGTATGTATGTATCTACAGACGTGCTGTAAATAACGTGCTTGAAAGTATAAAGCATCATAGTATTTAAAAAAAATAATTTTAATAACTATTATTATAACACAATAAATTATTTTGTTAAATTATAATATTTTAATACTTAAATCAAAATACCCAATGTGTTTGTTGGGTTGATGTCTCTGTTAAAAAAATTTTTGTTAAAATTTATATTTAAAAAAAAAAAAAACAATTAAAATGATTTATTTTATATACTACAACTACAAGTTATGGATCAGGAGGCCATTGTCCAAAATTAATCATTTCGTAGCGCTGTATATTATCAGTTGCGCGCACAGGCTTCGCACTGAAATTTTGCCTAAAGTTTTTGTAGTATGAAAAAATGTTTGATACAAAAGTTTTTTGTATTTATTAGGTAAAGATTTTCTCGATCATGCACCGTATATAGTTAGGTTTTTAGGGAGCTGTCCAGTGGCATAGATGCATGCAATGCACATTTTTTTATAGCCTATAACACGGGTGGTGAAGATTTATTGATCTACGTGCCAATTTTCTAAAAAAATTTGCCCTTTGATGGGCCGTCAAATAATATTGATTTAGTGATTATTGGGGAAAAAAATTAAAACTTAATCCTATCAACTTAAGGATGTTCCAGCATGAACCGCTTTTTGACAGATTTTGCTCATTTTTTTCACAGGTTAAAAGAACGTTTTCTAATAAATCCGGAAGTATCAGAATTTATAACCATTTAGAACGCGGGATAATTAATAGCAAAGTTATCATTCTCTCTCACTCTCTCTCATTAGAAGCACGTAAAACTTCATGCCCGCCCAACTATTATCTGTTGTATTAAAAGAAAATACTCAAAAGAATTTAAAAAAAAACTAGAATAGTAAAGATAAATATTTATTAAATAAATTTAAAAAAAAAATCGCATTTTACCGTTTTGTTTTCGAAATATAAAAGTTATTTTTTCAAAATAACATTATTTTGTACGTATGAAAAGTGAATTTGTCTATGTGTTGCGTATATGTGTATATGCATTTGTTCTATAATAAAATCAAACCGGTTTTTTGTCATGATTATATAACATAGTGCTGGAACGTCCTTAACTCTTTATTTACAACCCGAAACATACATTTTGTACAGCAATTGTAATATTATGTTTATTTAAATAAAACACAAAATTTGTGCGATTCCTGCTGTTGCAAATTAGATGCAAAATAACTTATATTTGGTTCACACTTATGTTACTTTTAGTAGAATGCAAGCTGAACCGGAGTCATCTGATAAACGGTTTCGATGCGAGTCTTTAATGAAAATAATGAAACACAAGCATAGGTGGACGAAAATATTGTTAAGATAGCAGAATCCAGTCGTCCCGCATCGCTCTCACTCGCGTATGTTCGGCAAGATACACGCACGAAATCTACCTATGTCTGTCGCACAATCTGTTGCCGTTTATGCACTCTAGAAGCCCTGTTCACAATGAACTTTGCTACTATAGATGAAAAAAAATAAATTGTTTCGATCAGTTACCTAAATCCCTTAATCAATCTCGTGTCCGAATTGTTTTATTGCGTGTCCATCAATGGCACGCGCGTTATTGGTTTGCTATCGCTGGCCTATAACCTTCCTCAACAAACTGACTATCTAATGCAAAAATTATTTTTCAAATCAGACTGGTAATTGGTTACAATGGTGAACAATTAATTTGATTAGTCAATAACATTGTTTTTTTAATTCAATTAAATTAACTGTATAATTCAAAGAATATTTTAAAACATTATTTATCATAGTGTCGAATTTACTAACGTAGTTGTTACCGGTTTAAATAACAAAAATTATATTTTCCCAAAAGACTCAAAAAGAAGAAAGAAAATTTGATTTTTGAGGAAATATAATTTCGTGTGAAGAAATTTGACAAATATCAAACATTAAAAGCTTTATCTAATATCAAGTCTCGCACTTTAATTTCAGCTCTGGCACAAATTTATGTACTGAATTTTTGTTACCTTCGGAACAATATGCTCATAAAAACTTGAGTATAGAATCGAGTTGCATACCTATGCTAAAATTGGCTAATAAAAATACTTTCTTAAAAAATTTCAATTAAATTTTTTGCGATAATTTAAAAAAAGGATTTAATATTATTAAGTGAATAAAATAACGGATTATTTTCAATATAGGTTCATGCTTAAACCATAACTAACCAAAAAAATTATTTATGTATATATATATATATATATATATATATATAAGAATATATTTATTTGCTTGCTTCAAGCAATAATAACACATATATGAATAATAATAATAATTGTATATATAAATTTTTAACTTTCCAGAAATCATAACTGGTTTCCTGATACTGATGATGTAATGTTTATTAGTAATTAACATCTGATCGTATCAACAACATTAAATACATTGTATATATGCGATCTACAATGTATTTAATAAGTATGTACTCTAAACATTCAAGATTTAAAAAAAATGTTGATCGAGGCTTCTTTCAAAAGACTCTTTCGAAAATTAAACTATATCGATTATCAAAAGCGGACTAAAATTAACTTTGCCATACGAAAGGCTAAACAATTCAACAAAATCGATTATATAATATTTCGCGAAATAGTTGGTTTTTAAATATTTAGTGATGAAATGGGGGATTTATATATCCATGAAATGGGAAAGTATATGGAAGTACAATTTTCAGAAATTAAAACATATGAACAGAAATTAGTATGCTTCAGAGAATTGAGAAAATATATCGACAAAAATGTTTCAAACAAAAAAAGTTCATCAAAATCGGATAATATTTAGTGAAAATATTTAAAAAACCGATATTTTTTTACTTCGAAGTTTGAAAAAGTAGAACTTGCTCTACCAAAGTCAACTTTTATTCAATAGTGCATAATTATAGCAAATTTTTACAACTTAAATTTTATAGATTTCGTTAACTTTTCCAATCATTGGCCACCAATCAGAGAATCAGCTTAAGATATCGAAATTCCATTTTGGGAAGTAAAAAAAATTGACTTAAAATTAATATTTTTCATAAAAAATTTCAACAAAATTGGATAACATTTAACAAACATAAATTATTACTAAAGTTCATTACAAAAATTAACTAAATCCCAATTTTATCCCATTTTAATAAACTGAGTTTTACAATTGAAGTAATTTTGAACCATTTTTTGAAAATTTTATATTGAATTTAAATGGCATGACCCATGTGCAACAGGAATAATTAAACATGTCCAAATGGTAGCCAGATCATACTTGCATACTTCCAATAACATTGCAAAACTATATCGAAGGAAACGAAAAATTTATATAATGATTATTAAAAATAATGAAAGAGAACTCTAGGTTTGTGAAATAAAATTTCAAAATTGGCCCAAATTCCTAGATCAATACCAAATTAGCAACCAGGAACATTATTTCGATTCCATATCCCGGAGATAGTTACGGTTAGCAAATTCATACGGATGATGACTACTTTGTAGTAGAAATACGTATTTATAAAATAACTAATAATTGATCTAGAAATTGTAGCTAGGACTTGGAGGATTTAATTTTGAAATTTAATTTGAAAAATTCATAGTTTTATTTGACATAGTTCTAATTTTTATACCCTGTATAATGTAAATATACAAGGTATATTAAGTTTGGGTATATTGATCGCTGAAACAAATTTTTTTTATAGGTGTTCATTAAATGATCTTTGGTTAGTTCATTAGTTTATTTCCGCATGTCCGTCCGTCTGTTCGTCTGTCGGTAGAAGCGATAACTCTAGAACGAAAAGAGATAGCGAGCAGAAATTGAGCTCTTTGTGTGTTCTAGAGCAAAACAGTAAGGTCAAGCTCGTTAATGAGCAAAATCGGACCATGTTTGGGCAAAATGGGCGAAACTGCCCATCTTTGAAACAACCGTAAAAGATATAACAAAAATTTAATAACAAAAAATCATCTTTTTAAAATAAACAACTTTTGTTTGAAAAATTTGTCCATAAACTTAGTATATACTGGGTATTCAAACAATTAACTCAGTTAGTTGTTACATTACGTGTTTTTTTTTACTGAACTAATAACGCCTATATCAGCTTAATAATAATTATATATCTCTAAAATTAGAAATATTTAATATTATATATACAAAATTGAAAACTTTTGAAACACATTGTATATATAGGAATAGAACCGTGTAATATATGTATAGTTGACTTCACATAGAATACCAATGCTCTGCTGCTACGCGTAGGTGGTATAAAATATCTGTTAAAATCTTTTACCTAGATATATATTTACAACAAATATCTTCTTTTTAAAAAAAAAAAAAATTATTTTTTATAAAACGATTCAGTACTTTATGCTGAATTAATAATAAAAAAATAATAAAACTATTTAGCTAGATGTGATATTTATGTAAAATTAAATATAAAAATAAAATTCACCTGATAGACAAGTTATTTCAACTTCGGGCGGTCAAAATTTACAGAAAATATTTTTGGTGTTTATAAATAAACATATACCTATGTATAGGATTTATTGATTAAACTTAAGGTAGTTGCCAAGTGGAGCGAATGTGTATAGTAAGAGTGAAGGAACGTATAGCATAATAAGCCATTATCTTAGTCCAAGACTGTACCGGTTGACGCGTTACTAGGGTTGCCACCTCAAAAGTATATAAAGTCGAGAGATCAACATATATTATGTCAATCTTGTCTGTAGATCGGAAGGTCCATATATTATTTAGTAAACTGGGCAGTGGAGGATTTACCGGGTTGGCAATGTAGTTAACAGCCTAGGCGGGAAAATTTTGATCGTTTACACTAAATAGACCGCTACTTGGGTGATCAAAAATATAATTTTTCATTTGAAAGCGTATAAGCGTGATATATTCTCGAATCATTGAATTTTTTTCCACTGAACTTGGGCAGTCGGAAGATTTACCTTTGAAATCGGGAGTCAGGAGAAACTGTACGATTTCGGGAGTCTCCCGATGAAATCTGGAGAGGTGGAAACCCTACACGTTACACATACGATGCTTTGTCTATACGTATACACAAATACTACCTAACATTTTTATAAATTGCAATCCGCCAACGTCGTTTATATTCCGCTAGTTAATATACTGTTTGTTTACATACATGTACATTCGAATAGTACAACTTGTAGTGAGGTACAGTGTTGTCAAGTTGTATCTATTCAGCATGTCGACACGTATATTTATTTATAAAAAGCTTCACTTTGCGTTGTTATAACTAAATAACGAGACGGTGAATAATTCTCAGCTTTTTTTAATACGCAGACCAAATTCAATTAAATATGCAAGATGTTTCGTAATTTATCGAATCAAAGGGTGGCTGCGACAAGCTCATCTCGATTACTGGGCCAGGCGCAGGGCATGCGACAGGCCAAGTGGCACATAAGCACAGCTAGGCCATTCGACTGTACTCGGTTGAAACTCGAAAGAATGCAGTTGGGTATCTCTGACGATCCCACTTGTAGGGCCTGTATGGAGGACGATGAAACCTCCACACATGTTTAATGCACCTGCAGAAACCTGCACGGTGTCAGGTATACAATGTTTGGGTCCGAAACCTTGGATCCATCGAAGTTGTGGGCCTTCTGTGTGGCGTCTGGCCGCGACAGAATCCTATAGTTTCATCTGCTTAAAATAGCACCTTTTACCCGGAGACGTCTCAGCTTTGAGTGACAGGTTGTTCTCAGGGAGGGCACAGAGGACCCTTTGGCCTTGGTGCTAAGGACCGATTTGCAGTACCCTGTTTCTGATTATTTTTAAGGGTCATTTTTTTATTAAAAATAAAAACTGGTACAAATACTACTTAAAATGGGTGGGTACTCTCTATTGTTCCCCATGTTAATTATTCGAACTTCAATTTAAGTGTGAGTGTATAATAATACCCTTAATCCGTGTGCAAAAATTTGGAACATTCTATAAATATGCCCATTAGCACGAGACAACTACCTTAAGAGTTATGTTGCGTGTTGTAATATGATTCATACGTTTATATGACCTTTTTGGGTTATTCTATTACTAAGCATTAAATTAGTTACAGTAAAAATATGTTTGTAAGCGAACTTAATTATATAATATATATCCGACATAAATATAATATACTAGCATATTGTACTCGTGGTTTCTTCGGCTTCCGTTAGTTTAAGACTCAAAACGTCAATGTAATTTCCTAATGCTTCCATTACCTTAAATATTTATCGTTCCCACCGCTTCCACTACTGCAAATATTTATCGACACTTCCACTAATTTCTATTTCACAAATTATTTTCAAATTCTATCTCTCGTAGCGAGATAATAAATACTAGTATTTAAGTCTAATCATAAGATTTTAAACAAAAAAAGTTTCATCAAAATCGGTTCAATAGATTCTGTGTGATGCTCAAACAAGCAAACTAACAAACATTTACAGTTTTTTAGTTGTAGAGATATAAGGTACATTAAGTTTAATCCCGACTTACGGTTGGAAAATCAGCCAAATAGTCGAGCGGTCTAAGGCATTATGTCTACTTGGGGACTGGGAGGTTATGGGTTCGAATCCCGACATCGGCAGTTTGTCAATTATTAAGAAAAAAAAAGGGGCGGTTAATTGACTAAACTGTCGGCGTATGGACAAGAACGAAGTAACCGGCTATGCTTGTGAAGGTTTTCTGCAAAGTCTCTCTCTCAAAAAAGACACTATCACTTGGGATGGACAGATCTCCAGCCAATTGAAATCAATGAGGTATCGCCAAGGAATATTCTTACGATTATCAAGACCATAGGAGTACTGGAACACCTATGAAGGAAAGGAGGTACAATAGATTAAATTGGTACAAAAGCTCTTTATAATACTTGATCCCGACAAGACACGATAACTCAAAATCAAAAAGAGATAACGAGCTGAATTTTTGTATGTATATTAGAGCTAAAAAGTGAAATCAAAATCGTGAGTGGATAAATGCGGACTGTGCATCTACCAAGAGGGAAAATAGTCTATTTTGAAACCAAGAGATCGAAGAAGTTTAAAATAAAAAATTACACTTTTAAAAAAAATAGACAAATTTTAACAGTTGGGCCTTCGACTGCGAGAAATATTTACAAGGCTCTTCAAACTTTTTTCGTGCTTTTATCGTAGTTGGGTTCTAGTTTTTTCAAAAAAGAAACAAAAATAAATAAATATTTTGACCATTGTGGTATCAATTTTATTATTTGAATAACTCGACTATTATAGATATTCCTTTAAAAACTTCCACGTGCGCCTTTTTGTAACCTTCAGAGTGCAACAAAGAGGTTATCTCTCGATGCACTAAGGCTGAACGGGATGTAAAAGCGGTGGGTTACCGGGTTCATTACCAGGCATTATCCCATGTGGAAGCATCTGCACACAATGGGACTCCATAACGGGTCAATTATGTACAGATTGTGTGGCGAGGAGGAAGAAACATCCAGACACATAATCTTTGACTGCGAACCTCTGGGTTACAGCAGATTCCAGATATTTGGTGCATCTCACCCCGATTATATGAATCTTCGGGAGGACCTGATAAGCAAGATCCAGGCTATTGCTGACATATGGGAGAAGCGAGTCTCGTCAGACTGAGGTATACGGGGGAGGACAATGGACCATAAGGTCGTAGTGAAATAGTTTTACCCTGATATTAATCATTATCATCAACCTTGCGCACCTAGACACGTGTCTAGTTTGCCTTACGGGTAATCCACCACTGAGTGTAAAATATTTTCCCCTTACGCGCATATAAGGTTCAATACATTTGAATTTAATTCTACACATTTTATTTATTTTATTTGAACAACTCTCGACTATTATATAGATATGATATACGGTCTTGCTTCTTGAGTGCTTCTTGTATGGAGCACAATCTATCGGTGAATTAAATAATCATAGAACCATATATAATAATAAACTAAATACCTATAATATATATTTTGATATGCATATATATGTTTGTGTTGTGTTGTGTGTTTCCTAGCAACGCGAACTGAAACATGACGTACTTCTTTCTATCTATGCTGTATAACTAACTAACTCATACAATACACTAACTTATACTTCATTCATTCATTGGTCAATATTATCTACCAATCAACATTTATATTTACATTTTTATTTATTACATTCACTCACTGTACACACTGTTGTGTATATTTATTTATTATTTATTTATTCATTTTTTTAATATTATTTATTTTTATTATAATTATCATAATTCTACAAAAAAAATATATTATTATGTTTATTAATACAACCAACAGTGAATATAGAGATATGTTGTGATTTAATTGACCAAACTAAAATGGTGGAGTATGCATTCTATGCTTGTGTTCATTGTTGTTGGTGATTTTTTCATTTAGAAAGGAATTGGGTTAATTGATTCACTCAATTATTAATTAGTAGGTACTATCGGTTTCATAAGTGGCGTATACATCTAGCGCGGACCCATCATTGTGGGCATGCCCACAACCCTAATAGACTTGTGACGTCACACTTTCACGGTCTATTGAGGTGGATAGGCTGATGATATTATATCCAATGCGTTAATAAAATTTAAAAAAAAAAAACAATGAATCGTGCGTGATTCGGAACGCAGCGAAGTACTTAGTCATCATAGACGGTATGCTGACACGTTATGTCACATTTTTGACAACATATTGTCTGTTTCTTTTTGGCACATGAATACTTGTATTGGAAAAAAGAAATGGGAAAAAACTATAGGTGTTAAGGTAAAACACTATAGATAAAAGTACATGCTCGTCTACTAATTTAAAAGTAAGCGTGTGTTGTATGCTCATATACAGTGGCACAGGAAAGATTATCCGGGCTAACTCTCCTGAATATACACAAAGATGTGAACCTGGATATCGATGAAATTATCAACGTTTTCGCGAAAAAGAAACGTAAGCTTGAATTTGTACTTTAAGTAAGCATCGCAATAAAATTATTTAATGTAAAATGTATACTAGCGTTTAATTTAATTTGATATCCTTTGAAGTTGTAAAAATTTCATCAAAATCGGTTTAGTAGTTTAGAGTCTAAATGTGACACTGTGATGTGCAAACAAACACACATTTACTTTTGTAATTTTCGTGAGCGAACAAACTAACATTTTACAGGTTTATTAATTTACTAGTGTTCGACCCACAGCTTTGCCCACGTGGAACTATACACTGTACAAAATCTAGGTCAGGGCGTCATATATTTTGTGAACATCTCCTTTGTAGGAATGCACTATATCGATCATGAGCAAATGAACATAGAAGACTTCAAATTCTAGTTGCAAAAATGTTGCAAATTTCTAATAAGAACGGATAAATTTTCCATTTCCATAAATTGAAATCCTAAAATGAAATACTGTAATTAAAGTTCATTGCTATTTCCCGGAGGCTACGCCATTATAAAGATGGATTTGGTAAGTACTTTGATGAAATGAATACCATACACCATGGAGATTGTATTCAACATATCATTGATCCTTAGGTATTACCATAGCACAGCTGTGGATGGTTAAGCCATGAAACTAGTTCCGTGCAATACCATTTTTAATGGTATGATGGCTCGAACTTTCCCAGGTATATGGTTTAACGAGCTATAAAAGCATATTTCGAACCATATTTACCAATTCTACCAAATTACAACCAAATTCTAAATATCTCTGTACACATTAGAGTTTGAAAAAAATGATAAGGTAATGAATTATAGCAAACTTGATTTTATACAACTTTACTTCTTATACACTTTTTGATTGTTCTAATATTAAGGAAGATTTTTTATATTTTTTGGTTTTTTCTTTCTCTATATCCCCCTTTCTCCTTGACCTATGCCATTTATTAATAAAATTGGTCTTGCAAATACTAAAATCATATCAGATAAAATATTTCATTTTGATCAGACCAAAATTGTGACCGATAGAGAGTGAATTGTGTATTCTAAGGAAATTCGTTAAGTTGACGCAGCTCCTGCGTAACGAATTTTTATTTTTTAAATTTTTTATAATACGAAAACTATTACTTTTGATTCCAACAAAATAAAAAACAAGTGAAAATAACAACTAACTGAGTTAAGGGCTTAAGTACCCGGTATATTCTGAATTTATGTAAAAAAGTTTATAACAAAAGTTGTTTATTTTTAAAAAAAGAACATTTTTTCTCTTTACATTATTGTTGTATCTTTTATGGTTTCAAAGATGGGTAATTGCTTTGCCCATTGTCCGATTTTGTCCATTCCCGAACTTGACCTTACTTTTTTGCTCTAGAACACAAATACAAAATTTCAGCTCGTTATCTTTTTTCGTTTTGGAGCTATCGTGTTCACAGACGGACATGCGGAAACGGCCGAAGTAGGCCATTTTATGAGCACCAATGTAAAACATCCATGCCTGAGATCAATATTTTCAAGCGTTACAAAGTCGGGACTAAACTTAATATACCTTGTATATTTACATATTCCGGGTATAAAAATTATAACACGAAGCAGAATGCACATAAATGCATACACAAGAGATATATCAAACTCTAAAGAATAAGCTTAAATTAGCTATATATCTACCTTTATACCCTATATATATATATATACATATATATATAAGTGCTTATAACATATACATACGACATAACAATAGCTAATATTTTGATTTAAATTAGTGATTGTTAATAATTGTGATGAAATGAATGCTAAATACTTATGTTTGTGTATACAAAGAAGACGTATATACCTACCTACCTGTACTTGAAACGTAGCACCGTACAATTGCAGTCAAAAGTCGAGCTATCATTTCATTTTCATCAAAAATTTATAATTGATTTGTGCCTTAATTATTCGGGTTCCGCAAATTTACTTCGTATAAAAGTTGTTCGTTATAACTATACTAACAACTTTTATTTGAAACATTTTTCTGAAAGCCGAATAAATAAGCCGTACAAATGAATTATAAAACTATGAAATGATAGGTCGACTTTTGACGCCAAGTGTATATACATATACGTTAGCTAATATTGTACCATGTGTAGGTGGATAAACTTGTTTGCTAGGATATGTACCATATGGGTCACAAAAGTAGTGTTCTGTTTTTGTCAAAATTTTATACTTGATTTTTCTGTGCTGTCGTATTAAATCGGTTTTTGAGAAAATCGGTTTCGAATAAAAATTGTTAGTATATTTATGATGATCAACTTTCATCGGGTACATTTTTTACGAAAATCGAATAAATACAAATATCCATTATAAAATTTTGAATAAAGAGCACTAATTTTGTCGCCGTTTGTAATTTTTATATTCACAATACTCAAATGACTTTACTCAAATAACTTATACTTTTCAAACACATCAAAGATCCTAATACAAAATAAAATACCAGTTTTCAAAAAACTTATTTAAGGAATGGGTACCTAATAATCATCATACTGTTCCCATTGTGTGAGAGTGAAATCGTGATAGCAGTAATACTCGTATAGGGCAGGCTGAAGCCCGTCAAGTAGGCATTCCTACTTACCAGGTAGAAAGGCCTACTTGCCTTTTTTACCAACCCCTTACCCATTCCCTCAACCACCTCGATCCTCTACTTAATTGTTTGCTTCCTTTAGCCCTGTGTTCGTTGTTGAACATACCCGTCTTCTATTCGAATGATTGGACAATTCTCCACTTTAGTTATTTTACCTGAGATTCCCCCGTTTCGGTTGAGTCGTAGGTTAGATATTTCATTATAGCTCTGTAACGGCAGTCTAATATTCTGCAAGAAGGTGGAAGGACATCAGACTCCAGACTGACCGCATTTTGATTGACATTTTCAAAATAATTAATCTTTTATGATTTCGAATTCAAAGTTACGGATCTCGATAAGTTTGAAATGCTATATCGTAAAAACTAATAGCCTGACATTAATTTGAACTAGATTTTCGTTTTTCTTGGGGTCAAATTACCTTGTAAAATGTTTCTCATCGAATTCCATTACACAAAAATTTTATCGATTATTTGAAATTTTTCTAAGGGCCCTTAAGAAATATCTAAAAAAACGAGGAAACATTTTTGTCTCTGATTTTGGTGAAAATCATATTTTTAGATCATCTTAACCCACAAATTATGAATATCCACTTAAAAATTTGATTGGGATTATAATTCTCAAAATAATTAGTTTTTTATGTTTTCGAATTCAAAGTTACGGATCTTTATTTCAGAGGGCTGCGTGAGATATTTTTAGAATATACCCGTATTCTTACAGGAATTCGGGTATACCCCTATTAGACTACAGTAAAAATAAAACTTTACAGAATCCAAGAGTGGTAGAAATATGTGTTTAAGAAACAATTAGGAAACAAGAAAATGTGCCAAAAATGCTTTTAAGATCAAAATATGAACTCTCAATTGGATGAGATTTCTTTAACTTCATTTTATCTACGGAATCATACCAGGCCACGCCGCAACAAAGTAATCTAATTACAAAAACTTTTGTAATTAAATTTTAATTAAAAATAATTTATGTCTCTAATAAATATTTAGTTTAATAAATAAATCAATAAATTCTATAAATATTCAATAACGTAAAAAAAATTAATAATCATAATTTTAGCATAAATATGTTAAATTAATAAATAAATTCTCCGTTCAAAAAAACTGAACGGCCCTCTAAATAAAAATTCTTATCGGGTGTAATACAATCTGGGCACTAAGCTGAATGAACTTTATGAAGTTTTATCTATCCGACTACCCGATCTCTGCTCTTCAATTTTGTACGGTTTTCCTTCTAGCTATGATTGACAGTTTTTGAGAAAGATAAAACAAGTGAAAATAACAACTAACTGAGTTAATTGCTTGAATATCCTGTATATACTGAGTTCATGAAAAAATTTCCAAACCAAAGTTGTTTATTTTTAAAAAAGGGACTTTTTTATTTTTAAATTTTTATTCTATTTCTTACCGTTTTCAAGATGAATATTTTGCCTGTTAAACTTGATCTTACTTTTTAACTCTAGACCACACATACAAAATTTCCGCTCGATATTTCCGTTTTGGAATTCGATCGTATCCACGGACAGACAAACGGACTAATTATAAGTCATGAACTAAATAAGCCATTTTATGAACACCTATACCAAATATTTTTTTCAATGATCAATATTTTCAACCGTTATAAAGTCTGGACGAAACTTATATTGCCCTTGTATATATTATATACACAGGGTATAAAAATGAGATCATCTGCGTAGCAAATTTACTTATAGTCACACTCGCCGTCTTAAGGACGTTCATGCATGAGGCTTGATAGTAGATAAAAATTGAATATCTCAATTATGCAGTTATCCTCTCCCTCAAAAATTTAAAATCTGTTGACGATCATTTCAAAGAGTAATTATCGATTACAAATGAAACTTTTAACACAGCGTCTTATGGAGAATAGAATTTTTTTGTACTTAAAATTATAATAACTATATTACTAAAGTAGACATCATAATAAATAATGGTTATAAATATTCTTTGAAATATACAGTTTATATTTTTGCATTAAAAAAATGGTGTTGACGAACATTTGAATTAATTATTTAATAAAATTAAAACTGTACTGTTAGGTTTGTTTTTGTCACCATAATTTGCGACAACTAGCGACAGCGCACAGTAAAAAAATATACACATACACATACATATACACATATACACTGTCAAATTAAGTCAAATCCATTTCCTATTTACATTTACTGATATTTTACAATAAATATTTTTTTAATAGTTAGGACAAATAAAAAAAAGGTTATAAATCGTTGTAAGATTATTGATATACAACTTTTTTTAAATCGTAAATAAATTTTCATAAAGATAGTACTCATTTGACTATAGTGTAGCACATAGACGTCCTTCAAACGTCCAAACAAATCTCTTAATATCGTTCCATTGTTGGTCTAACAATAAGAGTATTTTTTAATTGTTTAAAAATAACACTTTTAGAAATTTGTTAAATATATACTATTGAACAGTTCTCTACTCAAGTAAAGTAATAATAATAGTGCTCAGCTTAACATATACACCCTTCTTATCAGAGTACAAAAAAAAAAGTAAATTAAATAAATAAAAAATTTATTAAGAACTGATAATAATAAAATGATTACAACAAGACATTATATAGTTCTTAACTTTTAGAATGAAATACAACAGCGCTAGACGAACTGACGGACAGATAAAGTAGATACCTGTGTACGGGGCCAGACTGACTATACAATTCATAAGGTGAGTGTTAGTTACTATATACATTCATATAAAAGGAGATAAATACAAAATTCGATAAACTAAACAGAGATACAATGATTTTTTAGATCATATAGAGTGGAATCATAATATTATATACATTTTATTAAAAAGTGTGGAGACTTTACCTCTCACTTATTCCAATGGTCAACATCTAAAACAGTTGGCGCACATATGTTGTAAAAGAAACACGCGCTCTTATCACATATTATTAAAAAGTTCTCTCGGTCAAGCGGATCCAACGAACAAACGATCTGCTTGCGCTTGTGTGTTTGTTTGTGTGTATCTCTACTCACAACAATCCAACACGTTTTTGTTTCTTATTCTTCTTAGCTTTTTGGAATTCCATTCATAAATCCAGCAGAGAAATTCCAGAAACGCATGCGTATGGAAAAAATAAAAAGTGTGTTGACAGAATTAAATTTTTTTTTGCAAGGAAGTGTGGAAATAAACCTTGGTGAAGTTTTTCGGTGTTTTTTCTTAAGTTGGGAAACAAACCTTATTGTGTGTAAAACATAATGCTTTTTTGAGTGTTTTTTTTGTTGACTGTTGAGTGTGTGTTATTGTTGTGCTAGTGGTTTTTTTTTTTTGGAGTCGGGTCGTTTTTTTTTGAAAAAAAACAACAACAACAAAACAGTTGACATTTTTTTTTGTTTTGAATGATATATTATCTTGCGGTAGACTAAATATAATATTTATGATTAATAATAGTGTCCTTTCATATACACAAAACAACCCAACCACTTGCATATAATGTGAGCCATTGTTATTTTGAGAAAGTGTCAAAATAGTGTAAAATTTATGAGAGCCCCCCTCAAATACAAAAAAAATATATTTAAAAAAAAATTCAATGTTTAAATAAAAAAATTCAATTTTGAAAACTATTTGCCATTGTTCCGTTAGTGTGCTAAAAAAAGAGGTGACAAGAAAATTTTTTACGGGAAAACGTTTTAACTTAAAGAAAAAAAATTCGGTTTGTGTTTTGCTTTGTGACTTTTGTTTTTCGAAGAAGATATTAGAGAGCGTAAGAAAGTTCCCAATTTGATATTGGGAACTTTTACTGTGGATCGTCATTGGCTATGGACCAGGGGGACTGTTGTATTGTATTGAGGGCCCCCGGTGCCGTCGCCCCGTCAAATACGACTGGTGATCAAATTGTTCCTGCACATCCTGGTGATTGTTGGTCAACCAACACAATTAACACGATTAATCAGTCACAGTATATTGATTGGTTACAAATGCAGGTTAGTTTATTTTATGTTTTTGGATCGAGGTATCTTCGAATGTTCGATAGGAAACTTGTTTGGTGAAAGTATATAAAATCTGGAAAAATACTTTCAGAATAACTACTGTGTTCAATTTGGTCTTCTGTCCTCTTATATGGGTGAAATCGGTTCGGAAAAACGGGATTAAGAAGAAGGTTGAAATACAAAATTTTTTATTTTTCCATAATATTGGAAATTAAGATTGATTTTACTTAATCAATTTGTTCCAAAGCTCGAAGATTTACGGAAAAATTTAATGCTCTGATAAAAGCATAATACAACTGTCATCATGGTCACTTCATTTTCTTTTTTCTTGTACGTTTTGTAACGTTTTCATCATGTACTACAGAAAATTACCACAGTTTTCCTGGTCCCTTGTTGGATCTTTATATCGTCGTCCCATATATAGTCGAATGCAAAAGTAGCGTCCTTTTTTCAAAATTGCATAGTTGGGTTTGTGCCGAATCTATATGATTTTCGAAAAAATGTTTCGAACAAAAGTTGTTCGCAATTTTATGGCAAACAACATTTATTCGAATATTTTTCTCGAAAACTAAATAGATTCGGCATAAATCGATTGCAAACATTTAAAAACCGAAAATACGCAGTAGTATTTTATCATGAAAATTGCTTTTTAAGACCATTCAAAAAGTGGGAATAAGTGCTAAATGAATATGTCGAAACTAGATTAACGAAGGAATCTTCATGTAATTTAGCAATTAGAATTTCTTAATCATATTGGAGGACTTTTAACCGTAAATTTTGACAAAAAACTCTAATTTCGTACGAATACGAAAAAATGTCCTTAATAATTTTCATAAGAACCAATTCTAATAAGAAATATATATTAAAAAATTTTGGGCGAAATATTGAGCTTTTGGTCTGTTAGGCAAAATATTCGAGTACTGCTAAAGGTACATTTTAACACTTTCGTACAAATACGAAAATAATGGTCTGATTAGGTTTTATAAGAACCAATTTTAGTAAGAAACGGCGATAGATAGAGATTATTTGTTTTGTATCTTAGGCGATACCAATAATTTAACCGAATATGCCGACATACCGGGAAGCAATAACTAAAACTCCTCGAATATTAACCAAATTACAACGACTTTTTAATTTTTAAGGAAGATACAACCTTAGGATGGTTTCTAGTTTTCGAAGACAAGGAAAAGGTTTTTTTTTCGGTACTAAGAAAAGTTGTTAAATTTTTCCTTTGAAACACAATTGAATTTATAATTTAATTTACTTAAAAACTTTTTTGAAGTAATTAAATTCTTAGAAAAATTTACCCTTCACCAAATAAAAAGGAACAATTTAATTGATGAAGGGTTGTATTTTATCACCATTATCTATCTTTGTTTATTTAACGGTGTGAGAATCTATAAAATATGACCTCTGTGTGTATTATCAGCTTTCATCAATACTAAATTAAATTTAATAAGTTAACAAGCCAAAATATGGTATTGGGTGGCACATCACACCATAATTGATAGTATCAAAACATTTTAGATAGATAGATAAATCATGGGGGATGAAAAGTATTCTACTTGGATATTATGGCCGATTGTGCTTCAACTTCTCCTTCAGTTTGACGAGGTTCGCTTCTCCCATATCTTGGAGCTTGCTTATCAGGTTTTCCTGAAGGTTCATACATTCAGGGTGAGATGCACCGAATATATTGTATCTGCTGTAACCGAAAGATTCGCAAAGGTTGTGGATGGATGTTTCTTCCTCCTAGGCGCACAGTGGGCTCATATAATGGATCCATTGTGGAGTCCTATTGTGTGCAGAAACATTGTAGATAGTGTAGCATTGTAGCAAAACTTTTGTGGGGCAAAATAATATGTAGTTGGGCAGATCAACTTGATTAAGTATTGGAGTTTATAGATCCTCAGTTATTTTAAATTTTTCGTTGTCTTTCGATGAAATTTGACTTGGAAAATAATTTGGAAAGTCAATTGTTGTTGAATTCTACTTGGTTACTGGTTATCTCTCTAAAAAATAATTATTGTTCCGGTAATTATTTGAAACTGAGTTTTCTGCTAAGCTTTAAAGATGAACCAAACAGGTAAAAATTGCTCTTATACAACTTAACAGATTTTAATGCTATTTTGGCTTCAAAACGAACCGGAACCAAGTGCTAGACAAATGAGCCTAAGATGCCAGTCCACAAATCCCGAAGGGTATGAAAAGAATTGAGGATTTAGGAAATTTAATACACAAATATTTCTCTAAATAGTTCTTAATTCGTCTTTTGTAAGATTCTAAAATGCGCTGACTAATTTCAATAAACGAATTCGGTAATAGCTTTGCAGAAATTCCAAGACCTTACTGCATGAATCTCTCTAAAGAAAGTGTGAGAATTCTACTATCTGCTTGGAATATTTAAATCCATTGGAGCAGATTTTAGTTCACCTCAGCTGCACAATTTGTAAAAAGCTGTAAAGTCTAACGAATCCAAAATATTGTCCCTTGGGGTCATTGTTTTGTCAACCTTAGGTCGAGGCATCGCTATTCTCCTATCACTTTTGAACGTGTTTTGCTCAGATGTATCGAGTGAAGAAAATTTCGACTACGTTAAGGATTCAAAACTTAATTTTGAATTAACAAAATTTAATGAAAAATCCAAATTTTGAACTATTGCATGGTTTTTAATGAAGATAGAAAAGATGGATTTTATTTGACTTACTTAATTAACAAAAAAGAATTTCCTTGATAGGCAGAGTGACTTTCGGTATGTTTTTCAGTATCGACGCATTCGGAACAGATGAAAAATTGTTAATGTTTCGCGCACACGCGAACATATTGTGTAACATTGTGAAAATATTATTATTATTAAGGGTTGTTTGTGTAAGTGGTGGGATTAGAATGAATGGTTACTGGTTATTTTCCTTGTCTAAGTGATGGGTATAGGGGCAGTTTATATTGGGGGTTAAATGTACTGTAAGGGGTAGTAGTAGTAAATATATGTTTTTTATGTGGCTTATTAGAGTGTGATTGGGGTTAATGTTGATATTGTAATTTGACTTCGTTTTCATTTCATTAATCTAATGGTTTTACCTTCACCTGCATTGTGTAGGTATTACCGGGTATCTCAAAATTTCGAATAATATTTTGATTTTAGAAAAATTTTCTGTGCCTTAAACACTTATTCATAAAACTTTGTAGATACAGTATTCGGAAAGTTGAAACTATCCGGACAGCTTATTATCCGGATCGCTTTCAGTAAAATGTTTTTGCAGCAGTATAGGGAAACCCATTTTTCAGAGTCGATTTTTTTTCGGAAAAGCGAAACTTTCAGCCGAAAAAATCGTTTGCTTTTTCTTTCTTTATCAATACCAACACAAATTTAGTTGCTTAAGATAGAAAGGTAAAATATATCGAAAAATTTGCATAGATTTTTATTTAATTTTAAGGCTCTTTGACTGTGTTTTGTGATACAGTTTTGAGTGTTCTTGTTATTTTCGAATTTCTGTTTACTATAATTATTTAAATCTCACGTGTTGTTTTTGAGATTTTATGGAGAATTTTAAATTGTGAAAATTGAGGACTAAGCTTATTCGTGTAGGTTCGAGAATGATAGAGCAATTTAAAGAATATATAAGAGACAAACATAACTCTCAATTCCATATAAGAGATAGATCGAGATAGACAGACATTCTTCGTTGTTTATATCAAAATATGCTCAAAACTACACGTCAGAAGACTTTGTTTATATTTTTAAACATAATCTATGATAGTTTAACCTACTTAATTTCAAGTTTTGAAAACTAATGCCTAAGAAATATGACGTCAGATCTCTCTCAAAAAATAAATTTAAATATATTTACTATTGATTACTAACAAATTAAAAATTCCGCTGGTTATCTTTACTGTGCCTTAATGCGCGTTTAACCTTAATATTAGGTTAAAATGTTTTTATGAAAATCCAGAAGAAGTAATTCTTTTTGTTGATTTTAGTCTCTTTATCTTCTTGTGATTAGTTTGGAATGCAGTGAAATTTGCTTGCAATGACTTCGCGTATAATCACAATCGGTTCATTAGGACAGAACTATATCCGATAGCATGATTTTCGTTCACGGTTTAACTAGTACACGTTTTAGTCTATTTAGAATAACTATCTGGAATATTTGATCAATCGTCGATAAATAAACGGTAAGATTCCAATAAGTTGACTTACTTGTTTATCCCTTGCAAAAATATTGTTCCTTTAAAAAAATTTTTACGTCTTATTAGTTTGAAAAAAAAAAAAATTTTGGTGTTAACGTTTTTACGACTAAGGTTCAATTAAGGTTTTAATTTGTTTAGTAATGTTCAATTTCCATTCGGTGCCATTATAAACGAATTTCACTGTATATCACAGACTTTGTACAGAAAGACGAATTAATACAGAAAAAAATCACAATTATTTTCAAATCAAAAACAATAAATATTTTATTTTTGTATAAATTCATAGAGGAAATGAAATATCTATAGAAGAGACAATATAATATTCAGTGAACAATATATAATAAAATTAAAAATATTTATAAATTTTTGTTGTAATTTATAAGGGCATTATTGTCTACATAATAAAACATTTATAATGAATATTTTTTTTTGAAAATAATATATTATATAAATAAATATAATAAGTAATAATAATAATAATAATCGTTGATCATATACACGATAAACCGTTTAGTAACTGCTCGGTAATTTAGTGATCAAATTGTCCGTGTGATTATTCAGTGCATCCATCCAACCATTAGATTAAATAAAATTTATATATAAAATGTTCTCTTCCTATGTTAATGTTTTTAAAAAATTTATAAAAATTAAATTAAATTTCAAAAGAAAAAAAATTATCAGGAATATTTTAAAATCCGTTCAAGGATTATATGAGGCTAAATGATTTTAGGTAGAATTTCATTTACTCACAATTTCCTCCAAGTGACATTACTTATCGAATAATTTATTAAAATAATATTAAATAAGGTCAATACGACAATTAAGACACAAAAGTCTACTAAAATGATATAGTAGTGAAAAATTACAATAGAAACATTATGTATTGTATTTAAAAACCAATGATTCTATACATTTTATCATAGTAGAACAGAACCAGCATCACTTTTTCCGGTAAAATAAGAGTTTGAAAAACAGTCATTAAATCCATTATTTACATTAGAATCAGAGTAGGTGAAATTTTGTCAAGACCAGGCCAGGTTTATCAATATATTAATTTAAGATAAATATAGTTTACGAGTCCATAAAAATGATATTGATAATGTGGCTCCTAATTATAATATTCTTCTTTTATCAGAAACAAGGAATAATAATGATGAAGACATTCTTGTACCTAATTTCAACTGTATAGTCAAATTGAAATATTCTATCTATGTACCAAAGTAATAACGATCATTCATCTTTTGTTCTATAATGTATAATATTGTTTTGTATTTCGCTTAAGCATACAATATATGTAGATCTAAATTTTGTCTATATAATGTATGATACAAATTTTTTACTCAATGTCTCCCAAACAATAGAGCAGAATAGGAATCAGTGTTCACACATCGATCGAGCGTAAATAAATTTCTTACTATTGGAGGAAAAACATCAGATGATAAATTGTAGTAAAATTTGTTTTTTTCTTCAAACATTTTTACTAATATTAAGAGAGATTGTAGTAATTTTGTGTTTCCTCATCTCTCTAAGCCTCCTATTTCCTTTGACCGAATTTGCTCATTAACGAACTGAATTGTTTCAATATTAATTGAATTTCAATCTAATGATTTGAAACTGTTAGGACCATGCACCAAAGTCAATGAAGTTAAGCAATAAAATTTATTTAGTCTATAAATACATCAAAACTTGTATACATCATTTGTATTTAAAAAAAGAAGAAAAAAAAAATTAAAAAACATAATAATAATGTTTTTTTAATGCGGGTTTTTTAATGTATTTCAAATGTTATGGTGTATTATATATGATCGATACCAAAATTATTTATAGCCTCAATAAATAAATTAAACAGCTATAATTCACCAACCAACAAAAAAATATGTTACATAAAAATGTTATACATTTCTTTTTAAATTGAATTTAAGTTAAAGAAAATAATAATAGTTACTAAAAAAACATTAATATATAGGATTATAGTGTTGAAATTAGTAACAAATGCTTACACGTCATTAAATTTACTTATAATTTCGCTGAAAATTTCATAATTTGTTCCTATTAGTGTGAGGAGTGGTTTGAATGCAATCCGATAGGCAACGCTGTTATTTTCTTTAACAAATTTGAAGGAGCTACACTTCCAAGTCAGGGGCCGGATCTATATCTAGGAATATTTAGGAGGCAGACTATTTCTGCCCTAAACAAATGAGTGGATACGTCTATCAACAGGAAATGGAAAGATACAGCAGGTGACAGGCAAGCCAAACAAATGACAGCTGGTACAATGTCGCAAGGTGAACCTGGCTTATTGGAAAAAACCGGAAAGAGATAAACATCCTGGTTAGAGTCCTTACCAGTTCCTGCAGACTCAAGACTCTTCTATTATGAGAATAGTGAGATCTGTTCGGACTTTTAGGATGATACGTCCTTCCACATTCTGTTTAAATGTCCTTATAGAGCCAGAATGAAGTATCTCGCCATGGCTTTACTGAAATGGGGAAATCTTAGATAAAACAGCTCAAGTTTAGCTCTATCCTGTCATTCGCAAAGAAGACGGGTAGGTTCGACAACGTACACAGGGCTAACGGAAAGGAACACGGCATGGTAGAGGATACATGTGGTTTAGGGGATGGTCTAGGGGTCAGTAAAAAAGAAAGGCCTTCTTGCCAGGATTCACCCTCCCTCTACTACTAATACTACTACTACTACTCATATTTAGCAATATCGAAGAATCTCCGGATAGTTCCGGATTTAACATGAGAAAAAACAGTTAAGTTATTAAAAGTATTAAAAGTTACCATCGGAAACCTTAAGTTAAATAGCGGACAGGTGCTTTTGGTACTTAATTTTTACAAAATAAATTTGGTTTCCTTATTTTATAGTTATTGATTTCTTTATATTATTTAATTTTTTGTTACTTTTATTCGAATATGCCGTAAGTAACATATGCAATCAATTCAACGCGACCAACATTAAACTAATATTAATAAAAAAAAACCCTCATAATGATTTGATACCCAGATAACAAACAATATGGCCATTACACATCGAAAGGATAGCTCTAGCTAGAATCAATCTCTTTATTTATGACAAGTACCTTAATATTGTACCATTAAAATAATTAAAAAATTTATTATATTTAAAAAGAGATACAAACATACAAATCATATTAATTTTATATATAGTTATCTTGCTTTTATTATAAGAACAATTTTATAGTGTTTTTTTTTTTCTTCAAATTTAAAGTGATGAAACAGAATGAATACTAAGAAAATTTTAGATTCTGAATGTATTTTTGTAGGTCGAAAACCACAAGATGTATAAATTTATGTGAATAGAAAAATGTTCAAAATAAATTTTAAAACGCTTTGGTACAGTTTACATTTTTTCTCAACTGAAACAAAAGCAGCATTTGTGGTTATAAAAAATCAAACCAATTGGCTATATCACTTGTGAAAAAATCCGTCGGATTCTCAATTCGTCTTTCTGCAGTTCATGAATTTTAACTGATCAATAAATTTTCTATAATTGTAGTGATAACGTAACGAAAAAACTCCCAAAAGAAAAGAGTTTTAAATTCATAAAATTCCTTAATATTACAAAATATAAAAAAAAAAAATTAGTTTGAGTTAACTCGTTATTTTTTTTCATTTTTGAGATATCTAATTAGGCTTTTTATGAGCACCTATACCAAAAAGCACCTTATGCGATGAATATTTTAAACCGTTACAATGTTGTATAAAATTTGAAACTAATTACCTATCCAAGAAAATAAGATTTTATCCCTTAAAACAATGTCAGAGAGAATTTATTCATAATTCAAATACTTAAGTCAAGATTTTCTATAGTTGCTTCACGCTGCCTACCGCTGGTTTGATAGCTGGTCTTCTGTTTGATTAATATAATACTTTGGAAGGGGCGCTTGTTTTTTGAAATATTGAAGTTTTTGTATTGGTTTCAAGCGAAATTAACGAGGATCTTATCGTATTTTTTTGCTTAGAAGCAAATATTTAGTTTAATGGTCGTTTAATTATCAAACTTCAAATACAGAACCCTAAAAATATTTCAACACAAAAAAGCATCTAGTTATTTTTACGATCAATGAATTTTTATAGATAAGTCGTGTTGAGTTTGAATAAATATAACTATTATATATATATATATATATATATATATATATATAGTCGTTTTGGTTAATAGTTATTATACCAGGTGTAAAATATGTTACATTACCTATATCACTCGTGCCCTATTAGTGTCTTCTTTCAAAAGGATGAACATACTACAAAAACCCATCAAAATGAGCCATTTCAAATTTAATTTATACGCTTATTAGTGAAACAAACCAACAAAAAATACCCAACCAAATACGGACAATATATTTGAACATTTATGTTTTAATTTGTAACAAATAATTAAATTAAAAAAATGAATTTTTTATTTGAACATTTTATTTGTACAATTATTGTTCATATTAATTGGGTCGTAACTTAACGAAAATATATTTTTGTTCAATTTTATAATAAATATCGATAGTATTGTTCAAAATTATTGAACGACTAGCAAATAAAATCAATAATTTAAAAAAATTGCTGAAAACGACACGTAACCTTGTGATCTGTGGAAAATATTTGAAATGAAATCTATTCTTATAATAAAACTGTAGGCTCGATCAATTATGGACAAATATTTTCAGAACAATACTAAATTTTGTTAAACACAAAGGATGTTTGCTCAGTTTGTTCCGCATCTTTAAATAAAAATCTTTAAATACAAAAAATTCTTATTTTTAGCCTCAATATTTAATAATCAAACACAAGTTTGTTGGTATTTACGAGGTGTAACTTAGGGATATATGTATTGCACTGCACAGGTGCCTTTAGATATTGAAGTTCAAGATTTAGAAGCGAGTACACATTAATCTCCTAAAAACAACATTTGTCTGAAACATTTTTGCATTCACTCAGTCGTTTTGGCTCAAATAAATTTTAAATCGATGAAAGTTGAAATTGAGTTTCCAATAAAACTTCTTAATATGTAACCTATTGAAAATCCATAATCAACTTTTTTTTTTTTAATATAAAATCATCAATTATATTCGTAAACAATAGCCTTAAATAGCTTAGTTAAAATCTAATAAACCTATAGCCTTAGGTTACAAAAACCTTTGTATAATTCCCATATATTATTATATTTAAAAATAATTTCTATTTATTGGAAAAATATAAAAAATATATAAATAAACAATAAGTAATTTAAATATGAAATGAAAATATGAATCGTGAATTTATTTATTAACGATTAATTAATTTTAATAATAAGCCTGTAATAAATGTGAAATGATCATATTACAATGATAATACATTTTATTAAAAAAAAATTATTATAAAATAATAGTCAAAAAGTATATATATTTAAAAAAATCTCACATATGACCTCTATGTACAGACATAAATATTGAAAAGTTATATAATATATTATGAAACATAATCAAGGAAAACTCTATGTTTTTTAACTTCAATGAAAAAATGTACTTCATACAATATATATATATATATATATATATATATATATATATATATATATATATATATATATATATATACAAAATTTATATATACATACATTATATGCTTAAGCGAAACTGACAAAAGTATGTTTGTCACATGAGCAAGGATTTTTGAATATTGAAAGACAAGACAAACATTATTTATTATAATATTTAAATAGCTACACCGCCAGCTTTTACATTAGAACAATTAAAGTTGGCTATACAGTTGAAATTAGGTACAGGTATGTCTTCATCATTATTTCTCCATGTTTCTAAAAGAAGAATATTCGAATTATGAGCCATATTATCGATGATCTGATTTTTATGTGGTCTCATAAAAATTGTATATTAATTTTGTAGGTATTGATAAACCTGGCTCTGATAAA